>JAULJL010000031.1:1452500-2652500 GCA_030761205.1 Fremontodendron californicum
CTAGTTTTCTTTTTTTATTTACTTATGCTTCTTACATTTCTTTTCATTTTATTCATATCTAGTATGTGTTGCTAATCATATTGTTGAGGTGATGAGGTGAAGCTCTTGGTAAATGCTAAGGTTAGTCTCTTAAACATGAGCTAAAATGAATCATCATTTATAAACACTAGTATAGATAATATTTTCTTTTGGTTTAAAATCATACTTGCAAAGTAGAGATCTTGATTCATTATTGACAATGAAAATGGCACAGTAAATGCTTGGTTTCATAACCTTGATTTGTTGTAGACATATACCTTGGCATAAGGAATGCTTGGACTCTTTTTGTGAGTTTTGAGGACACCAAATGAACATAATGTCATATGCTATGGACGTTGGACAATTTGGACTGAATTGCTAAACCTTCCGGTTGGAACCTCCCTTATGTGTGGATTTCAATTGTGTAATAAAACAAGATTAATCTTAGCATAACACCAAGAGTGGATTCTCTAACCTCAACATCTTTTCTTATTGTTTTTTTATATCTTGTTTAATTGCTTTTATGTTATTTTGTTTATTTTGTTCTCTAATATCTTGTTTACTTTCTTTGTTATTGATTCCCTAATATCTTGTTTATTTTCTTTTTCTTATATATTTATAAACTTATACTTATTAATACGCTTCCCTGTGGTTCGACCTCGGACACCCGAGAATTTATTACTTGAACATAACCTGCACTTGGGTTTACAACTCTTAATTGAGTCTCCATCAAGTTTTTGGCGCCGTTGCCGGGGAGGCAATACTAAGTATATAAGTTTATAAGTATATTTATTTTTATTGGCTCGTTATACCGCCTATATTTATTTTTATTGGCTGGTTATACCGCCTAATTTTCTATATATTTATATTTATATTGTATATTAACTTTGTTTTATTTTTATTGGCTGGTTATACCGCCTAATTTGTATATTAACTTTGTTTTATGCTTGTTTGGCGACGTGATTTTAGATCTCGTCGTTTAGTTAGATTTTATTGTGAAACTTTTTCAGGTAATCTTTCTAATACAACTCCTACCATGGCTGACAATGAAAGTGTTCATGCTGAAGATGAGAACAGACAAGTACGCACCATGCGTGACTACTTGCAACCAACTCGAAGCTCATCACCCTCTTGTTTTATTTTTCCTCTCAATGCAAACAACTTTCGTTTTAAACCAGGTATGATAGGTTTGCTTCCAAATTTCCATGGGTTAGAATCGGAAAGTGCTTACTCGTTTCTAAAAGACTTCGAAGATGTATGTGTCACCTTTAATGACCAACAATGTACAAATGAAATTGTCAAGCTAAAATTATTTCCTTTTTCTTTAAAAGATAAAGCAAAAATTTGGCTTCATAATTTAAAACCAAGGTCAATTGGCACATGGCAAGAATTACAAACTGAGTTTCTAAAGAAATTTTTCCCAGCACATAAAACTACTGCTTTGAAAAGACAGATTCAAAATTTCAATCAAAATCAAAATGAAGCATTTTTTCAGTGCTGGGAGCGTTTTAAAGATTTGTTAAGTTCTTGTCCACATCATGGTTTTGAAAAATGGCGTCTTATTAGTTTCTTTTATGAAAGTTTAACTCCCGAAACTAAACAATTTGTTGAAACAATGTGTAACGGTGAGTTTCTAGAAAAAGAACCTGAAGAAGCCTTTGACTACTTAGACCATTTGGCAGATAACTCTCAAGCCTGGCACACAGATAATTCCTCTGAAAGTTCCAATAGATCTAATGTTGTTTCTAACAGAGGAAAATATCATTTTAGTCAAGAAGATGAGATAAAAGCTAAAGTAGCTAATTTGGCTAGAAAGATTGAAGCCATGGAACTTAGAGAAGTAAAAGAAGTCAAAACGGTTAAAAATGAAGAAAGTTGTGGAATTTGTGAAATCATGGGACACCCCACTTCTGAATGTCCAAACATTCCCATTCTTAAAGAAGCGTTGCATGATCAAGTAAATTCCATAAACACATTTAAAAAGCCTTTTCCTTCTCCTTACTCTGAAACGTATAACCCTGAATGGAGAAATCATCCCAACTTCAGTTGGCGGAATAATAATCATGTTCAGGTACCACAATCTCAAAAGCCGGGCAACACTTTTTCCTATCAACCTTCACGTGTACAAACCTTGGAAGAAACATTGCAAGCATTCATGCAAACACAAGCAAATGTGAATAACCGGACTTCACAGGATATCAATGAGATCAAAAACACCTTGTCCACATTGACAGCTTCATTACGCACTCAAGAAAAAGGTAAGTTTCCTGCTCAACCTCAGCCTAACCCTTCTACTCAATGTTTTGTTTCTTGCTCCAATGAAACTCAACAGGAAAATGCCAGTTCTATCACAACTCTTCGAAGTGGAAAGGCAATTGACAAAAACATTCCATCAAAAGACCAAGATCCTCTTTCCCCTCCGAAAAGTAATGGTAAGGATGATGGTAAGTCTGAACTTCTTGAGAATTTGGACAAAGAAAAAGGTATGCATTCTGCTCCTTTTCCTCAAAGGTTGCAAACAATAAAGAATTTGAATCAAAATGCAGAAATTTATGAACTTTTCAAACAAGTTAAGATTAACATTCCTTTATTGGATGCAATCAAACAAGTTCCATCTTATGCTAAATTTTTGAAGGACATGTGCACAGTTAAAAGGAAACATAATGTACAAAAGAAAGCATTTCTGACGGAAAGTGTGAGCTCAATCATTCAGCACCTTACTCCACCAAAATTCAAAGATCCTGGATGTCCAACAATCTCATGCATCATTGGAAACACTAGAATAGAACGTGCATTGCTTGATCTTGGTGCTAGTGTTAATCTTTTGCCTTTTTCTGTTTATCAACAGTTAGGTTTAGGTGAACTCAAGGAAACACCTGTTACACTTCAACTAGCTGATCGTTCTGTAAAAATTCCTCGAGGGATAGTTGAAGATGTTTTGGTTCAAATTGATAATTTTTACTTCCCTGTTGATTTTATTGTTTTGGACACACATCCTGTTTCAAATCCAAATGTTCAAATTCCTGTTATATTAGGCCGTCCATTTCTTGCAACTTCTAATGCTCTGATAAATTGCAGGAATGGTATTTTGAACATTTCTTTTGGAAATATGACTTTAGAATTAAATGTGTTCAACATTTGCAAGCAACCTGGTGATGATTTAGAAGTACATGAAGTGGATTTCATTGAAGAACTTGTTCATGAACATAACACCACTACCACATTTCATGATCCTTTAGAAGCTTATTTAATTGAATGTGAGTTTGATAATGCTTCAGAAATTTCACACACTGATTCTTTGTTAAATTCTTTTCAGGTTAAGCATTGTTGGAAACAAAAATTTGAGGAACTCAGAAATGATGCATATGAGAATTCTAAAATTCATAAAGAAAGAACTAAAGCCTTTCATGACAAGTTAATTTCAAGAAAAACATTTAATGTTGGGCAAAAAGTTCTACTTTATAATTCTAGACTTCACATATTTCCTGGTAAGTTGAGATCAAGATGGACTGGCCCATTTGTGGTTAAGCATGTGTATCATTATGGAGCAGTTGACATTGAGAATCCTCAAAATGGTAACGTATTCAAGGTAAATGGACAAAGACTCAAACTCTTTTTGGAAAATCATGTTACTCAAGAAGAGGTTGTTTTTCTTTCTGATCCTTGTTTTGAAAATAACTAGATGTAAATATAACTTTTACTAATCTTCAAAAAAAAAAAAAAAATTCATTTTTTTTCCCGGTTAAATGGCGGATAACGGTACTCCGTGATTATTTAAGTCGGTTCCATCAGCTACCCACAAAACTGATATTGTATATAAATTTCTCGTTCATTTTATTTTATTTCATTTTTTTTTTCAGGATGGATGATATTCTCAAAAGATTGCAGAAACGATTTCCTCCTTTTCCTCGGAATATTTTACTGAAGCTTTACCAAGTTCGATTAGAAAGATTAAGAATGCTTATGAATAAAAGGATTCCTGAAGACATACGTTGGATAATTGAAGCCAAGGTACGTGAAGATGAATATCTTCCTGTTTTGCATTTACCAGGTACAGGTAGAAGCACTTATGCAAAGAAGCGACGAGCAAAGCGCATGAGTTCAAATTGCCACAAGTGTGCACGATGGACGTGTAACGGTAAATGTCGTTCTATTGGGATTCCGTCCTCTAATCGAGATGATAAAATTGAATTCATTAAGGATGGACTGAGTAAGGAGAATTTGGGTAATATCCAACTTTCTCTTGAGACGCATCCTAGTGGAGACGTACTGATGGAAACTCAATTAAGAGTTGTAAACCCAAGTGCAGGTTATGTTCAAGTAATAAATTCTCGGGTGTCCGAGGTCGAACCACAGGGAAGCGTATTAGTAAGTATAAGTTTATAAATATATAAGAAAAAGAAAATAAACAAGATATTAGGGAATCAATAACAAAGAAAGTAAACAAGATATTAGAGAACAAAATAAACAAAATAACATAAAAGCAATTAAACAAGATATAAAAAAAAACAATAAGAAAAGATGTTGAGGTTAGAGAATCCACTCTTGGTGTTATGCTAAGATTAATCTTGTTTTATTACACAATTGAAATCCACACATAAGGGAGGTTCCAACCGGAAGGTTTAGCAATTCAGTCCAAATTGTCCAACGTCCATAGCATATGATATTATGTTCATTTGGTGTCCTCAAAACTCACAAAAAGAGTCCAAGCATTCCTTATGCCAAGGTATATGTCTACAACAAATCAAGGTTATGAAACCAAGCATTTACTGTGCCATTTTCATTGTCAATAATGAATCAAGATCTCTACTTTGCAAGTATGATTTTAAACCAAAAGAAAATATTATCTATACTAGTGTTTATAAATGATGATTCATTTTAGCTCATGTTTAAGAGACTAACCTTAGCATTTACCAAGAGCTTCACCTCATCACCTCAACAATATGATTAGCAACACATACTAGATATGAATAAAATGAAAAGAAATGTAAGAAACATAAGTAAAGAAAAAAGAAAACTAGAGAAAGGAAAGAAGAAGAAAACTTAGAGAATTTTACTACAAAGGCTAATATCCTACCAATGTATAATGTATCCCAATACTCATCCAAGGCCCTCTATTTATACACATTTTGGAGGGCTAAATGACAAGAGACAAGCTTTACAAATTTCAAAGGTAGGTATAATAGGTGGGTGCATTTTTCTAACAATTTTCGTCATATTGTATGACAATTCTGATCAGCCAGCTTGATGGTCGATTTTGTCAATGTTGGAGGCTCGATCTGATAAAATGGTCTTCTAGAAAAATATACCCCTATCAGTTACGGATCCATAGCCGTTGGAATCAGATCATTTGCGCACGTGGATCGGAAGATATGGTCAAAATACCAAAACGGTGTAGAACAGACGTCATTGCACATCAGCCAACTTGATGGTCGATTTCGCTAGGGAAAACGACTCCGTTTCAAGAAGTGTAAAACATGAAAAAGATAGATATGCCTCTTAGCTTTGCAGGGATACAAAGTTCAGCCTTATTGCTTCAGTGAAACTCAAGATATAGCTGATATGGCAAAAGGTGTCGGAACTGGAACTGAACTGGATTTGCCCTTAATACTAGTAATCTGAAATCACTCAAAGAAACTTGTGAAAAACACCAAATTACATAAAAATATAAAAGATCATAAACACAATTAGACTAAACAATAATAACTCGTATTTAACACAAAACAATAATAAAACATAACTAAAAACTATATAATTATACGAGTTATCACACCCCCATACTTAGATTGTTGCTAGTCCCTAGCAACGACTCAATAAAAAAAAAATAATAATAAAATAAGAAAATCTAATCTAATCCATTTTCGTAGGAAATCACGGTGGCACTTAGCATGTGACACAAGCCTTTAAACCCCTAGGTGTCCCTAGTGGACGAGTTTAGTCTCGTGAGGGTTTACTAGGACGATACCCACAAACATTGAAGACATAAGAAAAACTAAAAATAATAATTATAACTAATCCTTCCAATATAAATTAGAGATAATCATTGGACAAGTCTTAAAAACTAATCAATAGCTTAAAGAAATTCACAAAAGATCTTGCTTGAATGTAAATAGTTTGAGTTAAGCCAATAATAACATAACATATTTCAATCAAAATAGTGTATATTCAAACTTAATCTCAACTTCTCACATGGGATACTCTCTTGATTTTCACTCTTTAAAGTAGTGGTAAAGTGTTTACACTCAATCAATCTCATGAAAACACTTCTACCATATGCTTGCTTGTCCACCTATTCTCCACTATTTAGATCATACAACTTCATAAATCAAGAGGTCTTTATTCAAGGTTGTAATGGGGCCAAAGGGTTATAATGTGGTTAAAGAACAAAAGGATAAAGATATCACAAAGGTTCCAAAGAGTTCATAGATTTTAGAGACATAATAAGATCATACAAATAAAACTTCTCAAAACTCTTATAAAGCACATAATAACATAGGCTAAATATTCATGTTGAGCCTTTGCATCATTCTAACCAACTTTGTAACATCTTTTTCTAGAAGTTCAAGAGAAGATTTTTTTTTTTTTTTTTTTTTTTAATATGGGAATGTATTTGACAATGATCCCTTTCTTTTTCTCTTGACTTTTTCTTTTCTTTTCTTCCCCCACACTTATCTTTTGTTTCTAACCCAAATTTTCAAATAAAAATATCCCTTGTTTTTTTGCAATATGTCTCAAAATATAAAATTCATCTTTAGAACAAGGGTAAGGATATAAGTATATTTAGGCTAGGTGTAAGTTGTGGTTACCAATAAAACATCATATTTAATGTAGGCTCAAATTGGCTCACTAGTGTGGATGTTCTCGTAGAACATTAATAATGGATGGCTGTTTGGCTCTGGTTATAATCCTAATGCCTCTATCATATTCATGTTGTCACATGTATCAATATAGTCTCAAACGGTTTAAAGCAAGTTCTAGAGAATCATGTAATCATAAGAGCACTCAAGAAAGAAATTAGATTGATTTGTATAATGCATCAATCATTATAGGCTCAAAAACTCACAAAGATGATTATACAAGTCAGATTAAGTCTAAACATGCTTCTTTCTCAATCAACATATCATATTAACATTGGCTCATAAAAAGGTTGACATCAAGCTCAATTCTCATGAAAATCTTCTCACTAATAAATCTGTTTTAGACTTATGCAATTCATATCTCATCATTGTATTGAAAGTAACTAAAAAAAAACACACTAAGTCTAAACATGCTTTTTTTTTTTTTTTTTTTTTTTTTTTTTTGAAGAAGAAGATTAAATCAAACTGACAAGGTATGTCTCAAGTCTCCCTTACTCAGACCTTGTTCAGAATGAATACTTCTAAATGTCTTAAAACACAACAATTTTTTTTTTTTTAAGCAAAATATGTCCCTTACCCCCTACTAAAATATGACATTGTCCCCAATGTCAAATTTTAAAGGTAGAATTTAGGAGATATTACCTGCAGAGGTTGCTAACCACTTATTATAACTGAGACACAACAAGCAAAATGTTAGATAATGTCACAAAGACAAAGTGCAATCCACTCCTTGCTCGTCCATATATCTTTTTCTTTTTCCGAGCGTTTGCGAAACAACCGTAGCAGATAAACACTCATAAGCTTGTAGCTTTTTGAGTAAATCTTCAATGGTTGTAGCAGAAATTATGGTTCTCCTTGCCTCTGAAAACATGAATCTATTATCCACAGCATTATCTAAATATGAAAGTAAATTACTAAAATAACCATTAATATTAAGCAAACCAATGGGTTTCTTATTTGTGACCAAAGATGACCAAGAAGCCACGCAAGCTATTTCTTCCAATGTACCCAGACCTCCTGGTAAAGCAATGAATGCATCGGCAGAATGGTACATGATTGTTATCCGTTCAGGGATACTCCAGACTTGTATTTCCTTACCCACGGTAGGTCCACAAAAATCTGTGAATAGTTTTGGCACGATTCCTAGAACTGGACTTCCTCCGGCGTGTGCTGCTGTAGCGACTGCTCCCATTAAACCCGTACTACCGCCTCCATAAATCAAGTGGATCTTTTGTTGGGCAAGTATTACTCCAACTCTTATGGCTTCATCAGCGAATATGTTATTTTTCCCTGGATAAGCACCTCCAAAGACACAAATTTTTTTAATGCGCTGGGACGAAGTGCTTTCCATTTTTTTTCTTTTTCGAGTGCCTGAAAGAGAATGAGTACATGGTGTAATATATAGAGGACTGAGTAGTGAATCAGACAAGAGTAATAATGTCGCCGAAAGTGTATTTGACCTGTCAGAAGAAAATGTTAACCTAACAAAAGATTTTTGCATGATTTCAGGAAGAAAATCAAAAAGAGAAGAAAAATCAACCGTAAAAGTCAAAAGTAATAATGTCGCCGAAAGTGTATTTGGCATCTTCCTCTGGTTTTACGTCCAGAAACGGCTTAAACGCCTTCTATGAGTCGAGGATATGCTTCCCATCCAGTTTTCTTACAAGCTGGCAAACAGGGTCTTTTATCATCAGATTCCCAAGATGTTGCCATTCCCTTTGGAATTGCGGCCATAAATCAAGAATTTCTCTTTGTACATCTCCACTAGGATGCGTCTCAAGAGAAAGTTGGATATTACCCAAATTCTCCTTACTCAGTCCATCCTTAATGAATTCAATTTTATCATCTCGATTAGAGGACGGAATCCCAATAGAACGACATTTACCGTTACACGTCCATCGTGCACACTTGTGGCAATTTGAACTCATGCGCTTTGCTCGTCGCTTCTTTGCATAAGTGCTTCTACCTGTACCTGGTAAATGCAAAACAGGAAGATATTCATCTTCACGTACCTTGGCTTCAATTATCCAACGTATGTCTTCAGGAATCCCTTTGTTCATAAGCATTCTTAATCTTTCTAATCGAACTTGGTAAAGCTTCAGTAAAATATTCCGAGGAAAAGGAGGAAATCGTTTCTGCAATCTTGTGAGAATATCATCCATCTTGAAAAAAAATGAAAAAGAAATTGAAAGAGAAATTTATATACAATATCAGTTTTGTGGGTAGCTGATGGAACCGACTTAAATAATCACGGAGTACCGTTATCCGCCATTTAACCGGGAAAAAAAATGAATTTTTTTTTTTTTTTTTTTTTTTTTTGAAGATTAGTAAAAATTATATTTACATCTAGTTATTTTCAAAACAATGATCAGAAAGAAAAACAACCTCTTCTTGAGTAACATGATTTTCCAAAAAGAGTTTGAGTCTTTGTCCATTTACCTTGAATACGTTACCATTTTGAGGATTCTCAATGTCAACTGCTCCATAATGATACACATGCTTAACCACAAATGGGCCAGTCCATCTTGATCTCAACTTACCAGGAAATATGTGAAGTCTAGAATTATAAAGTAGAACTTTTTGCCCAACATCAAATGTTTTTCTTGAAATTAACTTGTCATGAAAGGCTTTAGTTCTTTCTTTATGAATTTTAGAATTCTCATATGCATCATTTCTGAGTTCCTCAAGTTCATTTATGACTGGAAAAGTTTCATTCTCACCCAAAAAGGAATATTTTAGCTCGGATGGCAATGGTTTTAAATCCAGCTTGGGTGGTTCAATAGTTGATGGTACAGTGACATTTGTGAGTGATGGAAGTTCCTCAAACTTTTGTTTCCAACAATGCTTAACCTGAAAAGAATTTAACAAAGAATCAGTGTGTGAAATTTCTGAAGCATTATCAAACTCACATTCAATTAAATAAGCTTCTAAAGGATCATGGAATGTGGTAGTGGTGAGATGTTCATGAACAAGTTCTTCAATGAAATCCACTTCATGTACTTCTGAATCATCACCAGGTTGCTTGCAAGTGTTGAACACATTTAATTCTAAAGTCATATTTCCAAAAGAAATGTTCAACATACCATTCCTGCAATTTATCAGAGCATTAGAAGTTGCAAGAAATGGACGGCCTAATATAACAGGAATTTGAACATTTGGATTTGAAACAGGATGTGTGTCCAAAACAATAAAATCAACAGGGAAGTAAAAATTATCAATTTGAACCAAAACATCTTCAACTATCCCTCGAGGAATTTTTACAGAACGATCAGCTAGTTGAAGTGTAACAGGTGTTTCCTTGAGTTCACCTAAACCTAACTGTTGATAAACAGAAAAAGGCAAAAGATTAACACTAGCACCAAGATCAAGTAATGCACGTTCTATTCTAGTGTTTCCAATGATGCATGAGATTGTTGGACATCCAGGATCTTTGAATTTTGGTGGAGTAAGGTGCTGAATGATTGAGCTCACACTTTCCGTCAAAAATGCTTTCTTTTGTACATTATGTTTCCTTTTAACTGTGCACATGTCCTTCAAAAATTTAGCATAAGATGGAACTTGTTTGATTGCATCCAATAAAGGAATGTTAATCTTAACTTGTTTGAAAAGTTCATAAATTTCTGCATTTTGATTCAAATTCTTTATTGTTTGCAACCTTTGAGGAAAAGGAGCAGGATGCATACCTTTTTCTTTGTCCAAATTTTCAAGAAGTTCAGACTTACCATCATCCTTACCATTACTTTTCGGAGGGGAAAGAGGATCTTGGTCTTTTGATGGAATGTTTTTGTCAATTGCCTTTCCACTTCGAAGAGTTGTGATAGAACTGGCATTTTCCTGTTGAGTTTCATTGGAGCAAGAAACAAGACATTGAGTAGAAGGGTTAGGCTGAGGTTGAGCAGGAAACTTACCTTTTTCTTGAGTGCGTAATGAAGCTGTCAATGTGGACAAGGTGTTTTTGATCTCATTGATGTCCTGTGAAGTCCGGCTATTCACATTTGCTTGTGTTTGCATGAATGCTTGCAATGTCTCTTCCAAGGTTTGTACACGTGAAGGTTGATAGGAAAAAATGTTGCCCAGCTTTTGAGATTGTGGTACCTGAACATGATTATTATTCCGCCAACTGAAGTTGGGATGATTTCTCCATTCAGGGTTATACGTTTCAGAGTAAGGAGAAGGAAAAGGCTTTTTAAATGTGTTTATGGAATTTACTTGATCATGCAACGCTTCTTTAAGAATGGGAATGTTTGGACATTCAGAAGTGGGGTGTCCCATGATTTCACAAATTCCACAACTTTCTTCATTTTTAACCGTTTTGACTTCTTTTACTTCTCTAAGTTCCATGGCTTCAATCTTTCTAGCCAAATTAGCTACTTTAGCTTTTATCTCATCTTCTTGACTAAAATGATATTTTCCTCTGTTAGAAACAACATTAGATCTATTGGAACTTTCAGAGGAATTATCTGTGTGCCAGGCTTGAGAGTTATCTGCCAAATGGTCTAAGTAGTCAAAGGCTTCTTCAGGTTCTTTTTCTAGAAACTCACCGTTACACATTGTTTCAACAAATTGTTTAGTTTCGGGAGTTAAACTTTCATAAAAGAAACTAATAAGACGCCATTTTTCAAAACCATGATGTGGACAAGAACTTAACAAATCTTTAAAACGATCCCAGCACTGAAAAAATGCTTCATTTTGATTTTGATTGAAATTTTGAATCTGTCTTTTCAAAGCAGTAGTTTTATGTGCTGGGAAAAATTTCTTTAGAAACTCAGTTTGTAATTCTTGCCATGTGCCAATTGACCTTGGTTTTAAATTATGAAGCCAAATTTTTGCTTTATCTTTTAAAGAAAAAGGAAATAATTTTAGCTTGACAATTTCATTTGTACATTGTTGGTCATTAAAGGTGACACATACATCTTCGAAGTCTTTTAGAAACGAGTAAGCACTTTCCGATTCCAACCCATAGAAATTTGGAAGCAAAGCTATCATACCTGGTTTAAAACGAAAGTTGTTTGCATTGAGAGGAAAAATAAAACAAGAGGGTGATGAGCTTCGAGTTGGTTGCAAGTAGTCACGCATGGTGCGTACTTGTCTGTTCTCATCTTCAGCATGAACACTTTCATTGTCAGCCATGGTAGGAGTTGTATTAGAAAGATTACCTGAAAAAGTTTCACAATAAAATCTAACTAAACGACGAGATCTAAAATCACGTCGCCAAACAAGCATAAAACAAAGTTAATATACAAAATTAGGCGGTATAACCAGCCAATAAAAATAAAACAAAGTTAATATACAATATAAATATAAATATATAGAAAAATAGGCGGTATAACCAGCCAATAAAAATAAAACAAAGTTAATATATAAATTAGGCGGTATAACCAGCCAATAAAAATAAATATAGGCGGTATAACCAGCCAATAAAAATAAATATACTTATAAACTTATATACTTAGTATTGCCTCCCCGGCAACGGCGCCAAAAACTTGATGGAAACTCAATTAAGAGTTGTAAACCCTAGTGCAGGTTATGTTCAAGTAATAAATTCTCGGGTGTCCGAGGTCGAACCACAGGGAAGCGTATTAGTAAGTATAAGTTTATAAATATATAAGAAAAAGAAAATAAACAAGATATTAGGGAATCAATAACAAAGAAAGTAAACAAGATATTAGAGAACAAAATAAACAAAATAACATAAAAGCAATTAAACAAGATATAAAAAAAAACAATAAGAAAAGATGTTGAGGTTAGAGAATCCACTCTTGGTGTTATGCTAAGATTAATCTTGTTTTATTACACAATTGAAATCCACACATAAGGGAGGTTCCAACCGGAAGGTTTAGCAATTCAGTCCAAATTGTCCAACGTCCATAGCATATGATATTATGTTCATTTGGTGTCCTCAAAACTCACAAAAAGAGTCCAAGCATTCCTTATGCCAAGGTATATGTCTACAACAAATCAAGGTTATGAAACCAAGCATTTACTGTGCCATTTTCATTGTCAATAATGAATCAAGATCTCTACTTTGCAAGTATGATTTTAAACCAAAAGAAAATATTATCTATACTAGTGTTTATAAATGATGATTCATTTTAGCTCATGTTTAAGAGACTAACCTTAGCATTTACCAAGAGCTTCACCTCATCACCTCAACAATATGATTAGCAACACATACTAGATATGAATAAAATGAAAAGAAATGTAAGAAACATAAGTAAAGAAAAAAGAAAACTAGAGAAAGGAAAGAAGAAGAAAACTTAGAGAATTTTACTACAAAGGCTAATATCCTACCAATGTATAATGTATCCCAATACTCATCCAAGGCCCTCTATTTATACACATTTTGGAGGGCTAAATGACAAGAGACAAGCTTTACAAATTTCAAAGGTAGGTATAATAGGTGGGTGCATTTTTCTAACAATTTTCGTCATATTGTATGACAATTCTGATCAGCCAGCTTGATGGTCGATTTTGTCAATGTTGGAGGCTCGATCTGATAAAATGGTCTTCTAGAAAAATATACCCCTATCAGTTACGGATCCATAGCCGTTGGAATCAGATCATTTGCGCACGTGGATCGGAAGATATGGTCAAAATACCAAAACGGTGTAGAACAGACGTCATTGCACATCAGCCAACTTGATGGTCGATTTCGCTAGGGAAAACGACTCCGTTTCAAGAAGTGTAAAACATGAAAAAGATAGATATGCCTCTTAGCTTTGCAGGGATACAAAGTTCAGCCTTATTGCTTCAGTGAAACTCAAGATATAGCTGATATGGCATAAGGTGTCGGAACTGGAACTGAACTGGATTTGCCCTTAATACTAGTAATCTGAAATCACTCAAAGAAACTTGTGAAAAACACCAAATTACATAAAAATATAAAAGATCATAAACACAATTAGACTAAACAATAATAACTCGTATTTAACACAAAACAATAATAAAACATAACTAAAAACTATATAATTATACGAGTTATCACGTACAAAGAGAAATTCTTGATTTATGGCCGCAATTCCAAAGGGAATGGCAACATCTTGGGAATCTGATGATAAAAGACCCTGTTTGCCAGCTTGTAAGAAAACTGGATGGGAAGCATATCCTCGACTCATAGAAGGCGTTTAAGCCGTTTCTGGACGTAAAACCAGAGGAAGATGCCAAATACACTTTCGGCGACATTATTACTTTTGACTTTTACGGTTGATTTTTCTTCTCTTTTTGATTTTCTTCCTGAAATCACGCAAAAATCTTTTGTTAGGTTAACATTTTCTTCTGACAGGTCAAATACACTTTCGGCGACATTATTACTCTTGTCTGATTCACTACTCAGTCCTCTATATATTACACCATGTACTCATTCTCTTTCAGGCACTCGAAAAAGAAAAAAAAATGGAAAGCACTTCGTCCCAGCGCATTAAAAAAATTTGTGTCTTTGGAGGTGCTTATCCAGGGAAAAATAACATATTCGCTGATGAAGCCATAAGAGTTGGAGTAATACTTGCCCAACAAAAGATCCACTTGATTCATGGAGGCGGTAGTACGGGTTTAATGGGAGCAGTCGCTACAGCAGCACACGCCGGAGGAAGTCCAGTTCTAGGAATCGTGCCAAAACTATTCACAGATTTTTGTGGACCTACCGTGGGTAAGGAAATACAAGTCTGGAGTATCCCTGAACGGATAACAATCATGTACCATTCTGCCGATGCATTCATTGCTTTACCAGGAGGTCTGGGTACATTGGAAGAAATAGCTTGCGTGGCTTCTTGGTCATCTTTGGTCACAAATAAGAAACCCATTGGTTTGCTTAATATTAATGGTTATTTTAGTAATTTACTTTCATATTTAGATAATGCTGTGGATAACGGATTCATGTTTTCAGAGGCAAGGAGAACCATAATTTCTGCTACAACCATTGAAGATTTACTCAAAAAGCTACAAGCTTATGAGTGTTTATCTGCTACGGTTGTTTCGCAAACGCTCGGAAAAAGAAAAAGAGATATGGACGAGCAAGGAGTGGATTGCACTTTGTCTTTGTGACATTATCTAACATTTTGCTTGTTGTGTCTCAGTTATAATAAGTGGTTGGCAACCTCTGCAGGTAATATCTCCTAAATTCTACCTTTAAAATTTGACATTGGGGACAATGTCATATTTTAGTAGGGGGTAAGGGACATATTTTGCTAATAAAAAAAAAAAAAAAATTTTGTTGTGTTTTAAGACATTTAGAAGTATTCATTCTGAACAAGGTCTGAGTAAGGGAGACTTGAGACATACCTTGTCAGTTTGATTTAATCTTCTTCTTCAAAAAAACAAAAAAACAAACAAAAAATAAAAAACAAACAAAACAAACAAAAAAAAAAAAAAAAAAAAAAAAGCATGTTTAGACTTAGTGTGTTTTTTTTTTTAGTTACTTTCAATACTATAATGAGATATGAATTGCATAAGTCTAAAACAGATTTATTAGTGAGAAGATTTTCATGAGAATTGAGCTTGATGTCAACCTTTTTATGAGCCAATGTTAATATGATATGTTGATTGAGAAAGAAGCATGTTTAGACTTAATCTGACTTGTATAATCATCTTTGTGAGTTTTTGAGCCTATAATGATTGATGCATTATACAAATCAATCTAATTTCTTTCTTGAGTGCTCTTATGATTACATGATTCTCTAGAACTTGCTTTAAACCGTTTGAGACTATATTGATACATGTGACAACATGAATATGATAGAGGCATTAGGATTATAACTAGAGCCAAACAGCCATCCATTATTAATGTTCTACGAGAACATCCCCACTAGTGAGCCAATTTGAGCCTACATTAAATATGATGTTTTATTGGTAACCACAACTTACACCTAGCCTAAATATACTTATATCCTTACCCTTGTTCTAAAGATGAATTTTATATTTTGAGACATATTGCAAAAAAACAAGGGATATTTTTATTTGAAAATTTGGGTTAGAAACAAAAGATAAGTGTGGGGGAAGAAAAGAAAAGAAAAAGTCAAGAGAAAAAGAAAGGGATCATTGTCAAATACATTCCCATATTAAAAAAAAAAAAAAAAATCTTCTCTTGAACTTCTAGAAAAAGATGTTACAAAGTTGGTTAGAATGATGCAAAGGCTCAACATGAATATTTAGCCTATGTTATTATGTGCTTTATAAGAGTTTTGAGAAGTTTTATTTGTATGATCTTATTATGTCTCTAAAATCTATGAACTCTTTGGAACCTTTGTGATATCTTTATCCTTTTGTTCTTTAACCACATTATAACCCTTTGGCCCCATTACAACCTTGAATAAAGACCTCTTGATTTATGAAGTTGTATGATCTAAATAGTGGAGAATAGGTGGACAAGCAAGCATATGGTAGAAGTGTTTTCATGAGATTGATTGAGTGTAAACACTTTACCACTACTTTAAAGAGTGAAAATCAAGAGAGTATCCCATGTGAGAAGTTGAGATTAAGTTTGAATATGCACTATTTTGATTGAAATATGTTATGTTATTATTGGCTTAACTCAAACTATTTACATTCAAGCAAGATTTTTTGTGAATTTCTTTAAGCTATTGATTAGTTTTTAAGACTTGTCCAATGATTATCTCTAATTTATATTGGAAGGATTAGTTATAATTATTATTTTTAGTTTTTCTTATTTCTTCAATGTTTGTGGGTATCGTCCTAGTAAACCCTCACGAGACTAAACTCGTCCACTAGGGACACCTAGGGGTTTAAAGGCTTGTGTCACATGCTAAGTGCCACCGTGATTTCCTACGAAAATGGATTAGATTAGATTTTCTTATTTTATTTTTATTGAGTCGTTGCTAGGGACTAGCAACAATCTAAGTATGGGGGTGTGATAACTCGTATAATTATATAGTTTTTAGTTATGTTTTATTATTGTTTTGTGTCAAATACGAGTTATTATTGTTTAGTCTAATTGTGTTTATGATCTTTTATATTTTTATGTAATTTGGTGTTTTTCACAAGTTTCTTTGAGTGATTTCAGATTACTAGAATTAAGGGCAAATCCAGTTCAGTTCCAGTTCCGACACCTTTTCCCATATCAGCTATATCTCGAGTTTCACTGAAGCAATAAGGCTGAACTTTGTATCCCTGCAAAGCTAAGAGGCATATCTATCTTTTTCATGTTTTACACTTCTTGAAACGGAGTCGTTTTCCCTAGCGAAATCGACCATCAAGTTGGCTGATGTGCAATGACGTCTGTTCTGCACCGTTTTGGTATTTTGACCATATCTCCCGATCCACGTGCGCAAATGATCTGATTCCAACGGCTATGGATCCGTAACTGATAGGGGTATATTTTTCTAGAAGACCATTTTATCAGATCGAGCCTCCAACATTGACAAAATCGACCATCAAGCTGGCTGATCAGAATTGTCATACAATATGACGAAAATTGTTAGAAAAATGCACCCACCTATTATACCTACCTTTGAAATTTGTAAAGCTTGTCTCTTGTCATTTAGCCCTCCAAAATGTGTATAAATAGAGGGCCTTGGATGAGTATTGGGATACAATATACATTGGTAGGATATTAGCCTTTGTAGTAAAATTCTCTAAGTTTTCTTCTTCTTTCCTTTCTCTAGTTTTCTTTTTTTATTTACTTATGCTTCTTACATTTCTTTTCATTTTATTCATATCTAGTATGTGTTGCTAATCATATTGTTGAGGTGATGAGGTGAAGCTCTTGGTAAATGCTAAGGTTAGTCTCTTAAACATGAGCTAAAATGAATCATCATTTATAAACACTAGTATAGATAATATTTTCTTTTGGTTTAAAATCATACTTGCAAAGTAGAGATCTTGATTCATTATTGACAATGAAAATGGCACAGTAAATGCTTGGTTTCATAACCTTGATTTGTTGTAGACATATACCTTGGCATAAGGAATGCTTGGACTCTTTTTGTGAGTTTTGAGGACACCAAATGAACATAATGTCATATGCTATGGACGTTGGACAATTTGGACTGAATTGCTAAACCTTCCGGTTGGAACCTCCCTTATGTGTGGATTTCAATTGTGTAATAAAACAAGATTAATCTTAGCATAACACCAAGAGTGGATTCTCTAACCTCAACATCTTTTCTTATTGTTTTTTTTATATCTTGTTTAATTGCTTTTATGTTATTTTGTTTATTTTGTTCTCTAATATCTTGTTTACTTTCTTTGTTATTGATTCCCTAATATCTTGTTTATTTTCTTTTTCTTATATATTTATAAACTTATACTTATTAATACGCTTCCCTGTGGTTCGACCTCGGACACCCGAGAATTTATTACTTGAACATAACCTGCACTTGGGTTTACAACTCTTAATTGAGTCTCCATCAAGGTACTTATTTAATAGCATCTAAAAGTGGAATATTTACCTCGCATCTATGAAAAGTCTCATATAAATCTTTATTTTGCTCATCTTTTCTAGATTTTGCTAAAGCCTGAGGAAAATGAGGTACTAGTTTATAATCAGAAAGATGCAGAAACTTACGCTTAGGTACGTCATCGTCATTGGGAACATTCTTGTCTGCAACGACGTTCCTCTCCTTTTCTTGCTTTGAAGATGCAGGGGCTTCCTTTACTGGAATCTCAACCTCTTGACCACTTCTCAAAACGATTGCACTTGCATTTTCTCTTGGATTTACTACCGTTTGAGAGGGTAATTTCCCTGAACTTTGCGCCTCTAGTTGACTAATTGCGGTTGCCATCTGGCCCGTCTGATTATCCAAACTTTGAATACTGGCCCTCGCCTCTTGTTGAAATTGTTTCATCTCCTGTTGAAACTGCAAAGTATTAGTGGCGAGAGACTTAACAATATCTTCTAAAGACATACTAGAGTTAGAAGTTTGGCCCAGTTGTTGTCTAGGGGGATATGTCTACTTATATTGCTGGTAACTTGGGCGGTTTTGAGTCTCGGGCTGATTTACTTGTGGATTCCCATAGCTAAGATTGGGGTGATCCCTCCATCCCAGGTTATACGTGCTCGAATAGGGATCATACTTTCTTTGCGGTTGTCCAGGAAAACCGCCTGCCACATTCACTTGCTCACTGGGCTCCTCTTGAAGAGTTGGGCACATATCGGTTGGATGCCCAACTACCGAACAAATCCCACAAGCTTTCGCCGTTTGCATATTACCTATAGCCATTTGACGAACAAGAGAAGTTAGACTAGAAATTTGTTGTTCGAGGGAGAAAATATTTACCTCATTAACATGCTTAGATGAAAGGTTAAGCCTCGTGCCAAATTGCTGAGAATTGGTCGCCATATTTGCAATCAAGTTTCTCGGGGCCTCAGGAGTTTTATCCACCAAAGCTCATCCATTAGCAGCATCAATCATGCTCCTTTCAGTGGGTAGAAGGCCCTCATAGAAATACTGGATAAGTAGCTGCTCACTAATTTGATGGTGGGGGCAGCTAGCACATTATTTCTTAAAACGTTCCCAGTATTCGTGTAGGGACTCTCCTTGTGCTGCCTTACACCACAAATTTCATTTCGAATGTTGGCCGCCCTTGAAGCTGGGAAATATTTCTCCAAAAACAACCTCTTTATCTTGTTCCATGTGGTAATACTCTTGGAGGGTAGATAATAGAGCCAATCCTTAGCCGAATCCTTCAAAGAAGACGGAAAGGCTCTTAATTTAATTTTCTCTTCAGTCACCACCGTGGGTTTCATACTCGTGTATACCACATGAAGCTCCTTTAAATGCTTGTGAGGATCTTCACCTGCAAGGCCATGAAAAGTGGGCAAGATATGTATTAGTCTAGATTTTAATTCAAAAGTAGTAGTAGCATCAAAAGTAGGGAATGTTATGCATAAGGGTTGTTGATTCAAATCAGGGGCGACAAGCTCTTTTAAAGTTCGATTTCCAGCCATGACTTCTTCTAAATCAAAATCTCTAGCAAATAGGGAATCAGGAGCCAGATCGTTCTCTTCAAAAATTCTCCGAGCTTCCCTCTTTAACCTGTGCAAAGTTCTCTCTATTTCTGGATCGTGCTGAAAATCACCTTGGTTAGAAGATCGAGTTACAATCATAAACAATCAAGGGAACTCTAATAAACTATGAAAAACAAATTATAAAAAATCTAGAGTAATAAGTAAAAAAAAAAAAAACTAAAAATTTCAAGAATGAAATAAGGATCACAAGAAGCACAAAACAAAATCAATTAGATTCACTCCCTGGCAAGGGCGCCAAAATTTGGTGTGCTGTCGCAGGCAACCAAAAATAAAATCTTTACTCCTAAAAATACATGTAGTAGTGCAAGTAAGGATCGTTCCCTCGGAGAGTGTTTAGCCTAGTCTTATGCTATGTGAACAAGGATGGAGGGTGTTTTGTGTATAACTAAAATAATATTAAGAAGAACAACTAAGGAACAATTAAAAATTTTAGAAATCAATCAAAAGAACAAACATTGGTCTAAGTCAACATCCACCATCGGAATTTCACAACTAATCATCGATGCAAGTATATATCAATTCATATTTTGAATATTCACCGTTGGAACTATTTTTCTATCTCTCCTTAGTCGCAGTTAATTAGAAAACAAGCGATCTGATTAACCTTAACTACTAAACAACCCAAACAAGCACTAAAGGTTTAATCTAGTAGCAACATTACGAACTGGAGAAATCGGTGAAGCTAAATAGCACAAGCACAAGCGGTTTGCATTTAATTTTGTCGAGCATTCTCCCTAAGACCTAATAATTTCTGACGCAGCAAATCATTAAATCTCAGTTGCTTCATAAGTTAGAGGAATCAAACAATTACGGATTTGAATTGTATCTAACTTAGCAGTAGATTGCAACGAATGATAAACTAGTAGGTCTCCTAGTAATTAAACGAGACAATCATGAAAATAGATTCAGAAGAACATCTGATACTCAAAGCATGAATTGAACAATAAAAACAAATTAGATCTCACAATTTTATTGATTCCGAGGCTTCCATTTCCTTTGACCAATTATGAAAGTTAGCCACGCAGGGCCATGATAAAAACTCAAAAGAAGAAAAAGAAGGAAAAAGAGGAATACGTTTTTAAAGAAAAAAATAGAGGAATCTTATTCTAATAAAACGTTCAGCCCCCCATCCTTCTTAGAAGCCTATCTCAATCTCTTAAAAAATATTGTAAGCATTATCCTAAGATAACAATATAATATCCAAATCTGATTATTTAAATAAAAGATAAAGATAAAGTCCTAATATAACTAGGAAAGTGGTATTATCAGCTGGAATTTTTGTGTATCAAATCTGTAAACTTTCGTAAATAAATCCCATCATATCTGCGTATTAGAATTGCATGATAAGGAACGTTCCAGCTGAAAATAGTGTAGGTGTAGTAAATTCAAGCCCAATTTCGACCTTGATTCAGACAGTATCGCTCAAAACTCAAAACACGAAAGTTGTATAGATTTATCTTGGTGTTCCATAGCATCTTGAATCATCTCAATCGGAGCTCGGATGAGAGAATTATGCTCAAATTACGAAGCGATATCGAAACTGTCCAAAATCGCCCAATTAGTTTCGTTTTGCATTTGACGCCTCCATTTGAATCCTAAATCAAAATATAAGAATAATAAATACATTTAGGCACCAAATAAGTATAAAAGATTAAATGTTAAGGGAGAAATATATAACATTTTGCATTCTCATCAAGGAGCATGAATAAGGAATATATGGAACAGTAGACTAAGGTGGAATGGCCTGGGATAATTATGGCAAAAGGGTGTCTCTGTTATTTGTTAAAAGGTTTCTATGATGAGAAGTAGGGTGATAATATTGTCAGGGTTCTTGTTCTGTGGTCAAGTTATCACTTTGATTGGTGAAGGCTGCTTCTGTTAGAATTTAGTGATACAAATGGTTAGGGAGATATTTTTGCAAAGGCTGGGCGCTCTATGGTTTTCTGACTGTTTTTGATTGTGTTAGTGTGTGTATCTGGGACACTTGAGGTGTGTTTCGAGAGATTGGGTCTTGCTTTTGGTGATTATTTCGGGGTTGGTATTTGCTGTTGTTGGGGTTTTTTGTTTTTGTTTGAACCTTTGTTAATTTTTTGTTTTTTAATATCCTCTTGGGTTTTAATGAATATTGGCTTAGAATATATGCTTATATTTCTTTATGCGACAAGTAAGAATTCTTCAAGTTTATTCAAGTAATTTATATAATAAAAAGTAATAATATTTCAAAGATGTCTTTTTTTTTTCTTTCATTTATTTCAATGAATATTGCACATATATATATATTTAGTTTTTTTTTGGTTATGAATTTATTGATTTTGAAGTTAAAAACAATATTTAAGTACCATATATCACTCTTTCTAATTGTTTGTCAATTTTGTATATCATTCTATTAATAAAATGTCCTTTTATTGAAAAATTTAAGATTAATTATATTTTTCATATGTTAATTTATTTTGATGAAATTTGTTTCAATATAAGATTTTTTAATTTCACGTAAATTGAGCATTTATAGTATTAAAAGATGTAAAATTTTATTAATAAATTATTTATTAATTAAAGACTTATTTATATTTTATAATTATATTAAAAATACATATTTATAAAGAAATCATGCACTAGTATAACAAAAACAAAAAAAGGAACAAATTATGCATTTGTTTGGTGTTTTTACAACATAAATTAGTTTTTTTCTGGCAAACATAACTTACTTTTCTTGACTAATAAGTCTTTTGTCGTTAAAATTATTAGTAATACGCAAAAGTTGTTTCAGCGTGAAACACACAAAAGTTGAAGACTTCGAGATGGTCTCAGGGGAGACTCATGGTCATGGATCATGTGCAATCAGTTTCACTATCTTTTGGATTGAAATGTTTCTATAAGTTTTCTAATTCCGTATTTACTACGTATAATTCATCAAGCATATGTATTAAAATGTATATAAATATATATTTTCAAAAAAATTAAAAATTATTAAAAGAAAAACACCTTTGCCTCATAGTCAAGCACGAGCAAAATTTTAGTACAAGTAAAAGCAAATGTGTCTTTTACTTTTGCTATAAAGAAGGATTTGTGATGCACATTATGTTAAGATGAATGGTTCTCTACCACCCGCACAACTGGGTGTCACAAGCACTAGTAAGGTTGAAGTCCATTTTTTTTATGGTCAATGAAGTAGACATAATTATGAGAAGAAAAAAGTTTGTTTATTATTAAAGCGAAAAGAAAAACCTATTGGTAATTATAAAGTGACTCCTAGGGAAACCTACTCCTAGTAAAATTATTATTTTTGTATATAATATATTGCCCCGATAGAACCAAAGGATGCTCTCATGATCTATATATTATGGGATTAGTATATCATTAATTCCCCAAACTATTGAGATATATCATTATTATTATTATGGGCTCAGCTTTTTATCTCTCCGTTTCAATGACCCTGCTTGATTTACTGATCTTCCAGTTTTTTCTTGTTTGTTCAGTACAGGCACAGCCCTTGTGTCTCCCTGATGAGCGCTCAGCATTGTTGCATTTCAAAGAAAGCTTTATCATCAATAATTCCTCCTCAAGCAGTCCTGAAGCCTATCCCAAAACTGAATCCTGGAAACTGGAGGAAGAAAATGGTGATTGTTGTTCATGGGATGGGGTCGAGTGTGACAACAGCACTGGCCATGTAACCGTCCTTGACCTCAGTAGCAGTTATCTTTATGGTTCAATCACTTCCAGCACCACCCTCTTCCGTCTTCTTCACCTTCAACGGCTTAATCTTGCAGACAATGTCTTCGATAATTCTGAAATTCCTTCAGGGATCAAGAACCTCTCAAGACTCACATTCCTAGACCTCTCTTACTCCAACTTCTCTGGTCAAGTTCCGTCAGAAATCCTAGAGCTATCAAAATTAGAGCTTCTTGATCTCTCAGGAAACTCATTGAAGCTTCGGAAGCCAGGCTTGAGGTCTATGCTTGACAAGTTAACCAATCTTAATGAACTTTATCTCACTGATGTGAAAATTTCTTCCTCGGTACCTAATATCTTAGCAAATTTTTCTTCATTGACAGCTTTAATTTTATCAAATTGTGACTTGCGTGGTGAGTTTCCCATAGGAATTTTTGAGTTACCAAGTCTTCAGTTTCTCAGCCTGCAGTCCAATCAGGAACTTACTGGATCTTTACCTGATATTCAGGACAATCACCCTCTTTTGAAATTAAGCCTTGCAAGCACAAGTTTTTCTGGACAGCTGCCAGACTCAATTGGAAACTTCAAGTCCTTGGATTATTTGGACATCAACAACTGCCATTTTTCAGGGAAGCTACCATATTCACTTGGTAACCTTACAGAACTCAAACATCTTGATCTATCTTCTAACAACTTTTCGGAACCTATTCCTTCTTCAATTGGACACCTAAATCAGCTTATGACTTTGGATTTCTCTTATAACAATTTTTCCGGGGAGATCCCTTCTTCCTTAGCCAATCTTACCCAACTTGTTTCTCTGTCCCTTGCCACCAACAGTTTCGACCATGGAACCTTGTCCTGGATTGGTACACAAACCAATCTCACATACTTGGACTTGTCAAACACCAGTTTAACTGGTAAAATCCCATCTTCTCTCAAAAATTTGACCCAAATCACTAAATTATATCTTTGGGCCAATAAATTAGATGGTCAGATTCCACCTTGGATAGGAAACCTCACCAAGCTAACTGAGATCAAATTCCAGGAAAATACTTTGAGTGGTTCTATTCCAGAATCAATCTTCAAGCTTCAGAATCTTGAACTTCTTTATCTACAAAGAAATCAACTAAATGGAATTCTCAAGTTGCACTCATTTCTTGAGCTTAAAAATCTCACCAGACTCCAACTTTCAGGTAACTACTTGTCCTTGCTCACCACCAATGTCAGCATCAATGCTACTCCTCCGAAGTTCAAGCTTCTAGGATTGGCTTCATGCAACTTATCTGAGTTCCCAAGTTTTCTGCGTAGTCAAGATGAGTTGGAGTTTTTGGAAGTTGCTGACAACAAAATTCATGGCCAAATACCAAATTGGTTCTGGAGCGTGGGAAAACAAACTCTCCATTACTTAAATTTGGGCTTTAATTTTCTGACAGGATTTCAGGAGCTTCCTGCAGTTCTTCCGTGGAGTAGCTTAGAGGTTTTCAACCTTGAATTTAACATGTTGCAAGGATCACTGCCCCATCCACCGCCTTCCATCAGCTCGTATTTAGTCTCAAATAACTCGCTGTTAGGAGAAATCACACCAATGATCTGCAATCTTTCTTCTCTTGTGGTCTTGGATTTGTCCAATAACAACTTGACTGGGACGCTGCCACCATGCTTAGCCAGTTTAACTGACTCCCTAAAAGTTCTAAACCTTCGAAATAATCACTTTGTCGGTGCTATTCCTCCAACATATACGAAGAACTGCGGGTTGAGTATGATGGACTTGAGCCAAAATCAATTGCAAGGGAGAATACCGAGATCACTAGCCAGCTGTACCAAGATAGAAGTTCTAATTCTTGCAAACAATCTGATAAGTGATAGCTTTCCTTATTGGTTGGGTAATCTTCCAAAACTCAAGGTTCTCATCTTGAGAGCAAACAGATTGCATGGTGTGATAGGGAAACCTCAGACCAAATTAGAATTCTCCAAGTTGCAAGTAATTGACCTCTCCGACAATCATTTGAGAGGTAAGTTGCCATCTGAGTTCTTCAATATTTGGAATGCCATGAAAGTTGCCAATACAAACAACTTATCACCATACATGAATGCAAATACAAGCTTGCAGAACAGAGAATTTTTGTGGTCTGATTATTATAATTACATAGTTACATTGGCAAACAAAGGCAGGGACCTAAAATATGAGAATGTTCCAGATTCCATCTCAGCTATTGATTTGTCAAGCAACGAGTTTGAAGGTGAAATCCCTGAAGCCATTGGTAATTTGAAGCTGATTCGTATGCTTAACCTTTCATATAACAATCTCACTGGTCAAATTCCATCACGTTTGGGTGAAATTTCGAACCTTGAATCTTTGGATCTTTCTCAAAATAAGCTCTTGGGAAACATTCCCCCGGAACTAGTCAAACTTAACTTCCTTGCCATCTTCAACGTGTCTTATAACAATCTTGAAGGGCCAATACCTCAAGGAGCACAGTTTAATACATTTAATAATGATTCGTACGAGGGAAATTCAAGATTGTGTGGCTACCCTTTGTCAGAAAAATGTGGAAATCCTGAGGATTCACCACCAACTCCTTTGGCTCCGACAGAAGATGAAGGAATTTGGAGTAGGCTCAAGTTTGGATGGCAAATTGTTTTGACAGGATATGGAGCTGGGCTGATAATTGGAATGTCCCTTGGATGCAACTTCAACGCATGGAAACACAAGTGGTTCAGGAAGTTCTTCGGAAAGTGGGTAGTGAGTAATAATTGGAATTAATGGATCTAATTGCTAGGTCCTGCTATGAAATATGTGCTTTTTTTTTTTTGTTTGTGTGCTTATAACTTGCTATTTTTATTTTGCATTTCTAGGATCACACCCTACAAACTTGTCATGCATAATTATGTCTTGATAAAGGAAAATTAACTTGCATGTATTTTGGCCTTGTATCTTATTTTAGTTCCAAGAAAATTGTTTTCGGTTTCTGATCATTGAGTCTATCATAGCTAAAATGATCATGATTTATTCTTGGCAGATCCGATCCTTCCCTTTTGTTCTTTTTTTTTTTTTTTTTTTTTTTAATAATTGATATTCTTTCTTTTGATTTCCAGATTATGTTCTTGAGCCCCAAGTTTTTAACAAAACAAACTCCAGATTTTTCTTGATTTCTGATTTTCACCATTACCCTTTTTTTTTTTGGGCTTTCGGATTTTTCTAATTTTGGTTTTTTTTTTATAAATAAAGAGAAAAATAACAACGATTAAACAAGAATAAAAAGAAATAACAAAAAAGAAAATAAATAAATAAATAAATAAATAAAAAAAAATAATATAATATATTTGAGTTTCAAAGTCCCAATTAATAAAAGTCCAAAACATTTGACTGAAACCCAAATTTAATTTAATTCAAAGATTCAAAAATTATTCTGAGACCCAATAAATCAAAGACTAAAACATAAAATGAGGCCCATTATCCGAGACTCGAAATTTAGACTAAGATCGATTTTAATAAAATTTGAATTCAAATCCAAAAATCGATCAAAATTCCAAACTTTAAATTGAATTGCACTTGACTCAAATTATTCTAAATATATTTTTGGTGATCCCAAACAAAATTTGGTGTTTACATAGTGTCAATATCTTTTATTAAAATACTAATTTTTTGGGACTCCTCTTATTTTATGTAGAGGTGGCAAAATAAATTCAAACTCAAAAATCCACCCGAAAAAACATGAACACGAACCCGTTCAAACCCAATTTGACAAAAAAATTCAAAGATCCAAACCTGAAAAAATATGAACCTTGAGCCCAAAATAATTTGAGTCCAAAATAACCAAAACCTGAAATGAGCCTAACTCAAAATGAACCGATCTTCGAAACGATCCGAACGACCGATCCAAACCATCCATACTCAACCCTATTGCTACCCTCACAACTTTCCCTTCCTCCTAAATTGATCCACCATATCTAGCTATCATTTTTCTCTCCCATTTTGACCTCTTTCACTATCAACATGGAATTATCAATAGAGCCGTAAATCCAAAATTCAGCAAGTTCCATAATCACAAATTTAGCATGTCCCATAACCTAAAATGAGCAGCTCCGTGCTGGGAATTGAGCTCATGCTCATACATGAATTAAAGACTAAAATAGATTATAAACACATTGAAAATTAAAAAAGAAAAAGAAACAGTCGGTTCCCTCAAGATACAAGTTTTCATGTGTACGAAATAACATATAAAAGCAATCATCTGATTAGGGTCATACCTACTCAAAGTATTGTAACCTTGAGTACGCTATTCCATTCTAGATGGAAGCAAAGGGATAATCACCGATAGGCTTCCTTTGAAATCAATACCTACCCAAACATGCAGCCTCCAATGATAATCCATACAACCTATATGGCAGAGAAGGTATGGGGATTCACTTGTGCTAATGGGCAACCCCTAAGTCTTAATCAAAAGGCTATACTTCTTGTGCTTACTCTCAAGGTCGTGAGACTAAAAAATGTTATAATACTTCTCATTTTAGTGAGGCTAAACAACAAAGGAGATAGAGAAAAACAAAAGGGAGGTGAAACAACTTTTTTTCTTTTTGGTCGAATTGTTCAAGCCGTTCTCTTAGGGAAGAAACAATTTTCTTCACTTCAAAATGAAATACTAACACAAGCACTCACACACTAGGTTGGTCAAGGAAAAAGATAGTTATAGAGTATGAACTTACTTCAAACTCCCAATAAAAGAAGAACTCTTCCTCTCTTTAGTCACTTGGATTGGTGAATCCATGCCTAATACTAAACTCCCTTTTCCAATTTGTATTTAGGTTAACAAATCAATCTAATAGGTGATCAAGCAATTAGAAGCATTAAGAACAAGATTGAACAACAACTCAACAAACCATTAAATCAAGCTAGAGAGAGAAAGTAAATTCAAACTATGTGTTGAGTTCCATTGAAATCCTAGTAAAAGAAATTTAGTTCATGATAATTAATGAAAACAAATATTCAAATAGTTTCACCATCATCAACAACACAAGAAAAATAAAGAAGAGAAAAGAGAAAACTAAGAGTTGTCAATTCTTGAATCTTGAATCTTCCAATCTTCTTGAGAGCTTTTGGTGGCAACTATCTTCTTGAGAGAATTAGGTTTTTAGACATCCAATTTCTCTTATTTTAGCCTAAAAAGTCCTATTTAAAGTGTCTTAGACCCCTGGAGTCAGAAACTTCGCGTGCAAGCAATCAAGTAAGTGTTTTTCTCCTTTTTCGATCTTTTGTTTCGTCCAAAACAATCCTCTTGGCGCCTTGGCGTCGAACATTCTGCCTCCTTTTTTGGATTCTGTCATCTTTGAGAACTTCGTCAGCTGATTTGGATGGGCAAATATTGTCCGATTTTGATGCGTAAACTACCGTTAGAAAGGTATGGAAGTCAGCTTCAAAAGTTATGAGGAAGTTTTCTCAAATGAAGAATTTAAGATCATGTTTTTCTTGAAACAAGCTCAGGAGGTCGAATCTGCCTGCTCGTTGCTTTGCACCGTTTTTCATCATTTTACACCCCGAAACTCCGGATCACTTTAGACCTATAAAAACACATAAATAATGACTAAATAATTATTCTAAACATGAAATGAATAAATAAAATAAATCTAAAAATATCTAAATCTAATCAAATCCTAATAAAAGCCTCAAAGACTTAGCCGATTTAAATGCATAAAAAATGGTAAAATAACTATATTTCCTAGAATTATTAAATATCATTCTCTAAAAATTATTGAAAGGGTATTATACCCATTATGTGCGAGTGAGAGATGTTGGAGTCAGATTCGCCCATAATGGGTGAACCGATCCAAGTGAAAATGTGCCAAATTAAGGTAGTTTATACTTCTTTTCCTCCTTCAACGGTAGATAACTGCCACATAATTCAAATTCATTTGAATCCTAGGCAGTTAAGGCCAATAAATAGGTAGTTTAACTTTCATTTTTCAGATAAATTCTTTCACTAATCAAGAATTATAAAAGAAAAAAGAAAACAAAGAAACTGAAAGGAAGAAACAGTACTCTGAGAAGTTCACTACAAATTACAAAAAGGGATTTAGGTTATGGAAACTTAAGAACAATTTTCGTTCAAGTAATTTTATTTATTCCCGATCAGTGAATCAAACCACTATCGACACAAATGTTCCTATAAGTTTGTTAATTCCGTATTTACGTTGAATTATAGGCATTTATCATGCATATGTATTAAAAAATATATAAATATTTTTAAAAAATTAAAAATTATTAAAAGAAAAACACCTTTGCCGCCCCGTAGTCAAGCACGAGCAAAATTTTAGTACAAGTAAAAGCAAATTTCTCTTTTACTTTTGCTATGAAAAAGGAGTTGTGGTGCACATTATTTTAGGAAGAATGGTTCTCCATCACCTACCCAACTGGGTGTCACAAACAGTCAATTTTTTTATGGTCAATGAAAGAGTCGTAATTATGAGCAGAAAAAAGTTTGTGTTATTGAAGAAAAAAGAAAAACCCTCTTGGTAATTACAAATGTGGTTCCTAAAAGAACCCTACTCCTAATAAAGTTATTATTTTCGCACCGAAAGAACCAAAGGATGCTCTCATCAACTATAAGTGGACGTTGGTAAACAAGATAGTATCATTACCCCGCAAATTAAGGGTTTCTTCTTTATCTATTTCCTAATCTCCTAGACAAAGAAAAAGATCGATGACCAAATTATCGAGACGGTTTCTGGACGCACACGTTGTGACAAAAATATTGCAATTTTTCATACTATTATTTATGCTTAGACCTGTTAACTAAATCTATTCATGGATCGAGTCAGATCAGGTTACGGTTTGAATTTTTTTTTTCTCTTATTCAAGTCCAGTTCGTAAGTCCATTTTGCTGTTCAAAAATATTAAAATATTTAAAAAATCAGTTTTTATATTAATATTTATATATTTTTATAATTAAATTTATGTAAAAAATAATATTTTATTAAATGAATAGTGATTCGAACTGGACCGGACTGACCCGAATTGAAAAATCTTTGTCCAAGCCCGGCCCAATTCGAATCAGGCGAGTAACCCGGTCATTGGACAAGTCTATTGTTAAGTAGGTGGATCAGGTTGAGTTTGATTTAAGTCAATTCGGATCTTAAAAATTTGAGTTAATTTCGAGTTTTTATCATTTCGAATTCGAATCATTTTCGATTTGGATTGCTTCCGATTTGAAATATTTCGAGTTCGGATAATTATAAAGTGATTCCTTAATATATTGCACCGAAAGATGATTCCTTAATATATTGCACCGAAAGAACCAAAGGATGGGCTAATGATCTTATATAAGTGGACATTAGTAAATAAGATATATAGTATATCATTACTTCCCCCAAAATGAAAGGTTTCTTCGTTATCTGTTTCCTCTTGTCCTCTATTTTGGTCTATCCCTTCGCTATTTTAGCTCGAGATCTTCATAATGGTAAGACAATTTTTATTCTTCTGTATTATTTCGCTTCTAGTAGTGCTAACACACCTTGTTAATTTCCCTTTCACTAATTATAACCATAAAAATTAAAGAAATTCGATAGTATATATATTCATTCTTGAAAATTTTTGTTTGAATATCCTCCCCTTTAATTAAAAAAAAAAAACAAACAAGAAAAACCAATAAATTAAGGCCTCATTTAAACTGATTCAGATGGTTGACTACCTTCTTCTAATTGTCTACTTCGACATCCTTCCATTAGTTAGTATTCTTTTGTTATTTTATATGATTGGATTAACCAAGATGATGTATTGGTAATTCCTTAGAAAATTTAAACTATTTTTAAGCAAGTATCAGACTTAATGCAAAATTGATAAGATAGGAAATACTAAGCAAATATAAATAACTTAAACCATTAAAATAGTAAGGGATAGAGAATCAAACACGAGAATTATAGAAGTTCGGTCATCTCCAAAAGCACCTATTTTCTCTCTCTTAATTTTCCTTGCCAAAGAATTGAATCAACTAGTTTTCAATCTTTACCATTACATTTTCAAGATTAAGATATAACCTTTACAATAACCACTCAAACCCTTAAGGTTCTACCCAAATCCTAACCAATTTTACTCAAGGGTTTCACTCCCTTTGAACCCACAAACTCAATTTGGTAAACTAGAGTTTTGCAAACTTAAATACACCACAAAGGCTAGGTGTTTGCTAGTGTTTAGTATAATGAAAGGCAATAAATGATCTGTAAATAAAGCTTCAATACAAGGAATGAAGAATTTAAAGCTTATATAACACTTGAAAACTCTTTAGTGCCTAGAGAATTGATGAATAGCTTTACAATTTATGTCTCTTAATGATGAACAATATTGGAGGGGTCCGTTTGTAGTTGAAGATGATTAAGAGTCGTTGGGTCTTCATTAAATACAAAATGGGTTGTTTGATTTTGAGATTTTTTGTCCGTTGACTGCTGTCAGGTATTCAGGGATCGATCATTTACTTCAAGGGATCAATCCTTCAAAGTACACATTTGAGATTTTAGACGTTAAATGATTCAGGGGATTGATCCCTTTAGCATAGAGAGTCAAGGGAACCTTTCTATGTGGATAAGGATCGATCCTCATGACTACCAAGCCAAATTTAAAAGGCTAAGGATCAGTCCTAATTGAGGGGTTCGATCCTTAGAGTTTGGCAACCTAAGGAAACCCTTTTATATGAGAAGGGTTATCCTTTCAAGAGGAGGATCGATCCTTTCATAAAAAATAAAAATAAAAAATCTTGCACAATTTCATCTTTGAAAAAATGTGCAACTTTTAAAAATTATTTTGGTCAAGTGAAAGAAATCAATTTGGAACTATAGAATTTATTTAAAAACATAAAGTATATATCTTTAAAAAGCTTGTATTAATTGAATCTTTTAAAATACTTAATGGAGTTATTTAATTTAATGTTTTATTATTTCAAAATAAGATCAAATTAAGAGTAATAATTTTTATATTTTAGGTGATTATAATTTTATAAATTGATTGAATTGGAGATTTTAAGATTGCACATAACATAACCTTCCTTTTTTTTTTTTTTTTTTTTCCCTTAGGTATATATCATGCCACAACCCACAAGGACTAACTACTGAAATGTCCCTTTGAGAACTAAGCCTTCTCTTTGTTGTAATATGTATGAAGTTTAGTCGATATATTTTCTTGAAGATATATGTTTGAAAATTAAAACAGCAGTTTCTCAATTCTATTGTTTTAGTTCCTTGATAAGATCAGATCAGATCACAACATAACATATTTATTGTTAATTTGCTAATGTCGCAGTGCAACATAATGGTGGTAGAACTGATTTTCCCGTCACTCCTGGGTCTGGTCAGTCACATAACGGAAAACTATCATGCCACAAGGACGGTAAATATTATATTTGCGACATACCCACACTACGACCAAAAGGACCGGTTCCTCCAGCCGGACCTAATTGTGCCACTCATATTCCAAGGACATCACCATGTCCTTGCGTCATTCAATGAAATCACCATGTTCATTAAAAATATGTAATTTTATGTTTTTGGTGTTTCCCTTGTTATTCAAAGCCATTAACTATAAAAATTATATATAAATATATATTTTTTTTTTCTAAATTGACATTAGATTTTATTATAAAATACTAATGTAGAAATATATTATTGTAAAAACTACATTTCAAAATTTTAATTCTAATACAACACTAAATCAAATATAAAAAATAATATAATATAATTGTTGCAACGTACAAGTTTGGGAACTGGCCATCCTGTTTCATTTGTAGTCTGTATATGCAATCCTCATATAAGATCATTAGAAATCTTAAATCAAAGGATCACTTATATATATACAACCAACACATGAGAATATTTTCATAGACATTGAGTAAAATATCAAATGACATTCTCATATCAAATCATGTTCAGTAAACTTGTTCTTGTAACAGGCACCCACATGTAATTAAGTTGATTAAGGTGAAAAAAATGAGGGTAAATAGACAAAGGTAAAGAAAAATTTGTTTATTTCATTAAAGATAAATAAGTCTTTACAATGTATCATTCAAAAAGTTTTCATTTCTTAATTTTTTTTATAAATTATTTTTTACCATTACACCATTTACAATTTGTTTTTGATTGAAGGACATATTTTTCAAATTTATCCTAAATCTATCGGTAATTATAAAGTGGCTCCTAGAAAAACCTACTCCTAGTAAAATTATCATTTTCGTATATAATATATTGCACCGAAAGAAGCAAACGATGCTTTCATGATCTACAAGTCGACGTTAGTAAATGAGATAGTAATCATTTCTTCCCCAAATGAAGGGTTTCTTCGTTATCTATTTCCTATTCTTCTAGACAAAGAAAAAAGAAAAAGATCGATGACCACTACATTGTTTTTAAAACTATCCAGACGATAAGGTTTTTGGACCCACACAATTTTTCATATTACTACACTTTTTAATCAAGTGAATCGGATTGGATTTGGGTTAGATTAATTCGAATCTTAAAAAATTTAAATTAATTTTGAATTTTGATCATTTCGGATTGGAATCATTTTTAAATCGGATGGTTTTTGGTTTTTATTATTCGGGTTCGCATAATTCGAATTTGAAGCTCAGATTATTCGGATTCGGATCATTTCAGGATTCAATTTATTAATTTTTAAAATCAAATTAGATTAAGTTTTAAAAAAATTATTTCATCGAGTCAAATTTTTTTAAAATTTTATTAAAAAATAAAAATAAATTATAAATAATATTTAAAAATAAACGTGATATTATATTTAAAAATAATTTTATACTTGTTGAAAGATTCTAACCTTGACAACCAACTTTTAATTCTAAAAGTTTTATCAAGTGAACTAATCTTAGAATTTAAAATGATTTACTAATAATTAAAGTTAATTTATATTTAAGAATTTTACTCTTATTTTTTTTTTTTTGGTACGAAAACATTTAAGTGAGGAAGGCTATCTCAATTCAGGATTAGGGCATGTCATATGTCTCAGAAAGGGCTAACAGAAATACTTACAAATCACTCACCAAGTGAGATTGTTAATGAAACTCGAAATTTGTTAAGACCCTAATAAATACTCAATCAATTAAACCAACCTATTCAAAGCCAAAGGCAAAGAGTATTTGAGTAGAAGAGAGATTCAGGAAAATAGAGGGAAACACCGAACCAAGAAATAGGGGAGAAAAACAAATCCAGGCTAAATTTGAAATCCAAAAATTACCATCAAGCAAAAAATGGCTCGGTTCTATCAACACCAGCTTTTGCCAAGTAGTCTGTCATCCCATTAATTTTTCTGAAGATTTTCCCCATTTTGACTACATTGATACCGATAATAGTTTATTTCCATGAACACGTTTCATAGTTTCCAGGGTATTGAGGCATGGTTACAGAACCAACCTAACCCTATAGCAGAATCGGATTCAATGATGAGATTCTTAGAAATGTGTTTTCCAGATTAAACAAAAACTTGGCGAGTTTAATGGCATATGTTTCAACTGCATTGGAGTCATGGATGATTTAACAACTCTACTTCAAATTTAATTACCAAAATATAATAATAAATGTTTATCCAAAATAAAAAATATAATAAAAAATTAATTATGAAATTAAATTAGTTAATTATGCTTAACATTTTTAAAATCTACAATAATGTATGAATTAAATTAACAAAAATTTCATAATAAGTAAAGATGTAATTCTTAATTTCATGTACAAAAATGCATGATATATTTTGTATAGTGTATAAATCTTATCATATTAATATATACATATATGATTATATGCGTGTATAATTTAGAGGAGTTCATGGGCAGGGCCGCAATTCAGGAAAAAATTTTCCCTTGCCCAAGCTAGTTTTGGATTGGGCTCGGGCCAACCCGTAAGCTGTTGTCAGATTTTCACCACACAAGTGCACGTATCGAAAAAAGTAATATAATGAAAAGTAGAGTGTCGAACCCACGAGGAATTGCTATTTAATTTGCTAAGTACTAAAATTGGCACAACTTAATCTTATCTAAACAACTAATTAAAGATGATAATCTAAAACTAAATTAAAAGAAACTAATACTGAAAGCAAGTAAATTAAAAAGATGAATTCAATTAATTAATAAAAGCCTAGGATTACAACTTCCCTCAACACTTCACTTGAATCTCTCTCTACCTCTTAACTTGATTAATGATCCTGAGTTGTTAACCTAGAATTCTATTTTCTTTATAAGGATCTTCCGATGGTCTCATAAAAATATTCTTCTTAACCAATTAACTATATTTCTATGATAATTGCATTAAAGAAGAACTCATTAAACTTAAGCTCTAACAATGGTTACACATGAGAAGTAAGTGTATTCCTACCTTACCTGCAGATAAATTCATCCTAATAAATGAATATGAAACATGTGTCATTCAATCCATTTTTAACACTAAACTCACTTTTCCAAGTTGTATTTAGGTTAACAAATCAATCTAATTGGTGGCCAATCAACTACAAGCATTAAGAACAAGATTGAACAAACAACTCAACAAACCATTAAATCAAACTAGAGAAAGAAAGTAAATTCAAACTATATGTTGAGTTCTATTGAAATCCTAGTAAAAGAGATTTAGTTCATGATAATTAATGAAAACAAATAATCAAATAGTTTCACCATCATTAACAACACAAGAAAAATAAAGAAGAGAAAAGAGAAAAGAAGAAACTAAGAGTTGTCAATTCTTGAGTCTTCAATCTTCAGTCTTCCAATCTTCTTGAGAGAATTTGATGGTGGCTATCTTCTTGAGAGAGAATTAGGTTTCTAGGTATCTAATCCTCTTTATTCTGACCTAAAAGAGTCCTATTTAAAGTGTCCAAGGTCTCCTAAAGTCCAAAACTTCGCTCCCAAGCAAAATAGGTAAGTTTCAGGCTTTTTACATTTTTTGTGGTTACTGTTCATGCGTCTGGCGCTGCAGCGCTGACCTTCTGCCTTCGGGCGCCGGCCACTCTGTTTGCTTCGGGTTGGTTCCGTCATTTTCTCATACTTCGTTAGCTGTTTTGACTGGGCAAACCTCGTTCGATTTTGACGAGTCTTACACTGTTGGAAAGGTATGGAAGTCAGCTTCAAAAGTTAAGAGAGAGTTTTCTCAAATGAAGTATTTAAGATCAAATTTTTCTTGAAACAAGCTCCGGAGGTTGAATCTGCCTACTCATTGCATTGCACCATTTTTCATCGTTTTGCACCACGAATCTCCAGATCACCTTGAACCTATAAAAACACATAAATAACAACTAAATAACTATTTTAAACATAAAATGGATAAATAAAATAACTATTAAAACATCTAAAACTAATCAAATCCTAATAAAATCCTCAAGGACTTAGTTGAAAGCCAAGTATAAAAGGTGGCAAAATAACTGTATTTTCTAGAGTTATCACACCCTCAAACTTAAGATTTTGCTAGTCCTCGAGCAAAACAAAACTAAACAGACTAACTAAATAACCTGACACAAAACATCACTCAAGATAGATGCACTCAAACAATGATTTCTTAATTTTCCTCAAAAGTTACCTCAAAATCTTGATTCAAAGTAGAACATAAACATAATCCAAATCTATGATTCAATTCAATCGTAAACTTCATGCTTGAATGGATTTTCAGTGTGTGTGTGTGTATAATCTCTTTGCAAATCATCACATGCAATCTAAATAAGTTTATATCAATGCAAAATACGAATTAGTAGTAGATTCTCATATGTTTGCTTTTCATCTCTCTCTCCACTAATGTAGACTAACACTTCATCAAGGATCAAGTAGGTCTTTATTAAGCTTGTAATGTAAGACTAGGGTCAAGGTAGGATAAAGATATATTTCGGTTTAAGTCACCCATAGACACTTTACATTTTTTTTTTCAGAATTTTTAAGAGCCATAGTCTTTTCCTCAAATTACATACTTTCTTCTTTGAATACACTTCCTTTTTGCTTCACCAATTTATTCATTTTTTTTATTCTTCGTTTTTAAAGAATCATAACTTTTTTTTTTAATAACACCACTATTTCACACAAATTCGACATGGCTCATAATTATTTCCTTTAATATCATCACATGCCTATGTAGTGAGGGTTAATCATGGTTTTTTTATTATTTGGTTAGGCTAAAAGATGTGGCAATCAAAGAAAATAGATATAGCAATAGGCACAAAGAGGTAGACTAAGGATAATCATATATAAAGGTAAGCTTGAAAGGCTCAAACGATCCAAAAATGCCTAAATCACTTCCTCAACTTAGTGTTGTCTAGGATTTCGCCTCAAGAGAGAATAAAATAAATTCTAGATTCTAGACATAATTGCAATTCTCATCAACATAATCAGTCTTTAAAAAATAATGCAAATCTAAGCAAGAGATTAAGTGCTCAATTTGTGAAAATCACATCCTAACATGAAACTAACAAAAGAATTTAACACAAATTCTTCTCATGCTTATATTTTCCCAAGAATCAAGACAAATCAATAACTAAAATTCATCATGGATAAAGATTCCATCATAATAAGTGCATCATATATCAAGCAAAAATAATTTTTTTTTTTAGACTCTTAATAAAATTAGACAATCACACATTAAAATAAATCTAAAGACACACCCCCAAACTTAAAACAAACATTGTCCTCAATGTTTAGAAATAAAAAAGAGTAAGAACAAGAAAACTCCCCTATCGATGAAAGCAACGTAGGAAAAGCTTTAGTTTTCCTGTTAGACTTCATCATGCTTGTCCAAGTTGGGTGAGTAGTCACTACAAAAGAAAACAAAATAATAAGAAATTAATAATAATAAGAATAAAAATTAAAATGCTCTAAAAATTAAAAAGAAAAGAAAAATAAAAAGTTTATAACTTGGGTGGCCTCCCAAGAAGCTCTTGATTTATAGTTATCGGCTTGACTATCTCATTATTCATTAGCCGGCATCCTACCACTTGAACCATTGCCCTCCATTTTTCTTTGCTTTATGAGGCCTTGCATTCACAAAATTGTGGCTTCCATGCATCTTGGAAATAGAGTGTGAAATTGCTTCAAGTGGTGTAGTAGAAAATTTTTTATTCAATGCTTCTTTGGAATCCCTGTTCACCACTTTGACTACGAAACATTCATCAAATTTGTTATGAAACTCATAGCCTTAAGAACTTTAAATGTTACCTGTTGGTCTAGAACTCTCATGGTAAGTTCTCATTTTTGCACATCAATGAGAGTTCTACCGGTAGCTAAGAATGGTCTCCCAAGAATTATGGGTATTTCACTATCCTCCTCCATGTCAAGCACAATAAAATCAGCAGGAAAAAAGAATTTGTCAACTTTGACTAGCACATCTTCAACCATGCCTCTTGGATGTTTGATGGATCTATCAGCTAGTTACAACATCACTGTAGTGGGCTTTATTCCCCCAAACCAAGCTTCGATAGATAGAAATAGGCATTAAATCGATACTCGACCGCAAATCACATAAAGCTTTACCAAAAAATTTATCATCTATGGCGCATGGAATGTCGAAGCTTCCCGGATCTTTGAGTTTGTGTAGGAGTTTCTTTTGAAGAATAGCGCTGCATTCTTCAGTATGTGCAATCTCTCAATCTCATCCAATTTCCTCTTCTTAGATAAAATTTCTTTCATAAACTTGACATACTTAGGCATTTGCTCTAAAGCTTCAGTAAAAGGTATATTAATATAGAGCTTTTTGAATACCTCAAGAAACTTTTGAAACTGTTTGTCAAGTTTTTGCTTTTGAAGGCGCTGAGGAAAGGGTGGTGGTGGATAGACTGAAGGCTTCTTCTATTCTTCTTGAGCCTTCTCAATTTATTTTTCCCCCAAATTTTCCACTTCAAGAGGCTTGGGCGGTAATTCTAACAATTTTCTTTGAAGATGCTGAGGAAAGGGTGGTGGTGGGTAACCTCAAGGTGTCTTCTCTTGAATTCTCTCATTATTCTTCTTGCTACCCACTTCTTCTTCTTTCCCACTCCTTAATGTAATGACATTGCATTGCTCTTTCCCATGGCCATTAGGATTGGTTTCAGTATCACTTGGAAAAGATCCCCTAGGACGATTGTTAAGTGCATTAGCAAGCTGGCTCACTTGTGTCTCAAGATTTCGAAGTGTCGCTACATGAGTATGATTTGTCACTTCTTGACTAGCCATGAACTTTGTAAACATATCTTCCAATGATATCTTCTTTTCTAGAACCAGAGCATGGGCTTGTGATGGAAAACCATGAGGGATTGTTGGTTTAGCTTGTGATGAAGGCCCTTGATTGTTATTCCAGGAAAAGTTTGGGTGCTTTCTCCAACCCGATTTGTAATTGTTGGAATAAGGATTGTTTTGCTGTCTATTATAGTTTCCAACATATTGCACTGACTCGGCATTGGTTGGGCAGCTATTACTGGTGTGTCCTTCTCCACATAATTCACAAGTTACTAATGGGCTTTGGACTGAATGCACACTCATTGTGTCAATTTTCTTGGACAAAGCAGCCATCTGTGCCGATAAAGCACTGATCTCATTCAACTGATAACTGCTTGGAGCTTTCTTTGGCAAAATTCACTCAGTGGACCATTGATAATTATTAAACGCCATCACCTCAATTAAATCATAAGCCTCATCAATTTCTTTCCCCATGAGTGATCCACCTGCTGCAGCATCTATAGAACTTCTAGTATGACCTATTAACCCATTGTAGAAGGTGTTTACCTGAAGCCAGTCAGGTATCCCATGATAAGGACATTGCCGAAGCATATCTTTATACCTTTCCCAAGCTTCATATAATGATTCTGAGCCATATTGCATAAAAGATGAGATCTCATTCCGCATCTTAGCTATCTTAGCAGGAGGAAAATATTTGGCAAGAAATTTCTGGGCCAGATCAGCCCCAAGTGGTAATGGAGCCAGCAGGAAGAGAGTTCAACCAATGCTTGGCCTTATCTCAAAGTGAGAAAGGGAAGAGTCTTGATCTAATGGCATCATCAGTAACACTATTCTATTTGAAAAGATTGCAAACTTTCAGGAAATTCACAATGTGAGCATTCGGGTAATCGTTCGGTAAGCCGCTGAACTGAACTGATGTATTGATCATCTGAAGGATCGCTGGCTTTATCTCGAATGTAATGGCCTGGATGGCAGGCCTCTAAATACTAGTCTGAAGGTGTTGCATGAGAGGAACCCCATACTCTCGCAAAGTCTTTGTATCGTTAGCTTCAACCATTGTACCTAAAAATAAGAAAGAAAAAGAAAGTTTAAATTAAGACTAAGGTTGCTTGGTATTAATAGTAACAAAAATAATAAACAATTTTTCGGCAACGGCGCCAAAAATTTGTTGTCAGATTTTCACCACGCAAGTGCACGTACCGTAACAAGTAATATAATGAAAAGTAGAGTATCGAACCCACGAGGAATTGCTATTAAATTTGCTAAGTACTAAAATTGGCACAATTTAATCTTATCTAAACAGCTAATTAAAGATGATAATCTAAAACTAAATTAAAAGAAACTAATACTGAAAACAAGTAAAATAAAAAGATGAATTCAATTAATTTATAAAAGCCTAGGATTACAACTTCCCTCAACACTTCGCTTGAGTCTCTCTCTACCTCTTAATTTGATTAATGATCCTGAGTTGTTAACCTAGAGTTCTATCTTATTTATAGGGATCTTCCGATGGTCTCATAAAAATATTCTTCTTAACCAATTAACTATATTCCTATGATAATTGAATTAAAGAAGAACTCATTAAGCTTAGGCTCTAACAATGGTTACTCATGACAAGTAAGTGTATTCCTACCCTACCTGCAGATCAATTCATCCTAATAAATGAATATGAAACATGTGTCATTCAATCCATGTCTAACACTAAACTCACTTTTCCAAGTTGTATTTAGGTTAACAAATCAATCTAATTGGTGGCCAATCAACTACAAGCATTAAGAACAAGATTGAACAAACAACTCAACAAAACATTAAATCAAGCTAGAGACAGAAAGTAAATTCAAACTATATGTTGAGTTCCATTGAAATCCTAGTAAAAGAGATTTAGTTCATGATAATTAATGAAAACAAATAATCAAATAGTTTCACCATCATTAACAACACAAGAAAAATAAAGAAGAGAAAAGAAGAAACTAAGAGTTGTCAATTCTTGAGTCTTCAATCTTCAATCTTTCAATCTTCTTGAGAGAATTTGATGGTGGCTATCTTTTTGAGAGAGAATTAGGTTTCAAGGTATCCAACCCTCTTTATTCTGACCTAAAAGAGTCCTATTTAAAGTGTCCAAGGCCTTTTGGAGTCCAAAACTTCGTTCCCAAGCAAAACATGTAAGTTTCAGGCTTTTTATGTTTTTTGTGGTTACTGTTCATGTGTTTGGCGCTACAGCGCTGACTTTCTACCTTCGGGTGCCGGCCCCTTTGTTTGCTTCGGGTTGGTTCCGCCATTTTCTCGTACTTTGTAAGCTGTTTTGACTAGGCAAACCTTGTCTGATTTTGATGAGTCTTACACCTTTGGAAAAGTATGGAAGTCAGCTTCAAAAGTCAAGAGGGAGTTTCTCAAATGAAGTATTTAAGATCAGGTTTTTTCTTGAAAGAAGCTCTGGAGGTCGAATCTGTTTGCTCATTGCTTTGCACCATTTTTCATCGTTTTGCACCACGAATCTTCAGATCACCTTGGACCTATAAAAACACATAAATAACAACTAAATAACTATTTTAAACATAAAATGGATAAATAAAATAAATATAAAAACATCTAAAACTAATCAAATCCTAATAAAATTATCAAGGACTTAGCCGAAAGCCAAGCATAAAAGGTGACAAAATAACTATATTTCCTAGAGTTATCATAAGCCCATTTCACTATTCATAAAATATTAAAAAAATCATTTTTATATTAATACTTATATATATTATAATTAAATTTAAATAAAAATAATATTTTAACGAAAGAATAATGATCCGGGCCGGGCTGGCCCATGAGGGAAATTCAAAATTGTGTGGCTACCCTTTATCAGAATAATATGGAAATCCTGAGGTTTCACCACCAACTCCTTCAGCTTCAGAAGAAGATGAAGGAATTTAGAGGCTCAAGTTTGGATGGCAAATTGTTTTGACAGGATATGGAGCGGGGCTGATAATTGGAATGTCCCTTGGATGCAACTTCAACGCAAGGAAACACGAGTGGTTCCGGAAGATCTTCGGAAAGTGGGAAGTGATTAATAATTGGAATTAATGGCGGAGCCTTCAGAAGGTATAGAGATTCACTAGTGCTAGTGGGAAACCTCTCAGTCTTAATCGAAAAGGCTATACTCATTGTGCTTACTCTCAAGCCCATGGCACTAAAAAAATGTTAGAACATTTCTCATTTTTGTGAGGCTAAACAACAAAGGAGATAGAGGAAAACAAATGGGAGGTTTGACAACTTTTGTTCTCTTTGGTCGAATTGTTCAAGGATTTCTATTAGGGAAGAAACAATTTTCTTCACTTAAAAATGAAAGACTAACACAAGCACTCTCACACTAGGTTGGTCAAGGGAAAAGAAAGTTATAGAGTCTAAACTTCAAACTCCCAATAAAAGAAGAACTCCTCCTATATTTAGTCATTGAGTTTCGACCAATCACTAAGTGATGGTGTCTTGGTCGAATCATGCTCCCTTTTAAGGCCACATTCAATTGCATTTAGGATTAGGAGAAATGAGTGCTTGAATCATATTCAAATTCCCACTAGAAGAGAAACTCTTCTCTTCCCAAGCTCCCTAGTTCAGTCATGACTCTAACACTTAGAATCATTAACCAAACTCTCCCACTAAAATGTCTAGGTGTATGGTCGGCCATACCATCTAATTAAGAGATAAGGTTGATTCATAATAAATATCTTAGACTTCTCTGGTATTTGGCTAGTTAAGGATAAGAAAAGGTTGGAGTTTGATTCAAAATCAAACTCCTTAAACAAGTGAAACTCTTTCACTTTGCAAGCTTCATAGTTTCAGTCATACAATAACTCTTAGGGTGTGTTTGGATGAAAAATTTTAAAATTTTGAACAATTTTAAAATGCTACCATTTTAAAATTCATCAATTCAAAATACTAGCATTTGTAATTGTATTGTTTGGATAAATATTTTTTAGAAAGAATTTGAATATTTGAATATGATGAGATAAAAAAAAATTATAATAAGAAAAAAATTGAGAAAAAATATGCAAAATGGGTATCATTAGATTCGTAAAAATGTAAAAATATTACCAATAACATGAAAAATAAAAAAAATAAAAAATTTTGAAATTAGTTTTCATAATTAGAATTAAAACAAAAATTGTGTAGAAAAAAGAAACATAATAAATGTTAGTATCTTATTAAAAAACCAAAGAATTTCACAAATTCTACCTCTGGGGGTGGAATTTGAAAAGGGAATTTGAACCTTCTAAAATTCCTTTTTCAAATTCCAAGAATTTTGACAATTCTAATTTTTATTTTGCCAAACAAGGTAATTTCATTTTAGAATTTTGAAAGTTTCTGTACAAATGAATTCCCTCGAAATTCCTCATCCAAACGTACCCTTAGTTTCATGACTGAACCTAGACATAATAAAGGCAATATTATCTGCCTAGCTAAGAGGTGAAAAGATAGAATTTGATTCACAAAAACACTCCACAAAAAAGAGAAACTCTTTTATCTTTGGACAACACCATATTCGGCCAAACATAATCCTTTAGGACATGGTCTACATTTAGACAAGCCTTGTCAAGCTAAGCTATCCACAATGTAATTAAGATATCTTTATTTAGATTTCATTAAATCTAAATCATGTCCTAATTTAACCCTAATTGAACTATTCAATTAAGTCTTCCATAATTAACCTTTTATTTAATTAATTCAAACTTAATTAAATCCCAAATTTACTCTGACACATTGGTTTATTATGTGTGGCCCATTACGTTTCCAACATGTTGGCAATGAGTATAAATTAACCTAAGTTTTTCAACCAAGTTTATAATTTATAAACATAGACCATGAGTGGCATCTAGCAATGCATCATGATCATCCAAATATTGAAAAGTCTAGATGATCTTAACGAAACCTTTCAGTAACCAACCTATCAGTGTACTTCTATCCTTTCACCATATATCCTAGAGAAACCATGAGCATAGTGTGGTGTCTACTCATGAAATCGATATATATTATTTCTTGCAGCTTATGGTTAACCTCATAAATTTAGAAAAACAATTTCTCCTAAATTCATCGTGCTTTTGCCAAAGACTTTATCTAGTTAATCCAAGTCAAGAACATATGAGATATGTCCCCCAATGTCACTTGGAGTGGTGAATCCTCTATGGATCACTCAATCATCTTTGTGTGCTTCACGCAATACCCAAAATCACCCTACCATAGACATCCCTTCTTGGAACCCATTCAAATAAAATCAAAGCATCACAATTCACACACGAGCTAACTTGGTATAACAAGTTTAAGGACTATTTACATGATTGGTGTCATAACGATCTCGTGACTGCTAAGATGACGTTCAGGGAAAAGAAAATAATTTAGTTCCTCGTAAATAATAAGAGGGTTTTAAAAACAACCTCGAAGAAAAACGGGAGTCGCCACCGACCTTTTTTGGCTAGGTGTGATCGGTCACCTATTAAAATTGGTTTTTTGTAAAACATTTTAAAATTAATTAAACATTTTGAAAAACCAAATTTTAAAGTCCGCGTTTTAAACCAAAGAAAAACAAAAGCGGGTTCGAAAGTCGATTACGTCACGGTGAATGCACCCCGCCAACGCTCGTATAAAACGATACCTTATTAATCATGTGTTATCCTAAGTCTTGATGAATGTTGGTTTTATATTCGATATTTTAAAATAATTTTCTTTAAAAATGATTACATTATTTTGAGAACGATTCAAAATTTATAATTACAAAATTTTCTATATTTTCCAGCAAAACATAGAATTTTTCTTATTTTGAAACTATCCACATCATTCTCCTTTTTAGAAGGATATTCTTTTGTTAATAATAACTGATGAAGACTCCCCGGCAATCCGACGGAGGACTCATGAATTATTTCAACTCGAGGATATTGCCTTATTTATTTAAAGCATTAATTTTCAAATATTCAAATTTATTTGACATATGAATGTGCAAATCATCAATAAGATATGAAATTAAATCACATAATACATACATTTATCATGACATGGCATAAACCTTAATATGACATGGCTTATATTCTATCATGACATGGTGCATATTTGATCATGACATGGCATACATTTAATCATGACACGGCATAGACAAAAAAAATCATATACACATCAACCATCAAATAGCATGATCAAGATAACAATATGGACATCAATTATTAAATGACATAATCATGGAATGTACACATCAATCAAAAAATGATGAGCATAGAACATGCACACACCATTATTTTAAAAATATTCTTTTTCATGTATTTTCTTTGTGAAATTACATAAATGGCATGTGTTGAAAAATATTACAGCACTCCCCGGCAAACCGAACAAAGCTTGGAAAATAATTCTTTCACATGAAACTTATGTAATTCCAAGTAAAACAAAAACCATACTTCATAATTTCATAGACACGTGCATTGAAAGATTCCCTAACCTCCTCGGCAAACCAGGCAAAGATTAAGAAATAATTCTCGTAAAATGTTTATGAAATCGAGAAAGCACGTTTTTATGCGAAGTTTAGAAAGAAAAAAAATTAAATATGAAATGCATGAAAACGGGATCACTATCGGAATGTGTTTCTCTCTGGAAGAGAGTACATCGGAATACCTAAGGAGGTATCCAAATTGTAGACAATTTCCTTGGGGGACAATTTATATTTGTAACAATCTTACGGTCGGCTTCTTCTAATAGGCGATCAATTTCCTTGCCCCTGTTTTACAGGGCCAAGGCCATCATCACGCACTATAACATAGATAACAGTGTTAATATCAACAAATATGCAGCTACACCAAGTCATAACATGTCAATAAATACCTCAACATGAAGGGCGACCAGGGAGCGCTGGGTTAGAACAGGTGTTTGGGACTCGATCTCCTTCAGACTCCTCTGAGCAACATTGTCCCGAACCATGTCACCGATCTATCCATATCAAGAGGGATCGCACTCATAGGCAGGCGTTCCCTCCAGCCAAAATACTGCTCGTTATTCGCCACGGGAATGTGCTCGCCAGCATTGCGGGGTTGAACAGGAGGCCGAGCATGCCCTGAGTGAGACACAGTTAAGGTTTTATCCTCCTCCTGGAACCCTCACCTTCTCGTCTCTTCTTTTTTCTCTTATTTTCTTTCTCTCCTTCCTCTTTCTCTTTCTCTTTCTCTTTCCCCTTCTCCTTTTCTTTTTTCCTTCTCCTTCTCCTTGTCCTTTTCCTTTTCTTTTTCCTTCTCTTTCCCCTTCCCCACTTTGGGGTCCACTAGTTTCGACCGGTTAGCCAGTGCCTTGCTCCTAGAACCGATCAACTAGACGTTGCCAACGGGCAAGACTGCAGCCGCGACGACGACGGGGTCCTTCAGCATGATCCCTTAGTGGCCCGTTTTCTGCCACTTCGTAGTGGGGTTTTTCCCCTTCTTCCAGCACCCTTAACTGGTTTCTCTTTTTCCATCAACTGCTCCATCAAATCCTGCCCGCCCGTCATATCCATATCTGCAAAGAAATAGAACAATAAGGTTAAAAAACATAAGGGCTCCAAAGCGCGAGCACAGAGTAAACTACCTATCACCGAAAGAAAAGCCCTAAGGTTTGCCATAAATCTGAGATCCTCCAAAGACGAGGACCTGCTAGAGGACACCTCACTCTCCATATATAAGTTGCCCTCCTTCAACCTAGCCTCGAAGTCAAACTCATTATCCAGATCAATTATGACCCTTGGTCACCAACCACCAATGCTACCCATACAACTCCCTTTACTAAAATCAGAGGACAGCTCTATCGTCGGAGGAGCCGCAGATATGATGGTAAGGGGAATGGCAGCTATGGCTACGGGAGAAGGGACCCAAGGCACAATGACGAGCAGGTCCTCTGACGTCTCGCAGCTATTACTAGAGGCGGGTGTTTCCTGAGGCTCACCATGCCAGATTCCTTCAAGATTAGGGATGGGTAAATCCTTAAGAGGATCCAAAGGCTCACCCGCGATGTCGTCATTCACTGCAGGACAAAGAACAACCCCATTAGTATAGTGACAAAATCAATGACCTCACAACACTAATCAGACTAGGAGAGTAAAGTCTACCTTCCCTATATTCAAACTGAGACAAAGGGCTTATGCTGGATGAGGTCGCCTCGTTCTTTTCGGGCACCTCTACTTCCTCGAATGACACGACCCCGTTGGCATTATACACATGGCGCACGCACCCCGTAAGCAACTTCGCTAAAAAATCTGTACCACCCTCATGCCAAACTGGGCCCACTTGTGAAGGAAGGCCACACTCGAACACTATCCGATTGGGATTCTTGTTGTTCAGGCAATAACGATAAACATTCTCGGGCGTTACCGTCTTCGCCTAGTCGATAGTGTTCGCCTAGTAATAGTTAAATTGATCCCGTTGGGCAGCCCCCATCGCCAGCTTCGTACTCCTCCTACTTTCTGAAGGCCTCGACCACGTGACTTTGAAAGGCCACTTCGTTTCGTGCTTCAACGTAGAAACAAAAAACTTACTTCGCACGATATGTCGATTACTGGGAGTGTTGACGACCACTTTGTTTTGCCAAGCAGACAAATAATACTGAAGCCCATGAGTTTTTAGCCGATACAGGTTGTGGGAGGTTGCCATATAGGGGATCTCCCACTTCATTTTACAATCTATAAAGAACGACACCATGAAGGGCCAAAACACCCTGGTTAGATGCGATGCGGCGATCCCGTAAACTTCAAGGCAGTTCGCAAAAAAACAATAAAAAGAAGACGGAAACCTCCTTTGAACATGTGTGCATAAAGGCACACATTACATTCCCTATCCAACACCTAACTCGTACGAAAACCCTCCCCGGGAAGGGAAAACGCGTAGCGATAATGGGGAAGGCAGATACCCCTATCGCGCAAACAAGCCTCCATCTCCAGATAGGTGATGTCAAACACCTGATCGTCCCTCCAACTTATCTCTTTACTCCTACAGGAACGACCACTGATCGCCTCAGCATTGCCACTGACCGCCCCACCTCCACCACTGCCCTCCGTTCTGGCTCCGACAAACAATCGAGCATCCTCCTCAATTTTGCGACTTAACTCAGACGCACTTCTCTCAGACTGCACAGCACCACCCCTAGCAACTTCAGCACCTTCCTAAATCTCCATCTCCACTTACGACAACTCAACCTCCGATTCCTCAGCATCGGCAACCCAAGATCGGCCCTCCAAGTTCTCGAAACCCTTACTATCACTCATCACTACCCTATAGTACGGCCTTGACATACACTAACCACCCAAAACAAAAACAAAAGGCAGAAATTGAGTAAATCAAAAATACCTAATAAACCTCCGGCAACCCTCTTCGACCACACAGCAACCACGATCACAGCAGCACAAAACTCAAAAAAAAAAAAAAAAAAACTTGACAGAAATTCAACACCCAGAATGAAACAAGCGACCTCAGCATCAATCACCTCTATTTATACTAAGTACCATAAATGCACGCACAAACTTCCATAAGGAACCGACCCTCCACCAACCACAACATGACAAGCAGTAGTGCCTTGTACACAGTAAAGCCTGAAACGCCAGCGGATGTACACCTTCCTGCCAAAATAGCAAAGACGTGGCCAAACAAAACAGGCTTACTGAGGGCCACTTTATGACCCCCACCTCGCCTGGGGGCAAATGTTCGACCTTTTAAGCCTGATGGGCCCAAAACAACCATCAAGCCCAATAAGCCTCTCAGCATATGGGTCAGGGAAAGAACCCAAAAAGTGGTCCGCCAGCAAGCTCGTGCTCGCCATACCTACAGCGCTGGGTGACCTCTTAACCATCAGGCGACCCCTCTCGCTTGTCATCTCGAGGAACCACGTGGCCTTCCCGACAGATGCCTTACCTGTCACATCACCGCCCATCACTTCAAGACCCACGTGGGATCTCGACCACTTGTCCCAAGCTAAGCCCCAACACGTGGCAAACGGCAACCCGTCAAAAAAACTATAAATAGGCCTTCTAAGACCACTTGAAGGACTCTAGATACACTCAAACCCAAAATCCTTGTTGCTCTGCCTCTTCTCCCTTCCTCTCCTTCTCTCAAGATCACCTAACACCAAAAATAATCATCAACAAAGATATAAACTTTACAATAACCGTTCAAACCCTTAAGGTTCTACCCAAATCCTTACCAATTTTACTCAAGGGTTTCACTCCCTTTGAACTTACAAACTCAATTTGGTAAACTAGAGTTTTGCAAATTTAATTACCCCATAAAGGCTAGGTGTTTGCTAGTGTTTAGTATAATGAAAGACAATAAATAAGAAGTAAATAAAGCTTCAATACAAGGAATGTAGAATTTAAAGCTTATATAACACTTGAAAACTGATATGGGGTTTTGTTTTGGTTTAAAGGCAATATTGATGTTATTATGGGTGGAATTTTGGTACAGCAAACTATGGTTTTTGTTCGCTGTGATGCGTATCTTTTTGGGTTATGTATTGTTAGGGTGGAACTTGTTTGCTGGTATGGTAGTACTATGACTTTGTTTTCTTAGGGAATGGTGTTGTATCTCTCTTGGGTTGTTTCTCTAGTATTGTCTAAATTGTGTTTGTCAGCTTGTATTTTTCTTGGATTGAACTTTGTTCTTTGCTTCTCTGGCCTTTGGCTAGTTTTATAACTTTTTGGTTATTTAATAGAATTATTTGGGTTAGAAAAAAAAAACACTTGAAAACTCTTTAGTGCCTAGAGAATTGATGAATAGCTTTACAATTTATGTCTCTTAATGATGAACAGTATTGGAGGGGTCCTTTTGTAGGTAGATGATTAAAAGTCGTTGGGTCTTCATTAAATGCAAAATGGGTTGTTTGATTTGAAGATTTTTTGTCCATTGATTGCTGTCAGGTATTGAGGAATCGATCATTTACTTCAAGGGATCAATTTTTCAAAGTCAACATTTGAAATTTTAGACGTTAAATGATTCAGAGGATTGATGTCTTCAACATAAAGAGTTAAAGGAACCTTTCTATGTGGATAAGGATCGATCATCATGATTACCAAGACAAATTTAAAAGGCTAAGGATCGATCCTAACTAAGGGGTTCGGTCCTTAGAATTTGGCAACCTAAAGAAACCTTTTTATATGAGAAAAGGTCGTACTTTCAAGAGGGGGATTAGGGATGGCAAAACTCGATCCGACCGATGGATTTCGAACCGATCCGATCCGAATGGAGAGGTTTTTTTTTTTTGAACAATGGAGGCGGGGCGGGGCGGGGCGGTTTTTTTTGTCTGAAAGACGGGGATGGAGCAGTTGTGGTAATTGCCTGCTCCGCACCGCCCCGCCCCGAATAGTGAAATTACAATTTTACCCTTACATATTTAGCTTTTAAATGAATAATAAAATAATATAATTAAACTTATTATTTTTATTTTTATATTTAATTTATTTTTAAAATGCTTTATTATTTGAAAAAAATAAAAATAATTAATAAATATCAAATGGGGCGGAGCGGGGCGGGGCGGTTATGGATGTAACCGACATCCATGGAGGTGGTAGTGGTATTGAAATTTCAACATCCATGGCGGAGCGGGGCGGGGCGCGAAGCAGTACAATGGCGGGGCGGGGGCGGATACTGCAAAATCCGCCCCCGCCCCGCTCCATTGCCATCCCTAAGGGGGATTGATTCTTTCATTATAAACAAAAAACAAAATCTTGCACAATTTCATCTTTGAAAAAATGTTAACTTTTAAAAATTATTTCTGTCAAGTGAAAGAAATCAATTTGGAACTATAGGATTTATTTAAAAACACAAAGTATATATCTTTAAAAAGCTTTGTATTAAATGAATCTTTTAAAATACTTAATCGAGTTATTTAGTTTAACGTTTTATTATTTCAAAATAAGATTTACATTTTAGGTGATTATAGTTTTAGTTCCTTCATCACAACATAAGATATATGTTTATTGCTATTTTATGTCTCAGTGCAACATAATGGTGGTAGAACTGATTTTCCCGTCACTCCTGGCACTGGTCAGCCACATCACGGAAAAATAACATGCCACAAGACGGCTATATATTATATTTGCGAAATACCCACAATACGACCAAGAGGACCGACTCCTCCAGCCGGACGTACTTGTGTCTCTTATATTCCAAAGACAGAGCCATGTCCTTGCGACATTCAATGAAATCACCATGTTCATTAAAAATATGTAGTTGTTTTATGTTTTATCCACTTCTTCATTATTATTTGTCTTATATATATATATATATATATTTAAGCTTCACAAAGATTGAATCTTATTATTAATTAATTAAAAGTTCAGTATTTTATTGACAGACTACAAGACTTGTTGATATTTACTTTGTTTAATATCTTTGAATATGTGAATTGGATTAGGAAACTAATTTTAGACATGCTAAATGTGAATATCAAATAATTTTTGGTGCTGCCCTTATTATTCAAAGCAATTAATTTGACATTAGATTTCGTTATAAAAATACTCATGTAGAAATATATTATTGTAAAAACTACATTTTAAAATTTTAATTCTAATACAACACTAAATCAAATGTAAAAAATAATATAATATAATTGTTGCAATGTACGAGTTTGGGTACCGGCCATCCGTTTCATGTGCAGTTTGTATATGCAATCCTCATATAGAATCATTAATATTTTCATGTCAAAAGTTCACTCATATATATACAACAAACACATAAAAATATTGTCATAGACATTGAGTGAAATGCCAACCAAATGGCATTTATCAGATCATGTTATAACAAATATCCACATGTAAATAAGCCGAGTGAAGAAAAAAAAAGTGAAAGCAAATAGCCAAAAGTAAAGGTAAAGAAAAATTTATTTATTTCATTAAAGGTAAATAAATCTTTACAAAGTCTAATTCAAAAAATTTTATTTCTTTATTTTTTATCATTAACTCATTTATATATATTTTTTTTTATTGAAAGGCATGTTTTTCAAAGTTATCCAAAATATATCGGTAATTATAAAGTGGCTCCTAGGGAAACCTACTCCTAGTAAAATTATTATTTCCGTAGTCTGTCATCCCATTAATTTGTATGAAGAATTTTCCCATTTTGACTTCATTGATCAAGGACCTATAATAGTTTAATTCCATGAACACGTTTCATAGTTTCGAGGGTTAGAGATGGTAATTGGACGGATTTAAATGAGTTTGGGTTAGATTATTTTGGGTTTGGATTTGTTTTAGTTTGAATTTTTTTGGATCGATTTTTTTTGGGTTTGGGCTTTTTCGGATTCAAACGTTTTCAGGTTCGGGTCTTTTTGAGTTCGAGTTACTTTGGGTTCGAGTTGTTTCGAGTTTAAATATTTTTGGATTCGGGTTCGGACATGTTTTACATCATTTTTATTTTATGTTGGATGTAATCATTTATACATAATTTAAATATTTACATCTAAAAATAAATTATTAATTTATTATTATTATTTTAAAATAAGCTTTTATTATAATATGATATTTCAATTATATTTATTTATTAAAATCAATATTAATTTGTTAGATCAAAAAAATATAAAATAAACTGTTTAAATAATTTATTATAAAAAATGATATATCATAAATTAATCATATTAATATTTAAAATAATTGATTTGATGAATTCGAATTTTAATATGTAAATATATTATAATTTATATTTACTATAAAATAAAAAACTTTTACGGATGAACCTTAGCATTCAACTATCAATTTATGTTTTTTGCTCAGCCATCAAAGACATTTTATTCAATAAACAAGCATATTACAAGGAAAGAAATCGCCTCATATCAGATTACATGATTGAGAACTCTTAACACCATCACCTACACAAGTAATACAAAAAGCCCCTTTCTAGATCCCTTCAATTTCTTACAACTCTGCATTTCAGATTACATCCAAGATCACATACATCAAACACCAACAAAAACAACCAATAACCCATCATCAGCAAACAAAATTATCATAACTCCTCAAATCCATAAGCAATTTACCACCTTTTATTACAGCCACGCATGAAACAGATTATATCTATCCACGCCCATTTTATATAGTGAGTCCGCAAAGAAATTTGCTTCCCTGTACACATGCACAACATCCACCTGATTGATCTGATCAATCTTGTTGAAATTTTTCCACTCCTTCCATGGTCTCTTCTCTATTTCCTCCTTTAAAAATTCCCTCTCCACATTTCTATCATTCCCAAATCTGGCAGAGCCACCATCATTTATGACATATTGATCGTACAACTGTCCATCCTCATTAACAAAACCCTCCATCATCCACACTTTTCTTCAACGTCATCTTCTTCTTCAATGATCTTTCCTGACTCAACCTCTTCATCTTCTTGCTGTTGGATTTTTTGATTCAGCACCGAATTGCTGCTTTTATTACAACCCCAATTCCTCTTTTGAACTGTGTTTACCATTTACACAGCAACAACCTCGGCTTGGCATCACTACTGGTTCCACCTCTACCACTCTAACCGAATAAAGTACATCTCCCACCTGTAATTTTATGTTTTCATCAATCTTCACACTCTCATCTGTAATAATATGAATATTACTTCTAACGAAGGACTTATAATTCAAGGTATCATTATTAACCTTAACAAAATCTCCCCATCTACTGGCGATATTTATAAATGTACCAGTATTCCATGCATGGATAAGGATATACCATAACAAGAAATCCAAGTAGACCTGCTGATGGCAGAGCATTTTTCTGACCATTGTTTGATTTTTTCAAAAACTTTACCTAACCCCCCCACCCCTGTTTCTTCATGCCTTCAAGCGTTTCCATTTTATCAAAATAAATCAACAATTTTTTCCCAGAGATTCTTCTGATCACTACATCTTTAATACCCTCCTTTTTGACTTGATCAGCTATTTCATCTACAGAAGAATACCCTTTACACCATCCAACTAGACACCTTTCCAACCAATGCAAATTCTCGACATCTACCGGTCCCTTTATCACATCCTTGTTCTCAGAACATTTTTGCATTGATGCATCATTACCAGTCGTCTCCCTCGAGCAATCATCTAGATTTCCTCGTGTGTTTTCCTTCAATGCCTGCAAATACGATTTCTTATAAAGCTCCTTATTTACCTCGTTCCCCTCAATTTGAATGCTCTTAGCCTTCATCTCCTTATCACTTTCCTTCTCATTCTCATTTTCTCTATATTTCTGTTTCGCCATTTTCCTCCAAAATGAACTTCTTGGATTGCATCTCACAATATTCACCTCGATCTGGTGATCTAGAAACCAAACCCCATTTAGATTTCACACCGCCTTCCTCTCCTGCTCCATCAACCCATACCTAACAAAGCCAAATCTTCGACCTCCAAATTCTCTTTTAACTGGAATAAACACATCTAACACCTTTCCAAATCTACAACAGATTCTTTCCAGCCATTTCCAAGTTGCACCCGTAGGGAGATTGTTGATAAATACTGTAGATACTTAATTTTGTCCGGACCTTCTAAATAAGACAAGTTTTTTTTTTCAACTTCTCGAAATTCAGAGAACCTCCTCTCATTCTACAGTTGTTCTCAAGACTTTGATTCGAAGGTCAACACGAAAAGTCAACCCGAAAAAAGTTAATTCTGAAAAAGTAAACCTCAAAAAGTTAACCATTAAAAAAGTCAACTCTCAAGAAAAATCAAGATTCGAATGTGAATTGGACAATAGTGAAGGAATCTTGATAATCGGAAATCTACAATTGAAGATAGAAAGTTGGAAAGACAAATTGTAAAATTCAATGTATGAGAAAAGCATGAAATTTTCAAATTTGGGAAAAAATACGTAAACGATCAAATTGAATAAAATTGAAACCACAAATTAAAGGATTATCAATAAAAAATGATATCTCGAGGTCCAATTTCACCAAGAGGAATCAATTGGAAAAAAAAAAGTGAAAAAATTGAAAATTGCCATTTTTGGGAAATAAAGGGAAATTTTGTAAATTTGGGGAAAAGTGCGTAAACGATCAAATTGGACAAAATTGAAGGTTCAAAATGGAATAAGATCAATAAATAAGGATATTGGAAGATCCAATTTTTTAGCGGGGTTGAAGGAGGAATCAGTTTGAAGAGAAAAAGAAAAATAAAGATTTAATGAATAAATGAAAATTTCACAAATTTGGGAAAAACTACAGAGATGGTCGATTCGGTGAAATTGAAGTCCCCAGTTGATGAATAATAAATAAATAAATAAATAAAGATATCCCAAGTCCCAATTTGAAGTGGACCAAAGGAAGAGTCGATTGGAAGAGAAACTGGAAAATCGAGAAAATTCTCACTTTTGATAAAAAAAGGGAAAAACGAAATCAGAGAGGAATTCGGATGTAAAAATTGGGCAAAATTGGTCCAACTCCAATTCAATATATGAAAAAGGTAATGAAAAAGAAAATCCAGAAAATTGGCCCGTTTCGAGTAAAACTGAGGTTTCAGGGGTTAAAGGGCAATTTTGGAAAATCCGATAAAAATAGAAGCCCGAGCTCGAAAAATTGTGAAACTTTTCAGAACTTAGTTTTAGGATAGAAATAAGGAAATGAGAAGGAAAAAACCTGAAATTGGGACTGAAATTCAAATATGCTAAATTCGAGGGACTAATATGCAATTTTAAAGAAAAATCAGGGAAAAAAAGAAAACGAGCTCAGAAAATTATGAAAACTTCTAGAACTGAGTTTTGATTGGATATAATGTATTGGAGAAGAAAAATATGAAATCATAGCTCAAATGAAAATAGATAGTTCGGGGCACTAAACCGAAATTTCAGAGAAAATCTGAGAAAAATGGAAAACGAGCTCGGAAAATTATGAAAACCTCCAGAACTAAGTTTTATATTCAATGGGATGGATTAAAAAAGAAAATCCTAAATTGGGGCTCATTTGCAAATAAATTATGTTTGGTAGCCAAAATGCAATTTTACCGAAAAAATAAAAAATGGGCCATTTTGCAATTAAAAAAGAGGAATGGCCTGGAATTTTCTAGGCCATTTTCGACCAGCTCATGGAGAGGGAGGAGAGAGGTTTGATCATCTTAATCAAATGGCCAAGATTAAGTAGAAAGATGACATTTTTAAGAGAGGACAAGATTCTCCACTACTTGCCTACATGGCATTTTTGGCCAACGAGAGGCCTTTTAATAGCAAAGACATGTGAAGGCCATGTGAAGAGCATGTGAAGACTATATGATGATGCCAAGTGAAATAAAAATGCCACCTAGGAAGATATTTTGGTAGTAAGCCATATGATCATGACAAATGACTTAGATATTTTGTAGAGATAGGAAACAAGAATAATTGAGGTGGCATTGTTGGGCAATGAAATGAGAGGAGGCCCTTAATTTAAGGAAAGCATCATGCAAAAGGGGGACAAGAATTGGCCATGTGGCAAGGATGTTGGGAGAGCATGCAAAACATGACAAAGGCTAAATATATATATATATATATATATATATATTCTCTCTACAAAATGGAGGCATTCGGCCACTAGAAGCGAGGGGGTTTATTCATTCATTTTTTTAGACACTCACTACATTTGAGAAGAAAAAAATCAATAGCTAAAAAAAAATGAAGGAAAGGAAGAGAGAAAAAGGGTGGAACTCTAAGAGGATTTCGGAAGCTTTGCTAGGTAGCTTTCCTTTCTCCTCTTGTTTTATGATTTTCTTTTCATTTCCATGTCTATGATTTCTTCTTTTCTATGACATGTTCATCTTATCTTCGTCAAAAAGGTTTTGTAAAAGGTTTTTAAGAAGGTTTTCTTCTATTCTCTACAAAATATCAAAGTTGGCAAAAATTCTTCCCTGTTTTCTTCTCATAGCTGAAACATGTTGGTTGATTGTGCTTGTCTTTTGTTTGGTTTTCTTGCTTGCATGTTGGATGTGGGTTTCACCATTATGGTAGGATAGATTTTTTTTTCTTTTGCTTTCTTTAAAAAAAAAATGAAATAAAAGGCTTGAGAAGCTTGAGGATCTTGATTTTTATCAAGTGATTTTAGTTAGGTAGGACTATGTCCAAAAAACCAACCATTGAGCCAACCTTGATTTTTCTTTTCTTTTCTTTTCTTTGCTTTTTTTTTTTTAATTCATGATTAATCATTTTCATGTGTTTGTCTTGAAATAAAATGTTTGAGAAGCTTGAGAATCTTGGTTTTACCAAGTGATTTTGGTTAGGAAGGACTATGTCCAAAGAACCAGCAACCATTGAGCCAACCTTGATTTTTCTTTGCTTGCTTATTTTTTAGCTCATATTTGATCATTTTCATATGTTTGTATTGCTGGAAATTCATGCATTCATATCATTCCCAACTTGATTTTTGGCTAAGACCAATCAATGGTTTATAGCTAAAGTCTCTTGTGCAAACTAGTTGGAAAAATGATGATTTGTAAATTGGATAGCTTGATTTGGGCAATATTATTCCTAGGTATTTTTGGTCCGAATTTAAAGCTTATTTTTACTCATATAGTTCATCATGTTTTAAGTCAAAACTAATTTTTCAGAATTTTTAGAATTTTTCTTCAAGGGTAATAAAATGGTTTTCAGTAAAACAATTTTTAACTAGTATTCTGTTTTTGGGCAATATTCTTCCTGGGTATTTTTGGTCCGAATTTAAAAATATTTTTTCCTCATATAGTTCATCATGTTTTAAGTCAAAACTAATTTTTTCAGAATTGTTAGAATTTTTCCTCAAGGGTAAAAAAATGGTTTTCGGAAAAACAGTTTTTAACTAGTATTCTATCTTTGAGACCACTTTGGCCTAGGTATTTTTGGTCCGATTTTGAAACTGATTTTTCCTCATAAAGACCATCATGTCTCAAGTCAAAATGATTTTTTAAGAATTTATTGAACTTTTTATAAATGGTAGTAAAAAAAATTCTAATACCGGTTTTTGGAGTCAAAATGAGTTTTTCTAAACTAGCAAATTTCTGATTTTATTTGTAAAAAATGAGGGGCTGGTTGGAGTCATTAGCTACTGTTTTAGGATGTTTTCTATGTTATCTCAAGGATAAAAATTGGTTTTACAAAGATCGGGTCATGGTTAGTTAATCCGGGTTTCAAAAAAAATTGCATTTTTCTTAATCCGATCCCAAAATCTTTCAATTCAGAGATCCAATTTAACTTTCTTTTAAAGGTAGTCGTACACCTTTTTAGGTGTACGGATGTCCTTACTTCAAGGGAGAAATACATGTTCATGCATTGCATATTTTTAATGTTTTTATTTATTTTAGTAAAAAAAAATGTATTTTTCGATTTCCTAAACATTTGGCGAGAATTAGTTCATAATCTTTGTCTAGTTTGCCAGAGAGATTAAGAAATTATTCAACGCAAGTGTTTATGGAATCGAAAGGTATGATTTTTATTTTACTCGGAATCATGTAAATGTCATATGAAAGAATTATTTTCCAAGCTTTGCCGAGTTTGCTGGGTAGTACGGTAATATTTTTCGACATATGTCATTTATGTGATTCCTCACATGAAAAATCAATTTCAGATGATGTGTGCATATTTCATGATCATGCATATTCCATGATATCTACATTTGTCATCTTAATTATGTAAATTCTATGTTTATGAATATTACATATTGATATCATTTTATATTCATGTTGCTAGTGTGATCATGATGTGATTATAAATATTCTATGATGATATCATTTTGTGATGGTTGCCTATATGATCTCTTTGTTTACCATGTCATGATTTGTTTTGCTATGCCATAATAAGATTTTGCCATGTCAATCATGTCATGTCATTAATTATTTTGTCATGTCATAATAGGACTCGTCATGTCAAGCATGCCATGTCATTCATTCTTTTGCCATGTCATAATAGGATTTGCCATGACATTAGTTCATATGCTATGTCATTAATTATTTTATCATTTTTGCCATGTTAAACATGCCATCTCATTAATTCTTTTGTCATATCATTTAGATTTTGTCACGTCAAGCATGCCATATCATTCATTCTTTTAGCCATGTCATTTAGATTTTGCCATGTCAAGCATGCCATATCACTAATTCTTTTACCATGTCATAATAAATGTTTGCAATGCCATGATAATTGTACATGTTGTTTAAATTACATTTGTATCTTAGTATTGATTTGCATATTCATGACCATTTTTTTATGATTTAAATTGTATGAAAAATAATTAATGATTTTTTATGAAACAAGGTTATTCTCGAGTTAAAATAATTCTTGAGTTCTCTGCTAGGTCTGCCGGGGAGGATATCATCAATTATCATTAACGACAGAATATCTTTTTTTTTTTTTTTTTAAACAAGGATGATTCGGAGAATTTTCAAAATAAAAAAAAAAATTTATGTTTTGCTGGATTTGTCTGGGAATATAGAAAAATTTTATATTAATAAATTCCGAATCATTCTCAAATAATATAATTGTTTTCTTTTTTAAAAAGAGAATTATTTTTAACTATCAAATATAATACCGACTTTTACCGAGACTCGAGATGACACACGATTAATAAGGTACCGTTTTATACGGGCGTTGTGGGAGTGCTAATCCTTCCCCACACGTAACCGACTCCAGAACCCGCACTTGTTTTCTCTGGTTCAAAGCGCAGATTTTAAATTTTTTTTTTAAATATTTTAATTAATTTTAAAATATTTTACAAAAATCAATTTTAATAAGTGGTCGATCACATCTAGCCAAAAAATATTGGTGTCGACTCCATTTCTTTTTTGAGGTTGTTTTCAAATCTTCCATTTTATTTAAGAGGAGTTAAATCGTTTTTTTCTCTATTTTTTCCTTCATTGTCACACTTAACGAGCGATGTCTCGCGACGGGGTATTTTTCTTGGGGTTGCGACAAACACCGTAGTAGCATGCATACTGTAACCACACCTAGCTCTTCGACACCTTCGGTTCTGTTAATCAAAAACGATAACTCTTTGATAAATCATCCCTTTGACAACAGGATTTGAGCAATGGCCAGGAAGTTAAAATTCTTTGAAACATTGCAAGGATATATTTTGAAATATAGAATTTGTTTTTAGACCACAAGAAAAAGCTAACAGAAGCTAGAACTGTCTTCTGATTCTGCTAGAAGTGAGATGTCGTACATGACCACAAGAAAAAGGATGAATTACTATTATACAAAAATCAGTTAGTTCAAAGAAAATGCAAAAATCAGTTAGTTCAACTATCCATTTATATATTTGTAAAATGCAAAAATTTTATGCTTATGGAGAGAATAAAACCTAACATTCAACTCTTATTCGTAAGGATATTACCAAGTGAACCAATTTTAAATTTTGATATGATATGTTACTAAAGTAAATAATAGCTTAAATTATATCAAGTGTAATGAAATACAATAATAATTTAAAAAATACTTATTCAAAATAAAATAACTAATAAATCAATTAATTATCCAAAAAAATAATAAATCAATTACAAAATTAAATTAGCTAATTATGTTAAATACTTTTAAATTCTAAAAAAAATGATACTTTTATAAATCAATATTTGATAACTTAATCTAATAATCTACCTAAGAAAATAATATATATGTTGCAAAGAGCAACACAATTTTTTTTTAAAAGTAGTTTTTATCTATTTTTTAATATAGAAAATACTGTTATACTAGAGATAACTTAAAATGAATGAATTGTTGTTAATTAATTTTAATATATAGGGAACACTATTATATTATTATAAGGGTGCTCTTAAAATATTTTTTAAAATTATTCTCTAAACTATCAATTATTGATTTTAATATAAAATATTGTTTCAAATAATTTCTTTGGACACCACAAAAATTTCCATGGAAAATGAGAATAATACTATAATATGTGTTTCATACTACATTTGTATTATTCAACCAATAAGGGTAAAAAGAGAATTGATCTTTGCTTCTACGTTGTGTGAGACCCATGAGGTCAAAAGGATCTCAATTTAGTATCCTTATGATCTTTAACTATTTCTTGAAGTTACAATTCAGTATTAGCTATTATGAAATGTTGCCAATGGTTATGAGTGATTAAATCTAATTGGGCATATCCGTAGAGCAGTTGATTTGGAATGAAAGGATTCTAGAAGGGACAAGCAGTGTCACATTTGATTGTATTCACTGATCGACGAATTATGTTTTATATGGTAAATATAATTGTGAATACAAAAGCTTATTACATAATTGACATAAAAGAGATCATAAGGAACTTGAAATGTGACTAAATGGATCTAGGATGTTGCATGTTTACTCTACCTAAAATTTTCTTTAAGCTGCTATATATATCTAGCAGTGGTATAGCAATGAACTCTCAAAGTTATGAAGTGTGTTGGTCGTACGAATTATTTTTCTAGTATGAGCTTTCCAAAGAAAAAAGATATCGCTCTTTAGAAATCTATTGAAAGGTTATTATACTCATTATGTGCGAGTGGAAGATGTTGAAATTGGAGTTGGATTCACCCATAATAGGTGAACCCGATCTAAGTGAAAAAGTGTCAAATTAAGGTGGTTTAACTGCCACATAATTCAAATTCATTTGAATCCTAGGCAGTTAAGGCCAATAAATAGATAGTTTAACTTTTATTTTTCAGATAAATTCTTTCACTAGTCGAGAATTATAAAAGAAAAAGAAAACAAAGAAAACGAAAGGAAGAAACGGTACTCGAGAAATTCACTACAAATTATAAATAAATAAAAAAAAAAAGATTTAGGTTGTGGAAACATAGAACAATTTCCGTTCAAGCAATCTTATTCTCGATCATTGAATCAAACCACTATCGACACAAATGTTCCTATAAGTTTGTTAATTTCGCATTTATATTGAATTATACGCATAATTCATTAAGCATGTGCATTAATATATATATATATATATATTCTCAAAAAATTAACAATGATTAAAAGAAAAACACCTTTGCCCCATAGTCAAGGACGAGCAAAAATTTAGTACAAGTAATAGGAAATTTCTCTTTTACTTTCGCTATAAAAAAGGAGCTGTGCTGCAGATTATTTTAAGAAGACTGGCTCTCTATCACCCACCAACTGGGTGTCACAAACTCTAGTAAAGTTGAAGTCAATTTTTTTATGGTCAATGAAAGAGTCATAATTATGAGAAGAAAAAAGTTTGTTTATTAAAGGAAAAAGAAAAACCCTATTCGTAATTATAAAGTGATTCCTGAAAAAAACCTACTCCTCCTAATTAGATCTGCCTAAAGATCGGGTTACGGATCAATTCGGATCAGATTTAAGTAAAAAAAAAATTCGGATCACAATTCGATTTGATCCGATTTAATCCATGAACAAATTTACTCCTAATAAAGTTGTAAGTGGACGTTAGTAAACAATATAGTATATCATTACCCCGCAAATGTTCCTATTCTCCTAGACAAAGAAAAAGATCGATAACAAAAATTATCGAGACGGTAAGGTTTCTGGACGCACACGTTGTGACAAAAAATATTGCAAATTTTCATACTATTATTTATGCTTAGACATGTTAATTAGATCTATTCATAGGTCGAGTCGGGCTGAGTCGCGGTCTGAATTTTTTTCCTTCTCTTTCTCAAGTCCGGTTCGTAAGTCCATTTTACTATTAAAAAATATTGAAATATAAAAAAAAAATCAGTTTGTATATTAATATTTATATATTTTTATAATTAAATTTATATAAAAAATAATTTTTTATTTAATGAACAGTGATTCGAACTGGGCCGGACCTAGCCAAATTGAAAAAAATCTTTGTCCAAGCCAGGCCCAATTTGGGTTGAGCCAGTCGAGCAGGACGGGTAACCCTGCCATTGGACAAGTCTACTGTTAAGTAGGTGAATCAGGTTGGATTTGAGTTAAGTCAATTCAAATCTTAAAAAATTGAGTTAATTTCGAGTTTTTATCATTTACTATTTGGATTACTTCTGATTTGAATCATTTCGAGTTCGGATAATTATAAATTGATTCCTTAATATATTACACCGAAAGAACCAAAGTATGCGCTCAATCACTCATGATCTATATAAGTGGATGTTATTAATAAGATAGTATATCATTACTTCCCCCAAACTAAAAGGTTTCTTCGTTATCTATGTTGGAAACGGCGCCCATAAGGGCACACCGTTCTAACATTTAACTTCCCCTTGAGAAGTTAAAAGAAATGAAAACTGCCATAGGGGAGTTAGAAACGTTTAAAGGAAGAGTAACTTCCTTTCATAAAATACTCTTCATTCGGCTGTGAATATAAAAAAAGGTAGAAGAATGAATTAATGAAAATTCATTCGGTTATAAAAAGAATCAATTCTTCATTTGGCCGTGGACAAGAAAATAAGATGAAAAGAAAGAGCAACTTCTTTTTTAAGGTGATGCATTCGGTCAAAACAAAAGAATAAGAGAAATTAGTTTTCTCTCAAATAAGAATTTGATTTTTTTGGTGCAATGCTTAAATCCACCGAAATATGTCTGGATTCCATGGATCATTATACAAACGTGTATAAGACCATGAAACTTGCGTAATATATTATTTTTGGATTTGTTGGATCTTAGGTTCGGTTTTAGAAATTGTATTTCTTATAAAAACTAGGATCGAAAAACGTTTTTTTTTTTTTATTTTAAAAAAAAAGATTTGAATGCCCTATGATTTAAAAAAAAAAAAAAAAACCCTGCAAATTTTTGTTTAAGAAATTTGAATGCCCTTTAAAATTTTCAAAACTATAGTGTTTTTATGAGGTATTCGGATACCCTCCCGAGGGCATTTGGATGCCCAAGGTAAAATCTAAAATATATTATTTTTAAAATGTCAAAGATCAAATTTTACCTGATTTATTTGATCTTAAACTTTTTATTTAAATTTCAAGAGTCCCGATAACACAAAATTGATTAAAATTTATTTTTTAATCATTATGAAATTTTGTGTTATGAATATGTTTTATAAAACTTTTTTTTTTGTATTTGTTACAAAAGACAATGTCGTGATTTGTGCAGACTCCGATGGTCATTATGACCATGACACAATTTCTAAGAGTCGGTAGGTTGTTATGAGAACTAGATAACTACTGAAGGGATCCAAATGATGATATTATCGAACACGTCATTTCTGTTAATGAGAAAATCCAAGAGTTAATTTGGAGTGGCATTTTGATGATAAGAAGTGATCGTAACAAATATATGGTGTTACAAAAATACACTTCTTACTTTAAGACAAAAAGATCTTTTTAACGATCTTTGAATGTCTAAGATGAAAAACGACCACATCGAGGATTATGAAATCTTGATTAAAACTTTTATGAAAGTATATGTGAAGATGGGGGCAAAGAAGACTACGACCCTCTCAATCGGCCTTAATCTTTATAATGAAAAACGCAAGGTTATAGGAAATTCATGGATGAATGACTTGGATTTTAAGCTCTCGAATGAATTTTCAGATTCCATTCTAGTCACCAGAAAAGGCATAGGTTATTGATTAGTTGTTTTATGAATTTTCTAATTATGAATAAGTTTGTCATTTTTTTTTTTGTAAATATGAAAATTGTTATTTTTATTTATCTATGTGATGAATTCGCAAAATTATAAGTAATTTTGCATCAGGGAGTTCTGAGATATTTGTTATCTTAGAATAGAAATGTAACAACCAAGGTTACGTACAATCGTGTAAAGTTAAATCCCGAAAACTTTAAGGACGAACTTGGAAATTGGTAAGAAGTTATAAGTGAAGGAAATAAAAGAAGAAAGGATCAAATTGAACATATTAAAAGTTTAGGGGCTTAATGGTTATTTATAAAAAGTTGAGGGACCAATGTGCAATTATACTAAAAATTCAAAAATATCTTTAAGTTCATTTAATCTCTTGAAAACTCTAGAATTTTTCATTCTATTCTCCAAGTAGCAGCCGGCTTCCTACCCTCCCTCTCTCAAAATTCTCTTCAAACAACTCCACCAAAATCTGAACAACAAATACATCCAAGGTTAGTTTCTTGATAAATTCTTCCTTTTCTTTAGATATTCTACTTGAGCATGCTAAGATATTAGCTCCATAAACATGTTAAGGTCTGAAATCCATCTCTGAAGTATGAGTTTTACTTACCTTTGGTAAGAATTAAAAGGATTTGAAAGCATAAACAAGAAAATGGGAAGAAAAAGCAAAACAGGAGAAGTTGAGCATGCTTTCTGTTCAGATTTTCTGGGTTCGTCACAGCTGGGTTTGTATTTTTTTGATATTTTTCCTAGAAACTAGACTTCAATATGAGAATTTTTGTTTTTGAATCACCCAAAACCGATAAGTGGTTAAAAAGATAAAATTCGGTGAAGTTGGCTATTCGTGTTGACCCCTGTTTCAGCATAGTTTCGGGATTTATTAAATTTGATCAAGATTTTGTTCTAATTGTCAAAGTTAGTTATTTTCTTCATAAAGTAGACTTATTGGTTGAAATAAAACAATTGGAATCACTTCAAAAATTCCTTACCAAACTCAAGTTATGATTTTCTAATCTAGCTTGATAGTAAGGAATTTATTGCTTAAGATAAATATAGTACTAAATGATGGTTATGGATTATGAAAATCTCTAAGGCATGGAGTACTAGAAAGGAATTTGATAAGGGCATAAATATGGAGTTGAATTTTGGAGAAAATGATTATGGAAATGATATTAAAAATTTGGGATATGTTGTTTTGAGTATGAGAAATTAGTATTGACCTTGAGGAAAAATTATGAGATTTAAATTGCATTCATAATTGTGTAATGCTTTGAGTATGTGTAGATACTAATTATCGTTAATCTCTAGGCCACGTAGATCCGACGTCACCTATGGATTCCGAAGTTTCAGATCGAGGTGTACAGTGAGATCATCTCAAGAATTGTGAGTAGACGACAACTATAGTTATTTGAAATTTCTTTAATTATAATTATAATTTTTTTAGCATGATATTTATTTTATGTATTAAAGGTATATCCGATATATAAATCATATGAATTGATTTGTTATTAAAGTACATTTATTTCAAAAAAATATTATATCGAGTAAGTTGGTTGATTTATGAAATATGATTGTACATAGAATTTGACGTACATGGTTTTGGCTCCACCTGACTTAATGTATGAGATTATACCCTTGATCGGAATACGGGAGCTGCGTGCTACACCTTTGTGGCGGGAGCCACCTCCAGAGTCCTAATTCTGTGATATTAGACTAGGGTATGGGAGCTGCGTGCTACGCCTTTGTGGTGGGAGCCACCTCCAGAGTCCCTATCCCGTTATATTTGCCTTTTGGGGGCACATCATAGCGACACATATGTCTTTGGGGCGTCCTATGGTGGTATTGGCCTTTGCGGCAGGCTACTAGTATGCCTACATGGATATTGCCTAGTTATTTCATGGATGTACTCTTGTGCATGACAGAAAGTTGGAGCCCAATTATACGAAACTTGATTTACTTTACAGATTTTATACATTGATTTGGTATTATAATACTGATATATATTTGAAAACTTCGCTACATCTTCGAATTGTTCATTATGGTTTTACTATTATTTATTTTGAAAACGTCTATTATGTTTTAAAGGATTATAATCATAGTTTTCAAATGTTTTAAAAGTTGTCTACTCACTGAGATATTCGTATATCTCACCTTTTCATTTCTTCATTTTCAGGTGACAGTTAGGTGTCGGGATTGCAACATTCCTCTATTCTCTGCTTCAAATAGTATTTTGAAGTGGTGGGCATCATACTAAAAATTTATTGAAGTCTTGATCTTTTGATGTTTCTATCTAGTAAACCTTGCTGAGATAGGTTTACTTTTGGATATATTATATATATTTGAAGATATGAGACAATAGATCAATATGTTTTGACTTGAGCATAAATTGATTATGGATAATTTTTGAATATGCATGGATATATGTGATAATAGTATTGAGAATTATTTCTGGTTGAGGATATGAATTGAGTGTTATTTGCAAGAGGATTATAGTTGAGATAGAAAGGAAACTCTGTTGGATTTTAGGTATATTATCCGGACAGGGTGTTACAATTTGGTATCAGAGCAAGGTTATAAGTCCTGTAGACTTAGGAACTGTTTGTTGAAGTATTAAAATATTGTCACTTCTGTAGGAAATCAGATACGATGCCACCACGTCGAAAAGGAAGGCCTAGAATCAATCCCCTACCAAAAATAGGGATAGGAATAGAAATGAAAATATTGATGAGCAAATTGCAGAACAAGCTTCAGCGACTGGTTCATCTTCTGTTGCTGCACCCCCAGCAGCTGATCTTAATTTAGCTGAGGCAGTTGCGACCTTGGCAAGAGTAATTCCCGCTTTGACTACCCCTGCTGAAAAGGGGATAGTTGATTACTGTAAAGATCTAAAGAATATGGGTTGCAAGATTTTCATGGGGTATTTGGAATCAGATTTAGCCTAGTCATGGCTACAAAAAATTGAGATTACTTCCATTACTCTTCAGATTCCCGAGCCTATGAGGTTACCATGTGCGGTGCAATTTTTGGAGGATCATACACACATATGGTGGAAAACTACAGTGAAAAGGTATGTTGGACGTCTTGCCATAACCTGGGCAGATTTTCGAAGAGAGTTTGAAGAAAAATACTATTCTCGGGCTTTGCGGGAAAAGAAATGGACTGAGTTTATGAATTTAAAATAGGGTAGCATGTCAATAGCAGAGTATGAGCAGAAATTTAGCGAACTATCAGAATTTGCTCCATCAGTAGTAGCCAACGATGCTGACAGATGCAAGAAATTCCAAGATGGGCTACATGTTAGTATTCGATATAGGTTGACGACTTTGGATACAGATGACTTTAATAAATGGGTCAACATGGCAATCAAAGCTGAACAGAATCTGAAAGAAATGAAAGATAGAGAAGAGAAGTTCAGGAAAAAAAAAGGCAGTCCTTGAGTGAGGACGAGGCCTAAGAAAAGTTATGTAGAGAGCAGTGTCAGTGGTTACAAACCCTCGAGATTTCAAGAGGGATTAGACAGAAAACCTTTTAGTGGTTCTTCTAGCAGATTTATCATCGGACCTCAACAACAAACTAGATCGCTACCTGGGAGGTCAGGAGGACCTCGTACATTGACTTATCCTCAGTGTCCCCATTGTGGGAGAAATCACCCTAGTAAATATTGGAGACTACAGGGTGTATGTTTTTACTGCAAAGAACCGGGACACATGAAACGGGATTGTCCCAAGCTGGAGAACAAGGGAGTTACTAGTCAGTTATCAATGGGTCAAAGGGAAAGGACTCAACCTACTGCTGCACCTCAGCCGACAGCAGTTAGAGATAGAACTGGGGCACAATCTTAAGTTGGTTCATCTACTGGCTCTCGACAGAGTGGACAGCCTGGTAGACCTCGAACTGCTGCCAGAATTTATGCTATGACCCAACAACAGGCTCTGGCTACTCTTGAAGTGGTTACATGTACTCTCCCAATTTCTAAGGTAAATACTAGGATCTTAATAGATCTAGGTGCAACTCATTCTTTTATTGCTAATTCATATGTCATGCATTTGGATAGAGAGTCTAGGAGGTTAGACATCCCTATGGTCGTTAGTACCTAGTGGGAGAAACTTTGAAAATTGATGTGGTTTATCCGGATTGTACCGTTATGGTTCAGGAGCATGAATTACCAGTTAATTTGTTTCCATTAGGAATGTATGATTTTGATGTGATTTTGGGAATGGATTGGTTGTCTAAACACAATGCAGTGATAGATTGCTTTTCCAAAACTGTGACTTTTAAGAAGTCGGGAGACTTGGAGTTTACCTTTCAAGGAGAAAGGAAAGTTTTACCTTCTTGCCTTATCTCCAAGATGGCGGCCAATAGATACTTGCAGAAAGGGTATTCTGCTTACCTTGCTTATGTGATTAACAAGGACATACATGAGGCAAAGTTGGAAACTATATCTGTGGTCAAAGAGTTTCCTGAGATCTTCCTGAAGAATTGGTCGGGTTACCTCCTGACAGAGAATTGGAGTTTACTATCGACTTAATCCCTAGCAGTACTCCTATTTCTCAGGCGCCCTATAGAATGGAACCTTCGGAGCTAAAGGAATTGAAAGTGCAGTTGCAAGACCTAGTTGACAGAGGTTTCATTCGGCCTAATAATTCACCGTGGAGAGCAATTGGTTGAGATTTTGGATAGAAAGGACCAAGTTCTAAGGACTAAGACTATTCCATTAGTGAAAGTTCTTTGGAGGAATCATTCATATGAAGAAGCTACATGGAAAAGGGAGGAAGATATGCAGACTCAATATCGTCAATTGTTCAATCAAGTTGGTAAGTAAATTTCGATGACGAAATTTTTCTAAGGGGGATAGGTTGTAACAACCAAGGTTACGTACAATCATGTAAAGTTAAATCCCGAAAATTTTAAGGATGAACTTGTAAATTGGTAAGAAGTTATAAGTGAAGGAAATAAAAGAAGAAAGGATCAAATTGAACATGTTAAAAAGTTTAGAGGTTTAATGGTTATTTATAAAAAGTTGAGGGACCAATGTGCAATTATACCAAAAATTCAAAAATATCTTTAAGTTCATTTAATCTCTTGAAAACTCTAGAATTTTTCATTCTATTCTCCAAGTAGCAGTCGGCTTCCTATCCTCCCTCTCTTAAAATTCTCTTCAAACAACTCCACCAAAATCTCAACAACAATTACATCCAAGGTTAGTTTCTTGATAAACTCTTCCTTTTCTTTAGATATTCTACGTGAGCATGCTAAGATATTAGCTCCATAAACATGTTAAGGTCTGAAATCCATCTATGAAGTATGAGTTTTACTTACCTTTGGTAAGAATTAAAAGAATTTGAAAGCATAAACAATAAAATGGGAAGAAAAAGCAAAACAGGGGAAGTTGAGCATACTTTCTGTTCGGATTTTCTGGGTTCGGCACAGATGGGTTTCTATTTTTTTTATATTTTTCCTAGAAACTATACTTCAATATGAGAATTTTGGTTTTTGAATCACCCAAAACTGTTAAACGGTTAAAAAGATAAAATTTGGTGAAGTTGGTTGTTCAGTGTTGACCCCTGTTTCAGCATAGTTTCGGGATTTATCAAATTTGATCAAGATTTTGTTCTAATTGTCAAAGTTAGTTATTTTCTTCAAAAATTAGACTTATTGGTTGAAATAAACCAATTGGAATCACATCAAAAATTCCTTACCAAACTCAAGTTATGATTTTCTAATCTAGCTTGATAGTAATGAATTTATTGCTTAAGATAAATATAGTACTAAATGATGGTTATGGATTATGAAAATCTCTAAGGCATGGAGTACTAGAAAGGAATTTGATAAGGACATGAATATGGAGTTGAATTTTGGAGAAAATGATTATGAAAATGATATTAAAAATTTGGGATATGTTGTTTTGAGTATGAGAAATTAGTATTGACCTTGAGGGAAGATTATGAGATTTAAATTGCATTCATAATTGTTAATGCTTTGAGTATGTGTAGATACTAATTATCGTTAACCTTTAGGCCACGTAGATCCGACGTCACCTATGGATCCCGAAGTTTCAGATCGAGGTGTACAGTGAGATCATCTCAAGGATTGTAAGTAGACGACAACTATAGTTATTTGAATTTTTTTTTAATTATAATTATAATTTTTTAGCATGATATTTATTTTACGTATTAAAGGTATATCCGATATATAATCATATGAATTGATTTGTTATTAAAGTACATTTATTTCAAGAAATATTACATCGAGTAAGTTGGTTGATTTATGAAATATGATTATACATAGAATTTGACGTACATGGTTTTGGCTCCACCTGACTTAATGTGTGAGATTATACCCTTGATCGGAATACGGGAGCTGCGTGCTACGCCTTTGTGGCGGGAGCCACGTCTAGAGTCCCAATTCTGTGATATTAGACTAGGGTATGGGAGCTGCGTGCTACGCCTTTGTGGTGGGAGCCACCTCCAGAGTCCCTATCCCGTTATATTTGCCTTTTGGGGGCACATCATAGCGACACATATACCTTTGGGGCGTCCTATGGTGGTATTGGCCTTTGGGGCCGGCTACTTGTATGCCTACATGGATATTGCCTAGTTATTTCATGGATGTACTCTTGTGCATGACAGAAAGTTGGAGCCCAATTATACGAAACTTGATTTACTTTACAGATTTTATACATTGATTTGGTATTATAATACTGATATATATTTGAAAAATTCGCTACATCTTCGAATTGTTCATTATGGTTTTACTATTATTTATTTTGAAAGCGTCTATTATGTTTTAAAGGATTATAATCATAGTTTTCAAATGTTTTAAAAGTTGTCTACTAACTAAGATATTCGTATATCTCACACTTTCATTTTTTCATTTTCAGGTGACAGTTAGGTGTCGGAATTGCAACCTTCATCTATTCTCTGCTTCAGATAGTATTTTGACGTGGTGGGCATCATACTAAAAATTTATTGAAGTCTTGATCTTTTGATGTTTCTATCTAGTAAACTGATAGAGACTCAATTAAGAGTTGTAAACCCAAGTGCAGGTTATGTTCAAGTAATAAATTCTCGGGTGTCCGAGGTCGAACCACAGGGAAGCGTATTAGTAAGTATAAGTTTATAAATATATAAGAAAAAGAAAGTAAACAAGATATTAGGGAATCAACAACAAAACAAGAAAGTAAACAAGATATTAGAAAACAAAATAAACAAAATAACATAAAAGAAATTAAACAAGATATAAAAAACAATAAGAAAAGATGTTGAGGTTAGAGAATCCACTCTTGGTGTTATGCTAAGATTAATCTTGTTTTATTACACAATTGAAATTCACACATAAGGGAGATTCCAATCGGAAGGTTTAGCAATTCAGTCCAAATTGTCCAACGTCCATAGCATATGATATTATGTTCATTTGGTGTCCTCAAAACTCATAAAAAGAGTCCAAGCATTCCTTATGCCAAGGTATATGTCTACAACAAATCAAGGTTATGAAACCAAGTATTTACTGTGCCATTTTCATTGTCAATAATGAATCAAGATCCCTACTTTGCAAGTATGATTTTAAACCAAAAGAAAATATTATCTATACTAGTGTTTATAAATGATGATTCATTTTAGCTCATGTTTAAGAGACTAACCTTAGCATTTACCAAAAGCTTCACCTCATCACCTCAACAATATGATTAGCAACACATACTAGATATGAATAAAATGAAAAGAAATGTAAGAAGCATAAGTAAATAAAGAAAAAGAAAACTAGAGAAAGGAAAGAAGAAGAAAACTTAGAGAATTTTATTACAATGGCTAATATCCTACCAATATACAATCCTCCCTCATCCAAGGCCCTCTATTTATACACATTTTGGAGAGCTAAATGACAAGAGACAAGCTTTATAAATTTCAAAGGTAGGTATAATAGGTGGGTGCATTTTTCTAACAATTTTCGTCATATTGTATGACAATTCTGATCAGCCAGCTTGATGGTTGATTTTGTCAATGTTGAAAGCTTGATCGGATCAAATGGTCTTCTAGAAAAATATTCCCCTATCAGTTTGTGATCCATAGCCATTGGAATCAGCTCATTTTCGCAAGTGGATCAGAAGATATGATCAAAATACCAAAACTGGTCAGAACAGACGGCATTGCACATCAGCCAACTTGATACCACATTTCGCTAGGGAAAACGACTCCGTTTCAAGAAGTGTAAAGCATGAAAAAGATAGATATGCCTCTTAACTTTGCGCTATAAAAATTTCAGCCTTAATGCTTCTGTGAAACTCCAGATATAGCTGATATGGCAAAAGCTGTCGGAACTGGAACTGAACTGGGTTTGCCCTTAATTCTTGATTTAACCTAGTAATCTGAAATCACTCAAAGAAACTCGTGAAAAACACCAAATTACATAAAAATATAAAAGATCATAAACACAATTAGACTAAGCAATAATAACTCGTATTTGACACAAAACAATAATAAAACATAACTAAAAACTATATAATTATACGAGTTATCACACCCCCACACTTAGATTGTTGCTAGTCTCTAGCAACGACTCAATCCTAGAAAAAAAAAATAAACAGGAAAACAAGTTAAAGGGATCTCAAACAAACAAGCAAGATCAAGCGTAAGAATTGGCAAGGCATCTAATTAAGTATCATTGGCATATTAAGTTCGAGTAAAGGGTCAATGAGATTAAAATTGAAGGCATTACCGTACGATTGAGGAACTTCCTTCTTGGCGAGACTTTAGCTAGCCATGGAGGACTAGGCAAACTATAGCTTCATAAGTACACATGCTAAGATCCTTGTCACCGCAGTTCACAAGTGAACTCGACAAATCTGATTGGTACAGAGATGAATCTGAGGCTTATGGACAAGTGAGGGGTGGAATGTTCAAACATAATCTGAGGTTTATCACAAGTTAGGCTCAAGAAATATAATAATAATGTGATCAATCCTCTCAAAATATTTCCATTCTCACTCATCCTTAGTCCTATGTTCAACATTAATATTTTGAAAAGAAAACAAAAAGCAAGAAAAGACTCGATCCAAAGAAAATAGAAAAGTAAAAACCTCTCTATAATGAAGAACCTCGAATCTTGAATTCTGATTTTTTTTTTTAAGCACAAGTGATTTTCTTTTGATTTGTGCCCTCATTGGGACATCTTTTATGCACAATCACATTTATTCATAATCATCATTCTTGTTTTTTTTTTTTCAGAAATCACATTGGATTCCATACTTTCTTTTTCTTTCTTTTCATTCAATAGATCAAACAAGACAGATTTTCATCAGCTCTTTTTTTCAGCATCTTTTTCTCAACTCATCACAACATTGTTTCGGCATCAATAAGTTCGAAGTTCACGACTCTAAAAACAGTCACTCATTCTAACTACCTTCCTTTGCATTATTCCCATTTTTTTTTTTGAAGATTTCAAAAGATAACAAAATAAACAAGAAGGAAACACACAATCCCAAACCCAATGATCACAAATATTATCATAAAAGTATAAAGAGGGAATGGGGGTCGGAATCGTATCCGTTCACTTTGGCATAATTTCTGGAGTTCATATCTAGGGATCCAACCCGAAGGTTTACAACCTATGGGCTCCTAATGTAAGGGGGGAAAGATAAGGGGCTTTCTGGATAGTGACTTTGTTCTAAGATCAGATCACGTATAGATGCAAGCATCTATGTGATGACTTAAATCTGCATGTGGAATGAAGAGAAAAAGTAAACTTACTATGTCTTCCCAGTTTTTCGTGGCTTTCCAAAGGCTCACCATGAATTCACATTCCAACAAAAATCGAACCGATCTGCCAAAAACAATCTCAAAGACATTTGAGCATCAAAAATATTCAATTTTTAGAAAACCAAATTGAAAATAACCTAGATAACTTAATCAAAGCCTTTGTAACTCTATTGCTTTATCCACATGCTTGCCAAGATTATACTAATACTCAAAAAAAAAAATAATACATACACGAAAGTAGTAAAACACATGCAGATAATAAACGGACCAGATAGTGTTTTTTTTTTTTTTTTGAAAAGATTAAATCAAACTGACAAGGTATGTATCAAGTCTCCCTTACTCAGACCTTGTTCAGAATGAATACTTCTAAATGGCTTAAAACACAACAAATTTTTTTTTTTTTTTTACAAATTAGCAAAATATGTCCCTTACCCCCTACTAAAATATGACATTGTCCCCAATGTCAAATTTTAAAGGTAGAATTTAGGAGATATTACCTGCAGAGGTTGCTAACCACTTATTATAACTGAGACACAACAAACAAAATGTTAGATAATGTCACAAAGACAAAGTGCAATCCACTCCTTGCTTGTCCATATCTCTTTTGCTTTTTCCGAGCATTTGCGAAACAACCGTAGCAGGTAAATACTCATAAGCTGGGAGCTTTTTGAGTAAATCTTCAATGGTTGTAGCAGAAATTATGGTTCTCCTTGCCTCTAAAAACATGAATCCATTTTCCACAGCATCATCTAAATATGAAAGCAAATTACTAAAATAACCATTAATATTAAGCAAACTAATGGGTTTCTTATTTGTGACCAAAGATGACCAAGAAGCCACGCAAGCTATTTCTTCCAATGTACCCAGACCTCCTGGTAAAGCAATGAATGCATCGGCAGAATGGTACATGATTGTCATCTGTTCAGGGATACTCCAGAATTGTATTTCCTTACCCAAGGTAGGTCCACAAAAACCTGTGAATAGTTTTGGCACGATTCCTAGAACTGGACTTCCGCCGGCGTGTGCTGCTGTAGCGACTACTCCTATTAAACCCGTACTACCGCCTCCATAAATCAACTGGATCTTTTGTTGGGCAAGTATTACTCCAACTCTTATGGCTTCATCAGCGAATATTTTATTTTTCCCTAGATAAGCACCTCCAAATTCACAAATTTTTTCAATGCGCTGGGACGAAATACTTTCCATTTTTTTTCGAGTGCCTGAAAGAGAATAAGTACATGGTGTAATATATAGAGGACTGAGTAGTGAATCAGACAAGAGTAATAATGTCGCCGAAAGTGTATTTGACCTGTCAGAAGAAAATGTTAACCTAACAAAAGATTTTTGCGTGATTTCAGGAAGAAAATCAAAAAGAGAAGAAAAATCAACCGTAAAAGACCAATGCAAAAAAAAAAACGAGAATAATTACACAAATCGAACAACACGTAAATTAAACCGAAATGAAGTTATTGCAAATCAAACCAAAAGCTGAGAAGTCATTTATTGTAGTTGTGATTGTGGCTCACATCTTCCTCTGGTTTTACGTCCAGAAACGGCTTAAACGCCTTCTATGAGTCGAGGATATGCTTCCCATCCAGTTTTCTTACAAGCTGGCAAACAGGGTCTTTTAACATCAGATTCCCAAGATGTTGCCATTCCCTTTGGAATTGCGGCCATAAATCAAGAATTTCTCTTTGTACGTCTCCACTAGGATGCGTCTCAAGAGAAAGTTGGATATTACCCAAATTCTCCTTACTCAGTCCATCTTTAATGAATTCAATTTTATCATCTCGATTAGAGGACGGAATCCCAATAGAACGACATTTACCGTTACACGTCACATTTTTGGCAATTTGAACTCATGCGCTTTGCTCGTCGCTTCTTTGCAAAAGTGCTTCTACCTGTACCTGGTAAATGCAAAACATGAAGATATTCATCTTCACGTACCTTGGCTTCAATTATCCAACGTATGTCTTCGGGAATCCCTTTGTGCATAAGCATTCTTAATCTTTCCAATCGAACTTGGTAAAGCTTCAATAAAATATTTCGAGGAAAAAGAGGAAATCGTTTCTGCAATCTTGTGAGAATATCATCCATCCTGAAAAAAAAAATAAAATGAAAGAGAAATTGAAAGAGAAATTTATATACAATATCAGTTTTGTGGGTAGCTGATGGAACCGACTTAAATAATCACGGAGTACCGTTATCCGCCATTTAACCGGGTTAAAAAAAATTATATTTACATCTAGTTATTTTCAAAACAAGGATCAGAAAGAAAAACAACCTCTTTTTGAGTAACATGATTTTCCAAAAAGAGTTTGAGTCTTTGTCCATTTACCTTGAATACGTTACCATTTTGAGGATTCTCAATGTCAACTGCTCCATAATGATACACATGCTTAACCACAAATGGGCCAGTCCATCTTGATCTCAACTTACCAGGAAATATGTGAAGTCTAGAATTATAAAGTAGAACTTTTTGCCCAACATCAAATGTTTTTCTTGAAATTAACTTGTCATGAAAGGCTTTAGTTCTTTCTTTATGAATTTTAGAATTCTCATATGCATCATTTCTGAGTTCCTCAAGTTCATTTATTTGTAATTTCCGTAAATTAGAAGCGTCATCAAGGTTTGAGTTGAACATTTTAATGGCCCGATATGCTTTATGCTCAAGTTCCACAGGTAAATGACAAGGTTTTTCATAAACTAGCCTATAAGGAGACATGCCCAATGCTGTTTTAAAAGCTGTTCGATAGGCCCATAATGCATCGTTAAGTCTAAGAGACCAATCTTTGCGATTTGGATTAACCGTCTTTTCCAAAATTTGTTTAATCTCCCTATTTGCTAATTCTACCTGTCCATTTGTCTGCGGGTGATAAGGGGTTGCAACTTTGTGTGTAATGGCATATTTCTTCATTAATGTTTCAAAAACCTTGTTGCAAAAATGTGTTCCCCCATCACTTATGATAGATCGAGGAATTCCAAATCGACTCAAAAAAATTTCTTTTAAAAATTTAATCACTGTTTTGTGATCATTATTTCGACATGGAATTGCCTCTATCCACTTTGAAACATAATCTATTGCAACTAAAATGTATAAGAAACCAAAAGATGGTGGAAATGGTCCCATGAAATCAATACCCCAACAGTCAAAAATTTCAATTACAAGAATTGGGTTCAAAGGCATCATGTTTCTTTTCGAAATGGAACCTAATTTTTGACAACTTTCACATGACTTGCAAAAATTATATGCATCTTTGAATAAAGTTCGCCAGTAAAATCCACACTGTAAAATTTTTGCAGCAGTTTTCTTTGATGAAAAATGACCACCACATGCCTCGAATGATAAAACTTAATTACTCTACTTACCTCATTGTCGGGAATGCATCTTCGAAAAATCTGATCAGGACAATATTTGAACAAGTAAGGGTCATCCCAGTAGAACTTCTTTACCTCATTCAGAAACATCCTTTTATCTTGGGGGCTCCATTGAGAAGGAATTTTTCCTTCTTGTAGTTCATCAAGATGTGAAGAAATTATGACTGGAAAAGTTTCATTCTCTCCCCAAAAGGAATATTTTAGCTCGGATGGCAATGGTTTTAAATCCAGCTTGGGTGGTTCAATAGTTGATGGTACAGTGACATTTGTGGGTGATGGAAGTTCCTCAAACTTTTGTTTCCAACAATGCTTATCCTGAAAAGAATTTAACAAAGAATCAGTGTGTGAAATTTCTGAAGCATTATCAAACTCACATTCAATTAAATAAGCTTCTAAAGGATCATGGAATGTGGTAGTGGTGAGATGTTCATGAACAAGTTCTTCAATGAAATCCACTTCATGTACTTCTGAATCATCACCAGGTTGCTTGCAAATGTTGAACACATTTAATTCTAAAGTCATATTTCCAAAAGAAATGTTCAAAATACCATTCCTGCAATTTATCAGAGCATTAGAAGTTGCAAGAAATGGACGGCCTAATATAACAGGAATTTGAACATTTGGATTTGAAACAGGATGTGTGTCCAAAACAATAAAATCAACAGGGAAGTAAAAATTATCAATTTGAACCAAAACATCTTCAACTATCCCTCGAGGAATTTTTACAGAACGATCAGCTAGTTGAAGTGTAACAGGTGTTTCCTTGAGTTCACCTAAACCTAACTGTTGATAAACAGAAAAAGGCAAAAGATTAACACTAGCACCAAGATCAAGCAATGCACGTTCTATTCTAGTGTTTCCAATGATGCATGAGATTGTTGGACATCCAGGATCTTTGAATTTTGGTGGAGTAAGGTGCTGAATGATTGAACTCACACTTTCCGTTAGAAATGCTTTCTTTTGTACATTATGTTTCCTTTTAACTGTGCACATGTCCTTCAAAAATTTAGCATAAGATGGAACTTGTTTGATTGCATCCAATAAAGGAATGTTAATCTTAACTTGTTTGAAAAGTTCATAAATTTCTGCATTTTGATTCAAATTCTTTATTGTTTGCAACCTTTGAGGAAAATGAGCAGGATGCATACCTTTTTCTTTGTCCAAATTTTCAAGAAGTTCAGACTTACCATCATCCTTACCATTACTTTTCGGAGGGGAAGGAGGATCTTGGTCTTTTGATGGAATGTTTTTGTCAATTTCCTTTCCACTTCGAAGAGTTGTGATAGAACTGACATTTTCCTGTTGAGTTTCATTGGAGCAAGAAACAAGACATTGAGTAGAAGGGTTAGGCTGAGGTTGAGCAGGAAACTTACCTTTTTCTTGAGTGCGTAATGAAGCTGACAATGTGGACAAGGTGTTTTTGATCTCATTGATGTCCTATGAAGTTTGGTTATTCACATTTGCTTGTGTTTGCATGAATGCTTGCAATGTCTCTTCCAAGGTTTGTACACGTGAAGGTTGATAGGAAAAAATGTTGCCCGGCTTTTGAGATTGTGGTACCTGAACATGGTTATTATTCCGCCAACTGAAGTTGGGATGATTTCTCCATTCAGGGTTATACGTTTCAGAGTAAGGAGAAGGAAAAGGCTTTTTAAATGTGTTTATGGAATTTACTTAATCATGCAACGCTTCTTTAAGAATGGGAATGTTTGGACATTCAGAAGTGGGGTGTCCCATGATTTCACAAATTCCACAACTTTCTTCATTTTTAACCGTTTTGACTTCTTTTACTTCTCTAAGTTTCATGGCTTCAATCTTTCTAGCCAAATTAGCTACTTTAGCTTTTATCTCATCTTCTTGACTAAAATGATATTTACCTCTGTTAGAAACAAGATTAGATCTATTGGAACTTTCAGAGGAATTATCTATGTGCCAGGCTTGAGAGTTATCTGCCAAATGGTCTAGGTAGTCAAAGGCTTCTTCAAGTTATTTTTCTAGAAACTCACCGTTACACATTGTTTCAACAAATTGTTTAGTTTCGGGAGTTAAACTTTCATAAAAGAAACTAATAAGATGCCATTTTTCAAAACCATGATGTGGACAAGAACTTAACAAATCTTTAAAACGCTCCCAGCACTGAAAAAATGCTTCATTTTGATTTTGATTGAAATTTTGAATCTGTCTTTTCAAAGCAGTAGTTTTATGTGCTGGGAAAAATTTCTTTAGAAACTCAGTTTGTAATTCTTGCCATGTGCCAATTGACCTTAGTTTTAAATTATGAAGCCAAATTTTTGCTTTATCTTTTAAAGAAAAAGGAAATAATTTTAGCTTGACAATTTCATTTGTACATTGTTGGTCATTAAAGGTGACACATACATCTTCGAAGTCTTTTAGAAACGAGTAAGCACTTTCCGATTCTAACCCATGGAAATTTGGAAGCAAAGCTATCATACTTGGTTTAAAACGAAAGTTGTTTGCATTGAGATGAAAAATAAAACAAGAGGGTGATGAGCTTCGAGTTGGTTGCAAGTAGTCACGCATGGTGCGTACTTGTCTGTTCTCATCTTCAGCATGAACACTTTCATTGTCAACCATGGTAGGAGTTGTATTAGAAAACTTACTGATGGAGACTCAATTAAGAGTTGTAAACCCAAGTGCAGGTTATGTTCAAGTAATAAATTCTCGGGTGTCCGAGGTCGAACCACAGGGAAGCGTATTAGTAAGTATAAGTTTATAAATATATAAGAAAAAGAAAGTAAACAAGATATTAGGGAATCAACAACAAAACAAGATAAACAAGATATTAGAGAACAAAATAAACAAAATAACATAAAAGAAATTAAACAAGATATAAAAAACAATAAGAAAAGATGTTGAGGTTAGAGAATCCACTCTTGGTGTTATGCTAAGATTAATCTTGTTTTATTACACAATTGAAATTCACACATAAGGGAGGTTCCAATCGGAAGGTTTAGCAATTCAGTCCAAATTGTCCAACGTCCATAGCATATGATATTATGTTCATTTGGTGTCCTCAAAACTCATAAAAAGAGTCCAAGCATTCCTTATGCCAAGGTATATGTCTACAACAAATCAAGGTTATGAAACCAAGCATTTACTGTGCCATTTTCATTGTCAATAATGAATCAAGATCCCTACTTTGCAAGTATGATTTTAAACCAAAAGAAAATATTATCTATACTAGTGTTTATAAATGATGATTCATTTTAGCTCATGTTTAAGAGACTAACCTTAGTATTTACCAAAAGCTTCACCTCATCACCTCAACAATATGATTAGCAATACATACTAGATATGAATAAAATAAAAGAAATGTAAGAAGCATAAGTAAATAAAGAAAAAGAAAACTAGAGAAAGGAAAGAAGAAGAAAACTTAGAGAATTTTATTACAATGGCTAATATCCTACCAATGTACAATAATACTCTTACAATCATCCAAGGCCCTCTATTTATACACATTTTGGAGAGCTAAATGACAAGAGACAAGCTTTATAAATTTCAAAGGTAGGTATAATAGGTGGGTGCATTTTTCTAACAATTTTCGTCATATTGTATGACAATTCTGATCAGCCAGCTTGATGGTTGATTTTGTCAATGTTGTAGGCTTGATCTGATCAAAGTGTCTTCTAGAAAAATATTCCCCTATCAGTTTGTGATCCATAGCCGTTGGAATCAGCTCATTTTCTCATGTGGATCAGAAGATATGGTCAAAATACCAAAACTGGTCAGAACAGACGGCATTGCACATCAGCCAACTTGATACCACATTTCGCTAGGGAAAACGACTCCGTTTCAAGAAGTGTAAAGCATGAAAAAGATAGATATGCCTCTTAACTTTGCAGTGTAAAAATTTCAGCCTTACTGCTTCAGTGAAACTCCAGATATAGCTGATATGGGAAAAGGTGTCGGAACTGGAACCGAACTAGATTTGCCCTTAATTCTTGATTTAACCTAGTAATCTGAAATCACTCAAAGAAACTCGTGAAAAACACCAAATTACATAAAAATATAAAAGATCATAAACACAATTAGACTAAGCAATAATAACTCGTATTTGACACAAAACTATAATAAAACATAACTAAAAACTATATAATTATACGAGTTATCACACCACCACACTTAGATTGTTGCTAGTCCCTAGCAACGACTCAATCCTAGAAAAAATAAACAGGAAACAAGTTAAAGGGATCTTAAACAAACAAGCAAGATCAAGCGTAAGAATTGGCAAGGCATCTAATTAAGTATCATTGGCATATTAAGTTCGAGTAAAGGGTCAATAAGATTAAAATTGAAGGCATTACCGTACGATTGAGGAACTTCCTTCTTGGCGAGACTTTAGCTAGCCATGGAGGACTAGGCAAACTATAGCTTCATAAGTACACATGCTAAGATTCTTGTCACCGCAGTTCACAAGTGAACTTGACAAATCTGATCGGTACGGAGATGAATCTGAGGCTTATGGACAAGTGAGGGGTGGAATGTTCAAACATAATCTGAGGTTTATCACAAGTTAGGCTCAAGAAATATAATAATAATGTGATCAATCCTCTCAAAATATTTTCATTCTCACTCATCCTTAGTCCTATGTTCAACATAAATATTTTGAAAATAAAACAAAAAGCAAGAAAAGACTCGATCCAAAGAAAATAGAAAAGTAAAAACCTCTCTATAATGAAGAACCTCGAATCTTGAATTCTGATTTTTTTTTTAAGCACAAGTGATTTTCTTTTGATTTGTGCCCTCATTGGGACATCTTTTATGCACAATCACATCTATTCATAATCATCATTCTTGTTTTTTTTTTTTCTTCAGAAATCACATTGGATTCCATACTTTCTTTTTCTTTCTTTTCATTCAATTGATCAAACAAGACAGATTTTCATCAGCTCTTTTTTTTTAGCATCTTTTTCTCAACTCATCACAACATTGTTTTGGCATCAATAAGTTCGAAGTTCACGACTCTAAAAACAGTCACTCATTCCAACTACCCTCTTTTGCATTATTCCCAATTTTTTTCAGATTTCAAAAGATAACAAAATAAACAAGAAGAAAACACACAATCCCAAACCCAATGATCACAAATATTATCATAAAAGTATAAAGAGGGAATGGGGGTCGGAATCGTATCCGTTCACTTTGGCATAATTTCTGGAGTTCATATCTAGGGATCCAACCCGAAGGTTTACAACCTATGGGCTCCTAATGTAAGGGGGGAAAGATAAGGGGCTTTCTGGATAGTGACTTTGTTCTAAGATCAGATCATGTATAGATGCAAGCATCTATGATGACCTAAATCTGCATGTGGAATGAAGAGAAAAAGTAAACTTACTATGTCTTCCCAGTTTTCCGTGGCTTTCCAAAGGCTCACCATGAATTCACATTCCAACAAAAATCGAACCGATCTGCCAAAAACAATCTCAAAGACATTTGATCATCAAAAATATTCAATTTTCAGAAAACCAAATTGAAAATAACCTAGATAACTTAATCAAAGCCTTTGTAACTCTATTGCTTTATCCACATGCTTGCCAAGATTATACTAATACTCAAAAAAAAAATACATACACGAAAGTAGTAAAACACATGCAGATAATAAACGGACCAGATAGTTTTTTTTTTTTTTTGAAAAGATTAAATCAAACTGACAAGGTATGTCTCAAGTCTCCCTTACTCAGACCTTGTTCAGAATGAATACTTCTAAATGGCTTAAAACACAAATTTTTTTTTTTTTTTTTTTTTACAAATTAGCAAAATATGTCCCTTACCCCCTACTAAAATATGACATTGTCCCCAATGTCAAATTTTAAAGGTAGAATTTAGGAGATATTACCTGCAGAGGTTGCTAACCACTTATTATAACTGAGACACAACAAACAAAATGTTAGATAATGTCACAAAGACAAAGTGCAATCCACTCCTTGCTTGTCCATATCTCTTTTTCTTTTTCCGAGCATTTACGAAACAACCGTAGCAGGTAAATACTCATAAGCTTGGAGCTTTTTGAGTAAATCTTCAATGGTTGTAGCAGAAATTATGGTTCTCCTTGCCTCTCAAAACATGAATCCATTTTCCACAGCATTATCTAAATATGAAAGCAAATTACTAAAATAACCATTAATATTAAGCAAACCAATGGGTTTCTTATTTGTGACCAAAGATGACCAAGAAGCCACGCAAGCTATTTCTTCCAATGTACCCAGACCTCCTGGTAAAGCAATGAATGCATCGGCAGAATGGTACATGATTGTCATCTGTTCAGGGATACTCCAGACTTGTATTTCCTTACCCACGGTAGGTCCACAAAAACCTGTGAATAGTTTTGGCACGATTCCTAGAACTGGACTTCCTCCGGCGTGTGCTGCTGTAGCGACTGCTCCCATTAAACTCGTACTACCGCCTCCATAAATCAACTGGATCTTTTGTTGGGCAAGTATTACTTCAACTCTTATGGCTTCATCAGCGAATATTTTATTTTTCCCTGGATAAGCACCTCCAAAGACACAAATTTTTTCAATGCGCTGGGACGAAGTACTTTCGATTTTTTTCTTGAGTGCCTGAAAGAGAATGAGTACATGGTGTAATATATAGAGGACTGAGTAGTGAATCAGACAAGAGTAATAATGTCGCCGAAAGTGTATTTGACATCTTCCTCTGGTTTTACGTCCAGAAACGGCTTAAACGCCTTCTATGAGTCGAGGATATGCTTCCCATCCAGTTTTCTTACAAGCTGGCAAACAGGGTCTTTTAACATCAGATTCCCAAGATGTTGCCATTCCCTTTGGAATTGCGGCCATAAATCAAGAATTTCTCTTTGTACGTCTCCACTAGGATGCGTCTCAAGAGAAAGTTGGATATTACCCAAATTCTCCTTACTCAGTCCATCCTTAATGAATTCAATTTTATCATCTCGATTAGAGGACGGAATCCCAATAGAACGACATTTACCGTTACACGTCCATCGTGCACATTTGTGGCAATTTGAACTCATGCGCTTTGCTCGTCGCTTCTTTGCAAAAGTGCTTCTACCTGTACCTGGTAAATGCAAAACAGGAAGATATTCATCTTCACGTACCTTGGCTTCAATTATCCAACGTATGTCTTAAGGAATCCCTTTGTGAATAAGCATTCTTAATCTTTCAAATCGAACTTGGTAAAGCTTCCGTAAAATATTTCGAGGAAAAGGAGGAAATCGTTTCTGCAATCTTGTGAGAATATCATCCATCCTGGAAAGAAAAAAATGAAAGATAAATTGAAAGAGAAATTTATATACAATATCAGTTTTGTGGGTAGCTGATGGAACCGACTTAAATCATCACGGAGTACCGTTATCCGCCATTTAACCGGGGTTAAAAAAATATATATATATTTACATCTAGTTATTTTCAAAACAAGGATCAGAAAGAAAAACAACCTCTTCTTGAGTAACATGATTTTCCAAAAAGAGTTTGAGTCTTTGTCCATTTACCTTGAATACGTTACCATTTTGAGGATTCTCAATGTCAACTGCTCCATAATGATACACATGCTTAACCACAAATGGGCCAGTCCATCTTGATCTCAACTTACCAGGAAATATGTGAAGTCTAGAATTATAAAGTAGAACTTTTTGCCCAACATCAAATGTTTTTCTTGAAATTAACTTGTCATGAAAGGCTTTAGTTCTTTCTTTATGAATTTTAGAATTCTCCTATGCATCATTTCTGAGTTCCTCAAGTTCATTTATTTGTAATTTCCGTAAATTAGAAGCGTCATCAAGGTTTGAGTTGAACATTTTAATGGCCCAATATGCTTTATGCTCAAGTTCCACAGGTAAATGACAAGGTTTTCCATAAACTAGCCTATAAGGAGACATGCCCAATGCTGTTTTAAAAGCTGTTCGATAGGCCCATAATGCATCGTTAAGTCTAAGAGACCAATCTTTGCGATTTGGATTAACCGTCTTTTCCAAAATTTGTTTAATCTCCCTATTTGCTAATTCTACCTGTCCATTTGTCTGCGGGTGATAAGGGGTTGCAACTTTGTGTGTAATGGCATATTTCTTCATTAATGTTTCAAAAACCTTGTTGCAAAAATGTGTTCCCCCATCACTTATGATAGATCGAGGAATTCCAAATCGACTCAAAATATTTTCTTTTAAAAATTTAATCACTGTTTTGTGATCATTATTTCGACATGGAATTGCCTCTATCCACTTTGAAACATAATCTATTGCAACTAAAATGTATAAGAAACCAAAAGATGGTGGAAATGGTCCCATGAAATCAATACCCCAACAGTCAAAAATTTCAATTACAAGAATTGGGTTCAAAGGCATCATGTTTCTTTTCGAAATGGAACCTAATTTTTGACAACTTTCACATGACTTGCAAAAATTATATGCATCTTTGAATAAAGTTCGTCAGTAAAATCCACACTGTAAAATTTTTGCAGCAGTTTTCTTTGATGAAAAATGACCACCACATGCCTCGGAATGACAAAACTTAATTACACTACTTACCTCATTGTCGGGAATGCATCTTCGAAAAATCTGATCAGGACAATATTTGAACAAGTAAGGGTCATCCCAATAGAACTTCTTTACCTCATTCAGAAACTTCCTTTTATCTTGGGGGCTCCATTGAGAAGGAATTTTTCCTGTAGCAAGAAAATTAGCAATGTCAGCAAACCAAGGTGTCGTGGAGACAATTAGAAGTTGTTCATCAGGAAAAGTATCATTTATTGGTGAGGTTCCAAAAGATTCATCACAAACAAGTCTTGATAAATGATCAGCCACCACATTTTCTACTCTTTTTTATCTCGAATGGTGATGTCAAATTCTTACAGCAAAAGTATCCACCTCAGCAACCTAGGTTTTGCATCCTTCTTAGAGAGAAGATATTTTAAAGCTGCATGATCACTAAAGACAACAATTGATGATTCAACAAGGTAAGATCTGAATTTATCCAATGCAAAAACAACTGCAAGTAATTCCTTTTCTGTAGTGGAATAATTCATTTGGGCTCTATTTAAAGTTTTACTTGCATAGTAAATTACATGTGGTTTATTATCTTTCTTTTGTCCTAACACAGCACCAACAGCATAGTCACTAGCATCACACATTATTTCAAATGGTAAAGACCAATCAAGAGATCTCATAATAGGAGCAGTAATGAGCATATTTTTGAGTTTTTCAAAAGCATCTTCACAATCTTTAGTCCATTCAAATGCAGTGTCTTTCATTAAAAGATTACATAGAGGCTTAGATATCGTGCTAAAATCTTTTATGAATCTTCTTTTTTTTGATAATTGGGTAAGGGGAGGGGTTGCTTGGATTTGAACCCAAGACTTCATGCCTCCAAGACTCTTGGCCACTCAGCCAAGAGCTTGTTGGCCTTTTATGAATCTTCTATAAAAACCTGCATGTCCCAAGAATGACCTAATGTCCTTTACTGTCTTTTGTGTGGGTAGATTAGCAATCAATTCAATTTTTGACTTGTCTACCTCAATCCCTTTTGCAGAAACAATGTGACCTAGTACAATACCTTTAGTGACCATGAAATGACATTTTTCCCAATTAAGAACAAGATTTTTTTCTTCACACCTAATCAATACATTTTTCAAATTGGCTAAGCAATCATCAAATGAATCACCAGAAACAGAAAAATCATCCATGAAAATCTCAAGATTACGTTCAATCATGTCACTAAAAATACTAAGCATGCATCTTTGAAATGTGGCAGGGGCGTTACATAATCCAAATGGCATTCTACGATATGCAAAAGTACCAAAAGAACATGTAAAAGTGGTTTTCTCTTGGTCCTCAAGTGCAATGGCAATTTGATTATACCCAGAATATCCATCTAGAAAACAATAAAACTCATGCCCTGCAACTCTTTCTAAGATTTGATCCATGAAAGGCAAAGGGAAATGATCTTTCCTCGTCACTGAGTTAAGTTTCCTAAAGTCAATGCACATGCGCCAACCAGTAACAGTCCTAGTTGGAATTAATTCATTGCTTTCATTTTTAACTACAGTAACTCCAGATTTCTTAGGTACGACTTGAGTAGGACTTACCCATTTGCTATCAGAGATAGGATAAATGATTCCATTATCTAGAAGTTTAATGACTTCATTTCTCACTACTTCTTTCATATTAGGATTAAGCCTTCGTTGCATTTGTCTAGAGGGTTTAGCATTTTCCTCTAAATAAATATTATGTGTGCAGATTAATGGGCTTATTCCCTTTATGTCAGCTAAGGTCCATCCTAATGCATTTTTGTGCATCTTCAAAAGTTGTAACAACTTACCTTCTTGTAGTTCATCAAGATGTGAAGAAATTATGACTGGAAAAGTTTCATTCTCACCCAAAAAGGAATATTTTAGCTCGGATGGCAATGGTTTTAAATCCAGCTTGGGTGGTTCAATAGTTGATGGTACAGTGACATTTGTGAGTGATGGAAGTTCCTCAAACTTTTGTTTCCAACAATGCTTATCCTAAAAAGAATTTAACAAAGAATCAGTGTGTGAAATTTCTAAAGCATTATCAAACTCACATTCAATTAAATAAGCTTCTAAAGGATCATGGAATGTGGTAGTGGTGAGATGTTCATGAACAAGTTCTTCAATGAAATCCACTTCATGTACTTCTGAATCATCACCAGGTTGCTTGCAAATGTTGAACACATTTAATTCTAAAGTCATATTTCCAAAAGAAATGTTCAAAATACCATTCCTGCAATTTATCAGAGCATTAGAAGTTGCAAGAAATGGACGGCCTAATATAACAGGAATTTGAACATTTGGATTTGAAACAGGATGTGTGTCCAAAACAATAAAATCAACAGGGAAGTAAAAATTATCAATTTGAACCAAAACATCTTCAACTATCCCTCGAGGAATTTTTACAGAACGATCAGCTAGTTGAAGTGTAACAGGTGTTTCCTTGAGTTCACCTAAACCTAACTGTTGATAAATAGAAAAAGGCAAAAGATTAACACTAGCACCAAGATCAAGCAATGCACGTTCTATTCTAGTGTTTCCAATGATGCATGAGATTGTTGGATATCCAGGATCTTTGAATTTTGGTGGAGTAAGGTGCTGAATGATTGAGCTCACACTTTCCGTAAAAAAATGCTTTCTTTTGTACATTATGTTTCCTTTTAACTGTGCACATGTCCTTCAAAAATTTAGCATAAGATGGAACTTGTTTGATTGCATCCAATAAAGGAATGTTAATCTTAACTTGTTTGAAAGGTTCATAAATTTCTACATTTTGATTCAAATTCTTTATTGTTTGCAACCTTTGAGGAAAATGAGCAGGATGCATACCTTTTTCTTTGTCCAAATTTTCAAGAAGTTCAGACTTACCATCATCCTTACCATTACTTTTCGGAGGGAAAGGAGGATCTTGGTCTTTTGATGGAATGTTTTTGTCAATTGCCTTTCCACTTCGAAGAGTTGTGATAGAACTGGCATTTTCCTGTTGAGTTTCATTGGAGCAAGAAACAAGACATTGAGTAGAAGGGTTAGGCTGAGGTTGAGCAGGAAACTTACCTTTTTCTTGAGTGCGTAATGAAGCTGTCAATGTGGACAAGGTTTTTTGATCTCATTGATGTCCTGTGAAGTCCGGTTATTCACATTTGCTTGTGTTTGCATGAATGCTTGCAATGTCTCTTCTAAGGTTTGTACACGTGAAGGTTGATAGGAAAAAGTGTTGCCCGGCTTTTGAGATTGTGGTACCTGAACATGATTATTATTCCGCCAACTGAAGTTGGGATGATTTCTCCATTCAGGATTATACGTTTCAGAGTAAGGAGAAGGAAAAGGCTTTTTAAATGTGTTTATGGAATTTACTTGATCATGCAACGCTTCTTTAAGAATGGGAATGTTTGGACATTCAGAAGTGGGGTGTCCCATGATTTCACAAATTCCACAACTTTCTTCATTTTTAACCGTTTTGACTTCTTTTACTTCTCTAAGTTCCATGGCTTCAATATTTCTAGCCAAATTAGCTACTTTAGCTTTTATCTCATCTTCTTGACTAAAATGATATTTACCTCTGTTAGAAACAAGATTAGATCTATTGGAACTTTCAGAGGAATTATCTGTGTGCCAGGCTTGAGAGTTATCTGCCAAATGGTCTAGGTAGTCAAAGGCTTCTTCAGGTTCTTTTTTCTAGAAACTCACCGTTACACATTGTTTCAACAAATTGTTTAGTTTCGGGAGTTAAACTTTCATAAAAGAAACTAATAAGATGCCATTTTTCAAAACCATGATGTGGACAAGAACTTAACAAATCTTTAAAACGCTCCCAGCACTCAAAAAATGCTTCATTTTGATTTTGATTGAAATTTTGAATCTGTCTTTTCAAAGCAGTAGTTTTATGTGCTGGGAAAAATTTCTTTAGAAACTCAGTTTGTAATTCTTGCCATGTGCCAATTGACCTTGGTTTTAAATTATGAAGCCAAATTTTTGTTTTATCTTTTAAAGAAAAAGGAAATAATTTTAGCTTGACAATTTCATTTGTACATTGTTGGTCATTAAAGGTGACACATACATCTTCGAAGTCTTTTAGAAACGAGTAAGCACTTTCCGATTCTAACCCATGGAAATTTGGAAGCAAAGCTATCATACCTGGTTTAAAACGAGAGTTGTTTGCATTGAGAGGAAAAATAAAACAAGAGGGTGATGAGCTTCGAGTTGGTTGCAAGTAGTCACGCATGGTGCGTACTTGTCTGTCATTGTCAGCCATGGTAGGAGTTGTATTAGAAAGATTACCTGAAAAAGTTTCACAATAAAATCTAACTAAACGACGAGATCTAAAATCACGTCGCCAAACAAGCATAAAACAAAGTTAATATACAGATAATATATTTATATAAATATAAACTTTACAATATAAATATAAATATATAGAAAATTAGGCGGTATAACCAGCCAATAAAAATAAATATACTTATAAACTTATATACTTAGTATTGCCTCCCCGGCAACGGCGCCAAAAACTTGATGGAGACTCAATTAAGAGTTGTAAACCCAAGTGCAGGTTATGTTCAAGTAATAAATTCTCGGGTGTCCGAGGTCGAACCACAGGGAAGCGTATTAGTAAGTATAAGTTTATAAATATATAAGAAAAAGAAAGTAAACAAGATATTAGGGAATCAACAACAAAACAAGATAAACAAGATATTAGAGAACAAAATAAACAAAATAACATAAAAGAAATTAAACAAGATATAAAAAACAATAAGAAAAGATGTTGAGGTTAGAGAATCCACTCTTGGTGTTATGCTAAGATTAATCTTGTTTTATTACACAATTGAAATTCACACATAAGGGAGGTTCCAATCGGAAGGTTTAGCAATTCAGTCCAAATTGTCCAACGTCCATAGCATATGATATTATGTTCATTTGGTGTCCTCAAAACTCATAAAAAGAGTCCAAGCATTCCTTATGCCAAGGTATATGTCTACAACAAATCAAGGTTATGAAACCAAGCATTTACTGTGCCATTTTCATTGTCAATAATGAATCAAGATCCCTACTTTGCAAGTATGATTTTAAACCAAAAGAAAATATTATCTATACTAGTGTTTATAAATGATGATTCATTTTAGCTCATGTTTAAGAGACTAACCTTAGTATTTACCAAAAGCTTCACCTCATCACCTCAACAATATGATTATCAATACATACTAGATAAGAATAAAATGAAAAGAAATGTAAGAAGCATAAGTAAATAAAGAAAAAGAAAACTAGAGAAAGGAAAGAAGAAGAAAACTTAGAGAATTTTATTACAATGGCTAATATCCTACCAATGTACAATAATACTCTTACAATCATCCAAGGCCCTCTATTTATACACATTTTGGAGAGCTAAATGACAAGAGACAAGCTTTATAAATTTCAAAGGTAGGTATAATAGGTGGGTGCATTTTTCTAACAATTTTCGTCATATTGTATGACAATTCTGATCAGCCAGCTTGATGGTTGATTTTGTCAATGTTGGAGGCTTGATCTGATCAAAGTGTCTTCTAGAAAAATATTCCCCTATCAGTTTGTGATTCATAGTCGTTAAAATCAGCTCATTTTCTCATGTGGATCAGAAGATATGGTCAAAATACCAAAACTGGTCAGAACAGACGGCATTGCACATCAGCCAACTTGATACCACATTTCGCTAGGGAAAACGACTCCGTTTCAAGAAGTGTAAAGCATGAAAAAGATAGATATGCCTCTTAACTTTGCACTGTAAAAATTTCAGCCTTACGGCTTCAGTGAAACTCCAGATATAGCTGATATGGGAAAAGGTGTCGGAACTGGAACTGAACTGGATTTGCCCTTAATTCTTGATTTAACCTAGTAATCTGAAATCACTCAAAGAAACTCGTGAAAAACACCAAATTACATAAAAATATAAAAGATCATAAACACAATTAGACTAAGCAATAATAACTCGTATTTGACACAAAACAATAATAAAACATAACTAAAAACTATATAATTATACGAGTTATCAATTACCTGAAAAAGTTTCACAATAAAATCTACTAAACGACGAGATCTAAAATCACGTCGCCAAACAAGCATAAAACAAAGTTAATATACAGATAATATATTTATATAAATATAAAATTTACAATATAAATGTAAATATATAGAAAATTAGGCGGTATAACCAGCCAATAAAAATAAATATACTTATAAACTTATATACTTAGTATTGCCTCCCCGGAAACGGCGCCAAAAACTTGATGGAGACTCAATTAAGAGTTGTAAACCCAAGTGCAGGTTATGTTCAAGTAATAAATTCTCGGGTGTCCGAGGTCGAACCACAGGGAAGCGTATTTGTAAGTATAAGTTTATAAATATATAAGAAAAAGAAAGTAAACAAGATATTAGGGAATCAACAACAAAACAAGAAAGTAAACAAGATATTAGAAAACAAAATAAACAAAATAACATAAAAGAAATTAAACAAGATATAAAAAACAATAAGAAAAGATGTTGAGGTTAGAGAATCCACTCTTGGTGTTATGCTAAGATTAATCTTGTTTTATTACACAATTGGAATTCACACATAAGGGAGATTCCAATCGGAAGGTTTAGCAATTCAGTCCAAATTGTCCAACGTCCATAGCATATGATATTATGTTCATTTGGTGTCCTCAAAACTCATAAAAAGAGTCCAAGCATTCCTTATGCCAAGGTATATGTCTACAACAAATCAAGGTTATGAAACCAAGCATTTACTGTGTCATTTTCATTGTCAATAATGAATCAAGATCCCTACTTTGCAAGTATGATTTTAAACCAAAAGAAAATATTATCTATACTAGTGTTTATAAATGATGATTCATTTTAGCTCATGTTTAAGAGACTAAACTTAGCATTTATCAAAAGCTTCACCTCATCACCTCAACAATATGATTAGCAACACATACTAGATATGAATAAAATGAAAAGAAATGTAAGAAGCATAAGTAAATAAAGAAAAAGAAAACTAGAGAAAGGAAAGAAGAAGAAAACTTAGAGAATTTTATTACAATGGCTAATATCCTACCAATATACAATCCTCCCTCATCCAAGGCCCTCTATTTATACACATTTTGGAGAGCTAAATGACAAGAGACAAGCTTTATAAATTTCAAAGGTAGGTATAATAGGTGGGTGCATTTTTCTAACAATTTTCGTCATATTGTATGACAATTCTGATCAGCCAGCTTGATGGTTGATTTTTTCAATGTTGGAGGCTTGATCGGATCAAATGGTCTTCTAGAAAAATATTCCCCTATCAGTTTTTGATCCATAGCCGTTGGAATAAGCTCATTTTCTCATGTGGATCAGAAGATATGATCAAAATACCAAAACTGGTCAGAACAGACGGCATTGCACATCAGCCAACTTGATACCACATTTCGCTAGGGAAAATGACTCCGTTTCAAGAAGTGTAAAGCATGAAAAAGATAGATATGCCTCTTAACTTTGCGTTGTAAACATTTCAGCCTTAATGCTTCAGTGAAACTCCAGATATAGCTGATATGGCAAAAGGTGTCGGAATTGGAACTGAACTGGATTTGCCCTTAATTCTTGATTTAACCTAGTAATCTGAAATCACTCAAAGAAACTCGTGAAAAACACCAAATTACATAAAAATATAAAAGATCATAAACACAATTAGACTAAGCAATAATAACTCGTATTTGACACAAAACAATAATAAAACATAACTAAAAACTATATAATTATACGAGTTATCATAAACCTTGCTGAGATAGGTTTACTTTTGGATATATTATATATATTTGAAGATATGAGATAATAGATCAATATGTTTTAACTTGAGCATAAATTGATCATGGATAATTTTTGAATATGCATGGATATATGTGATAATAGTATTGAGAATTATTGCTGGTTGAGGATATGAATTGAGTGTTATTTGCAGGAGGATTATAGTTGATATGGAAAGGAAACTTTTTCGGATTTTAGGTATATTATCCGGACAGGGTGTTACAAGAAATTTTGCACAATGAAATAAATTAGTGGTGACTAAAAATATTGTTATGGAATTTGACTGTGAAACTTAGTGAGCTTTTGGTTCCATACTATATGGATGGTTGTCATTGATTTTATTTCGGATTGTGACAAAATAAATTTGTGTATGCTAGGCATTAATTGGTGCATGTATGTCTCATTATAGAATATCCTAAGAAATGACTACTACTTCCGAAATATTATAGTTGAGCTTAACAAATGTGAGAAGCTCAATGGGAATAATTATGAGATCTAGAGTATGAAAATCCAGTATGTGCCAGAAAAACAAGAGATTCTGAAAGTTCTAAATAATGTCCTAAAAGAGCCTGAAAATGGGAATACGACCCAATTTAAAAAGGACCAAGAGGCTTACAATGCCTAAAAAAACAAAATCCACTGCTTGCATTACGTTTCTAAGCAGTATAGAGAATAAAAGTGCATCTTACCCACAATGAAAGCATCAAAATATTTGGAGATGCTTCACTCCATTTACAATTGGAAGAAGATCACATTGAGGCATCTAGGCCTAATGTCGATGTGTATATGGTTGGAACAAGTTCCCATGAAGCTCCAAGCTTCAAACGCAAGCCATGTGGTGGATACAAAAGAAATGCACTTTAGAAACTTAAAGGTGGTTTCCACAGTAAGGGAAAGGCTCTTATGGCTAATCAAAAGAAGATCAAGTCTAAGGTCAAGTGCTTTAATTGTGAAAAAAGTGGTCACTTTTCTCGTGAATGCATTAAACCAAAGAATACCATGTAGCATAGGACATAAATGTATTTGTGAATTTTTGTCGAATTTCGTAGGGACAAAATGGATTTGTGTGGGAAACAACTCAAGAGTTGAAGTGAAAGGAATCGGTACATGCAAGTTGTGTATGCATAATAGCTGATCTCTTATCCTACATAACATGTTGTTTGCTCCCGACATTTGACAAAATTTGATTTCTGTCATTGTTCTTCTTAACTTAGGATTTAACTTGAACTTCAATAGCACTGATGTTAATTTGTTTTTGGAACAAATTACTATGGTTCTGGATATTTATCGAATGATTTTATAGTTTTGGATGTTGACTACACTCCGTGTAATAGGTTCAATAATGCAACTTTTCCCTAGTTACTTATTCAAGTAATGCAAATATTAATGTGGATATTTTGCATGCTAGATAGGCTATATCGGACGACAAAGGATGGATAGATTAACTAAAGAGATATTACTAAGCCCTATTGAAAAAGTTAATCTATCAACCTGTAAAAAAATGTCTAGTGGAAAATATAGCAAGAAAACCGTTTGGTAAATGGACTAGAGTCGAATTTCCATTGCAACTTGTACATTCCGATATTTGTGACCCATTGAATGTAAGGGCACAAAGTGGAGGAGTATATTTCATCACATTCATCGATGACTTCACACGTTTCGGGTTTGCTAATTGATTTCCCATAAGTTTGAAGCTTTAGAGTGCTTTAGAAAATATGTAATTTTAGTGGAAATTTAATTAGAAAAAATGTTAAGGCATTTAAAAGGGACCGAGGACGTGAATATTTGTTTGATTAGTTCAGACATTTATGTGATGAAAAATAAATAGATAGGCAGCTAACATTTTCAAGGACTCCACAATAAAATGGTGTTGTGGAGAGAAGAAAGATAATTCTATTGGAAATGGTTAGGTCTATGATGGTCCAGGCAAATTTGCCTATCACCTTTTGGGGTGATGCGTTATTAACAGCTGCTTATGTATTGGATATAGTACCCTCCAAGTCAGTTACGTATACTCCTTATGAATTATGGATCAGTAGAAAACTCGATCTTAGTTATCTAAGACCTTGGGGTTGCTTTGCCTATTCATGAGTCTGCTCATCAACATGGCAAGTTAGGTCTTAAAAGGCAAAAAGAGCATATTTGTAAGATACTCTAAGCATTCAAAGGGAGATATGTTCATTGGTGAATAAGCAAGTGGGAGTGTAAATGAATTTAAATCTCGAGATGCTACTTTTCTGGAAAATGATTTTCCAAGTAGAGGTGAGATTAATCAGGATATATTTCTTTATGAGATGGAAGATCTTGACGATTTGATTGTTGCAAATCGGCTAATGCATATTCTTGATAATGCACCAACAGTATCTCATCCAAGTGGGAGCATGATAAAAGATGATAAATTTGATGAATTTGTTTCACAAGAATCACAAGTCAGGCATAGTAATCGTGGAAATGTTTCTCGACGTCGTTTTGGCATGAGGGAGAAGTTTTCATGATTACCCCACAAGATGGAGAAGAGCTAAGAAATGTTAAAGAAGCTCTTTCTTCTAATGCAAAAGAAAAGTGGGTGAAAGTAATGAAAGAAGAGATAGAGTCTATGAGATCAAACAATGTTTGGGAATTGATAGATCAACCTAAAGAACACAAAGCAATAGAGAACAAATGAGTTCTCAAGATTAAGCGAAAGTCTTATGGGGCTATTGAAAGATACAAGCACGCCTTGTAGCTAAGGGGTATACTCAACAAAAGGGAATTGATTACAAGAAACTTTCTCTTCTGTTATAAGGTTTACCTCCATACGCTAAATTTTGGCCATTGAAACAAGTTTAGATTTAGAGTTGCTTCAAATGGATGTAAGAACTGTCTTTCTAAATGGAAAACTAGAAGAGGAAATCTACATGAAACAACCAATAGATTTCACTGACAAAGGTGAAGAGCACAAAGTGTGCAAGTTATTAAGATCAATTTATGGTCTTAAGCAATCTTCCAAACAGTGGTATATTAGATTTCATCAAGCAATCGTTTCGTATGATTGTATCATGACTGATGAGGACCATTGTGTGTATGTCAAAAGAACCAAATAGAAGTTTGTAATCTTGTCACTTTATGTGGATGATATAATGTTGACCGGAAATGATAAGGAGTATATCATTATGGTGAAAAATTGGTTATCCTCAAATTTTGAGATGGACATGAGTGAAGCAGCTTACATTATTTAGGTGAAGAATCACTCGAGATCGTTCTAAGAAATTACTTATTCTTTCACAAGAGTCGTATATTAAGAAAGTTCCGAAATGCAAGACTGCAAGCCAATTGATACTCCTATTACAAAAGGCGAAAGCCTGAGTAAAAGAATGTGTCCTGAGACTCTATAAGAAAAGGAACAAATAATAAGAGTTTCTTATTCCAGTACTGTTGGAAGCCTTATGTATGCTATAATTGCACAAGGCTGGAAATCTGTTACGTGGTTGGACTCGTAAATCGATATCAATTGAATCCAGGTCAACCCCATTGGAAATTAATTAAAAAGGATATTGAGGTATCTAAATGACACTGTGGACTATTCGTTATGCTATCAAGAAGTGATCTGCATCTAATCGGGTATACAGATATCGATTAGGGAGGACATTTAGATGAGAGGAAATTTACCTCCGGATATGTTTTCTTACTTAATAAATGAGTGATCTCCTGAAGTAGTAAGAAACAAACTTGAATAGCATTGTCCATCATTTAAACTGAATTTATGGCATTTTCAATGATGGTGCAAGAAGGTGTTTGGTTTAAGAAATTTTTGAATCATTTGGGATTTAATAAAGATTCATCAAACTCAATGTTGGTGAATTACGATAGTCAAGTTGCAATAGTATTCACGAAATCTCAAATATCATTCAAGGACCAAACACATAGATACCAGTATAATTTTGTGATAGACATGATTGCGTATAAAGAAGTCAACATGCAGTACATATTTACACATAAGGTCATTGTATATTGGTTTACAAAACCGATTCCTAGAGATGTGTATAATGTCATGTTAGATCTCTAGGATTGCGTAGGATTTAATGTACTTTGCTAAGTTGTTCAAGTTGAACAATTTGTTCTTTCCCATTTATGATTATTGTTGACAATAATTAATGCATACTAAAGTTTAGTACTTTATTTCATGAAAGCATACACACATGTATATATATGTTAAGTACATATATGAGACTAAAGGTATGTCGGACAGATGATTGGCCTTCTCACACAGGCAATCACCTCTAAGGCTTAGTATCGGTAGAGATGAGATTAGTTTTAACTTTAAAACTATGAGTTTTATGAGAGCACGAGCTTAAAATGAAATCGCCTTGATAATGGTTCAAGATGAGGTCATATAGTAATGAGTTTATGACCAAAAGTGAATGGTCCCATAATTCATTTTATCTGTCTATGTATGCCAGGTGGAAGTCTTGTTATTGAATTTATTGAGAAAATAGAGTTGTGGACTCAAGTTAGATACTGAGTGTATCTGAACTATCACCTGTACGGTATTGATATTATGATAAAGACATACGCTCCAAGGGAAAAGAAGAGTAATACCGTAGCATGTGTTTCATACCACATGTGCATTATTCGACCAATATGGGTAATAGAAGAATTGATCTTTGCTTCTAAGTTGTGTGAGACCATGAGATCAACCAGGGATCTCTAATTAGTACTCTTATGACCTTTGACTGTTTTTTAAAGTTTCAGTTCAATATTAGCTATCTTAGAGTGTTGCCAATGGTCATGAATGATTCGATCTAATGGGACATTTCTAGAGAGCAGTTGAATTGGAATGGAGATATTCGAGGAAAAGGAAAGATCATTTTAGTGTCTCATTCGATTGTATTCACCGGTCTACCAATTGTGTTTTAGATGGTAAACACAATTGTGAATGCAAAAGTTTATTATATCATTGATATAATAGAGATCATAGGAAACTTGAAATGTGACTAAATGGATCTGGGGTGCTGCATACTTAGCCTACTTAAACAATAGAGCTGCTATATATACCTAACAGTTGTATAGCAGCCAGCTCTCAAGATTATGAAGTATGCTGGTTGCACGGCCTATTTTCTTGTATGAACTTTGTAGAAAGAAGAGATATCAGTTTCTTGAAATTGATTATAAGAGTATTGTGCCCATTATGTGCGAGTGGGAGATGTTGGAAACGGCGCCCATAAGGGCACACCGCTCCAACATTTAACTTCCCCTTGAGAAGTTAAAAGAAATGAAAACTGCCATAAGGGAGTTAGAAACGTTTAAAGGAAGAGTAACTTCCTTTCATAAAATACTCTTCATTCGACTGTGAATATAAAAAAAGGGAGAAGAATGAATTAATGAAAATTCATTCGGTTATAAAAAGAATCAATTCTTCATTTGGCCTGGACAAGAAAATAAGATGAAAAGAAGGAGCAACTTCTTTTTTAAGGTGTTGCATTCGGTCAAAACAAAAGAATAAGAGAAATTAGTTTTCTCTCAAACAAGAATTGAAACAATACTCCATATCTCTACAATCTTGAAGATTTTAATGCTGTGGCAAATAGACAATTTTCGATTACGTGATCTTGTCTCCGACCAGTGAATCAAAACCGAATTCATCATTGAACAATCCTGTAAGTTATTTAATTCTGCATTTTATTATTTGTATATTATTTACTTGATAATCATCAATCTATTTCCTCTTGTCCTCTTTTTTGGTCTATCCTTTCGCTATTTTAGCTCGTGATCTTCATAATGGTAAATTCTTCTGTATTATTTCGCTTTTAGTAGTGCTAACACACCTTGTTAATTTCCCTTTCACTAATTGTAACCATAAAAATTAAAGAAAGTTAGTCGATAATAGTATATATATCCATTCTTGAAAAATTTTGTTTGAATATCATTTTCCCTTCATTTTATTTTTTTTAAAAAAAGCCAATAAATTAAAGCCTCAATTAAACTAATTCAGATGATTGACTACCTTCTTCTAATTGTCTACTTCGACATCCTTCCATATTAGTTAGTATTTAATTGTTAGTTTATATGATTGGATTAACCAAGAGTGATATATTGGTTCCTTAGAAAATTTAAACTATTTTTAAGCAAGTATGAGACTTAATGCAAAATTGATAAAATAGGAAATACTAAGCAAATATAAACAACTTAAACCATAAAAAGAGTAAGGGATAGAGAATCAAACACAAAAATTCATAGAGGTTCGGTCATCTCCAAAAACACCTAATTTCTCTCTCTTAACTTTCCTTGTCAAGAGTTGAATCAACTATTTTTCAATCTTTATCGTTACATTTTCAAGATTAAGATATAACCTTTACAATAACCACTCAACCTTAAAGTTCTACCCAAATCCTTACCCAGTTTACTCAAGGGTTTCACTCCTTTTGAATTGATGAATAGCTTTACTATTTATGTCTCTTAATGATGAACAGTATTGGAGGGGTCCTTTTGTAGTTGGAGATGATTGAGAGTCGTTGGGTTTTCATTAAATGCAAAATGGGTTGTTTGATTTGGAGATTTTTTATTCGTTAATTGCTGTCAGATATTGAGCGATCAATCCTTTACTTCAAGGAATCAATCTTTCAAAATGCACATTTGAAATTTTAGACGTTAAATGATTCATGGGATTGATCCCTCCAGAATAGAGAGTCAAAAGAACCTTTTTATGTGGATAAGGGTCGATCCTCATGATGACCAAGCCAAATTTAAAAGGTTAAGGATCGATCCTAATAGAGGGGTTTGATCCTTAGAGTTTGGCAACCTAAGGAAATCTTTTTGGGTAAATTACATAGATAGTCACCTAATTATTTAAAATATTTTGGTCACTCAAAATAAAAAATACTAATTTAGTAACTCACGTTATAAAAATTTATTTTTTTTGTCACCCAACTGTTAGAGACTAACAATTGGATGACATGGTCGTACCATGTCATCTGTTAGATGCCATGTGGCATTGCCATGTCATTTGACATGCTACGTGTCATTATCCACGTGGCATTATGAATTTTGAAAAAAATAAATAAATTTTAGAAATTAAAAAAAAAATTATACTTTTGATTGCTTAACTTTTCGAAAATTTCTATTTTGATCATCCAACTTTGAAATTTTCACAATTTGGTCACAAACATTTGTCAAAACTTATTTTATTAATATTTTGGTCTCCATTGTCAATGCTTTATTGTCGACATGACTTTCATAACGATTTGATCACCAATGTTTTTGAAATTCACTATAATAAATTATTTTTTTATTTATATTAAAGTATCTTAAGATAATACTCAAATAAACATTCAGACTTTATAAAAAATAATAAATAAGCATTCAATTTTGTTATTTTATTAAATTAAAATTATGAACTTTTAATTTATTTTAATTATACCTTTTAAATTTGAAAATTTGATAAATAAATTCAATTGCCAAAAATAATAAAATGCATTACTTCAAGTATTTGACATCCAGTTCATCCAAATAAATTTAATTAAGTATTTTTTTATTTTTTGGTGTAAACCCAGGGTGTCCTCTCATCCCCATTTTATGGTTGATAGAAGCCTAATCCCTATCGGGCCGAGAATGTAATGGTAAAGCCCTCACAACATTGGAGACTCCTAAGATTCGAACTTTGGTCCTCATCTAGGGGGTGGAGCTAGACCTGCTCACGGGTCGGGCAGCCCGCCCAGCCCGGCAGGCCCGGCCCGTATCGGGCCGGGCCTGGGCAGGATATTTTGTGTTCCGGCCCGGCCCGGAACAGTAATTTTTATTATAATAATATTATTTTATTTAATTTTAATTAAAAAAAATAATAAAATTAAAAAAAAATTATTTTTTTATTCCAATGAACAGTATTTCGGGCCTAAACGGTCGGGCCTGGGTAGAGAAAATAAAAAAAACCGAGCCGCGGCCCGGCTCGGCCCGGCCCATGAGCAGCTCTAGGTGGAGCCAATAACCACTCCAACCAATCAAATGTTGGTAATTAAGTATTTATTATAGACTACATTAGCCAACCAATAAAATTTAATTGAAATATGAAAATTTTCATAATGTCAAGATTCTAATTGTAATGAAAGTTCATAATTTTAATTCCATGCAACAAAATAAATATCAAAAATAAAAATAATTTATTATATTAAATTAAATTTCATAAACATTAGTGATTAAATCGTTATAAATCCATGTCGACAGTCAGATTTTCACAATGAAAATCAAAATATCAATAATTTCACAAACGTTGATAACTAAATTATAAACTTTTTAAAGTTAAGTGACCAAAATAATAAATCAAAAAGTTAAGTGATCAAAATTATAATTTTTTTTTAATTTTCAAAAATCATAATGCCACGTGACATGTTAGATGTCGTGGTAATGCGACGTGCTATTTGACAGAATAACCAAAAAAATAAATTTTTATAACATAAGTGACTAAATTGATATTTCTCATAGTTGGGTGACTAAAATAAAAAATCTCGAAAAATTAAGTAATTATATGTATAATTTACCCCACTTTTTTATATGAGAAAGGATCGTCCTTTCAAAAGGGAACCGATCCTTTCATCAAAGAAACAAAATCCTGCACAATTTCATCTTTGAGAAAATGTTAACTTTTATCTTAAAAATCATCTTGGTCAAGTGAATGAAATCAATTTGGAGCTATATGATTTATTTAATAACACAAATTATATATCTTTAAAAAGCTTGTATTAAATGAATTTTTTAAAATACTTAATAAAGTTATTTAGTTTAATGTTTTGTTATTTCAGAATAAGACCAATTTAAGACTAACAATTTTTACAGGTGATTATAATTTTATAAATTGATTGAATTGGAGATTTTAAGGTTGCACATAACATAACCTTCCTTCTACTTTTCTTTTTTTTTCCCCTTAGGTATATATAAAGATTTTGAATTTGACGATGAGAAGTTACTTTTTCCCATCCACAAATTCCATCTAACACATCTTAAGCTTCAAACAATTGAAATGTCCCTTTGAGAACTAAGCCTTCTCTTTGTTGTAATATATATCAAGTTTAGTCAATACATTTTCTTGAAGATATATGTTTGAAATTAAAACTGCAGTTTCTCAATTCTATTGTTTTAGTACTTTGATCACAACATAAGATATATATATATATATATATATATATATATATATATATATATATGTTTATGTCTCAGTGCAACATAATGGTGGTAGAACTGATTTTCCCGTCACTCCTGGCACTGGTCAGTCACATCACGGGAAAATGTGATGCCACAAGATGGGTATATATTATATTTGCGACATACCCACAAAACGACCAAGAGCACCGGCTCCTCCAACCGGACCTAGTTGTGTCACTCATATTCCAAAGACAGAGCCATGTCCTTGCGTCATTGAATGAAATCACCATGTTCTTTCAAAATATGTAGTGTTCTTTGTCTTATGTTTTATCCACTTCTTCTTTACTATTTGTCTTTTCTTATATATTTATATATATTTAAGGTTGACAGAGATCTAATCTGATTATTAATTAAGAGTACAGTGTTTTATTGACAGGCTACAAGATTGTTGATTATCTATTTTTTTTAATATCTTTGAATATGTGAAAAACTAATTTTAGACGAATATCAAATAATTTTTGGTGCCACCCTTATTATTCAAAGCAATTAACTATAAAAATTATATAATTTTTTTTTCTAATTGGACATTAGATTTTATTATAAAAATACTCGTGTAGAAATATATTATTGTAAAAACTACATTTTTAAATTTTAATTTTAATACAACACTAAATCAAATATACAAAAATAAAATAATATAATTGTTGCAAGGTACAAGTTTGGGAACCGGCCATCCGTTTCATGTGTAGTATGTATACGCAATCCTCATATAAAATCATTAGCAATCTCAAGTCAAAGGATCACTTATACATCCAACAAATGAGAATATTGTCATAGACATTAAGTGAAATATCAAATGGCATTCTCATATCATATCATATTCAGTGAAGTTGTTCTTGTAACAAGCACCCACATGTTATCTCAAATATATCCAAACTTCAACCTATATGAGATTAGTTACTTGCTTCATAAGTAAGAGTATAGCTAAGTGTCTGTTTCAACAGTTTTATCAATGTACTATCTTGATAAAGCATTGACTAGGAACAATTTACAAATGTAGTTTTGATTTTTTTTTTTTTTTGCTAAGCCATTGAGAATTTTATTCAGTGAGTGCAAGAATGAAAACCATTCCCACAGACCCCACATAAAAGAGCATCAAAGATGCCATACAGTTACTGCAAGCTAAATCAATCCTGAAACTAGAGAAAAACAACGGATACCAAACACCTCATTGATCTGATAAAAACACAACAAATGAAAATGAAAAGCCAACCCTGATACAAGAGTCAATCTCCTAAGAAGCCATATGTCCTAATCTGAACACCAATTTTCAAGGTTTACCTCACGTCCACCGACTTTTCATCAAAATCCAGTGATTCATCAAAGCCACAAAGAAGGAATCAGAATCCTGATGCACCTTCAAGTAAAAAAAACTCCAAAATATCATTAAAGTCCTGTTGCAATTCTGTTGATTCATCAATGAGACCAATTCTTTCAAACTCAAGAGAAGTAGCAATATCTTCCACCTTCTCCATCAAGCACCTCATAAATCTCTAACTTAAAAAGAGAGCACCTAATCACAAGCAAGCAAACCAATCGTCCTCCAGAATAATTCCAAAATTTCTACCAAGAAACCAAGAAACAAGTGAAAATTTAGTCTTGCTCCACATTATCAATTGACCTCCAGATTTCCATTTGATGGATAGGATAACCAATCGAAGTTATCATCAAAACACAATTTTGACTCTCCTAACTCTTCAGACATTTTGCCATGATTTCTTGAATTAGTATCATTTCTATATTATAAGAACATATGACCTTTTTTTTTATCACTCTCTGAGTTTCCATCGCACCAGTCCCCCTAATATTCCAACACATAATCTTCATTTTACACAAAAATATTAAGAACAAGTAAATCCACCAACATTTAATAATATACCTCGTTAAAAAGCATATATCATCATTTTGATATTGTCATGCCTTGCGTCTCCCTTTTTTTTCCTGCATTTCTTCAAGTTTGCTGTAAATAGTTTCTTTCTCACTGTAAAGAATATTACACTAGATTAGCATTGTAAAGAATATTAAACTAGATTAGCATTGTAAAAAATATTACACTAGATTAGCATTGTAAAGAATATTACACTAGCATTGTAAAGAATATCACACTAGCATTGTAAAAAATATCACACCTTTCTAGATTAGCATAATCTTATGCATAATTGTTTTCTATCTTGTATAGTTCATTTGTGTAACCTTTGAAAACACACCAAATACAAGTTATCTTCTCTCAACTTGTTTCTTTATATTTTACTTCTCAACATTTCTGCTTCTTCTACTTTAGTCTCTTTTTCGTAACATGGTATCAAAGCACTAGGTGTTCAATTTTGCTTCTTTGCTATCTTTCTCTGCTTTTGCTCTCTGCTTTCTTCTTAGTTTATCATTATTAGTCACTTTTTGCTCTCATAGTACTTGTTACTTCTATGGAAAAATTAGTTATCAATCAACCTATTTCAGCTGTTCTTGATGGATACAACTATCAGACTTGGTTCCAAGGAATGAGAAGCTTCCTCAAGGGAAGAAAACTATGGTGCTATGTTATAGGAGATGTCAAACCTCCCACTAAATCTGAAGGAGAATCATATAAAGACTTTGCTTGTCACTTGAAGATTGGGATAGCAAAAATCACCAAATAATCACTTGGTTACGCAACACTTCTACACCTTCCATTCATATGCAATTTAGTCATTTTGACACAGCTAAGGAAGTTTGGGATCTTCTTGCAACTCGCTACACCACCTCAGTCTTGGCTCATCAATATCAATTACTTGGCGAACTCCACTCTTTACATCAGGAACCAGGTCAGTCAGTTACTGCATTTATTGCTCCTATGCAGTCAATATGGGATCAGATTTCTCTCTCTGAAACAAATTGGCATTGTCCAATTGACGCCATTACTTATACAAAATATCGCGATCAATTGCACCTGGTTCAATTTTTTATGTCCCTCAGAGAAGATTTTGAGTCTGTCAGGGCTTCTCTGCTCCATCGGAGTCCTCTTCCTACTATTGAAAATGCAGTTTCTGAATTAATATCTGAAGAGACTTGCCTAGGATTACTAAAACCTCATCGTACTGATGTTGTGTTGGCCACTACTGCTCGAGGACCAAATATTCCAAATTTCTATCGCAATTGTCGAAAATCAGGCCATATCCTTACTAATTGTCCCACTGTTGAATGTCGATTCTGCAAGAAAAGAGGACACATTTTCAGTCGATGTCCTGCCAACCCTATGGTTGAATGTATTTATGCAAAGCAAAAGGTCATCTTATTGAGCACTGTCCAACGAAACCCACCATATCTCATAATCACTCTGCTGGCTCTCGATATATCTCACACTCTGTTGCTGCTGCTAATGAAGACTCCACTACTACTACCTCTCCGGCTCAATCTACCATATCTCTTGGTGATCTTCAAACCATCCTACAACAAGTCCTTTCCTCTGGTAATCACACTACTCTTTCTACCACCTCAGGTACATCTTCTTGGTTCTTTGGCTCTGCTTACTCTAATTATATGACTCATGACTCACGGTCTTTTTCTTTTTTATCTCGTATCAATCACCTACAATCCACACAGCTGATGGTTCTATCATGAAAGTTACTCATACTGGCAATTTCTCAACCCCAACCTTAAATTTACTTGATACATTTCTTGTACCCAAATTGACTTTAAATCTCATCTCTATTGGTCAACTATGTGAACTCGGTTTTGACATAATATTTTCTTCTACTGGCTGTCGTGTGCAGGATCCACAGACGGGAAAGATCTTTGGACAGGCCGTAAGGTTGGACGTTTATACGAGCTTACCTCTCTTCATGTTCCTACCTCTCATTCCTCACTACACTATGCCGCTATTGTTCCTTCCTCTTTCCAATTATGGCATCTACGTCTGGCTCATCTATCTCTTAGTAAACTCCGTTCCTTAATTTCATCTGGGTCACTAGGTTCTGTTGCTAATGAATCTCTTCAATGTATCTCCTGTCAAACTGCAAAACAACCTGCTTTATCTTTTAATATAAATGATTCTATTTCTCATGCTCCTTTTGATCTTGTTCACTCTGATATTTGGGGAGCCTCACCTACACCAACAATGGGTGGTCCCAAATACTTTGTTTTGTTTATCGATGATTATTCTTGCTTTACATGGATTTATTTGATGAAGAATCGTTCAGAATTACCTCAAATTTACATGAACTTTGCATCCATGATAAAGACTCAGTTTTCTCAGATATCAAAATCCTATGCATTGATAATGCATCAGAATATCTTGAGTCCACTCTTGCTATGTTTCTTAAACAACATGGAACTATTGTTCAACGTTCTTGTCCTGGAACATCCCAACAAAATGGCTGAGCAAAACGAAAGCACCGTCACATTCTTGATATCTCTCGATCCCTAATTTTCTCTGCATCTTGTCCATCTAAATTTTGGGGTGAGGCAGCTCTCACAGCTATATATGTTATCAATAAAATACCTTCTTCCACCATCTCAAACCTCTCCCCTTATGAGCAATTACATGGCACTCCACCTGCTTATAACTCTCTCAAAGTTTTTGGGTGTGCTTGTTTTGTGTTACTTCAGTCCAATGAGCATAACAAGTTAGAACCTCGTGCGCGTCTCTGTTGCTTTCTAAGATATGGTATTGAATAGAGGTGGCAATTGGGCGGGTTCGGGCGGGTTCGGGTCGGGTTCATTCGGGTTCGGGTTTATTCGGGTTCGGGTTCATTCGGGTTCGGGCTCATTCGGGTTCGGGTCCATCCGGGTTCGGGTCCATCCGGGTTCGGGTCCATTCGGGTTCGGGCTCATTCGGGTTCGGGCCCATTCGGGTTCGGGCTCATTCGGGTTCGAACCCATTCGGGTTCGGGCCCATTCGGGTTCGGGTTCGGGTTCGGTCTGGGTTCGGGTTCGGTCTGGGTTCGGGTATGTTTACATCATTTTATTTTATATTAGATGTAATCATTTTTACGTAATTTAAATATTTATATCTAAAAACAAATTATTAATTTATTATTATTTTTATACTTTTGCTATTATATGATATTTTTAATTATATTTATTAAAAAAATTAATATTTGTTAGCAACAAAAGAATAAGAAATTAATTTGTTATATAAAATCAAATTTTGAAATAATTTATTATAAAAAATATGATATATTATAAATTAATCATATTGATATTTAAAATAATTGATTTGATAAACTCGAATTTCAAAATATAAATACATTATAATTTATATTCACTATAAAATAAAAAACTTTAAAAATAAATCATGGCCTTCATCTATTCGTTTATATACTTAGTGGGTTTTTGGAAAGATTTCGAGAGTGAGGAGGAAGGAAGGGTGGAGGAGAAGCCCCGGGTGCAACTTGGTGGCAGCCTGACGGTGGAAAACACCAGATTTGGGGAGGAGGAGTCGCGGCTTTGGGCCTAGATCTAGGTCATTCTGGGTATTTTTTGAAGAATCTAAGGTTAAAAAGGGAAATAAGAGAGAAAGAGAAACAGTTTGGACTAATTTCGGAAGTGATCGGCCGCCGGCAAACGGTGGCCGACGACGGTGGACGGTGGACGGTGCGGTGGTCTGGCATCAGTTTCTGGGTTGGGGGTGGTTTCTGGGATTTTGGGGGTTGAACACTTAGAGAGAGGAAGGAGGAAAGAGAGAAAGAATGGAGGAAGAGAGAGAAAAAAAAAGAAATGAGAAAAAAAAAAGGTTTTATAACCCCTGGAGCGGGTCGCGGTGACCCACGGGTCGACCCGGGGTCCGCGCACCCGACCCGCTTCAGGTAAAAAAAAAAAAGAACCGGACCCGGCCCAACGCCAGACCAGGCCCTGGGCCCAGCAGCCCAGGCCTGATTTTGGGCCAGGGAGGAAAGAAGGAAAAAAAAAAAGAAAAGAAAATTTAAAATAAAAATAAAAAATAAGGAAAAAACTTAAAATAAAATTAAGGAAAAAAAATTAAAAAAAATAATAAAAAAAAGGGAAAAAAATTTAAAATAAAAAAATAATAAAAGGGAAAAAAAGGAAAATATAAAATAATAGAAAAAGAAGGAAAAAAATAAATAAGAAAAAAAAATTAAGAAAAATAAAAAATAATAATAATAATGATAAAAAAAAAAAGAAAAATTAGAAAAAAAAAACAAAAAGAAAAAAAATATTCACAATTATCGATTTTGACGTTTTGATTTTTTTTGGATTTTCGACATTTTTCAGGTGTTCGAGAAAGAACAAAGAATTTTACGAAGATCAAGTTCAGCATTCTAATTTTCGGATTCTCGATATTTTTCAGGTATGATTTTAATTTCCTTATTTATTTTTATTTATATTACTATTTTTATTTATTTATTCTTGTTTAGCATTCGACATATTTTTATTGTTCAGTTTCGATTTAAAAATTATAAAATAATAAATCTTCTAATTATTACATGTCTTTTAAATTATTTTCGGTAAATAAAATTCTCTAAAAACGGATTTCTTTCTCGGGATGGTCGGAGCATCAATCGTTCTTTGAAATGGTCCGAGTAAGAATAGTAATCGAAATACTATCGAAAATATCGGAGTGATTCGAGAATTATTCTTACATAGATAATTTCTTTTATTTCGGAAATAATTATTAAAAGCATTTTAATTTACTTTTCAAAAAGAAAAAAGGTTTTAAGAAATGTGAATTACCGACGACGGAATTCGAAGGACGTCACGGTAGTGATTCCTAAGATATCTTGAGGTGAGAGAATTTCGTTAAATATCACCACGAGTGGTGGGAGTATTTAGCGACATGCTCAATACAAAAATTCATAAAAAAAATGGAAATAATAAAAATGAATAAATAGTGAATGTTATCCGCTCGATATGTCGCCATGCTAGTGTTTTTAACATTATGATTTGCATTTTTAATCTTATAGTTCGGTATTTAATCATACGTCTTATATGCTAAGTCGTGTGCTTCCGATATTTAAATATTCGCATCATACGCATTTAAATAAAAAAATGGATGTAAATTGCCGACGACGGAATTCGAAGGATATCACGGTTGTGATTCCTAAGATATCTCGAGGTGAGAAGATCTCGTTAAATACCACCAAGAGTGTTGGGAATATTTAATGAGTATTTTCGATAACAAATTTATGTTTACTTTCGTTTTAAAAAATAATAATAATAACAGTTCCAAAATTTCAAAAAATAATAAACATGTTTTTTTTTTTAAATAAAATAAAATAAAAATAAAAGAGAATTATTTTTAAATAGCGATGTCAAGTCCATTAAATCGAGATTTAAGATAACACGTGATTAAATAGTACCGTTTTCTAAACGGGCGTTGCGGGGGTGCTAATCCTTCCCCGCACGTAACCGACTCCCGAACCCAATTATGTTTTACTCTCTGGTTCAAAGCGCGGACTTCGAAATTGGTTTTACAAAATGTTTTAATTAATTTTAAAATATTTTACTAAAACCGGTTTTAATAGATGGCCAATCACACCTAGCAAAAAAGATTGGTGGCGACTCCATTTGTGTTTTCAAAAACGTCTTAGCGGACGAAAAACCGTTATGACATATATATATAATATATTAAATTTTAAATTTTAATTAAATTATTAAAAAAAATTAGAATAAAATTAATAATTAAAGTTATTGCTTTGTAAAAAAAAAAATTAATTGCAATTTGATTATTTTTATTTTTAGTATTAAATTCGGGTTCGGGTTCGGGCCGGTCTCGGGTTCGGGTCCATTCGGGTTCGGGCTCATTCGGGTTCGGGCTCATTCGGGTTCGGGCCCATTCGGGTTCGGGTCCATTCGGGTTCGGGTCCATTCGAGTTCGGGCCCATTCGGGTTCGGGTCCATTCGGGTTCGGGCCCATTCGGGTTCGGGCTTTTTCGGGTTCGGGTTTTTGACTTTTTGGTCAAATCGGGTTTGGGCGGGTTCGGGTTCGGGTTTTCCTGGGCGGGTTTTCGGGTTCGGGTTCATTTTGCCACCTCTAGTATTGAACATAAAGAATATAGGTGTTGGGATCCTGTCTCTCGTGGGATGTAAGTGGGTTTATAAAATCAAAACCCACTCAGACGTCCCTATTTAATAAATTTTTATTAAATGAACAATAATCCAGACCGAACCGAATTATAAAATTTCCTGTTCAAATTCGATCCAATTCGAATCGGGCTTGTCAGGCCAGGCAAGTAGCCCGACCCTTGGACAACTTATCTGGCCCTTGGACAGGTCAAATGACTAGTAAGTTGGGATGAGATCAACAACAAAAAATATAAATAATTAAAAGAATCAATTGCCAAAGTGATATCATCAAAAACATTTTGAATAATATTATCAATTATCTAATAACTTAAAGATTAAGATAAAAATAAAATCAATACCAAAAAAAATCAATACCAAAAAATTTTTTGAAAAGCTTATAAACAGTAGAGAATGAATTTTACTTTTGCAGAAACTAGACAATTAGCCATGCGACCTTTAAGTTTGTTTTTTTTTTTTTTTTTCTTTAGTTCCTAGCAAATTTTGAAATTTTCGCTTTTTATATTTTTTGTTAAGCCGTAGACCAATTTTAGGAGTTTTAATATTTTTTTTCTTTTGAAGAAAGGATTTTTGAATTTTTGATAAATCATAAATCGTGTTTAAATATATTAAGGTGTTATTTGATAAACTATAAAAATTAAGTAATAAATTTATCTGAATTTGCATCTATTTGGTATGTTATTAAAAATTGAGTACTGAATATAATTATATTGTTTGATAACTTTAAATGTAGAGCTGACAAAGCTGGTCCGAACCCGAGAATTTGCCCGAGCCAATCCGAGACCGAATCCGATCCAAGTTGACTAAAAAAGTCACAATGGTTTAAATATAAAATTGACTTAACATGTTCTACATTAAGTGATAAGTAGCTCCTACCTACTTATCACATTTAATATTTTTTTGTTAAAATGTTTCTATTAAGTAACATTTAATATGAGTTATCAAACACATTAAAAAAAATTTAATTATTAAAAATTTTCAATGTGTTATCAAAACATCCTAAATATAATTTTTTTTTCCTTTAATCCTTTTGTATAAACTAATTAGGGTTAAACAAATTACATGTCTTTAAAAAATTATAAGGTAGCATTAATTTAATAAGTGTTTAAAAAACAATGGTTGCTATGGATGGAGGCAAGGCTTTTTTTGTAAAAGGTTGGTACGATTGGTGTTGTGAGAACAAATGATGCTTTTTTTTTTATTCTGACACAAAGTCAAGTGTTGGATAACCTTTTGGTTTGAAACTTTTGTGCTTAAATGATCATCATGTTAAAAATCATTTTTCTTGAAATTAAATTGATATTTGCATTCAAAAGAGAATGTCAGCTTATCTTCATCATTGTGACTTCAAGATCCAATTTCGCATTATTATGGATTTGCCCTCATTCTGTGGTAGAGAATTCACGTTCTTTCTCAGTCAATGCTCCCAAGAGAATTTACACTGATTCAAAAATATATCTCTAACTTTTTTTTTTTTTTTTTTGATAATTGGGTAAGGGAAGGGGTTGCTTGGGTTTGAATCCAAGACTTCATGCCTTCAGGCTCTTTAGCCACTTGGCCAAGAGCTGATTGGCTATATCTCTAACTTTTGCCTAGATAGTTTAGGTGAGTTTTTCCATCTAGCCAACATGCCTTAACTTCTTTTCTAGGCTGCTCTTTCTGGTTTTCAACCTAACTTTTCCGTTTCTTTTTTTTCTTTTTTTTTCTGCAAAAAAAGTTCTTTCGCAATCTATCATTATCTCAAAAACTATTTGTCAGACAAAACAATCTCAATTGATCTAAGAGAAGTTTTTTCAAGGTTATAATTGAGATTAGGGTTTCTAGGGCTTAAGAAAGATAGAATATTGAAGGCTTAAAATCTCATTTTCTTTTCATAAGTTCCTAAATGTCATGGGTCACATGTTCAACTTGTGTAAAATGCTCTTGTCATGGAGACTTAATTCACATGACAAATCATTCCTTAAGAAGGACGTTTCAAGGGTTGTAATGACAACTTGGATAAAGGGCTTGAAGGAAAGGATGTCGAGGCTCAAAATAATGCGATGTGCACATGAGAGATGATATATTGCATTTTGACTTTTGAAAGAATAATTGATCCTTGAAGTCGAAAGATTTTATTCTCTTTTTTTTTTTTTTTTTTTTTTTGCACAAGATTTCTTTTATGCTATGTTTGGAAATATTAATTTGAAATTTTGGATTTGGATTTAGATTTCATTTGTTGTATAAATTGTGATAATGAAATGCATATCTTATGTATAAATTAGTTAAGATTCAATATGATTATATATTTGAAATGTATAAAAACATGAATTTCAAATTCACAAATAACTATAGATATTTCAAATTCACCACTAAATAAGCATCCAACAAATCTATGGATTTGAAAAATAATCATTAATGTTACATTTACATGTGTTGTATTACACAATTTACACTATTTTTGAAATCCAAATTCATCTTCTGAAATCCAAATTCCCAAACGCAACATTAAAGATTTGCTCAATGATACGATCAAGATGCAACATGCCATAAAAGTGTATGTATCATTAAGCTTTAATGCTTGGTGGATGATGGGTTTAGAAAAGAAATGCATAAGTGTATAGGCTCAAGGGCTTGCAAAGGAATTTTTATATGTTTGAGGCTGGTGGGCAATATGATGTGGGGTGCCAAAGAAAGCTTTTTATCCTTGGAATCATGGGCTTGTGAATTGTGCCCAAAATGCATAACAATAAAGTGATCCTTGGCATGGGTCATTTTGAATGAATTAATACAAGGCTCAAAGTGGTTAACAAAATAATGTATTTAAAAGAATTGAACAAACATAGATTGGGATTCAGTCTATTATTTTTTAATACATTTATCATTACCATTGACATGTGTAAGGTTCACTCATTAATTGTGAAAGTCTCACTTGTGAATAGTGATTAAGATGTATTAAAAAAAATGGATTGAAAAAATAATGGAGTAGAGTCGGACCCAACAAACATGGCCTCTTTTCATTTTAACATTGATTGCTTTGTCTTACCAATTTTAATGTAGGATTCAAGAATGCAAAAGTTTTTCAAAGATGGCAAAAGATCCTTGTATATTTAGAGGACTAGAATTTTTCTTCAAAGTGATCTTCATGGAGCCTCCTGTCTTGACATTTTCATGTAAAGTCACAATGGTTTTGATTGCATAAGCATATTCTTTTGAAAGAAGTAAATCGTAGAATTCTTTGACGAAAAATCTTTAACACAAGATTAATGTTGATCATTTGAAGAAAAAAATCTCTCATACAATTTCTCAAAACAATGTTGAGTACCAAAAGTGATTGTTATGGAGCCCCAGTATCTTGTTATGTAAAGTCACAATGGTTTTAATTAATTAAGCATATTCTCTTGAAAGAAGCAAATCATAAAATTCCTTGAAGAAAGATCTTTAACACTAGAGTAATGTTTTGATTAAATGATGCAGGTCATATTTTTTCCTTTTAATTAATTAATATATTTACCGTCTTCTATATAACCTATCTGGTTGCTTACATTTCCTATTGGAAAATTGCTTGCAAAATTAGGAATAATTCAAGGAGTGAGATTGTCTTCCTGTTCTAAAATTGCAATTTTTTTTTTGTACAAAAGAGGCCACAACTTAAGAATAAAAGAAGGAGTTGCAGATACTGAGATTCGAACCCCAAGTCTATTGGATGCTACCTCTTAAAGTGACCGCAGGAACCAACTAAGCTAAACTCGGATTCCTAAAATTGCAGCTTTGATTGTAGAGAGTCTGCTAGCACAGATGTGAAAGAGCATAACTGGAGTTTCCACCCCAAAATTTCAACAGGAAAGGGAAAAAAAAGGAAGAAAGAAAATAAGATAGCAAAAGCAAAAGTAAAAGCAAAGATAGCAGCAATATTTAAGTGATTTTGAAACTCAAAATCCCAGCCCTTTCATATTTCATTATTAATAATATAAGAAGCATTCGCATTTATTTAATACAAGATAACTGTAATTGCAAGGAAGCAGCAGAAACTAGCTTGCTACCTCAAATACATGGAAGGGCAACCAACCATTGATGATACAGCATGAAAATGACAAGAAAGCTAAATGCTAAGTGAAATGAAATGAAATGAGTGTATCCTCCTACTGGAAAAGCGTAGCTCTTTCCTTTGGTACCATGGAATGGAAAGAGAAGAATATATAACATCCCTCATGGTTTCCACAGGATGGTGGTTTCTGCGATCATGGAAGTGACAACGTATGGATCCATGTTTGAAGCTGGCCTCCTGTCTTCGAAATATCCTTTTCCGGCTTTCTCAGTGTCTCGGCCTACACGAATGGATGCTCCACGGTTTGCAACACCCTATTTCACAGTTGGAATGTAAACAACATTGTATCAGACAGTGAAAGAACATTTTTGGAGATTATTGCACACCAAAGAAATTATATGCTGCAAAGATGTGTTTCATGAAGTTAATTATTTCAACAAGTCCTTATGTGACAATGTCAAAAGTGGTTTCATTTTTACCCATAAGAAAGTGTTGATGTCGGCAGTCTCATGTCGCCCAGTGAGACGGCGCTCATTGCCTTCTCCATAGGCAGCAATGTGTTCTTTGTGCCTTAGCCCAAGCTTTTCAATTGCTTTCTTGATAACCTCATAGCCTCCATCACATCTCATGGAATTTGTACTAAAACATCAATATGAACTTCATAATGAGGAACAAAAAGAAAATAGAACAACAAGTACTTAGTTAATTAGTTCTTCCATCAACAACTTCTCAAAATAGATTAAAAACGGTACCTGTAATTTGTATGAGCGCCGGCACCATTCCAGTCACCCTGGGATTAAACAAGATAAGCTTAAGGTCCCTAGTTAATCTGGAGCTAAAGAAAAGCTAATGGAAGTACCAACCAACAATTCTAACCTGAATTGGCTTAGGATCAAAGGAGAGCACCACTCCAGCAATCTCAGTAATCCTCTGTAATGCAGAAACATAATAGATCAAAATAACTAGAGTTGAAGCAAAATTCTTGATAATCTTAACTAAAAAGCATGCTAGATTACCTCCAAAATGTAACGTGCAACCCACAACTCGTCTCCGGCTGAGATGCCGACCGATGGACCAACTTGAAATTCCCACTGTAAAAAATGAAGATAGATTAAGCTTTAACATAATCAATAACTGAGAAACATAAAAGAGTATATACAGTCATTCTTCTACCTGTCCTGGCATCACTTCTCCATTGATGCCACTGATATTGATTCCAGCATATAAACAAGCTTTGTAATGAGAATCCACAATGTCACGGCCAAAGGCTTTGTCTACACCAACACCACAATAATAAGGTCCCTGTCAAGAAATAACCAAAAAAAAAAAGACATCCTATCAGCCACTGCTTCTTCTCTAGGACGAAGAATTTAAAACCACCTCCAACATGTCATGATAACCATGTAATTAGGAACTATATTACTTACCCGTGTCCAGTAGATAATCGGACATGAGTATGAGGATAGAATCCTCCAAATATATGAAAAAACTTTAAAAACTTGAGTATACCCGTATCCGACACTCACCGAGTCCGGGTTACATAGATTAGGAAAGCAAGTTCCATTAGCGAAAAGAGTATGTTATAAAACTGCTTCAAAGTTTCAGAATATCTCAAAAAATGGCATAAAAAAGAGAAATCACGTGCTAGTAATATCAGCCATCCACATGGTGGCATTTCAAATTAAATTTTTATGGCATCATCTTTAATGGGGAACCTTACCCACTTGACATTTGAAAGAAGTAAAAGTTCAGTACCTGAGGTCCAGGATAGCCACCAAGAGGCCATCCAATTGGCCATTTAACATCTTTCTGCAACAAGGTGTACTCCTGCTCAATTCCATACCTGTTCTCCCATATCAGATTGAAAGCATGCAAATCAACACAAATCTACACAGCCTAGATATTAAATCACACGGTCTGAAATAGTTTAAAGATTTGACTCTCTCCTTTTCTCATAGTCCTAGCCCTTATTCAATTTAACCAAACAAAATAGGCAATACCAGGGTTCTTCAGCGACAACGTCAGGGTGGCTAAATATCTTTGAAGCGTTGCATCTCTTGTTTGTGGGAATTGGCTCACCAGCTGGAGTGTAAGCATCGCACATCACCTAACTCGATCATCAAAGTTTAAAAACTCAATTCCATGATATGGAAGTTAGCAGAACAATTCATTTTAGCCCAAAGATGAAACAGAACTTACAAGAATATGGTTACCCCTCCTGAATGGATCTTTGAAGATAGCTTGAGGACTATTCCATTTCATTCAAAATATAAAGAAATATAAAAATCCATCAATATCGAGCAGAAAAATAGAGAAGGCTAAAGAACCAACGATTCCAATTTTCTTTTCTGTTTTTTCTAGGGGGGAAAAAAACATACTATAAGATCACTTCACTATCTTCTCCAGGGGCTTGACCAGTGCTGGAACCGTCATAATTCCACTTGGGAAGCTTTGAAGGATCGCTTACAGGGCCAGAAAGAGTCTTTATATAACAAAAATAAATAAATAAATAAATCATATTATTATTAGAAATTATTATAAAACAAACTTTGGAAAGAGGAAAAATCAATTACCCTTGCTTTGCTTCTGAGATCCATGCCAGATCCACCGATCCTATTCAACAAATATTAAAAAAAAAAAAAAGCAAAAGTTTCCATTAGTAGTAACAAAAGCAGAGAAAAGTTGAAACGATAAGAAAAGTTGCCCTGGATATTACTTGTTAAGCTATTGAACAACCAAAAAAAGAAGATAATCAAAAGCAAACATTACCCATCTTTTAAGTTACTACAAGTATTCAAAATAATGAAAAATAAAAAGACCCTTAAAATAGAAACTTTCTTGAAACCAAAGTTCATAAAGAAAAAGAAAAGAAAAACTCTGTTTGATTATGTTAGCAAGTGAAACAGAGAATGAGCAAAACAAACTAAAAATTAAAAACAAAAACACACCCATTGACGGGAACTTTGAGTTAGGCTTATTTATGAAATATATGTATAGAAAAATTGATTTTGTGAAAGGAGGAGAGGGGAGAGTAGAGAGCAGAGACCGACCATATGTACTCAGCAATGATTTTGTCAGTGTTTTCTGAGAGATTAAGGTTAACAAGATCTGAAAGAAGCGACATATTTTTCCTAGCAAATAAAGATTGGAACAAAGAGATTTTTTCTCTTTTACTTTCTCTCAATCTCAAACTCTCACAGACACAGTGGGAGGAAGAAGGTTGCTACATTGCCTTTTATAGTGCGGTTGCTTCGTCTGTTGAGTGCGGTTGCTTTACAATTTTACAATTGTTTTTTTTTTTTAATTGCTAATTAATAACGTATATTATTTTCTATTTTCAATAAATAAATAAAATACTTATCGCTCGTGGAAGGAATCTAGTCAGTAGTCAGAAAAGTCCAACTTGTTAGAGGTTAATTTACCGGTTAACTTGTTTAGCCCTTTTCGTTAACAAAAAATAATCCAAACTTTAATTAAAAGAAAAATGAGTCCTTTTTTATTATTATTTTTTTCTGTAATTTCGTTTTCATATGTAGAAGTAGTAAACGAGCCGGTTCGGACGGATTTGGATCAGGCTATCATCGGATTCGGATTATTTTGAATTCGGATTCATTTTGGATTCGGATTATCTCAGGCTCAAATATTTTCGGATTCGGATTACTTCGAATTCGGATTTTTTCGGGTTCGAATAACTTCGGGTTCAGGCTATCTCGGACTCAAGCCATTTCGGATACCGGCTTTTACGAGTTCGGATTATTTCCGATTCGGATCGTTTCGAGTTCGGGCGGACCTAGACGGATTCGAATAATTTTGGAAATTTTTAAGCTATAAATATTTTTTTAATTTCGAATGTAATGATAAATTTCACTTACAAAAATACTAAATTAAAATTTTAAAAGTTAATAAATATTTATATAAATATAAATTATATAATAATTTTATTTATAAATTAAGTATTAATGTTTTATATTTGAATATTTTCTATTATTTTTTATTTCAAAAGTTCAAATAAAAATTAAATATATAAGTTCGATATATTTACTTATAGTATGAATAAAAAAGAATTTGTATATTTTAATACTTCTTATTATTTTGCAATTGTTATATACTTATATTTTTAAATATTTATGATGTTTAGTATTGAATATAGATATAATTAATGATTATATAAGATTTTTTTTATTTTATGAGTTAAATTAAATATAAAGTAACACTAAAAAGGTAAAAATCAAAAATTATTGGGCTGCATGTAAAAAAAAAAATCATTAGAAAGAAACAAGTTATAAATAAAGCTCACTAAATACTTACATAAATGACTTTTACTTTTAACTCGATAACTCATTGGACTCTTATAGTCACTTAGTCCAACAAATTTTTATTTTTATTTTGCTTTATTAGGTTTTTTAGTTATTGTATTATAATTTTTTTAAGAGGATTTTATATTTTCAAGAATTTGTTCTTATATTTATATTTTTTTTGTTTGGACATAATTATAAATACTAACATAAGAACATTAAATCTAATTGTATACACTAATTGACCAAATGTTTAATTAAAATGGTGAATAGTAGACACTAAAAGAATACCAATTAATTGATTTAATTTTAATAATTAATACTTAGAAATTTTAAGAAACCATGATATATAAAAGCTAATTTATATAGTATTGGTATAATTTTAATATTTGATATTGAATATACTAATTAACGATTATATAAGAATTTTTTTTTATGAGTTAAAATAAATATAAAGTGATATTAAAAAAATAAAAGTTAAAAATCATTTGGTTACATTTTAAAAAACATCATTAGAAGAAAATAAGTTATAAATAAAATCCACTAGAAATTTATATAAATGATTTTTTCTCGTAGCCCAATAACTCATTAGGCTCTTAGTCACTTAATCCAATAAATTTTTATTTTTAATTTTTTTCCTTTATTAAGTTTTTTAGTCATTGTATTATAATTTTTTTTAACAATATTTTATATTTTCAAGAATTTGTTTTTATATTTATATTTTTATTTGGACATAATTATAAATGCTAACATAATAATATTAGATCTAATTTTCAAATGTTCAATTAAATGTTGAATAATAAACATTAAAAGAGTACTAATTAATTGGTTTAACCTTAATAATTAATACTTAAATTTTTCTAAAATCCTGATATGTAAAAGCTAATTTATATAGTAATTAATATAATTTTAATATTTGATAATTTTGACTTTAACATTAGATATAATCAATTAATCATATAATCGAATAATAATTATCCAATTATAATATTGAATATTAGACATTATTAAAAAGAGTATCAATTATCATTCACCAAAAATATTTAATATGAATAATTGGTCAATTATTTATCTTAGCCTTTAATAGTTAGAAATTTTAGGATACTATAACGTGTAAAAATTAGTTTATATTAAACTATTTTTATCAGTGTTGTCAAGGGCGCAAAGTGCTCTCTAGGCCCTAAGACTCTTATATTTTCTAAGGCACAAGACATAAAAAACACTCACATGGGTGAAATAAAACGCAATATTTTGTGTGTGTTTTCATATGTGTGTCTGTGTATACATATGAAATAAACTTAAGATATATAATTATGATAATAAACTCTAAATAGTGATCCAGTTTATCCTACAAGACATTAGAATCTAATTGTATATTTAATGTGTTTTAAATTAATTTTATTTTGTAATCCAATTTAAAGGTTCACTATTAATTATTTTTATTCATAATACATATTTGATATAATTATATAATAATTATAAATACATTTTCACAAATAAAATATTTAATTTAAAAAAATTATCATTTATTTATTTTTTCATATAATTATAGTTTGGGTTTTTTCGGTTATAAATTCGGTTTTTTACGGGTTTCGGATCGAATCGATCTCGGGCTTGAATCGTAGCAGATTTGGGCTTTTACGGGTTCGAATTTTCTCGGATTTGGGTTTTATCGGATTCGGATTTTTTCGGGTTTGGGCCTTTGACTTTTTTGTCAATTCGGATCAGATCGTATTCGGTCTGGAATCGGCTCGGGCGGGTTCTCGGGTTCGGGCCTGCTTTGCCAGCTCTATTCATATGTTTGCCTGTTTGGTTAGCCTTAGCCTCATGACCAATGTAGTCAGTACCGTATCGGTATCGGTCGGTACATACCGATTTTAAGGTAAAATGAAACGGTATTAGTATCGTACCGTTTCGATTTTTGTAGCGGCCCGTACCGATAATACTGGCTTGTACCGATCAATATCAGTCGGTACCAGTACGTATCGGTCCGTACCAGTTGATACAAAATTTTGATTTTTTTTTTTTTAAATTTTCACTTATTTGATTTTTTAAACCAATTTATAATGTTTTTTGTCTTGATAATTTTTATTGTTTTAATAATTATATTTAAAAAAATATGTTGATTAAATTAGGCTATTGAACTTAATTAATAATAATTTTTTATATTTATTTTATTTATTTGATGTTTAAAATTTTTGAATATTAAATATTTATAATTTTAAAATTTATATTTGCATATATATATATATATAATGAAGGTATATTTGCATTTATATATAATATATATTTGAAAAATACCGATAAATTTGAAACGGTACGCCGAAATATATCGATATCGATACATATCAATATCTGAATAAAAACGATACACTCATTGATACGGTACTGACTACTTTGCTCGTGACTCTCAATGGACGCGGAGGGACAAAGGAAATAATGGTCAATCTATACACGCTGAGTTTAGGGGTTATTCAAATGGGTTTTTGTTTGTTTTTCATACTAAAATATCATTAGACTTGTCAATGGGCCGAGTCAGGCCAGACCGCAGCTTAAATTATTTTTTAATTTCTTTATTCAAGTTTGGGTTGAGCTAAAAGTTCATTTTAATTTTTTAAAAATATAAAAAAATTATTTATATATTTATATAATTAAATTTAAATTAAAAAAATTTCATTAATGATACTATTTAGATCTGTCCAAATTACAAAATACTTTGCTCAAGTTCGATTTATGAACAGATCTAAATATTAAACGAATGTTTTAAAAAAATGATTTTAAGAAAAAAAAGTTACGAGAGTAAATATAAGAACGTAAGTAGTTATTTTAAATGTGATTTTATCAATAAAGTGAAAGATACAAACACCCAATTTTATTTTAATTTTTAAGTAAATTTATTAATTGTATTGATGTCACGTGACTTGTTATTTCAATTTAGTCAAATATTTTATAATTAGTTATATAATAATATAATACTTTTTTGTTAATAATTGTTTGGTATATTGGTAGAATGTTAATTCTAAATTTCAATAATAAGAATTCAATACCTACTATCAAATATAATAAAATTTTTAATAAAATAAATATAATCTTATAGATGTTATTTCAAATTAAAATTAAGTTATTTCCATAACCTAACTTAAACTTTATCAAATGATTTAAAGAATAGAAACTAACAAGTCCTTAAATTTCAACAAAAAAATGAAAATGAGTCATCCATTTTTTTATTACATAAAATTACGATTATAAATTTTTCTTTTATCATAACGAGAACTTTGATGTTGCAAATATTAAAATCTTTGACTCGTGCAATTTTTAAAAAAAAATGTTTATTTAGGTTAACATGGATGGACTGAATGATATATACTTGAAAGAATATTATTCTATTAATTATGATATTTTTAAAAATAAATATTTAGTGAATATGATTATAATGACAAAAAATATAAAATTTTAATATCATCTAATAAAAGATTAAAAATTTATTTTTATTTTTTGTAAAATTCCTTTGATAAAAAATTGCTCAATCAAAAGTCTTTAAATGTGGGTGTAAGTGGAAAACTTTCTGCTTTTTACTTACTACTAGTATATTTATGTTATTGATGGCCTAGGCTAGGCAACTCTAATTTTTTTTTTTTTTGTTATCAAAGGTACTTTCAAGTTTGATTAATCTTTTTAAGTACTGTTGGGCGCCAAGGCGGAGACCTCTCTAAAAAAAAATTTTCTACGTTCACAAAGACTCGAACTCAAGACCACTTATGATTAGAACTTCAGACCAACTTGGTAGGCAACTCTAATTTGACCACCAAACAAAACAATCTTAATTTACACTTTATTTTAGCCGTTTGCCCCTTGTCAAAAGTTTAGTAGTGGGCCCTCAGTTGATAAATATGATAATACAAATGGAATTTTTTCACCTTTAATTAATTTTATGTAATATATAAAAAGAAAAAATATAATTAATAAATTATTTTTTAAAAATTCAGTAAAATAATATATTAAATATAAAAAAATTAAAATGATAATTAAATCATTTTCAATTGGTGCTTATAAGCACCAATTAAACTATGGAAGCCACTGAATTGTGGTACGGTGCGATTAAGCACCTTTTTGGTGCAATCGCACCATAGCTATCCATTTGGATAGCAAGTCCAGAGTCCGATTCATCTAACATAGACAGCAGTGGAAGAAAAAATTTTCACCGATTGGAAAAGATACAGTGAAATCTTTTCCTTTCCACTGGAGGTGTAAATTTCATTTTTGTCTCTCATTTTCTTTCCTTTTTTACTTTAAGACTATAGTTATATTTATTATTTTTTTAAATTTTTTAAATAAATTTATAATTATTTAATAATCATTTATATAATTATTATTTTAAATAAATTATTTATATATTTATTTAATAACTATTATTTTATTTTAAAATGTGTAAATATATTTTTATTTTTAATTTAATTTTAATAATTTTTAATTATTTATTAACTTTTCAAATATGCTATAAATTTTATTTTATACAAATTTTAATTTAATGTCCCTAATGGTCATTTTTTCTTCTCATTATAATTTATTTCACATCCATCACTGTTTTTACGTCCAAACATATATCTCACCGCTGATTTTAATCTCACTGCTACAGTAACCAATCTCATCGCTGCAATAACTAATCTCACCGTCACCATCATTTTCATGCTTCATTTGGATGGACGGCGAAATTGGCTCCAGTGAGATTAAAAACAGCGGTAGCAATGAGATTAAAATCAGTAGTGGGATATATGTCTGGATGTAAAAGTAGTGGTGAATGTGAAATAAATTATAATGAGAAGAGAAAATGACCATTAGGGACATTAGATTAAATTTTGTATAAAATAAAATTTATAGCATATTTGAAATGTTAATAAATTATTAAAAATTATTAAAATTAAAATAAAAATTTTTTTTATTAAATTAAAAACAATGGTGACGGTGAAGTGAATTATAGTGAAAAGAAAAATGATCATTAAGAATATTAAATTAAAATGTGTATATATAAGAAATAATTAAAAATTATTAAAATTATATTTATATAAAATAATAAAATATATATATTAAAATTATTTTTATGTTAAATAATAATAATTAAAATTATATTTATATTAAAAAATAAATTAAAAAAAATAGTGGAGGGAGTAAAAGAGAAATTTTCCCCTCCACTGAGGATTCAATGGTCCACTGAACTCCTGAAGCTTCAGTCCAATGGGGTGATCGGTCGGTGGGGGGAAAATCCCCACACAAAATTCTATGAATATGGTAGGATCTAAATGGAGCCTCAATCTCACCCCATCCAAATGAACCCTAAGCCGATAACTGCTTGGTGAAAAACATGGTCTCAATCTCGCTCTATTTAATTTAGTTGCTTATTTATTTATTTATTTTTATATTCTTTTATTTTCTATTTAAACACAAAAGATAAAAACAGTAAATTTCAAAAATTAGAAGCTTACTACTCGTTTGCTTTTCTTTTTATATGAAAATTTCACTTCTATTTTTTCAACATTATGGTTTCAGGGTGATCTAAGCATAATTTATTGGATAATCATTAGAGAAATATTTTCTAAAATTTATATATATTAGGTGAAAGTTCAAAATTCCAACACAAAAATTTCCATGTTGTAACTTTAGGCTCTACATAGTTGGAGTGTCTTGTCGAAGATGTTTTAAATTTGGAAAATACTTTAGGATTCATTTGTTTCGTGAAAAATAGTTTTCGAAAAATGAATTTAATTTTTGATTTTTTTTTTTGTTTGAATGATTTTGTATAAAAAAAAATGTTGTTTGGCAGTTTTACGAAAATTTTGCATTGATATAAAAAGGATCGATCCTTATACTTAAGGAATCGATCATTTTTTACTTTGCTTTACCTTCTACTCGTAAGAGATCTATATTTTTTTACTTTGATTCGAGCATTTTTGTTTAGCTTCAGCTTTCGAAAAATGTTTTACGTTTTTAAAAAGCATAAGACATCTTTCAAAAAATAGATTAATTTTTTGTTGACCTGAAATTCATTTTTCGTTAATCAAATTATTTTTCGCAAAACAAACACAGAAAAATACGAAAAATATTTTTCAGAAGTTATTTTTCCCAAAACAAACACCGAAAATACAAAAAATATTTTTTAAAAGTTATTTTTCATGAAACAAACGGATCTTTAATGTTGTGTTTGAAATTTGTATTTGGAAAATATTTAATTCATGTGCACAATATTTACACGCATATCAAATTTGAAATTTTCATTGATTGATTGCCACATCATTAATTTATGTTAACAATTTTAACTCATGGCACGGATTAAAAGTTGAAGTACTTGATTGGATATTTTTTAATTCAGAGGTATCATATTAGACATTTTTCAATAGTTTAAAGAATGTAGAGGATATTATCCCATGTATATGCTTTTAAATTTGTTTGATGTTGGACATTTGATCAAATTTTATCAAGATGGCAATTAGGAACTTTGGAATAAAATGTTTTACTTTTAGGATGTATTTTAGTTTTTACTTGCATTTAATTTTTTTAATCTTTAATATTTAAATCTAAATCCAAATCTTAATTATTCGAACAATTAATTTGAATTTTCTTAAAATCTTGAATTTGAAATTTTTGATACTTCCAAGGATTTCAAATTCCTGAATTTAAAATTCATAAATTTAAAATCCAAATTCAACTAGATTTAAGTTCCCAGACACTGTCGAAGAGTTTTAATTCAGTCAGGACTGCTATAAAATTCTATGTTTTCACTATCCAATTGTAGAGATGGCAATTAGGCAGGTCTGGATCGGGTCATTTCGGGATTGGGTCATTTCAGGATTGGGTCATATCGAGTTCAGATCTTTTCGAGTTTGGATATTTTCAAGTTCGGATCATTTCAAATTCGGGTCATTCCTAGTTCGAGCTCTTTCGAGTTCGAGTTTTTTGGGTTCGGATTCAGGTAGGTTTTACGTTTTTATTTTATTTTATGTTATATGTAATCATTTCTATATAATTTAAATGTTTAAATCCAAAAACAAATTATTATTATTTTTTAAGTAAGTTTTTGTATAATATGACATTTTTAATTATATTTGTATATTAAAATCAATATTTGTTAGCACAAAAAGGATATAAAATTCATTTTTTTTTATATAAAATCAATTTGTTAAATAATTGATTATTGAAACTATGATGTATTATCATATTGATATTTAAAACAATTGATTCGATGAACTATAATATTCAACATGTAAATATATTATAATTTATATTATCCATACATATAAAAATAATTGTACATACTAATAATTAAATCAAAATAGGCAAATGACAATATTTGAAAAAGAAAAAAGATTAAGGTTTAAGATTCAGTAAGACAATGCAAAAAAATAATACTATTAATTATTGCTCAAATATTTGTTTTAATGGTCTAATCTTAACTAAAATTATTTTTTTTGAGAAATCATTATTAAAAATTACTTGATATATATAGAATATATTTTAATATTTTAATAATTTACTATTTGAATAATAATTATTAAATAGTAATGACCAATGAAGATAAAATTATTATTTTATTTTATTTTATCTTATATATATTAAATTTTAACTTTTGATTAAAAAATAAAAAAGATATTAGAATAAAATAGATAATTAAAGTTTTGTTTTATAAAAAATTATTTAATTACAATTCGATCATTCTTATTTTTAGTATTAAATCCGGGTTATTACTAGTTTATGATCGGGTCGGTCTTAGGTTTGATCATTTTGGGTTCGAGCCATTTCAGATTTGGATTTTTGACTTTTTTAGAATCGGATTTGGGCAGGTACAGGTTTGAGTTTTTTCAAATGGATTTTCGAGTTCGGATTCATTTTGCCACCTCTATCCAATTGTGCAACGACACATCAAATTTTTAAAATTTCTACCACACTCTATAATCTAAAGAATACCTTAAAATTCCATATCTCCTTGTTTTTGTTGCTCTTCTTCTTGGAATGTCTCTTTCAACGTATTTCATCACTTCTCACTTATTTTTTTTTATAAAAGAAAAATTCACCAACCCTCCACTCTCTCCATATTTTCTTCTTAAAACATGAAAATAAAATAGTAAAAATTGAAATGAAAGAGTAATTGGAGAATAAAATCAAGAGAGGCGAGAACAAACTAAGTAGAGATAAAGATTATATTGAACAAAAAGAAAAGGAGAGTTATTTGAAAAAAATATAAAGTTATAAAAATTTATCATTAGGATTAAAGATTGTTAGATTTTATATCAACGTCCAATTTAAAATCAATTTGATGATATATGAAGAGGTCTAGTTATATTTATGTATTTAATATGCTGTCAATTTAACTAATGTAAGATTTACTTTATCTCTACTTCAATAAAGATTAAAAAAATTAAAAAAGGATTGTAAAAAAAAAGAAAATGTTGACCTATGAATAATTCATCCTAAAATAAAGAAATTATAAAATAAACAATATATATTAATAAGGTCTTATTAGTAATTTAGCGTTTTTGAAAAATAAAGTTATAATCATTTATTTTTAGGATAATTTTGTTAAAAAGTTTTGTCTTTACAATAAAGATTAAATTTTTTATTTTTAAAATTAAAAAGTTTTTATTTTCAAAATATTTATTTTTTAATTAAAAATTAAATTAAAAAATAAAAGAAAAAGGGAAGAGAAGAGAAGAGAAGAGAAGGTTTTTTTATCAAGGATAATTTTGTCTTTACAATATCCTTTATAGAGGTGCTCATGGGCCAGGCCGCGGCCCTTTTTTTTTTTTTTTTCTGCCCAGGCCCGCCCGTTTAGGCTCGAATCACTGTTCATTGGAATAAAAAAATAATTTTTTTTTATTTTTTAATTAAAATTAAATAAAATAATATTATTATAATAAAAATCACTGTTCCGGGCAGGGCCGGAACATAAATTATCCTGCCCAGGCCCGGCCCAATACGGGCCGGGCCTGCCGGGCCGGGCGGGCTGCCCGGCCCGTGAGCAAGTCTAATCCTTTATAATAATTTCTAATTATTCATTTCTCTTTTTCAAATAACTTTTATTCATTATACCAGTTCACAATAAGTTCACTATTGGTGCATGTTTTTCATATTTTCCCAAGAATTAAAAAAATAATAAAAAAATAAAGCCCTAGGGAAATCGCCACCGTGGGTGGCAATTTTCCAACTGATATTTTTAAAAGAATTAAAAATTTCAGTTGGGAAATCGCCATGGGCCATGGCGATTTCCCAATTGATTTAAAAAAAACGGATTTTGGGAATTAATCTGAAAAGAGCGGTATTTTAGTAAATAATTTTTTTTTGCTATATTAAAATAAAAAAACCTCAACTTTTTCTTACTTTTTTTTTTCATTCTAAAAAATTTTATTTTACTTTCTTCTCTTTTCTATATTTAAAAATGATGATTATTTTTATTTTTTAATAATTTGATAAATATTTAATTAATTAATTATTTTACGCACACAGTGGATATACATAAGACTAATATTTAATTATAATTATAATTGACTGAGTATTTGCCTCAATTGAGTGGTGCATTTGTCCTATTCTTTGAGTAGTGTTTGAATCTCTCCCTCTTTAAAAAAAAAAAAAAAAATTACAATTATAATTTCTTTCTGTTGAGATAACTTCATAAAAAATAATAAATAAATATTAATAGAATTTTATTAATGAATATCTTTAAGATACTCTTTAAAATTAATTAATATATTATTTATAATAATAACATTATATTAAATTTAATAATTAATTATTTTATTTATTATTTTTAATGTATTAAATAAAAATATTATTATATATAATAATTTTAAAAAATATTTTTATGAGGCTCGTTAACAAAATCTATATTAATAATGTAAAAAATAACCGGTTAATAGAGGCTAGGCTGCTAGGGTAGCAATGGAGAGTAAAATTTGACAAGTTTTGTGTTTTTTTGTTTTTCTTTCGTTTGGATGGAGATGCATATCAATTCTAATCCGAATTTAAAAATTTAATAAATTTATCCGAATTTAAATTTAATCTAATTCGATTTGACAAAAAAAGTCAACAATCCGAATCCGATCCAACCCAAACCCGAAAATGACCCGAATCCGAAATGATCCGAATCAAAATTGATCTGAACTCGAATTGACCCGAACATTTAACTCGAAATGACTCGAACTTAAATTAAGTATAATTTTATTTTAAAAACATTAATTTAACAAAAATAATAATTATAACATAAATTATTAATTTATTTTAATTTTATAACTTGTAATTATTATTTTGAAGTATGATAAAGAATGCATTATGCAGGTAGTAGTTGTGAGGAATTTTAGAAAATGAAAAAGAAACTTGATGTTATTTTATATAATGTTAGGATATTAGAAATTAAAATTTTAATCACTTGGCTGTAACTCAATCTTAATATCTTATTTTAAATCAAACCGTTGGATTAGATAAATAGTAAGTTTGTTGAATTTTTTATAAATAAGTTTGTTGTATTATTATTATAATAACCTTCTTAAATTAATTGTTCAAGATTTTAAGATAATTGTTCAAAAAGTAAAATAGTCTTTTAAATATATAATAATTTCTTAAATAAATTAATAAAATGTTATGTTAATTATGATACGCTTATATAGATTTAAAATAAATTATATATTTTAATTATCATGGATATACTTATGATAATTTTATAATATTCTTTATCGTTATACATATTATTTAAAATAAATATTTTATTTTATTTTAAAAGTATAATCCATTCTTATATAATTTAAAATAAAGTAAATAAAATAGGTTGTTAATAATGATACGTGTATTTTATCATAATAATTTATATTTTATGTTATAATAATATCTTATCATGTAATTTAGATAAAATTATATAATCTCTTGTCGTTATATTTTTAAGGTAAATATGTTGTTTTTATTTTAAATGTATAATCTCTTATATCTTATCATATGGTTTTTTAAAAGTATATAAAATATGTCATTGATATGTGTATTATATTATAATGATTTATACACTGTGTTATAACAATACATTTACAAATATGTAAATGGATTAGGATAACGATTTCAAAATATACAATAATACTCAATGAATACTCGAATTTGAAAAATTATCGGACTATGCCAGAATCCAAAAAAATCGAGTTAGATAGATATTTATTTTTAAATTAAAAATTACAATATCTATATTTATTTTTAAAAATTATTTATTTTCTATATTTCAATAAAATTTTAATTAAATCTGACTCGATCAAATAATTTGTTTAAATATTTAATTTTAAAATTAATAAATTGAACCCAAATGACTTGAAATCGAATGAGAAGAACTCGAAATGACCCGAACCCAAATAACCTGAAATGATCCAAACCCATTTGGTCCAAATCCAAAATGACTCGAACCAAAAAATGATCCAAAAATTTTAAAATCCGAATTGATCCAACCCAAATTAATTCGATCCAAAACCAACTCAACTCGCCCAATTGATAGGTTTAGAGATGCTACTTCAATACTTCTAGACCTGACAATTTGTTTATCTTGTTCGTACTTTTTTTCGTGTTATAATTGTGTTTAAGATGTTTTGTATTTATATAAATTTTGATGTGTTAATAATTTGTATTATATAAATTTTGATATGTCAATGTACTCGTGTCGTATCTATATTTTTTCGTATCGTGTTTTAATTATTTTTTTCGTATCTTATTCGTGTTGTGTTCAATATTGTCATATTTAAGTAATTCTTTTTAAAAAAAAAAAAAATTCGTTTTGGAGTTTGGAAACCGTTTGAGCCAGCGAAAATAGAGGACGATGAATTACAAACCGTCACGTGTCCCTCAACAATTGAAATCGGGGTAGTTGATCTTTACTGGGCCCAATAACCACGGCATCGAAAAACTCCGAATGAAATTGAAAATTTAAGGAAGACTTTTTAAAAAAAAAAAAAAAGAAAAAGCTTTTTGCCCCAATTTGTTCGGTGCCGACTAGATCTAGAAGCTCAAAAGTATTACTTGATCTAATCTTTCAGCCAAATATTATAGGATTATTATTTGATACATTGTAAATGGATTTTTTAGATTCAATAAGTAAAATTAATAAGATAACACATATTTTTATAATATAATAAAAAAAAATAAAAATTAATTAAAAAAAGTGAAACATATGATAATTTCTTAATTCGTTTGTAGATTTAAAAAATTTATACTGTCAATATATCAAAAACGAACTCAATATTATATTGGTGTTCAAATTATCAAAAATCACTTCTTGATTTTTAAATTTAAAATTTATAACGTTTTGATATTTTTATCAATTGAATCGTTAAATGTCATTTGTCACACACCCAAGTGGAAAATTTGAATTAGTTGATGTAGAATTTTCAAATAATTCATTTAAAAAACATTTTTACCAAAAATATATTTGACAAAAAAAAATTATTAAAAAATATAAAATTTATTTATTTTAAATTATAAAATATATTACATTTTGAAAAAGGTACTTAATTTGTTTTTATTTTTATTGTCTCTTCCTCTCGTTGCTTTGCATCTTGTTTGCCATGGTAAAGGGTACGATCCGATTCAGTCGGCACAATGACGATAGTTGGGGCCAGATCAGCCCTAGAGCCATCGGTCTAACGAGAGAGAAGAGAGATCGACCAAATCGAGATTCAAGTCTAATCTCTCTTCTCCCTCATCGGACTAGTGGATGTAGGGCGATTTGGCTCCAGCAACCATCGTGGTATCGTTTGGGTCAAATCCGACTCTTTGCCCGGGGAAGGGAGAGAAATAAGAAGGGAGAAGAAAAAGAGAAACAATCAAAAATAAAAAATTTGGAAACTTTTAAAAAATTAATATTTTTTTATCAAATATTATAATTTAGAATAGATGAATTTTAATAAATTTTTGTGTTTTTTATTTTTTAAATACAATATAGACTTTTAATATATTTTATCAAATAAATTTAAAATTTTCTATTTTATAATAAGTTTTTTTGTTATTTTAAATTTTTAAATATAATATACGATTTTTAATATATCTGATCAAATTTTATCATTTAAAATAAATATATTTTATTTATATATTTATTTATTTTAAATAATTTTTGTTCTTCTATTTTTTAAATATAATATAGATTTTTGTAATTAAATAAAATTTTTGAATAAATAAATAATTACATGTCAGCGTCAACTAACACTGACGGAAGCACCCTTTTAATATAATGTTCGAAGTATGAGAGTTAACAAGTGACTTTTGTAAAACAAAAACAATTGACTTTTGATAGTTTGAGACTCTTACTAGTTACTGTTAACTTTTAATACTGAAAAAGTATTCGACTAAAGAAAAAAAGGAAAAATCGGAAAACATTAATTATAAAATAATTATATAGTTGATTTATTTAATTATTAAATTTGATATAATAAGTTAAATGATATTAGTTTAATTAGTTAAATTATTTAAAAATAAAATAAAATAACAATAACAATAATGAAAAAAATAAAACTAGGATATTAATTCCTCTTCTCTTTCATATATATTTTTTAAAACTTTCTTTTTAAAACACCTATGTAATGATTATTGAGTCACGAGCTAATTGACATCAACTCAATTAATAAAATCATAAAAAAAAATAAAGCCATAGTAAATATCCAAAATAAAGATATAAATGTCATTTTACAAATCGATTTAATTATATTTGAATATATTTTTGAATTGATTTTGTTCTATTAATTTTATTTTCTTATATATATAATTAAGGAAAAAAAAAAAAAACACCTACTCCTTTTGCTACATAACTTACTTTTTCTTCAACCCTTTTTTTTTTCCACCTAATTTTCTTCTTCCACCACACAAATGGGTGTACCAAAATTAGACCCAATAACTTCGGACAGTATACAATTATATAAAACAAGAAATAATTAAAACGCGATACGATATAAAAAAATAACACGAATATGTCACGAATACACAGATTTATTAAAAAAATATATAAAATGAATTATTAACATATCAAAATTTTATATAAATATATAATACCTTCAATATAATTATAACACATAAAAATATATAAACACGACATAAATACACGAATTATCACGTCTAACGAAAATTTAATCTCCAATATTATTGATGTTATTTTATCGGACATTTGGATTGCTTGTCTATTCAAATATGAAAGTATTAAATAATAATTTTGCCAATAATTATGTAGTTTATCGGTAGAATTGAACTTTTAACCTTAGTGATGAGATTTAATTTTTGCCAATTTCAAGTATATATATAATAATTTTAAAAAATATATTTAACAAAATCCATATATAAAATATAAGTTCGATTAATCGATATCTATAAGTATTGATTAAAAATTATTTATTTATCTTTTTAGAAAAATTTATTTTGCATTTAATACATTATTTTTATTGAATTAAAAAAAAATAATATATTAATTACAAAATTTTTTTTATATATATTATTTTAATCAATATCAATAGACATTGATTAACTTTTCTCGTAAAATATTTCATACAGATTTATTTTAGGTAAACCATGAAATAATTGGATTCTTGAAAAGTTTTAATATTTATATTTGTATAAATTTTAGGGGAGCTCCAATTCACACGCTATCATATGTAGGTAGGGTAGGTGAAGTTGAACTGTGAGTCAAACAAAAACAGACACCAAATCTCGATTCCCAAAGTATTCTTGTTTTTATGTGCTAAATTCAATGCAACTTGCAACATTTTGTTTGTTAATGTTGATTTTTTTAAAAAAATAATTACTCACCAAAGCCCAAAAGGAAAGTATTTCTCATATTTTACTTTATTCTATTCATCCTTATACTTGAGTTTAAAGTAAGATTTTTCTAAATTGAAATAAGTAAAGATTTTCACTATTTTTTTGCATTTAATTCTGAATTAAAACAACCACTCTTTTATTTAAATTTTATAATTCGTGTATTCATATTATATTTGTATATATTTTTATAAAATAATCATATTTAAAGTATTTTATATTTACATAAATTTTAATGTGTTAATAATTTATGTATATAAATTTTGATATGTTAGTGTATTTATATCGTGTCCGTATTTATTTTTTATATCGTATTTTAATTATTATTTTATATCGTGTAATCGTATCGTGTCTAATATTACGAAGTTTACTTTTATTGCTCATCTTCAAAAATGCCAAAAACAAAATGTAAAACAAAGAATTAAAAAGGAAAAAAATTAATTTTCTTTTTATTTTTTATGAAAAAAATGGTTTTTCTAGAACAAGAGACTAAAGACTGGAATTGCAAAGTTGACCCATGATTTTGCATTAGGTCAGTGACTACCATTAAAAACCACACAAGTTTGACTTTGTCTTATATGTCACCAAACTTATCAAAAAAATTTATGAGAAGTTGTTTTCTTTCATTTAGTCTGCAATTTTCTAAAAAAAAAAAAAAAAGAAAGAACATTATGACAATTCTTTGTTAACACAAAGGTCACAAGATTAATTATTTGATTGTGTGGAAAGGGCAAGTCCCAAGATTTTTTTATTTTATTTATTTATTTATTTTTATGAAAGGTATGTCCCAATAATTTGTTTATGAGGCAAAAGATGATTAAACATTGGAAATTGAATATTCAAGAATCTTAAAATTTTAATTTAGTTGTGGTCATGATTTTGCTTTGTCGAATCCTAACGTCACATATCATGCATCTTCTCTTGAATTATAATATTATTAGTAGTTATAATACTTGCAAATTATTTAATAAAAAAAAAAGAGAAGACCTTGGAGTTAAATTTTCGAGTTTGGAATATTTTTTTTTATATAATTTGGATTGAATTGATTTGGTCTGAATAATTATTTCATTAGTAAAAATATTTTTATTTAAATTTAATATAAAAATATTAATATATAAAAATATTTTTTAATATTTTAATTTATTTTAAATAGTAAAATAAATTTTCAAATTCAATGAATCAAGATCGGGTATGATCTAGACAAATAATTTTTTTTTTGTTATTTTAACCCGACCCTTTAGGAATGAGACTCCTACTTTTTCGGTCGCGTAATTTATTTATAAAATATTATACTTTTAATTTTAATCATCAAAGTTTAATTTTGACCGACGCAAATAAAAAAAAAATTATGGTCAATTTATTTGCTTTGTCCAATCTTGGCGTCACAAAGCATATATATATATATATATATATATATATATATATATATATATAAACTAATATTGTCTTGATTGAAGCTTGGCAACCATCTTACTCATATTTAATTAATTATGTTAAGACATTACTTAAAAGCATTAATAATTTTTTTGTGTGACAAGGAGCGAGCGAGGGAAACAATGTGATGATGGATTCAACTCAATTATTAGTATCTATTAACTTGAGTTTAAACATGAGTCCGTTTAACCTGTCCCTATAAATATCGATTAAGAATTATTTAATTATTAATTTAATTTTTTTTATATTTAATATATTATTTTTACTAAATTTAAAAAATATTGTTAATTATAAATTTTTTTTTCTATATATATGACTTAATCAAAACTTAATGATACTGGTTAACATTCCCCTTTAAACATTTAAAAACCATAAAATTTAGATCTACTTGCCCGGTGTGTTAAAATCGTCTTTGGCTTAAATTTGAAAATTGGAACCATCGCCTATCAACGTCTTAAGTGAAGACAACTATTGCTGAATATCTCTCTTTATTAGTTTTAGATTCTTTTACATTCCGAAGTAGACTTCATATACAAGATGAACAAAAAAATGATGATAATATAATATTTTAAAACAAATAAAAAAGTCAAAATTAAAAAGATGTTTAAACAATTGTGTTCCTGTTTTAGTTTTGAACCCTAGAATGTGAGATTTTGTTTGTATTAGCTTATACTAGAAACATGTACACTCATTATGTGAGTGGGTGAAAGAAAAAATAATGTGAAAAAAATTAAATAGGTAGCTTTTTTAAGAAGAAGTAGATAATTTTTAAAATTTGAGTAGTTTTTTTTTATTAAATGTTAAAATACATAAATGACCTTAATGTTTTAATTAGGTTTTTAAGTAATTTTTTTTGACTGAATTGATATCTGATTAACTCGTGATACAAATTCAATCAAAAACTTTAATATTAGTATAGATATGTATTTATTTATTTATCTTTCTAAGATATATATGATTTTAGAAAAAGAATGAGAGATAAATTTTTCTTATCCCGTAAATTTTAACTTTTTTTTTTTTTTTAATTTTAATTTTAGGATTCAAATTAGATTGGTCATAGGCCGGGGCCGGGCTACCTGCTCAGCTTGTCGGCCTAACTCAACCCGAGCTAGATACTAGATACTGTTTTTCAAGTTTGGGTATGGCTAACCTTGACCTGAGATGCTATTTTATTAATAAAATTTTGTTTTTAATTTAATTTTAATTCTAAAATAATTTTAAAATATTAATATTTTAATATATTTTTTTGAGTATTTTAATTTTTTTTTTTATAAAAATGAGCCTCTTAGTCTTATCAAGCTCCATCGGGCCGAGCTGAGCCTTGAGCAAAGCTTTTGAAAGGACAATCAAGTTTGACCCGATTCATAAACATTTTTAATTCGAACCAAAGCCTCCAAATTAATTTAATTATACTAATCTTATATTATTTCATTTTAACTATTTATATATTTTTTAACTTTTTTCCAATACAAAATACTTATAAAAATCACATCTTTTTACAAAAATTGAAAAAAAAAATTCTAATCACCATTTAATGTTTAATAGCATACTTTATATCATAAATTTAATACTTAAAATTTTTAAAACTAAATATTTAATAATTAACTTTCAGTCTTGCATTTTTTTTTTTCAATTTAACAAATGTACCTTTTCTTTTAGAATTTTAAATTATAATTATTGACCCTTGGTACATTTGTGCATTGCTTTTCTTGAGAAAAAAGAAAAAAGAAGAAGAAAAGTTTAATCTTGTTATTGTATATGCAAGTTTGGTTTTCAAGATTCATACAGCTTGGAAAGAACAAACAATGAGAAAGAGGAAAGAGAATAGTTTAATTTCAATTTCCTTCTTTTCTCTTTTGGAATAATGTCTTGTATAGCACTATAGCTTTGAAATATTGAAAATGTCTAAAATAGTACTTCTATTAAAAAAAATGTTCAATCACGCACTTGAATTTTAAATCTATGTATCAATCTACCAGTCGCCAAACACCGTTATAAAGAAAATTGGTGACGTGATAATCAATCAGTAAAAATTAAACATGTATAATAGATGTTGCAACGTGGATGACACTTAGCTACCACATTTAAAAAAAAAAAAAAAAAATTATATATATATATATATATATATTCTTAAAAAATTAAAAAAAAAAAAAAAAAGAGAAAGGAATCATATGAAGGGGAGAGGAAGGAGTGATGGGAAAGGGAAAGAGTGAACAGCGCTAGCGACCGACGTTGATTAAAAGTGTTCATGAATTTGGTCGGATTTAGATATGATATCAATATCATATATATTTATTCAAGTTCGATCTGATTTAAAATATGAATCTCAAATTCTAACCAAACTCGTCTATATTTGTAAATGAGTAGTTCAAGCCCGTTTAAACCAATCCATATTTTTTTAATAAAAAATTTAAATAAATATTTTTTTTATTATTTAATTTTTAGTAATTTTATCTCTTTTTTTCTTTTATTAATTTTTAAAACATGACTTAGTATATTTTTAAATGTTTACACTATAATATTATATATATATATTTTATATGATATAAATTATATAATCTATAAAATATAAAAATAATATATTATATAAATGAAAAACAGGTTGGGTCGGGCTTGGACCTTGATTGTTAGAGCTAAGGCCCGACCCATTTTCTAAGTGGGCCTAATTTTTTTTTGTCCAAACTCATATTTCAGACTTAATATTTTTGTCCAAACCCTCCAAAATATGGATAGGCTTTCGGGTTTGGACGGGTAGCCTAGCCTTTGAGCAGGTCTAGCGTTGGCACACCCTTCCCCATTTTTCTTTCCGATTCTTTTTTTTTTTAATTTTTAATTTTGAATTTAATTTTTTTTAAAATTCAAATTTATAAAAAAAATCTGATTTTGAAAAACTTTTCTAGATTTTTATAATGTTTTAATTTTGATTTTTTTAACTTTTTAATTATTTTATTTTTAGTTTTGAAACTTTTAGAAAATTTCTACCATATGGTGACCACATATCATCCACGTGTACAATAATTATACACGTGTTTACTTTTTACTGGCTAATAATCACGTCATCGAATTTTGTTAACGGTGTTAGACGATGGGATAGATTGATACACGAATTGAAAGTTCATATACTTTTTAGAAAATTTTCTAATACAGACATTTTCCAATACTTCAAAAGATATATAAAGCATTATCTATTCTCTTTTGGATGAAAACAAGAAGAAAAGGGAGCAGACATATCATAGTCCAACATAACCAAACAGCTTATAAAAGCAAATAAATATCAGAAAACATTGGTAAAGATAAGTTAGTGATTTAGAATGAATGGAGACGAGTGTTGTAGAAGCATTGTTCCCTCCAATTTTATAAATCTCAGCATTGTTGTTTTGCTTTGTTTGGAAGACAATGTAGAGGTAGGAGTTGTAGTTCCAGAAAGAATTGTACAACTAATGTGATAAAATTGGCCATTTGGTTTGCTACTTGTCTTTATCTTGAACCTAAATTCAGGTATCTGCTGCCAATATCACAGGCTGCTTTATGTTTCTATCACCAATCCACCATTGGTGGATGATGTTTACAAGAAGCTAATTCGGTAAAACCAGTTGGCTGGCTCCTAGGCCCATGCATAATTCCATGGAATTTATTCCCCAAAATTTGCATAGTGATCTTTATGGATATGGTTACAATGTGGTTTCCTTTAGAAGCAATTGGGATCTTTTTTTTATGTCCTAACATTTGTTAAAAACAAACAAAAAAAACTCCTTTCATCTTTTTCATCATGGTAGGGTTATCTTGGTACATAATAATTCATGGGGAACATTTAGAAATATCTAGCAATAACCCATTAAGGTTTCAACTTGTTGGTCTTTTGGAATAATTACATCATAGAGTTAATTAATTAATTGACTAAGTCTTCTAAAGGATAAAGATTTAGGTGTGTTTGATAAACCATTAGGTAGAATAAAAAGATAAAAGCTTATTTGAGAAATTTGAGAAAGTATAGGGGCTTTTTAGTATTTTAGCCTCCATAAAAATGGTAATCTCGTTTTTGAATATCTTATGCATCTTAATGGTAAATAGGGAAAAGCAAGTTAATAGGGATCTGATTTTTTCGTGATATGAGCTCACATATTCCCAATAAAATCTAAAAATTTTCAACTTTATGTGATGGGTACATATGAAGAAAAATGAAAGCAAGTTACAATCACCATGTGTACAAATCAAAGAAATTGATTCATCATCAGAATTCACTACTGCAACATTTCCATCATTTGAATTCTTCTTGCTTTTCTCATCTTTGCACTATTGCTTCAAGATCCTACAGTTTCGCTTCATTTGACCAAGTTTGCCACAATGATAGCACTTCACCTTATCCCTAGACTTAGGCATGTTCTTGGACTTACTACGACTTCTAGAATCCTGACCTTTGTCCTTGGTTTTGCCCTTGTTCTCTATTACAAGAGCTTGATTACTAGAGTTTGTCTCCTTTTGCCTAGCTTCTTCATTAAACATACTGTCTTTTGGCATTTTCACGGTCGCCTTGCTTATAACCAGCTTATCCCAGTTGTTTGGTAATTGGTGCTCTATGTGGTTATACCAAACAATCTTAACCTTAATTCAAACTTTTTTTTTTCTTTATTTTCAGGTTATACTGATTGAGGTGCACTATGTGGGATCATAAACGAGATGCAATCAATACTTTAACCGCACAGGTGGCTGCATTGAACAAGAAATTAGACAATTTGGGTGTACACGCTGTCCAAAGTTCGTTTATGATTTGTGAATTATGTGGGGAAGGACATCATAGTGATTGGTGTCCAACCAATGGTGAATCAATGAAATATGTTGGAAACTACAATATGCAACAGAATAATCCTTATTCCAACGACTACAATCCAGGTTGGGGAGATCACCAATTTTTTTTCTGGAGCAACAATTAATGGTCCTCCTATTTCGAAAATCAAGCATGTCATCCTGGGTTTCTATTACAAGCTCAAGCTCCAGTCCCAGAAAAGAAGCCATCATTGAAAGAGATGTTTATGCAATATATGGTGGAAAACGATGCATCAATTAGAAATCTTGGGACACAAATAAGCCAGCTTGTTACCGCCATTAACAACCAACCTCAAGAAATTCTTCCAAGTGATACTGAAACTAATCCCAAAAGAGAAGAACAAGAGCATTGTAACACCAACATACTTGAGATTGAAAAAGAGATAGAAAAGGATAGCAAGAACCCTGAATTATCAACCGAGCCTATTGAAGAAGAATTTGTGAAAGCTCAAGAAGAAGAGATTCAGTGTGACCCACCACCAACCAAGCCTATTGAAGAAGAATTAGTGGGTGAAAAAAGAAGTTGAAAAAGTGCGAATAAAGGAGACCTAGTGTGACATACCACCACCTGTTCCTAAATGCATCCAACAGCCAAAGCTAATCAATGTGGGAGATAGTGCTACTAAAGAAGAATTCATAGAAATTTATCCCATTGATCCGCTCAAGGCATTATTGAATTCTACTTTCGAAAAGGATGAATTCCGCTTTCAAGCCTGTAATAATGCTAAGCTGTTTAAAGAAAATACAAACAAATGGCATGAAACGAAGATCATCAAGTGGCTAGATACATGATAATGAAAATGAGATAGTCAAGCCAATGACTATAAATCAAGCGCTTCTTGAGAGGCAAGCCAAGCTTTTTACTTCTTATTTTTTTCATTTTCATTTTCATTTCATTTTATTTTTTTATTGTTCTAATATATTTTTTATATATTTATTATTGAAGTTTTTTTTTTTTTTTTTTTTAAATGTGCCTAGTGCCGCAGCGCATAATTTGGCTGAGAGGTAGGCGCTACGGCGCCAGGAACTAGCACCGAGGCCATTTTAAAAAATGTCGTAAGGGTAGCGCCCCACAAGATTTTTTTTTCTTTTTATATTTTATATTTTTAAATTAAATTTTCTCAATTTTTTAAATTTTTTTAAAAAAAATCAAGTTTAAAATTTCTTTTCTTTAATTTTGAATTTTATTTTTTAGGATATTATTATTAATTTATTTTTTTACTTTGTTTTCTTTGTAGTAGTCACTCACCCAACTTGGACAACCATGATGAGGTCGAAGAGGATGACTAGAGCTTTTCATGCGTTGCTTCATCGATAGGGGAGTTTTCGTGTTTTTACTCTTTTTAATGTCTAAACATTGAGGATAATATTTGTTTTAAGTTTGGTGGTGTTGGTCGTTAGTTTATCGATTTCTGTCTTTATATAAAAAAAAAAGACTTGAGATGTGATGCACTTAATCATGATGAGGTCCTAGTTCCATGATAAATTTAAGTTATTTATTTATCTTGATTTTTGAGAAAAACATAGGCGTGATTTGAGTTTATGTTAAATTCTTTTGTTAGTCTCATGTTAGGATGTGATTTTGAATAATTGAGCACTTGATCTCTTACTTAGATTTGCATTGCTTATTTAAAGACTGCTTATGTGGATGTGAATTGCGATTATGTCTAGAAGCTTAAAATTTGTTTGATTCTCTCTCGAGGAGAAATCCTAGACAACAATAAGTTGAGGAAGTGGTTTAGGCCATTTTTGAATCGTTTGAGCCTTTCTAGCCTGCCTATGCATATTAATATCCTTAGTCTACCCCTTTGTGCCTAATTGATATATCTATTTTTTTTTGATTGTCACATCTTTTAGCCTAGCCTAATAAGAAAAAACATGACAAACCCTCATTACATAGACATGTGTGATATTACAGGAAATAATTATGAGCCATGTAAAATTTGGGTGGAAAATATGTGATTGGTCACCTAAGAAATTTTATCCTCTTAATAAAATTTTAAAATCAATTAAAATTTATTAAAAAAGTAATTTTGGTCTGCGAAAACAAAATTGAGTTTGGGAGTACAGTTACACGTGGGGAAGGTATTAGCATCCCTACGACGCCCGTTTAAAAAACGGTACCATTTAATCATGTGTTATCCTTTAATCTTGATAAAACAGTTTTAATTTTGATATTTAAAAATAATTCCCATAATTCTCTTTATTGCAAATTTTTGTATTTTGAAGAAAGAAAACAAATCATTTTAGTTAAGAATAAAATAAAAATCTTTGGCATCGGAAACTTTCTCCGAATTCTCCAAGATCTAGAAAGAATTTGGGAAGAATTTCTTTGCTTTTGAATTTGCATAATATTCTTCTAAATCAAATGATATTCCTTTGTAAACGATGATTATTGAAAACCCTCCAACGTCTAGGCAGGGTTACCAATATTTTTTTTACTCGGAGCATTATTTTATTTGTTCCGTAGGATCTTTTCAAAACTCTTGATTTTTTTATATATATATATATATATATAATAAAGTATGATATGCAATGAATAAATGTAATAAGCAATAATAATGAATGAGCGAACATAAAAGGATAAAGAGTAATAATTTAAACAATAAATTGTTTGGTTTTAGAAATAAATTTTTATTCGAGCGAGGATAAGAATATTCGGTGTGAGAGCTTGCCCAAATTCCCCATCATCTAGGCGGAATTTGGAGAAGATCTCTACATTTGAAATTCTTGTTATGGTCTTTAGCACTAGCGTGTTACAATTTTTTTGGGTCCAAAATATACAACAATGTGGATGATGAATTAATTTAATTGTAGAATGGGATATTTTATTTTTTAAGGGCCGTACGAGAATTCTCGGTGTGAGAGCTTTTCCAAATTCCCCATCATCTAGGCGGAATTTGGAGAAGATCTCTACTTTTGGAAACTCTTATCATGATCAGGTTATTATTATTCAAGGAAATTGCTAGAGAAAAAAAAATCTAAGTGATTCGTTTTGATTTGTGTTGCATAACATATTACGAGTTGAACGAATAACCTTACCATAATAACCAATGACAAATAGATAAGCGTGGATAAATAGATAACACAATGAATTGATTAAAATATTTATATTTATATATTTTATTATTATTTTTTTAGAAATAAAACATGAACCCTTGATGTATGTGAGAGCCTTTCCAAATTCTCCAACATCTAGGCAGAGTCCTTGAATTTCTCTTTTATTCAATTATTTACAATGATTATTTTTATTTATTTTTATTTTTATAAGAACGTGTGGAAATTTCGATACGAGAATTTTTTCTAATTTTCCCCAACATCTAGGCAGAAATCGAAATAACTCTCATACTTAAGAGTTTTTTTTTTCTTCTAATATATATTGTAATCAGAGAACCTATTTGTTTGTGAAAATTAACTCGAGAATCTTCCAACATCTGGGCGAGATTCTTGAAAGGTTCTTTTGATGGAACATTTATCATTATTATTTTTTACTTATTTGTGCATGCTTTTTTTTATCTATTTCATATTTCACAATTATATTTTAAAAACGAAAATCTTTTGATCCGAGAACTTGTCAGTTTCTCCAACATCGAGGCGGAATTTGAAAATATTTCTTATAACTTAAGAATTTTGGTAATATTATTTGACCTTTTAATTTTTTTTTTTATATTTTTATATTTTCCATATATATTTTTATGTTTCATATTTTATGATTTTTATAGTTTATTTTTATATATTTTTTTTATTTTTAAATGAAAAATATAAAAAATATCATGCATAAAAAATAAAACAAAAAAATAATAATAACCGAAAATACAGAAAGGAAAAAAAATAAAGAAAAGAAAAAATAATAAATAAAGGGGAGGGCTACATCTGGGTCGGGTCCAGGCACCCTGATGTAGCCTATAAAGGCTTTTTTTTTTTAATTCATTTTTCTAACCTTTCAACAAAAAAAAAACTTGTTTTCTCTGAATTTCTTCCTAACCTAGATCAGCTGTCGCCGCCACCTCTGTCGGAGCTCCTTTGCGAGCCAAAATGAACCCAAACTGCTTTTCTCATCCTCCTCTACCCGAATCCTAGGTTACGTTTCCCTGAAATAGCCCCGAATCTCGTTGATCTATGTCCAAAGGCTCGAACTGTTTCAGCTTCGATCTACCTGACCCACAGTTGGATCAGACCTAAAACCTAACCCGAGCCTCAACACCCTATTTCCTAATCCCTCACCGTTTTGAATTTGAAGCCAAAACCTCGAACCCCATGAACCCTGGTGACCCAAACTTCCCCTTTTGTGTGGTTCCCGTTTCTGTTGGATTTTTTTGTGGGTTTTTTTATTTTTTTTTTATTTTTTTATGTTCTGTGATGTGTGTGGCTTATTGGTGGTGCTGGGCTGGGTGAGTGTGTGCTTGTGTTGATCTGAGTGGCTTTGGTGATAGATCTTGGCATTGAGGGGGGTGAGAGCCGAGAGAGCCTTAGGATTTTCTAGTTAGGGTTTTAAGATGGGTTGCTTGTAGGGGAAACGACTAACAGGGCAGAGGCTAGGGTGGCTGGCCTGGCAGTTAGGGTGGCGTGTAAGGCAGTCGGGGGTGGCATGAGGGATTGCTGCCATCTGGTGTCACGGGGGCTGTGCCTAGGGTGGCTGGCTGGGGGGCTGTGCAGTAGGCTTGGTGGCCTGACTGGCTGCATGGGCTTGCCTGGGCCACTGGCCTGCTTGGCTAGTAGGCTCAAATGCTCTTGGTCTCCAGGCTTGATAAAAAAATAAAATAAAAATAATAAAAAAGGTAAAATAAAAGATAACTAAAATGATAAAAATTACTAAGTGGAGAGAATTTATGAATTCGGTTTTCACTCGGATTTTGACCAAAAGACGTGATTCAGATTTAATCCGAGTATGACTCGGACAAAATTAGGTTACTACAATGATGAATTGAGTTGCATGTAGGGTAGAAATACACTTACGTGTCATGTGTAACCAATTTAGAGCCTAAGTTTAATGAGTTTTTCTTTAATTCAGTTATCATAGACATATAGTTAATTGGTTAAGAGAGATATTTTTATTAAACCATTGACAGATACTTATAAATAGATTAGAGCTCTAGGTTAACAACTCAACATCACTAATCAAGTTAAGAGGGTAGGATAGGTTCATACGAAGTGTTGAGGGAAATTGTAATCCTAGATTTTCTCAATTAATTAATCTATCTTTTAATTTGCCTTCTTTGTTTATTAGTTTTTTTATTTAATCTTTAATTAATTGTTTGAATAAGATTGAGTTGTTTTAATTCTAGTACTTAATGAATTTAGTAACAATTTCTCGTGGGATCGACACTCTACTTTTCACTTTATTACTTGTTAACGATACGTGCACTTGCGTGATAAATCCGACAACAATTGGCAATGAGCCTAGAAGAAACAACACCATCATTTCATCATAATATTGAGTTTCATAGTAGTCATTCGATTAAACATATCTTGAAAGTCATTCAACTGCTTAGCAATATAAACTGTAGAATAGCAAGCTTTTTAACAAGCATAACTTTATTCAGGGCAGTTTTCCTCTCATACAATGATGCTAATTTTTCCTAATCACGGTAGACATTCATCTCCTGCGCTACATGATGAAAAAACACTAATATCGATTTATTTTCTAATGGTGTCTAATGCTTTTCTGTCTAACTTTTTTCAGTCTTCATCTTTCATACTTGTTGGCTTGGCAAAATCACCCAATACTGGTTCATACAAATCCTCGCAGTATAAATAATCTCTCATCATTGGCTTCCTAATTGAATCATATAATAGATAAAATAAATCAAACAACCAATCGACAGATAAATCAACAAATTTAACTGCAATCAATAACATGAAAAATAAAGTGACACCCAATATACATGAAAAACCCTACAGTGCATAGGAAAAATCTCAGGACAAACTGGATAAAAATTCACTATGAAAAATAAGCTTTACACAGTTCAATAAGCTTTTTACTCAAAGCCTAACATCTACAACAAGTAGAATAAAACAATAAATATTGTATAGCTTATCCCTCACGTTTGCTCTCTTTATGGAGCAAAAAATCCCACTTTAATCAACACCTAAAGTCTGCTATCAGTTAAATTTGATAATTCGTGTATCTATATAATGTTCATATATTTTTTTGTCTCATAATCGTAGCCTATCACCCAACACTAAAAAGCTATTGCCCTTTCTTTTTCTCAACCTTGTAGCCGTAGGAGAATAAGAAGAAACCCAGAGGTTGGCAAAATGTTATTGTACGGCTTAGCATAGATTATATGCACCGAAAAAGAAAAAGAAAAAAACATGTCTAACACTAATACAGGATCTTCCAATTAGCTGACTTTATGTGAAAGGGAACCATTTATTGTTGACTGATCCAACGCTCATCTTGCTGCCACCACTCTTTTCCATCCTATTCGCTAGATCTGATAATTTGTGTATACGTATCATGTTTGTATTTTTTTATCTTAATCGTGAAACATAAACACAACAAAAATTATTAAACGTGTCAAAATTTTAAACACGAATATGATACGTATATTAAATATGACATGTTAATCATGTTTAAACGTGTTGTGTCGTGTTTATTACACTGTTTTCATGTTTGTTAAACGTAGAGGTGACAATTAGGCAGATTCAGGCCGGCTCATTTTGGGTTCGAGTCATATCAAGTTCGGATTTTTCCGGTTCGAACCATTTTCGGTTTGGACTATTTCGGGTTCGGATAAGTTTTATGTTATTTTTTTTATTTATAGTGGAAAGATTGATGCACCCAAAAGAGTGTATCTTTATTTAACCTTGCACTAAAAAGATCAATTGTAAGTATAGTAGTTAGCAAGGGTCGAGTCCTCAGGGATTGAGTTTTAGTTTAAGAATTATTAGTCTAAAACCTAAATTCAAAGAAAACAAAATAAAAGGGGAGGTTTTTAAAATCAATTTAAACTAAAGACTTATAATCAAAGAAGAAAGTAAGTAAATAAGAAGTAATCAAATATGAGAAAAATATGGTTAAGGTTTCATTCTCCACCACTAGACATCATTAAGAATCAATTTCATATCTATCAACATTAATTAGCTATCAAAGTTAACAACCGTAGATAACAACAAGCTCTGTTACCCCAATCTTTCCTTAGTTTGTCGTTAAATAGAACAAGCTCTCTATTTAATCTCTAACTATCAAACAACCTAGAATAAGCTCTCCAAGTTCAATTAATAGCAGCTTTATAATGAGAAAGATAGGTTGATCTAAGCAACAAACACATAAGCTCGGATTGTTCAACTTAGGTTATGTTCCACTTTGCAATTATTGAAAACTTGACCATAATCATTAATCACAAATTACTACTTATGAATAGAAAATCAAGACAATTACACGGATCAAGACTCCTAAACTAGCATTAAACAATTATCAAGATTTATCTAGTTGGCCACCTAACCAAATCAAAACATTATCATGAACAATTTTAATGGAAGAACATAAGCAACTTTGATAGAAATCAATAATAGATAAATTCTGAAAATTAATTACATAACATGTCTAGGGCTTTGAAATCACCCTTAACCAAATAAAAGTTTAGCCTAGCATAGGCATAAAAATATATACATAAAACTAAAAAGAAAATAAAAGAATGGAGAAAAAGATGAAGAATAATGATGATCCTTGAGTCTCCTCAAAAGATGTCTAGTTTGTGGCTCAAAAGATGGTATTTATAGAGCTTTAAAACTCTGAGAATAAGTCCTTGCCGCACAAGTAAGCCTGGAGGCAAAAAAATCACGTTTTTGCCTTTTTTTTTTTTTTTTTTTCCAGATTTGCGATTAGGATTTTTCTGACCGCAGGGTTCTTTAGGAAGATCTTCTAGTGCCATTTTGGATGCCCATTTCTTATTCGATTTGGGCCCATAATATATCGTTGGAAAGATAATGAAGTCAACTTCAAAAGTCAAGAAGGAAGTTTCTTCAAATAAAGAATCTAACATCATGTTTTCCTTACAACAAGCTCCGGAGGTCAAATCTGCCTGATTGCTTTTCAACCAGAAATTGATATTTTTGACTCCCAAGTCTTCTTCCATCTTGTGAATATGATTTTGTAAGCTCTTTACCATCATTATTGACATCTTTTGACTTCATTCTCCTTATTGTACCTAAAATTCAAAAACATATTATAAGTAAACAAGATAAAGATCGAAAACATAACAAAAACTAAAGGTAGAAAGGCATAAAATGTATATTTTATGACCTTATCAAATACCCCCACACTTAGCTTTTTGCTAGTTCTCGAGCAAAACAAAATAAAAATAAAATAAGAAAATCTAATCCACTTTCGTAGGAAATCACGGTGGCACTTAGCATGTGACACAAGCCTTTAAACCCCTAGGTGTCTCTAGTGGACGAGTTTAGTCTCGTGAGGGTTTACCAGGACGATACCCACAAACATTGAAGACATAAGAAAAGCTAAAACAAATAAAAATAATAATAATTACAACTAATCCTTCCAATATAAATTAGAGATAATCATTGGACAAGTCTTATAAACTGATCAATAGCTTAAAGAAATTCACAAAAAATCTTGCTTGAATGTAAATAGTTTGAGTTAAGCCAATATTAACTTAACATATTTCAATCAAAATACTGCACATTCAAACTTAATCTCAACTTCTCACATGGGATACTCTCCTGATTTTCACTCTTTAAAGTAGTGGTAAAGTGTTTACACTCAATCAATCTCATGAAAACACTTCTACCATATGCTTGCTTGTCCACCTATTCTCCACTATTTAGATCATACAACTTCATAAATCAAGAGGTCTTTATTCAAGGTTGTAATGGGGCCAAGGGGTAATAATGTGGTTAAAGAATAAAAGATAAAAGATATTACAAAAGTTCCAAAGACTTCATAGAGTTTAGAGACATAATAAGATCATACAAATAAAACTTCTCGAAACTCTTATAAAGCACATAATAACATAGGCTAAATATTCATGTTGAGCCTTTGCTTCATTCTATCCAACTTGGTAACATCTTTTTCTTTACTTTAACCAGAAGTTCAAGAGATGATTTTTTTTTCAATATGGGAATGTATTTTGACAATGATCCCTTTCTTTTTCTCGACTTTTTTTTTCTTTTCTTCCCCCACACTTATCTTTTGTTTCCAACCCAAATTTTCAACTAAAAATATCCCTTGTTTTTTGCAATGTCTCAAAATATATAATCCATCTTTAGAACAAGGGTAAAGATATAATTATATTTAGGCTAGGTGTAAGTTGTGGTTACTAATAAAATAGCATATTTAATGTAGGCTCAAATTGGCTCACTAGTGGGGATGTTCTCTTGGAACATTAATAATGGATGGCTGTTTGGCTCTGGTTATAATCCTAACGCCTCTATCATATTCATGTTATCACATGTATCAATATAGTCTCAAACGGTTTAAAGCAAGTTCTAGAGAATCATGAAATCATAAGAGCACTCAAGAAAGAAATTAGATATGTATAATTCATCAATAATATAGGCTCAAAAACTCACAAGGATGATTATATAAGTCAATATCAAGTCTAAACATGCTTCTTTCTCAACCAACATATCATATCAACATTGGCTCATAAAAATTAGTATCAAACTTAATTCTCATGAAAATCTTCTCACTAATAACCAGTTTAGACCTATGCAATTCATATCTCATCATTGCATTAAAAAGGAACTAAAACACACTAATAATAATAATAATATTAAAGACTGATAAAAAAATAATAGACAAAAATAAAAGAAATCCTAAATCCTTCCCCCCCACACTTAATTCTTACATTGTCCTCAATGTAATGCTATTAACCCAAATGAAAGAATCATGTGTAAGAGAAAAGAACTAATAACATAAGAATAGAAATAACTAAGACTCAAAACAAAACAAAACAAACTCATGCAACCTAAATAATCCTAAAATACTAAACAAACAATTAACAAATAAACATAAAAAAATAAAAACAATAAAAATAATAAAAGAAAAAAGAAAAGAAAGAGAAAGCAAATCTGAATATGGCAGGTTGCAATTTCTTCTTTAATTGGGCTGCCTTCCCAATTAACACTTGAGTTAGTGTTTTGAACCTAACCAACACCTCTTCTTGGCTGTTTAGGATTTGCAAGATCATACAAGAAACTTTCCGAATTTGTGCGTTTTGTAGGCCGGTTTCTTTGCACAATAGTGGATGCATTCTCCATTACAAGTATTATTCCATCATGCTTTGTGGTGCATAGCTTGTCAAGGAATGGTGCATATTTTGGTATTTGTTGAATGGCATCCACAAACAAGCTGTTTAAGGTTTCCGGCATGTGTTGTTCATGTTCTTCCTCCTTGAACTTTGCAAATCTACTAGGAAAAGGTGGAGAAGAAACATTAGTAAAAAGTGAAACTTTAAACGTTACCTCAGGTGTCGAAGTACTCTGATAACTCGTATAATTATATAGTTTTTAGTTATGTTTTATTATTGTTTTGTGTCAAATACGAGTTATTATTGTTTAGTCTAATTGTGTTTATGATCTTTTATATTTTTATGTAATTTGGTGTTTTTCACAAGTTTCTTTGAGTGATTTCAGATTATTAGAATTAAGGGCAAATCTAGTTCAGTTCCAGTTCCAACACCTTTTGCCATATCAGCTATATCTGGAGTTTCACTGAAGCAATAAGGCTGAAATTTTAACCTTGCAAAGTTAAGAGGCATATCTATCTTTTTCATGTTTTACACTTCTTGAAACGGAGTCGTTTTCCCTAGCGAAATCGACCATCAAGTTGGCTGATGTGCAATGACGTCTGTGCTGACCTGTTTTCGTATTTTGCCCATATCTTCTTATCCACATCAGTAAATGAGCTGATTCCAACGGCTATGGATCAGTAACTGACAGGGGAACATTTTTCTAGAAGACCATGTGATCAGATCAGGCCTCCAATATTGACAAAATCGACCATCAAGTTGGCTGATCAAAATTGTCATACAATATGACGAAAATTGTTAGAAAAATGCACCCACCTATTATACCTACCTTTGAAATTTGTAAAGCTTGTCTCTTGTCATTTAGCCCTCCAAAATGTGTATAAATAGAGGGCCTTGGATGATTGTAGAGGATCATATTGTACATTGGTAGGATATTAGCCATTGTAATAAAATTCTCTAAGTTTTCTTCTTCTTTCTTTTCTCTAGTTTTTTTTTTCTTTATTTTCTTCTTCTTCTTTCTTTCTTTTATTTCCTTCTTAGATTCTCTTTAATTTTATGTTTATGTTTACAATGCCTATGCTAGGCTAAACTTCTATTTGGTTAAGGGTGATTTCAAAGCCCTAGACATGTTTTGTGATTGATTTTCAGATTCTATCTATCATTAATTTTCTATCAAAGTTGCTTATGTTCTTCTACAAGAATTGTTCATGATGTTGTCTTGATTTATTTAGGTGTACAACTAGATAGATCTTGATAATTATCTATTGCTAGTCTAGGAGTCTTGATCCGTGTAATTGTCTTGATTTCCTATTCATAAGTGGCAATTTGTGATTAATGATTATGGTCAAGTTTTCAATAATTGCAAAGTGGAACATAACCTAAGTTGAACAATCCGAGCTTATGTGTTTGTTGCTTAGATCAACCTATCTTTCTCATCATAAAGCTGCCATTAAATTGAATTTAGAGAGCTTATTCTAGGTTGTTTAATGGTTAGAGATTAAATAGAGAGCTTGTTCTATTTAACGACAAACTAAGGAAAGATTGGGATAACAGAGCTTGTTGTTATCTACGGTTGTTAACTTTGATAGTTGGTTGATATTGATAGATCTGAAATTGATTCTTAATGATGTCTAGTGGTGGAGAATGAAACCTTAACCATATTTTTCATATTTGATTCTTCTTACTTACTTGTTTTCTTACTTTTCTAGTTTGCTTATTTTTAAAAGTATATTTATTTTTATTGGCTGGTTATACCGCCTAATTTGTATATTAACTTTGTTTTATTTTTATTGGCTGGTTATACCGCCTAATTTAGTATATATATTGGCTGGTTATACCGCCTAATTTAGTATATATATTGGCTGGTTATACCGCCTTGCATCTTATTTACTTTAGTTTAAATCTGGCTTCAAAAACCCCTTTTCTTTTATTGTTCTTGAATTTAAGTTTTAAACTATTAACTTATAAACTAAAACCCAATCCCTGAGGACTCGACCCTTGCTAACTACTATACTTACAATTTATCTTTTTAGTGCAAGGTTAAATAAGATACACTCTTTTGGGTGCATCATACTCTCTTTCGGAATTGAAGCTTCATTATCTTCAATAGTTGAATCCATCTTTAGTTCTTTCTCATCCTCGGGTTCCCTTGGATTTTCTGATTCATCCTCAAGTTGTGTGGCACTAACACTCTCCTTTGGATCAATTATAGATTGGGAAGGGAGTGCTTGAGATCTTTGTGCTACTAATTCCACCGTACTACTAGCCAATAGGCTCATTTGCGTTTCCAAACTCTGGATACTTTTCTTTGTTTCCCTTGTTTCTTGTTGAAGTTGCAGAGTATTAATAACAAGAGAATTGACAAGTTCTTCTAAAGAATTACCTGAGTTTTGAGGTGGTGGCTCAAAAAGATCTTGTTGTTGATCCCATGGTTGATTGAAGACAAATTGATTAGTGTAATTAGCATAAGGATCTACTTTTTGATAATCTCCTAAGTAGCCATAATGAGTATGATTCCACCATCCCTCATTGTAAGTGTTTGGGAAGCGTCATACTGTTGTCCTTGGAACCCTTGATGGCTTTGGTATTCTCCCACATCATAGGCTGGTTCAAAATTATCTTCTTGGTAGTATGGACACCAATTGGTTGGATGATCCATCATGAAGCACACTCCACACTGCCTTGATTGTTGAATCTTACTTATGGCCACTTGTTGAACTATGGAGATGAGATTGTCTAGTTGGTTCTGAAGGTTCTGAAGTTTTGATGTAGCACCTGCCATCTCTTCTTTCTCCTCTTGGATGTTTTGGATCAACTCCTCGATTGGTTGTTGGTGAGAAGTTATAAATTCGTGAATTCTCCTCAGTCTTAAGTCTTCTTCGGAAGCTTGGAACATTCACTAATAAAGAAAAAAAAGAAAGTAAATAATTAGAACAGAAAATAAGAATAAACCAATAAACTAATAAACTAAAGAAAGCAATCCCCGGCAACGGCGCCAAAAACTTGATGCACCCAAAAGAGTGTATCTTTATTTAACCTTGCACTAAAAAGATCAATTGTAAGTATAGTAGTTAGCAAGGGTCGAGTCCTCAGGGATTGAGTTTTAGTTTAAGAATTATTAGTCTAAAACCTAAATTCAAAGAAAACAAAATAAAAGGGGAGGTTTTTAAAATCAATTTAAACTAAAGACTTATAATCAAAGAAGAAAGCAAGTAAATAAGAAGTAATCAAATATGAGAAAAATATGGTTAAGGTTTCATTCTCCACTACTATACATCATTAAGAATCAATTTCATATCTATCAACATTAATTAGCTATCAAAGTTAACAACCGTAGATAACAACAAGCTCTGTTACCCCAATCTTTCCTTAGTTTGTCGTTAAATAGAACAAGCTCTCTATTTAATCTCTAACTATCAAACAACCTAGAATAAGCTCTCCAAGTTCAGTTTAATAGCAACTTTATGATGAGAAAGATAGGTTGATCTAAGCAACAAACACATAAGCTCGGATTGTTCAACTTAGGTTATGTTCCACTTTGCAATTATTGAAAACTTGACCATAATCATTAATCACAAATTACTACTTATGAATAGGAAATCAAGACAATTACACGGATCAAGACTCCTAAACTAGCATTAAACAATTATCAAGATTTATCTAGTTGGCCACCTAAACAAATCAAAACATCATCATGAACAATTTTAATAGAAGAACATAAGCAACTTTGATAGAAAACAATAATAGATAAATTCTGAAAATTAATTACATAACATGTCTAGGGCTTTGAAATCACCCTTAACCAAATAAAAGTTTAGCCTAGCATAGGCATAAAAATATATACATAAAACTAAAAAGAAAATAAAAGAATGGAGAAAAAGAAGAAGAATAATGATGGTCCTTGATTCTCCTCAAAAAATGTCTAGTTTGTGGCTCAAAAGATGGTATTTATAAAGCTTTAAAACCCTGAGAATAAGTCCTTGCCGCACAAGTAAGCCTGGAGGCAAAAAAATCACGTTTTTGCCTTTTTTTTTTTTTTTTTTTTTTTTTTTTTTTTTTTTCAGATTTGCGATTAGGGTTTTTCTGGCCGCAAGGTTCTTTAGGGAGATCTTCTAGCGCCATTTCGGATGCCCATTTCTTATCTGATTTGGGCCCATAATATATCGTTGGAAAGATAATCAAGTCAAATTCAAAAGTCAAGAAGGAAGTTTCTTCAAATAAAGAATCTAACATCATGTTTTCCTTACAACAAGCTCCGGAGGTCAAATCTATCTGATTGCTTTTCAACCAGAAATTGATATTTTTGACTCCCAAGTCTTCTTCCATCTTGTGATTATGATTTTGTAAGCTCTTTACCATCATTATTGATATCTTTTGACTTCATTCTCCTTATTGTACCTAGAATTCAAAAACATATTATAAGTAAACAAGATAAAGATCGAAAACATAACAAAAACTAAAGGTAGAAAGGTATAAAATGTATATTTTATGAGCTTATCAAAGATCAAATTTTTACCTTTTGATTTGAATTTTTAGAAGCAAGTTGCTTTTCATATTGTTTTCGACCTGTATGTTTGTTTATCTACTTTTGGATAAAACTGAAAATAGAGCAAAGATAGAGATTTAATGATTTATTTTATGTTAAAATTTTAAATATTTAATTTATCTTGAAATCCTATGCTAGATAAAAGAAATATAAAAATAAAACTTATGCCAAAATCAACTAATTGAATATTGTTTTGAGTAGAAGGTTTTATCTTTGATAAAACTGTGATTAGATGTACTAGAAAATGTCACTGTAAAATCATGGTGAAGTTATTGATTTTACTATGATCTCTTGTTGAACCTTTTAACCTGCTGAATGTATTAGCTAGTATTTTCATGGCATGTGATTTGTGAGATAGAATTCTTGTTTTTGTTGGCTGTCCACATTGGACAATTTTATCTGAATTAGTAGAATGAAGTCAATTTCAATTTTGTCACGACTGATGACAACCATTCATTTGATTGCTCACTTTCCTTTTCATCATATTTAATATATATTTTGACATAAATTTAAGTTCTTAAAAATATTTAAAGTGATTTTATTGATTTGTTTATACAATTCAAATTGTTTTATACTTATATAGTTTCAATATCCTTACAAGTAACAAGTACAAAATACAATTGACTTTTTGATCAAATTATTATTTTTCTTTATATATATATATATATATATACATTAAATTTTAACTTTTGATTAAAAAAGTAAAAAAAATAAAATAAAATTGATAGTTAAAGTTTTTATTTTATAAAAATTATTTAATTACAATTCGATCATTCTTATTTTTAGTTTAAATTCGGGTTATTACAGGTTTATGATCGAGTCAGTCTCGGGTATGGATCGTTTTGAGTTCGGGTTATTTCGGGTTCGCGAGTCATTTCGAGTTCAAGTTTTCTCAGGTTCGGATCTTTGACTTTTTTTTTATCAAATTGGGTTTGGACGGGTTCAACCTCAAATTTTTTTAGGCTGATTTTTAGATTCAAGTTCTTTTTGCCACTTCTATTTAAACATGTCGTATTCATATTGTATTTTTTATCGTGTCTAAAATTAACAGGTATACCATTTGCTGCAAAAGATAAACAAAGTTCTTTTTATACATCCCAATCCAACCCAACCCAACCCAAAGACAACCGCGCGTTTCTTATCCATATCATATTTCATCGTGTCTAAAATTAGTAGGTGTACCATTTGCTACAAAAGATAAACAAAGTTCTTCCCATATATCCCAATCCAATCCAACCCAAAGTCAAACGTTTCAACATAACAATTAATTCGTATTCATATTGTATTTTTTTATCGTGTTTAAAATTAACAGGTATACCATTTGTTGCAAAAGATAAACAAAGTTCTTTTTATACATCCCAATCCAATCCAACCCAACCCAACCCAAAGACAACGCGCGTTTCTTATCCATATCATATTTCATCGTGTCTAAAATTAGTAGGTGTACCATTTGCTACAAAATATAAACAAAGTTCTTCCCATATATCCCAATCCAATCCAACCCAAAGTCAAACGTTTCAACATAACAATTAATTATTGGAATTCATTCGCTTCTTAATTATAAATAAATGAACTATCGAAACTATGTTCAAAAGGCCTTAATAAATAAACTATTAGAATACTTATTTTCTATTTGTAATCTTTTCTGATTTTTTTATAACTAGGTACTCATTCATAATCAAGCAACCAAAAAAATGAAAAATGTGGGATCTTAGTTTATATATATGATCCACTTACACTAGTGTAAGACTAAGTTAGTTTTATACACTTCCATAACTTTTTATATAATTTATATTTGTTTAATCTGACTATCATATTTCATGTTCTATTTTCGTAAATCATGCACGTCGAGTTTTTATTAAAATTATAAATGTCTAACTATTTATTCGATGTAAAAAATTTTAACCGTTAAATATATATTGAAAAAGACAATATTCTCGATCAATATGATAGAGATATCGGATCGTTTCAAAACTTTACGTGCACGATTGGTACAATTATATTTTTAAATTCAACGGTCAGTTTGTTAAAATATAAATCATATAATGAAAATATGTAAAATTAATTTAATCTTACACTAATGTAAGTATATCTCTTTTATATATATATATATATATATATATATATATATATATATATATATATATTCCATTGCTGCAATTCTGCTAGTAGATAAACGAGTATAATAATGAGCAAGAGGAACAACTTACAATATATCCCATTAACAAAAGAAAACATATATTGATAAGCCATTTGATTGTTGAAAGGAAATCATATAACTTGAACATGCAACAACATAAACATAAACATCAGATTGAATTGATTGTTCAAAAGACACATAAATTTTCCTATAACAATTGCTAAAAGATCCAAAAGATTCAATTTTTCTAATGAAGATTGTTCATTCATATTATCGAAAGACCATTTGTACACACAAATTTTATGTCAAAAATATGACAAGGAAAATTTGGAGTCAAATAAATAATTTTATTAATCAAACTTTGAGGTTACAATCTCTGAATATTCTTAAAGAAAGAAATCCTTTGATTCTTTTCTTCAGTAAAACTTTGATCCAAGGGTCTTCACGACTTGATCTTGAATCGGTAAGATCTGCTTCAAGGGTCTTCTAGACTTGGTCTTGAAAAAAACAGGAATTATCTCCTTCCTTCGATGAACAAGATCGGAGAGCAGCTTCTTAGAGAATTCTCAAGAACAAGCACCGCGTTCTTAGAATTTCTCTAATTTCTTCTTAAGAATTTTGAGAGGATTTGGCTCTTCAAAATCTTCTTCTATTCAGGCTTTCTGAATTGTGAATTTGTGTTAAGAGGAGGTCTCTATTTATAGTGGTAGATAGCCAGGTGAAAGAGAGTTTTAAAAGAACTCATCCTCCTTATTTATCTCTTAATTAATTTAATTTAATTAGAGATAAAGCTTCATTATTTATCCCTTAATTAATTTAATTTAATTAGAGATAAAATATTTATTTTTATCACTTAATTAATTAATTAAATTAGAGATAAAATATTTATTTATCTCTTAATTAATTTAATTTAATTAGAGATAAAAAATTTATTTTTATCACTTAATTAATTAATTAAATTAGAGATAAAATATTTTATTTATCTCTTAATTAATTTAATTTAATTAGAGATAAAAATTTATTATTTATCTCTTAATTAATTTAATTTAATTAGAGATAAAAATTTATTATTTATCTCTTAATTAATTTAATTTAATTAGAGATAAAAATTTATTATTTATCTCTTAATTAATTTAATTTAATTAAAGGAAAAATAATTATGACACATGGGTGAAATTTGATTGGCTAACCCATGAATCCTTGCAATTTGATTGGTTAAACCATGTGTACATAATTAATTATAATATGATATTGTCAATTTCACATGATAATGTATAATTTAATTGAAAATTTCTTAATTAAAAGAATTTCAATTGACACGTGGCAATTTGTAATTGGTTACAAATTTTCTCCTTCTACAAATGCCCCCTCAAGACTTGGTTACGTACACGAATTTTTTTTTTTTTTTTTTTTTTTTTTTTTTTTTTAGTGTAGCAAGTGGACAAGTCTTGAAATTTATCTACATCAATTAATTATCCTCATATAATTTTGCATATGAGACAAAAAAATTGATTTAGCAAATGAATGGACGATCGACCCACCCTGAACGATTTAGGACAAAACGAATATCGGGCCAACATCGGCCTACGTAAAGAAAATATAGGCCAATTTTGGCCTACGTAAAAAATATATATATAGGCCAATGTTGGCCTACATAACAAAAAATGGTTTTAGGTCAAACTCTTTTTTTTTTATTATTATTTTATTATTATTATTATTATTATTATTTTAAGAGTTTGACTTGGTAAAGGAACCCAATAGCCCATGCAAAATATAGTTCATAGCTTGAAGACTTTCTACGGCTCCAAAGAATTTGAGTTTGATCTAATCGCTTTTTTGCTCAAATTAATTTCAATTAAAACTCAACCTCCAGTTTCAAAGAAATTCTAATGCAATTAGAAGTTCTATTCCTTGACCACATGGGACTTGAATTATTTCTCCTATAAAAGCAAGGCCTTCTCAAACTAATTTGCACATCAAATTAATTGCCAAAGGTTGCTACGTTTGGAGAGCTTAACAGGTTGCTACGTTGGAGTGTTCAACAGGTGAGCCCTTTTTTTTTTTTTTAATTCTTTTTTTTTTTAAATATGGTTAATCTCGTCGGTGCCCCCTGCAAACTTTCCGAGCGACATGGTCCTGTACTCTTCATTCGTTTCGAATCCCGTTCTGTCTTTGTTGTGTCGCTTTCCTCCAAAAGGAAGTTCTACTCGTAAACCTAGCCGAAGAATTTGGGTCGCCAAAGGAGAGAAGATGTATTCCCTGGATCAGTGGGAGTTGGAAACTCGTTATGAGAAACCTACCGAATTATATGAGGCCGTATCAGAACTTAAAACTTTAGATGAGCAATTAAAGCTCGCTGAGAAGAATTACATGGAGCGAAAGGATGAAGCTGACGCTGAGGAGAAACTGCACTTCTTAAACCAGGCGAAGGCTGCATTTGACTCTCAGATGCTTGAAGTTAAAAGAGTGAACTGACTTTGAACTGATGTTGATGTAGATGGTAAAGGTAAACGAAAAATACTTGAATCTGTTGGAGGTGATGATTTAGCCACACAAAAAAAAAAAGTCGAAGAAGAAAGGTTCCTCTATTACTTCAAAAATTACTGCTGCTTTTAAAGGTGCAGTAGCGAAGAAGAAAAGCAAACATTCTGATGAGGATCACTCCCCAGCACACAGCCATTGAAACAACATTATGGTCAATTGAATGGGGCATTGCTGAGCTTGTGAACTATCCTGAGATCCAGCAAAAGCTCCGCAATGAACTTGACACTGTACTCGGACCCGGTGTGCCAGTTACTGAACCTGACACCTATAAACTTCCATATCTCCAGGCAGTGATCAAGGAGACTCTCCGGCTCCGGATGGCCATCCCTCTATTAGTCCCACACATGAACCTCCATGATGCCAAGCTTGGTGGGTATGACATTCCAGCAGAGAGCAAGATCCTTGTGAATGCATGGTGGTTAGCCAATAATCCGGCCCAATGGAAGAACCCAGAAGAGTTCAGGCCCGAAAGGTTTTTTTTTTTGAGGAGGAAGCAAAGGTTGAAGCAAATGAGAATGACTTCAGGTATCTTCCATTTGGAGTTGGAAGGAGGAGTTGTCCAGGGATTATTCTTGCACTGCCAATTTTAGGAATCACATTGGGACGTTTAGTGCAGAACTTTGAGCTATCGCCTCCTCTAGGACAGTCTAAGATTGATACTTCAGATCAAGGAGGACAGTTCAGCTTGCATATTCTGAAGCATTCAACTATTGTTACCAAGCCGCAGGTGTTTTGAACAAGTTTTTGGAAAATGTGAATTTGAACTTAATTTGCATTATGATTGAGTGTTGGGGTTGCACTTGATGACGTAGGAAGGTTGGGCCATGGGAAGGTTACGGGCCCACTTGTCAAAGAGGGCCATGACAACACCCAAACCAAACACGTAAAAGGATTCTTTCATTTAGTGGTGTTTAATGGAAATGATTGACTGAATGAAAGCAGTCAGACCATCTTTCGATAGAGCCGTGACACCTTTTTTTTTTTTTTTTTTTTTTTCACCCCGTTTGCTTGATAATTTATAAGAGTCCCGACAGATTTTTTTTTTTTTTTTTCTCAACCTACTTTGACATTTTTTTTTTGTTTGTTTTTGTTTTTGTTTTTGTAGAATCATCATGGTGTACTTCAAAGATCACAAAGATTATCTTGTGATTCTTTCCAAGGAAGACGAAGACATAAAAGAAGGATTATATCTCTTCACCAACAAGCCCATATCGGGTAGATATAAATCCGCTTGGAAATCATTTGATTTTCCTACCACTTTGGAAGATTGGTCGATAGAACTTTCTCCAACTTCACAATCTTCTCCAAAGGCGAGATCTCTTCAATCTAATCTTCACGTCAATACTTCTAATCATGAGAAGTTTGACACGTTGGGAAGCCGTATCATTTCCGAAAGGTCATATTGGGGATTTTCCTTCAAGATTTTTGGAGAGTTTGGTTACATACCAAAGTACTGGGAATGGACTGAAGATGTGTTGTACCACTTCAACAAAAATTTAACGACTGTTAGTATATATGATGCTGTTTATGTATCATTATACAGTTATGATCACAACAAGGGCGTCATTCGCGCTTTTTGTGAAGCTTGGTGCCCGGCTACCAACACTCTCCACCTTGCTACTGGGGAAGCTTCCATCTCCTTATGGGATTTGCATAGGCTAGGCGGTTTGCCCATTCACGGCATCTTTTATGATGAAGTCATTCCTTGTGCTGCCGAATTGACTGGCTTTGATAACAAGGGAAGATTCATCCCGAGATGTTGTGAATATCTATTTGCTGCATTCCATCTTTTGAAGCAAGGCAAGGAGGATAAGGTGTCTATTGAGGATTGGATCAATTTTTGGTTTCAAGGGAAATTGCGTTACACCAAACCACCTGCTCGAAAAGCAAAGAAGCTTGTTCGCCCAAAAGCTACACATAACCCTACTGGGATTCTTCGAAAATACCAAGGTCGGGGAATGGCAGGAGATGGAGCATTCACTGCACTTGGCATCAAAGACAGTTTAACAACAGACACTTATTTAGCTGCCTTCATTTCTTGTTGGATTTGTGTTTTCGTTTTTCCAAGTAAAGATTCAGAATTTGTTCGGCCAGAGACATTTAAGATAGCCAGCCTGATGGCGATTGGGAGAACTGTTAATCTCGCGGTCCCGGTGTTAGCCAATATTTACCATGGACTAAACCGAATTACACTTTCTGCTCAAGCGGGCTCTTCAGATGCGTGTTTTCCAATTCACTATATTTATGGGTGGCTAAGTTATTACTTCCGGACTCACTTTCAAAATCCAGATGATGTATATGGTCCTTTGATGAGCAAGTTTTCAGGAGAAGGTGGAGCCAAATACTTTGAGGATTATGACGCCCGTAAATTGATTCATAGTGGCATAGTGTGGAATGCTAACTTATATCCCAGGAATAGAGATGAAGTGATTGTTAATGATGACGCTCTTAGTAAGATCAATCATGGCTACCTTGTTAATGTTCGTTCGAGCTATTTGCCTGCCCGATGTAACCAAGCCATCATTGTGGAACCTTACAGTCCTCATCGATTTAGGAGACAATTTGGGTTTTGTCAAGATATTCCTGGAGCTCTTAAGGAAGACATTCGTTCTGGATCTGTGGATGATCTATGTAGGTTTTGGAGAATTTGCACTCGTTCTCATACAAAGTCCAGATTGATCTCTCCAGCTCGTTCTCTAAATCCTAATGATCATGCAACCGCAAGATACATAGAATGGTGGTCCAAAGTTCATGAGCCATATCTTGAGCATTCTATTGATATTTTGATTTCGAGCATCCGTACATCACCGTCAAAGAGAAGAAAACCTCCAAAGGATGTTAAGAAAAAGTCTTTAGAGATTTCGCAAGACAAACCCAATAAAGCCAAAGTCTCGTCCACCATAGATTTAACAGAGGAGCATGTGAAGACTTCACAAGAAGTTCCTCGATCAGTATCATTAGTTGATGAAGGACAAAGGGTTTTACCGAAAGTCATCGAAGGGAAGCATAATGCGATTGTTGAAGATTCGATTGATGAGAGTGATCATGACAGACATTGGAAGCGAACTAGGCCAAGGGGATCCTTTCAAGGTGATATATCCCCCGCCAAAAGTGAAGCTTCAGTTTCTAGTTCGCATGAGTTCAACAAACTTGCAGCTAAAATCAGAAATAATGTTTCAAGTACCGTTTCCAACCAAGAAGATGCTTGCCCTAATGTGGTTGTTAATAATACTTCCCCTATAGTGAAGACTTCCACAGGCCCTCTTGTTGAAGCTAGTCATCTCGCCCTTCCAGAATTTTCTAAGTTTAGTGCTGAAAAAATGATATCCGATAGTCAGTTGAAGCTTGCAACTATTTTGTGGGAAAGCATTCAACCAAGGATTATTCGCGCTTCTTTTGATCGGGTTTCTTCACTTAGTGGTGATGTTCACAAGATCTTTGATGCAATAGAAGCAATCAAGTCCGTTGATTCATCCTTATTGAAAGGCATGGTGGAAGACTACTTTACACAAGTCCAAAAGTTTAATGAGCTTGAATCTTCCATTTCTTCATCCAAGGATAGAATTGAAAGACTTCAAGCACTTGAAATTCGACTTAAAGATTCAATGTTACTTGAACATAAGACTGTTGAGAACCTTAACACCCTGCAGTCGAACTTGGCAGATATAGAGCATGAGTTCATTACTTTGCAACGCAAAAAACATAGACTTGAGTCTTCGCTCCAAGAAACTGAAGATGAACTGAAAAGAAGAAGAACCGACACCTCCAAGATTCGTGAAGAGATGAATTCTGTTGAGTCTATTACTACCCTTACTGAGGATGAAGCCAAGAACTTAGATTTGTTGCGAAATATGTTGGAAGCCTCTCGAGACGACTTGAAGAATTTCAAATGGAAGCCCTGACTCCCTTTTGATGTAACTTTTTTTTTTTTTCAAATTTATATTAGTTCTTAGGCTTGCTAGTTTTTTTATTTTATTTTTTATTGTAAGTTCTTTTCAAGTTTGAAATGAAGTTAAATTTCTTTTTCTCCATATATCATCTTTCTTTTGCACTTTCTGAAGCATTTTTGCATCATGTATGGACTACAAATTAAATTCCCAAAGATCTTTAATTTGCAAAAGATTTGTTTTACTTGAAAAATAATTTGAATCATGAAATTTGAATGGAGAATTATCATGATACTTTCAAGTGAACAAAAGATAATATTTGAATCAAATTTTTTTTTTGTTTGGACTGAACTTGGCAATGAAACCAAGCTGCCTACGTACCCTCGAATTTGAAGGATCAAGTCATAACGTAGTTCATCAAAAAATTTTTTTTTTGTGCCCTAACTTTTGCCTAAGTTGTCCTAGAAAGGATTTTCAACATAGCGGGCTTTTTTTTTTGTTTTTTTTTTTTTTTTTTTTTATGATGTACAGTTTAAGCTCGTGTTTAGGAGCAACATACAACAATTTAAGCTCTTTCTTAGGAGCAATATCCTCTTTAAGCATAGTAACGCTTCAAGAACTTTCCATTGATCGGTCCGACTTTGACACCATCTTGATCAACGATCTTATAGGCACCATTGGTATAAACTTCTCGAACAACGTATGGTCCATCCCATTTTGAAAGGAACTTGTTGCCAATACGATGTGAAGTATTTATGGGTCTTCTTACAGCAAGGACTAAATCTCCAACTTGGAAAGATCGCTGCTTGACTTTCTTATTAAAAGCTTTGGATAGTCGAGCTTGATAGCACTCCAAGCGTTGTTGGGCTTCCAACCTTTTCTCATCCAGCGCTTCTAATTCTTCCAAACGTAAGCGTACATTGTCTTCACTAGAAAGATCTTCCTGGATTGCAATCCTTAATGACGGAATTTGTCGCTCAAGTGGTAGAACAGCTTCCACACCATAAACAAGTGCATATGGAGTGGCTTGAGTTGGTGTGCGATATGTAGTTCGATAAGCCCACAGAGCTTCTCCTATCCTTTCATGCCAATCTTTCTTTGAACGGTTAACAACTTTCTTGAGAAGATTGCACAAAGTCTTGTTAAAAGCTTCTGCTAATCCGTTTGCTGGAGCATGGTACATTGAAGACTTGTACTGCTTGAAGTCAAACTGTGCACATAACTTGCTCATGTCAAACTGCTTCCCATTATCAGTTATGATGTGACGAGGTACGCCATACCGATAAATAATGTTTGTTCTGATAAAAGTTGCAACAGTTTCTTTTTTTGCTTCCCTGTAAGGTGCCACTTCTGCCCACTTTGAAAAGTAGTCTGTAGCGGCAAGTATATACATATGCCCTAGTGAACTCTTAGGTAATGGTCCTACCAAATCAAGTCCCCAAGCATCGAAAGGCCAAGATGTGACTGTCGGATGTAATGGTTCAGGAGGTTGATGGATGAAGTTTGCATGAAACTGACAAGCTTGACATTTTTTGGAGTAGTCCATACTATCCTTTACCATTGTTGGCCAGTAGTATCCCATTCTTTTTATCTGAAAGTGCAATTTAGCTCCAGACTGATGTGCACCACAAATTCCTGAATGAGCTTCTTGTAAGGTTTTGGATACTTCATCTTCTCCTAAACATCGAAGGAAGACACCATCAAAAGAGCGGCGATAGAGCGTACCCTTGAAGTAAATAAATCGAGGAGCTCGACGTTTCACTTCTGTTTTATGCCTTGGATCATTGGGTAGCCTCCCATGCTCTAAATAATCAATCAATGGTTGTCTCCAATCTTTTTTTTCAACTTCGCAAACTGAAACAACATTGGATTCCGTATTATTATCTTTAAAATCAACTGGAGGCAAAATCCATCGTTTGCAAAGAGGGACTTTTACTTCTACACTTGGCATGGCAAGAGCTGATGCTAAATTAGCTAGAGAATCTGCTTGCTTGTTCTCTCTTCTTGGTACATGTTCTAAGCTTACATTGTCAAATCATTCCAAAATTTTCTTCGCATAGTCGACATATGGTAAGAGGTCAGGCTTCTTAACTTCATAAAGTGAAAGAAGTTGGTTGATGACCAATTTGGAATCCCCAAACACTTTAAGTTGAGTGATCTTCATATCCACTGCCATTTCCAATCCAATGATCAGAGCTTGGTATTCTGCTACATTGTTGGAACAATTTTCAGTGAGAGTAAATGCATAAGGCAATACATCTCCTTCTGAAGTGACAAAGACAACACCTGCTCCAGCTCCATCTTGACGGGCAGCCCCATCGAAGAATAGTTTCCATGGCCTGGGAATTTCGATGAAAAGAACATCTTCATCTGGGAGATCTTCAGAGAATTCCCAATCATCTGGAATCGGATGGTTTGCAAGGAAATCGGCAAGTGCTTGCCCTTTAACGGCCTTTTGGGGAATATAAGTAATATCGAACTCTTGTAGCAAAAGAGCCCATTTTGCCAATCTTCCACTGAGCACAGACTTGGACATGAGATATTTGAGGGGATCTGCTCGCGAAATCAAACGAACAGAATGTGCTTGCAAATAATGCCTCAGCTTTTTAACTGCAAACATCAATGACAAGCAAGTTTTTTCAATGGGAGAATAATTTAATTCGGCACCATTAAGAGTTCTACTAAGATAGTAGAGTGCAGTTTCTTTTCCTTCATCATTTTCTTGTGCCAATAATGCTCCTAAGGAACGTTCTTGTGCAGCAATATAAAGGATTAACGGCTGTCCTGGTATAGGTGCCTTCAGAATAGGTGGTTGTAACAAAAAGGTCTTAATGCTCTTAAAAGCATTACTGCAGGCCTCATCCCAGACAAAAGGGACATCCTTCTTCATTAGCCGGCTAAATGGTTGACATCGACCAGCCAAGTTTGAGATAAAACGTCGGATATATGCCAATCTTCCTTGGAGACTTTTAAGTTCATGCAGATTGCGCGGTTCAGGCATTTTCATGATTGCATCTATTTTTGATTGATCGATCTCAATCCCACGATGTCGTACGATGAACCCCAAAAACTTGCCCGAGGATACTCCAAACGCACACTTGAGCGGATTCATCTTCAATTGGTATCTACGCAATCTATCAAACACTTGGCGAAGATCAGCAAGATGATTGGATTTTTCCTTTGACTTTACTACCAAGTCATCAACATAACATTCGACATTTTTGTGAAGCATATCATCAAAGATCTTTTGCATTGCTCTTTGATAAGTAGCACCTGCATTCTTTAGCCCAAACGGCATAACTTTGTAACAGTATATTCCTTTTGGAGTTCGAAATGCGGTAAGTTCTTCATCTCTTGGAGCCATACGAATTTGATTATAACCAGACGATCCATCCATAAATGACAAAGCTTCATGGCCAGTTTTAGCATCAACCATTATTTCTGTTATAGGGAGAGGAAAGTCGTCCTTTGGACAAGCATTGTTCAAGTCTCGAAAATCTACACAAACTCGAAGTTGACCATTTTTCTTTCTCACTAGAACAATATTTGAGATCCAAGTGGGATACTTGACTTCTCTAATAAAGCCAGCTTTGATGAGCTTATTGACCTCAGCTTCAATTTGGGGGATCAAGTCAGGATGGAAACGTCGTTGAGCTTGTTTGATAGGTCGGACACTTTTCTTGACAGCCAGATGATGCATAGCTACTTTTGGATCAAGTCCCGGCATTTCTTTGTAAGTCCAAGCAAAGATATCTCGATACTCTATCAAAAGATCAAGATAGGCTTTTTCCTCTTCTGGTGGTAAGCAAGCATTAATAAAGGTCGGTCGTGGATCTTCACCAGTACTGATGTTAACCTCCTTTAGCTCATCAATAGTAGCTTGATTTCCTTCTTCAAAAGATGAAGGGGCTTCTTGGGCTTCTTCTTCTTGAGATTTTTCACCAGTTTCTTTTACAGATACATGGTTCGAAGTAAAGATTTCTGTTTCTTCAAGTTCTTCTTCCTCTGAGGATGAGACTGATTTGGTTATAACCACTGTGTGCTTTCTAGCCTTTAAAACTTCACCAGTAGTTACCTTCCATTCGCTTTGCCTTTTCATTCGGGAAGGAATTTTGCTGTGAAAATCTCTTGATTCCTTTAAAGTGGAAGATTTTCTTTTTCGGCCACAGTTAACTTCTTCAGAGTACGGACTTCCAAGCCTTGACTGAATGGAAATTGGTTTACTTACAGAAACTTCACTGCATTTTTCTCCCATTCGTTCAAAAACTGACCTTCGTGATGATTGAATGCTCAAACGATCAAACACTGAACATCGTGTTGAGCGTGCCCCCAAGCGATCAAACACTGAAAGTCCTGGTGGCTTCACTGCATCTTCTTGCTCCTCTGGAACTTCCTCCACATTTATGTACCTCGAAGTTTGTTTATGAATCTTCAATTTTAATGGAGAATACCCAAGCCCCTCTCTAGAAGTTCCGATGTGATCAATCTTCTTTTGCCAGACCTGTCGGATCTTGAATGAACTTTGCGGCTTTTCTTTGCTAGGCTCTTTTGTCTCGTGAGCCAATTTTACGACATCCTCTTGTTTATACCCAGCTTTGACAAGCAACCTATAAGCGTTAGGATCAAAATCTTTAGCTCGATGAATAGGAAGATCTTGATGTTCACAAAGAGGTTCTTCTATTGGCCTAACAAATCCTTGCAGTGGAGGTATAAGGCCTCTTGATTCTTCCAAGTTAGTGAGGGGAAGAGTCAGATCTTTTAAACCTTGAGCAATTTCATCTTCTTCGATTGTGGAAGAAGCCAAATTCTTTCCCTTTTGCTTTAATTCTTGCATCGGGTTGGACATTACTTCTTCAATAAATGTATCTTTGAGATAAAACTTTGCATCTGCGAAATGTGCTTCTGCTATAGTAAATGGCTTAGAGTCTGCAAGGATCGTCTTGACTTGACCGTTTCTGCAATACTTGAGACATTGGTGCAGAGTTGAGGAGACTACACCATTTTGATGTATCCACGGTCGTCCTAACAACATGTTGTACGTCGTTTTGGCATCGATTACATGGAAAAGTGGACTTGACTCCATATCTCCAATGAAAAGTTGAATTCTAAGTTTTCCAAGAGCTCTTTGTCCCCCTTGGTTGAATCCTTGGATCATCAAGCGGCTTTGCATCAATTCATCCAAAGGAACTCCCAATTCTTTCATTGTCATCAACGGGAGTATGTTGACAGCAGAACCATCATCGATCAAGATTCTATTGATCTTCTGTTCCCGAGTATATCCTACGACGAACAACGGCCGATTATGAGGGGTTGACCCTAGCAACAAATCCTCATCAGAAAAGTTAATTTTCGTAGCACAAGAATGCTCATCGACTTCAAATGCTACTGAGTCTGTGTTGTTTTCATTATCTTCATTGCCACCGTTATGGTAACAAGTCATGAAAACCAAATCTTTATTTCTAAGCTGAATTGGCATGAATTCGTTTAAAGTGATTTGCCTCCTTGACTTCCTCCCTACTGAATTTTTGCTCCGAGATGGCATTTTTGCTTCTTGAGGCACATTGGGCTTTAGAAATTTAGATGGTTGTTTGACCATCTTAGTTCTTGTAGGCACTTTCACAACTTTTGGAAGATTCTTCTTTTTGCTTTTTCGGCGTGTGACTAGAGTCCAACCATCGTAATCTTGATTTTGTCTTTGAAGCAAATAGTTGCCCCCACTTCCCTGAAGATCCGCCATCGTACTTGTACTTGGAGTCAGTATGATGGGATCAAAAGAGCCAAATTTTATGGTTCTATCCAACAAATTGGATTGAGGAACCATATCGACTGATGCCAAATTTGACGACACCGTTTCTTCTTCAAACTCGATTTTCCCTTCTTCATAGAGTCGCATGATTCTATCCTTCAAAATAAAGCACTTCTCTAGAGGATGGCTAATCAAGCGATGGTACTTGCAATAATTGGGGTCTTCTACTTTATCAGCTTCTTCAGGTCGCTTCATTTCTGGTAACTGAATCAGCTTAGTCTTTAAAAGTTCTTCAAGAATGCTTGAAACATCAGAATCAGGAAAAGGATACTTCTTTTCTTGCCTCTCCTTCAAGGTGATCTTGCCTTTACTTCTGTCTTGGATAGGAGAAGATTTCGTCTCTTGAGATTGTTTTGACTTGGGAGATATCTTAAGAGGCTTGGTAGTTACAGCCATGGACTGTTTGCTTTCTCCCTTGTTGACAAAGGTTTTGCCCCCTTTGCAGGTATCTTGTTTTTCCTTGGCTTTCTTTGGCTCTTGCACCGGAGGTTCTTGATTTCCAGCAGCTGTCATACTCAACTCCATATCATGAGCACGAGTGGCTAATTCTTCAAAGGTCTTAGGCTTGATGCCTTGAAGAATGTAACGCAAGCCCCAATTCATGCCTTGGATGCACATGTCAAGGGCAGAAGACTCAGACAGTCTTTCTTTGCAGTTAAGGCTCAGATTTCTCCATCTGTGAATGTAATCAATGACTGGCTCATCCTTCCATTGACGTGAGCTTGTGAGTTCGATCATGCTGACTAAGCGACGAGTGCTGTAGAATCGATTAAGGAATTCACGCTCAAGTTGTTCCCAGCTGTCAATCGTCCCAGGCTCGAGATCAGTATACCAATCAAAGGCGTTGCTTTTTAGGGAGCGAACGAACTGCTTCACCATGAGATCCCCATAGGTACCAGCATTATTGCAAGTTTCCACGAAATGTGCAACATGTTGGCGTGGATTTCCTTTTCCATCGAACTGCTGAAACTTTGGGGGTTGATAGTTCCCAGGCATCCTCAGACGATCGATCCTTTGAGAATATGGTTTTGCATATGTATATGAAGGTTGAGTGACGCTTTCAACTTGATCTTTGATAGCCTCCTTGATAAGATCCTTGAGCTGACTGGTAGTGACGAGCTCATTGATCTTTTCTTCAGAATCCTTAGCAGCTTCCTTGCCAGAGTTCTCACCATCATCTTGAAAGATTGATTGCCAATTCTGGTTTGAAGCTTCGTTCCTTTTTCCAGTGAGACCGGCGATCTTGTCCATCATGGAAGCGATCTGGTTATCTTTCTCTTTGATACTTGCTGAAAGAATTTCAACAGATTTTGCCAGAAGTGCAACTTGTTCTTCCAATGATGTGGTGCCAGTTGTCATGACAGCCATTACTCCAGAACTTGATTTTGGAGTAGATGATGGAATAGGCTTGTTGCTTGAGTAGCTATCTTGTTCTTTGTATGTTAACTGACGACTTGCACTTGATCCTCGAGGAGAATCGACTTGTTCAGCGGAAACTTCTTCTAAGTCTTGAATTGGAGAAGAAGTGTCATAGAGAGGGTTTTGATTGAGCACCGGAAAAGTTTGCTCATACAATTCAGCAAGAGTTTTGGTCTTGCTCCTAGTGCCATAAGGATGAGCGGGGATATCAACGCTTGATGATGAAGTGGGGTAGACTGCAGGATTAGCTCGAGCAGGCTTGAGAGTTGGTTTGTTAGCAAGGTTCTTCTTGGGAGCCATTGTAACTTGATAACTTGAGTTTTGAAGAAAAGAGATGAAAGGCAGAGACTGTCCCACCGGGCGTGCCAAAATTTGTACACACAAATTTTATGTCAAAAATATGACAAGGAAAATTTGGAGTCAAATAAATAATTTTATTAATCAAACTTTGAGGTTACAATCTCTGAATATTCTTAAAGAAAGAAATCCTTTGATTCTTTTCTTCAGTAAAACTTTGATCCAAGGGTCTTCACGACTTGATCTTGAATCGGTAAGATCTGCTTCAAGGGTCTTCTAGACTTGGTCTTGAAAAAAAAGGAATTATCTCCTTCCTTCGATGAACAAGATCGGAGAGCAGCTTCTTAGAGAATTCTCAAGAACAAGCACCGCGTTCTTAGAATTTCTCTAATTTCTTCTTAAGAATTTTGAGAGGATTTGGCTCTTCAAAATCTTCTTCTCTTCAGGCTTTTTGAATTGTGAATTTGTGTTAAGAGGAGGTCTCTATTTATAGTGGTAGATAGCCAGGTGAAAGAGAGTTTTAAAAGAACTCATCCTCCTTATTTATCTCTTAATTAATTTAATTTAATTAGAGATAAAGCTTCATTATTTATCCCTTAATTAATTTAATTTAATTAGAGATAAAATATTTATTTTTATCACTTAATTAATTAATTAAATTAGAGATAAAATATTTATTTATCTCTTAATTAATTTAATTTAATTAGAGATAAAAAATTTATTTTTATCACTTAATTAATTAATTAAATTAGAGATAAAATATTTTATTTATCTCTTAATTAATTTAATTTAATTAGAGATAAAAATTTATTATTTATCTCTTAATTAATTTAATTTAATTAGAGATAAAAATTTATTATTTATCTCTTAATTAATTTAATTTAATTAGAGATAAAAATTTATTATTTATCTCTTAATTAATTTAATTTAATTAAAGGTAAAATAATTATGACACATGGGTGAAATTTGATTGGCTAACCCATGAATCCTTGCAATTTGATTGGTTAAACCATGTGTACATAATTAATTATAATATGATATTGTCAATTTCACATGATAATGTATAATTTAATTGAAAATTTCTTAATTAAAAGAATTTCAATTGACACGTGGCAATTTGTAATTGGTTACAAATTTTCTCCTTCTACACCATTCACTAACATTTGCTTTGGCGGAATAAGTTGAAAAAGATTAAACCGAGATGTCAAACTTAATGCAATCCAATATGTAAGACAGTTAAAAAAGATATATATATATATATATATATATATATATGACGAATACAGCAACTAAAAGATTATCGTCCAATCAGATAACCAAAGTTTGTTTATAGGTTCCTAAACCTTAGGTCAACAATTTAACGTACAAGACAAATAAATCGAAGAAAGTTATAATCATGATTTTATTATTGGCCACTGTGTTACACGAATTCGGAAGTTAGTGCCGGATTAAGATATATATGTATTAAGCACAGGTATGCTTAATTTTTTTTAAAATTTCTTCATATATTTGAAAGATCATATCCTCATATCCATATCCGAATATATGTCAAACATAAATGTCGAATATGAATATTTAAAAAATAAAAATAAAGAATGCAGGTAACATAGATTGGCCAAAGCTAAATGAATTAGCTGGAAGCATATTTTTGCTGTATGTCATGTTTGAAATTCACAAGCAACCGAGTCTCAAGCAAATAGTATGAATGCCCTAGAAAGATCAAATCCTTTATGATGAACAAAGATATGCTACAACATTGACAGTTAAAGGTCATTCTCACAGATGAACATGCAAAATAAATTCCCAAGCAATTAATCTCCAGTCGTTATCAGGGGAGTTAAGAAGTATCATCTACGACGCGCTTCTTCATCTTTGATAACTCATGAAATTTGGAAATTATGCACCAATCCTCAATTAATTTTCACACCACATAACCAAAAAAAATCACTTCATTGAAAAAACCATTTTATGCATCAATCAAAGGACAACAAAAGTTTTAGAAAACAAGGAGAGACTATGTACCACTTTTTGCTCTTTGTACTGATCATGCTGATAGGATTAGATTATCCAGGGTTCGGGTTATTTGTCCAAATTTGAAGATTTGTTCGATATTTGAGAGGGTTTGAACAAAAATATTATATTCAAAAAATAGGCTTCATTACAACAAATTTGTCTATTAGTGAGATTAAAATTTGTCATTGATGTTCCGTTTACGTCACCATTTGTATTTGGTGACAAAAAATTCGTTTTGGAGGTCAACACTTCAAAAAGTTGCACATAAACTCGATCTGACTCAACCCATGAATACCTCTAGATAGGATGCACAACTACAGAAATATAATTTGGAGGTTAACACTTCAAAAAGTTGCACATGATCCGTCCAAACAAAGAGGGGAGCAATATAATATATAAGACCCAAATAAAATTGACATTGCATAAAAACTCAAACAATAAAGAATAAGAACACTTATCAAAAGTTTTTTCAATCTAAATCTCAAAGGAAATTTTACACTGCCACTCTATGTAAAATGACTCCTTTGTTATAGTGTCTTCAGCTTTTGACCATGTAAACCATTCCAAAAGGCAGCTGCAGTTATCACCTTCTTACCAGAAAGTTGAACGTCCAATACCTGCTTCAGTCAACAAAGTTTCAGGATCAGCATAACAGACAAACCAAAAAACTAAAAAAGAGCCTTTGGTTGTAGGAATTATTGCAGATTAGAAAAATTATATTTGGCCACCTTATCATAAAACAGCTTTAGGATAAAGGATAAAGGTTTCTTTGTAAACAAAACATAGGAGAATCGGATGTGTCCAATGGTTATTATTCACATTGATAATTTTAACAACACCAATAAACGTTACGTTATGACTTCTATTTAAATCTTTGTTCAAGAGCGTTACTTCCCCACGTGGAAATATCAATGCACCCTTGAAGAAAGCAATGTCATTTATATATATCATTTCCCTGAATATTAACATCAGGCCCTACTATTGTGGTGTGATGATTTTAAGTTCCAGGATATTATGGTTGTTACTTTTGTTGTCAACAACTACAACGTTAGCTCGGGTTCCTGGCCAGCCTGCAAATGCACGAACCTAAAGAAGTTGCACGTCATGACTGCATAGTAAGGTTCAAACAAAATGGAAGAGAAACTAATTAACCTTATTATGTAGGACTAAAGCTTTTTCATCAAAGGATACCCATGATTCTTCAGGAGTTATCTGCTTAAATCAGCAAAAGCAAAAAAAAAAAAAAAAAAATTGTTAAATTTAAGCTAGCAAATACATGATCTAAACCACCTAATAGCTGACCCTGTTAGACTATCCTGGAAATAGTGGATTAACATTTTATCATTGTTGGTGTGGCCAGCCATTTACCCTTAAAATCCAATGTTACCTTGCATGTATGCTAGTATTTACCCTTTTCAAGAGAAGAGGATCATCAAATGCCTCAAAATCAAATATGGAAGCCATTAAAATAGTAGAAACTATACAGTGTGCTTCAGAAGCTCTTTTGCAATTCGAGAGGGTGCATAGTTCCCTTTTGACATGCGTGTCAAGAAAAACTAGGCCAAATTTACAGTGCCCAGCATTTTACTTGTATGATATATTCATATATCAATTGCTTACTGTGTCTTGGCATGCAAAGCACTGAGGGCATTCTTCCTTCTTCCATTGGTATGTCAAACTTTGCCACTCGTTTTGGGTAGTTGCAAAAGAGATAACTTGTTTTAATGTGCTACTCTTTCTTGATTGTTGCAGTATGCTGCTCACCGCAAATGTGTTCAGAGGTGATGCCATGCAATGAAAAGGTGAGATTTGCCAACAGCTCCAACCATTGTTTTATTTTCTCAGTTTATCATCTGCACTCCTCTCTTTCCACGATTTTGAAAGAAACTGATTGATTCTCTTCTGTTGGAATATTTGCAAAATTGCAGCAATTTTAAGCCTGGTTATACAGCACCAACCTCCTTTATTTCCTATGAACTTCAGGTATATGCTGAGCTCTCTACTCTCTAGCTATATTTTATCAAGTTGTTTTCCTTCACTCATCAACAAAGAATTGTGATATCAACTCAGAGGAAATTGGGAAATTTCTAGGAGAGACTTGCCAGCTCCCAGCTCCTCGTTTTATAACAATGGTCACTACTGGAGTCTCAGATTTTGATGATTACTTTGGCTCCCTCTTCTCAAAGCTTGATTTGTTGTCGTCTCGTGTGGTTGCTATAATTCTACCTCTCTCTTTCTCTCATATACTTCTGATTGAAACTTCATATCTCTTTTACCTGTTTGGTTTGTTTGATGAAATTATCAAAGCATGGTGTGATAAAGATGAAGTTTGGGTTGTAATTAATTTTAACGAATATACTATTCACAAACTGATGTAAACATGGTGGTAGTATTCATTGAAAATTTCTCTGAAATCAGTTTTTGTTGATCTTTGTCAAAGTAATATCTCCAGCAAAATTTGTTATAATGAAAGTAACTAAAAAAAGTAAACTTAATGAAAAAACATACGTGAAAGATGGTTGATTACCAGTTGGTCCGGCAGAGCTGCGAAGGAGGTAAGGTAGCTGGGCAATGGGTCTTGTTGTGCACTATTGTTGAGTGCCTATATATATAGGAAAATTCTAACATAAGTTTTTTACGGTAAGCTTCCCATCAGCTTAGATGAATCGTATCCGTCAGATCATAAATGTAAGATCTGAACCGTTGAAAAAAAAAAAAAAATGGGAAACCGGTTGACCCCTTCGAAAAAACCCTTCCCCCTAATACATCTTTCCCCCCCAGCTTTTCTGTTTCGAAAATCCCTTCCCCCCTCTGATATAGAACCCTAAAATTTCTTCCCCTTTTGTGTTTCGAAAATCTGTTTCTCCCTTTGTAATCTGATTCGAAAATTTGGTTCCCCCTTTCTAATCAGTTCGTTTTCCCTTTCTATTGTGTTTCGAAAAACCCTTCCCCCCTCTGATAGAAAAATTTCTCTAGAACCCTAAAATTTCTTGCCCTTTTGTGTTTCGAAAATTTGCTTCTCCCTTTGTAATCTGTTTCGAAAATTTGGTTCCCCCTTTCTAATCAGTTCGTTTTCCCTTTCTATGGTGTTTCTCAAATATTGTTAGAACCCTAAATTTTCTTCTCCCTTTTCTGTTTCGATATTTGCTTCTCCCATTTCTTTTTCGAAATTTGGCTTCTCCCATTGTAATCAGTTTCGAAATTTGGCTTCTCCCATTGTAAAGAATCGAAACCCCAGATTAAAAAACCCTAACCCTTGTGTTTTTGCACAACCGAAACCCCAAATATCAAACCCACACCCGACTCTCTTCCTCTGAAAATCATCGAACCCATACATATTTTTGTTTGGTCATCTGGTATTTTGTTTCTTTGTTGGTATTTCAGCAATTTTTTTTATATTTTTTGTGGATTATTCTAATTATTTTTGGTTTGGGGTTGTTTTTTTGTTTTTTTGGCAGAAATATCAGCATAAATTCTGGGTGGCTGCAAGAAGATAATTGGTAAGCATAAGTTCTTGAATCAGCTTGGAAACATGTTTGCTTTGTTTGGTTGTTGGACAAGAAAAAAAGGAACGATAACTGGATGCGTTTTGGTTTATCTGCGTGTTAATTGAGCCAGTGTTGGTTTCGCTATAATGTGTATCTGTTTCGTCCTAATTAGATGCATGGAAGTGGAAAACATGTCATGATGCTTAAAAATTATGCCTATTATGATTCTGCTATCGAGCATTTGATATGCCTATATTGTTTAAGCTTTTTTCGCTCTCATGGCTCCAAACCACAACCCTGACAATTAGTTTGATTGGCATGGCATCTATTACTGCATAATCTTTCATCTGATTTTTGTAATCTGTCGATTTCAAATGTACTTCTTTTACAATCTGGATTTAATTTTGGTAATTTGGGTATTTGGTAATTTAGTTTTTGTTTTGTTGAGAGACTGAGATATTTTGGAATTGGGTTTTGTTCCTTGAATGCATAAACTTGTGGTAAACTTGTCACTTTTTAGGGTGTTGTGCTCTCCCTGTTGGTTCGTAATATTGTCAAAATTCAATATTGATTGTCATATGGATTTAATTTTGTGATTTTAGCATGCTTAGTTTTTGGAAATTCTTCACTTTGGCTCTGGTTTAGTAAGATTGTTCTTATAAAATAGTGTTAGTACATGATTTTCTGAATGGAACAGTGTTTGACTCGTTGTGATTTTGTCTTGAACCGTTTTAAAAGTTATGATTTCACTTGCGGTTTTGTCTGGTATATATGTAACTTATGGTGTTGCTGCTGCATTCTTGTAATAACAGTGAGATAACATTTACTATAATCTTTTGTTGACAATTTTATCAAATTTTATATATAAAATAGTATCTTGACTATGGGGTGTGGAATTTTATATATATCCAAAGGTTTAAAATTTAAATCATCCCACCCATAGTATAAAAAAAAAATAGAGAAAATGAATATACTGTAATTAACCTTATGTGCATAAGTAGAGTAGAAATTAAACAATTACAATAGAAAATGTTATTATTAATTGGTACTTACCTTTTAGGCCAAATAAATTGTACTTTCCTTGAAAAATCAATGCAAAATTTTTAGTATATAGTTTTTACGTACCTTAGGTTTAAACAAATTTATTTTATGTATATATATACTTTTTAAGATAAATTTTTTTTCCTAATGCAATAATAATAAGATAGTAATAGTTTTACCTCCTTTCTTATTTTGGTTTTAAATAGTCATGTCATTTTTAAATTTTGTCTTTTTAAGATAATTGAATATGAACTTTTAATGAATATGAACTTTTAATACGGATAAGATTATGCCTCTAGGCAGAGAAAATTTTATTAACTTTTTATGCAGAATTAGTTATCCTGATGTACTTGTTTTGTATTATAAATTATAATTTATTGTATGTCTAAAGTTGAGAAATTTACAAACGTTTGTTTGATTTTATTAAAGATTCAAAGAGATGGACAAAGTTGATGAAAATGTGCAGCTTGAGCAGACTGAATCCAGCATGAAGGTTGTAAAACCGAGGGGTGTATTTTTGAATTACTAGTAAGTAACTATACTTGGTGGTTTTAAGTTGAATTCATTAGACATTGTATGTTGTTATATTTGGATTTAAAGAGTGCGAGTTACATATTTTATGTTAATCGCTTTATACAGCATAAATGAATGCAAAGGAGATGGAGAAGACAAAGGGAAAATGTCATTGAAGGTGAGTAATATTTTATGTATCGTTTGTGTGGACACTAAGTTATAAAGTGTTACTAAAATCATGGTTTTTTGATGTGTATGTGAATTAATTGGAATTGTTTTTTTCATAGGTTCGTAAGCTGGCAGCAAAATGGAAAGTGCTGCCTACACAGGAGAAGCTGCCGTTTATAGAGCAGACTGTTGCACAACAAGAGCAGTACAAAAATGAAGTGCAACAGTTAAAAAGACAGAAATTAGATGATGAAAAAAAGAAGGTAATAATTAAATAATAAAATGTTATATTGAAGAAATAATAGTTACAACTGAAGTATGATGTTATATTGCTATGTATTTTTAATGAATGTACTTTATGTGTAGGGCTTGGTTGCGACACGCTGTAGCCCATTTAATTTGTGCAAGCTCTTTAAGCAATTGAAGGAAAAACATATTGAAGGTGCAGTGGAAAGCATAGGGTTCGGTCCCTTGCTACTGTTGAAAGATGGAAAGCTTCCAAGAGAGCTGTGTGAAAATTTGGTTCAGAACTTTAATGTTGCAACCAGCTCCATGGAAGTGGATGGCGAAAGTATCCCTTTCACAGTGGAGGATGTGGAAGGTATTCTAGGTTTAGCAAACGAGGGAGTAGAGGTATCAACTGTAATGGAAAGAGAAGACGCTGAAGTCTTGTGTAATAAGTTTAATATTCCAACTCATCGAAAGATGAGTTTTTTAGGCTAGAGCAAGAAATTTTGGAGTTCGAGACCGACTGTGAAGAGCTAAAGGCCAGGCTCCTCTTATATATCGTTGGACGGTTTTTGTGTCCAACGACTGAAGGGGGGCCATCGAAAGAGTATTATTATTGTTTGACGGAGGATGGCCTGAATGGAAAATTGAACTGGGCAAAACATGTTCATGAGAAGCTTCTTCTTGGTATTAGAAATTTTCATGCTAGGAAGATGAAATCATCAAAAGTGTACTTAACCGGTTGCCTGCTCTTATTGGTGGTAAGTATAATATTTTAAATCTTCGTTTTTCCTAATGCAATCTTGATTTGAATTAATTTGGAATGGAATTAAATTAGAAGTATAAGTTATATTGACTAAATTGTAATAATTTGAGTAGATAAGGTTCTATGACCATATTTCCGGAGTTCGGAGTACGAAAGAGGCAACGTCCACTTTTGTTCCTCGCATTAGTGCATGGGGAACGGATGAGGTAGTCTCTTCAATTTCCCATTCAAGAGACTTCCGTGTTGGCTTGAAATCCAAGGTGACATTAGTTATCTAAGTTGTATTAATTTATTGTTAGTGACTAAAACTTATATATGAATTATGTAGTTTGATTAACTTATGATTTCATGAAAATAAGGGTATTCATATCACTGAAGAACATCACACTGAGCGGCCGATACAAGAGGAGCAGAAGCTGTATCATACTGACTTACAGGTAAGTCGGTTAATTAGATCTTCATGTCTAATTCATAGAGATTGCAAGAAATCTATAAATTATGTATATACTTCACGGATTGCATTAAGTGTATGTAGTATGTTTATTTTTAATTATTTTTCAGGCTTTAAGAGAGTCCATGAAAAGTCTGGAAGCCAGTGTGACAGAACAACTGAATAGAATGTCGGAAGACATGAAGTCGATGCAGGAAAAAATTAATGCTCTTTTGTCGAGATCTGTTGAGGTGGAAACTGGTGGTGAAACCAGTTTGCAAAAAAAGGATGAGGAAGGAGGCATCGTTGAGGTCGGTGGGCAGAGCACGGAGTTGAAAACACCAGGTGGTGAGTTGGAGTCCTCCATCGAGATCATTGAGCGCAAAGCGGAAGAGGGAGATGGAGATTTAACTACACCAGTGAGAACTGATATCAACAATCCAAGCTCAAGTTGTCCTGCCCCACGGAAAAAGAAGGTATATATATTAACTTATTTATAATTCAATAATACTTAGATATGCTATAAAATAACTAATTTGTTTATGGCATTTTATATGATTACATATTATAGGGTCAATCTGGCAAGAAAAACCAAATTGTTAGGTCAAGGTCAACATTTGCTTCTGGTGTTAGTGGGATAGTTACGCGAGCGAGATCAAATTTCTTGTGATATTTGCACTCCCGTCCGCAGGACTGTTTATGTTTGTTTGAATAGACCAATCATGCATGTAGGCATGATATGCTTATACAACATTTATTTTTTCCGTCTTTCATTGCAATCTTTGTGAATGCATACACTGAATATATATTGATATGTAATTCAATTTATATATGTTTAAGTATATACATTTATTACATAAGTCTGATATGTATAATTACTAATTAGCAGTACCATATGCCGTATGTTTGTACAAATAAATATTTAAAGGTTACCGCGAAGAGGGTCGCTGTCAAAATTCCGAAAGAATTAGATGAACTTGATTCTGCAATTTGCAATTATGTGTGGAACAGTAATGTCGATCCAAGGTATGTTGATGATATTTTTTTATTTAAAAAAATTTGTTGATTTTAAGTTGATATGGATTTCGATATTTTATTTATTCTTTATATGAGTTTATATTGTAGTGAAGTTGTAGTCCAATTCGGTGCAACATTTGCATCAATCGAGGAATTTGGCTCCTTGCGCCCAAAACAATGGGTAACTTCAGTGGTAAGTGTAATATATTGTTTCATCGAACTTCATGATTGTCTTTGTAGTAGTGAAATATGTTTAATGAGTTGTTCCCGCCCTAGATTATTGACCTTGTCGGTGAGTCAATGGCCTACTATTGTAAAGCTTCGACTTTGTCAACAAAGAGATGGTATTTTCCGGCCGCATTTTCTGTGAGTATATTTCTCATTGTTTGTTTTTTGCATATAGTTTAACTTTTTTCAAGAAACATGAACCTTATGTTTATTCTTTGCAGACTCATATCTTGTCAACCGAATGCAATGCGAAAGAGCTGATTAACTTTTTTAAAAGACAATTCATTCATATGGGATCCTTGAGTGACTGTTACAAGGTGAGGACATGGAAATCTCTTTATGTACGTACGATCGAAATTATGTTATATAACGTAATAACCTGCTAACAATGATTATGTAATTTCGTTGCAGATCTTTATACCAATGAATGAGATGAACACGCATTGGTATTTGTGTGTGATAGATATGGTAGAGAAGGAAGCGAAAGTGTTGGATACCTTGCCGCGCAATCTTGCAAATAAACAAAGAGTTGCGGATGTGACTCGTGTGGTAAGATAAATACATGTTGTAGTAAATTATATTTGTTCGCACTTGCGAACATATTGTAATTCATGATTTTGGTTTACGACGAGACATTTATAATTTATTCTAATTTCACTTCGAACAGATATCCGCGTGTGCGAAATTGTTTACTGACCCTCTGATGACATCATTGGTTGGTAGTCCAATGGTGCCATTTCATGAGTTGAAAATTGTGAATCCAGAGAGGGTTCCTCTGCAAAGCAACGGGTAACATAACTCTCTCACTATTTGAAAACCTTGTTTTCCATAATGTAACTGAATTATAAAAGCTAATATTCTTGAAATTGCATACAGTTATGATTGCGGAATGTGGGTTGCTGCTTTCATGCAAAATCTACATAATACTGACTATAAATTTGTGGTATGCTATTCTCATTGCTGTTAGTTATTTCAATATTTTGTCATATGTTGGGTCGTGTGCGAAATTTGATTCCCTTTGTATGTATTCGTATGTAGCGTTTAAACGTGTGGGACAGATTTATATTAGTCTCTGAGCTGATAAACCATGAGGAGAACACTTTACGGAAAAGGGTATGTGATGCTGCTCTAACCCTCCATAAAGCTAGGATATCTCCTCATACAAAGCTGTTGCAGAAGTCAGTTGGCAAGTTGAAGCTGTGAAGTAGGTAATTTATTTCAATAAATCATATAATTTGTCATGTTTCGTTCTCAGTATATAGACACTGTTATATGTGTTCATATGTAATTATCCACGAGAAAAACAACTCTCATCCACGTGTTTTTATCTCCCTGCAGCATTTATCCTGTTTTACTTTTATAAATTTTATATATTCTGCTACTACTTTTCCCCTTCAACTCAACTCTTTGCCTTTGATATTCCAACTATGTTTTCTTCCTTAAGAGCAATTTGGCTAGCCATGGTTTTTTTTTTTTTTTTTAATAAAGTACATGTGCCCTAGTCCAAGTTGAAAATTGTTCAAATATGTTAGCTGTCAGGATTTTACTTTTAATTTCTTTTTTTGGGTAGGGGATGATTATGAAATGAGTTTGGGTAGATATGAAAATCTCTTTTGGGGTGTTTAAAACAGATTTGAATTCCTTGCTTAATCTTAGAACCAATTAGTTAGATATCACAGTTTGATTCTTAAAACTGTTTTAAACACCCCAAAAGAGATTTTCATTATATTTCAGAAGATCAATAAGGCATGCCAACAATTTAAGAATGGACATGCCTCATTGAAATAGTATGGCCAACAGTCTAATGGTTTTCATGTTTTATTGACAAAATATGCTTAAATCATGCCAATTGATTTTCAAAATATGCTTAAATTATTAGATTCTCAGTTTTTCTTGCAGCTTCAAAAACCAAAAAATAAAATGTTTAAATCATAGTAGAATTTGACAGTCAAACAAGAAAATTATATGAAGTATGATGCATGTGACAAGGACTGAGAATGGTGTGAAAGATGAATGTGAATGTAAAACTAATGTTTTATGCACTTTTCAACTGATTTTCAAGAGTCCAGGAGTGGATTGAAGAGTTTGATGGAGTTGGGTTACTAGAAACAGTTTCATATAGAAAGCAACAAATAAATGATGGATCAAATAATTTAATGTGTTGAATTAATGTTCGGCACTGTTGTTTCTATGACCTTTTAGGGGCCATATTAGCTGTTACCATATAGTAAATTTAATGTGTTTTTTCAACATCTTGTTTTCTTGATCTCTGTGTTAATGTAAATATGTGGTTTCTGGTTTTGTTTTACTTCTGCAAGGCCTAGTTATTGCAATACTATATGCATGTCAGAACTTTGTGAAAGTGTAAGCTAGTTCTTTTTGCGTGCTGAAAAGTTCATACAAACAAGTGAAGATCGAATTGCCTCAGTTCCAGATGGTTTTTTTGACTTTCAGGGTATCCATATGCGAATTAATGCTACTGAAAAAGCGGTGCTGGAAATGGAAAAGCTTGCAATGCTGGAAAACTTAAATCTCAATTCCAAACTAGAGACTGCTATGAGACAGATTGAAGAGTTAAGATCTGGAAGCAGCTCTAGTCGAGAAAGTGTTAGAGCAAAGAGGCACGTGAGTGCTAGACAAAAAGATGGGAACTTGGCCATCGACTCAGTAACAATGTCAAAATGCAGAGACCAACACCTGAAATTTCTGAAGAGGACAATGAGATGATGACAACTGATTTAAAAGGTTTATGACAACTGAAATTTTTGTTGTTTTTGGTTATTAAATTTGTACTATGAACATCTTCATATTAGTGTACGAATGTTTTGGTGGATCGAAAATCTATTGTTTCTGTTGTTCTGGAGTATTGAAAATATGGCTACTTGGGTTGTGGTGGAGGTGGTTATAATCTCTTCCTAGTATTTTAATTTTGTTTCAGCAGAAGAATCAGTTCAGAAATATGTATTTTTTGCTCTCATAACAATATGTATTTTATATGGCTGAGTTGGACAGTGTTATAGATTGTGATGTGGCATCGCCTTTGCTTTGTTTCTCAGCAGAAAAATATACAATGTAAATGCTATTGGTTCCTCATGAGATATGCTGTGGTGAAAATAAGCAATAAAGTTAATGGTCACTGGCCAGACCACCAAATTACTTACTTATCTAAACAGTTATAATAAACACAACAACAACAACAACAACAAAAAATATCTAAACTACACATGTTCAAGTTCTTTAACTGATTCAAGCTTTTCCATTCCTGTATTGTCTGTATTTTGCTCATTTTCTTGTTGCTCCAGAAAGATGAAGATGTGGTGCTGATGTTGAAGGAAAATTTTACTGCAAAGTTAACCCAAATAGAAAAAAAAGAAAGAAAAATAGTGAATGATGATATATTAATTTTACACTCTCATTATGGAAACAAGTGCATATTGAACTCTCACAATTGTATCTTAGACTTCACCTACTAACTTGGTGATCTAAACCAGGTAGAGAAGTCTGATTGTTTAGCTTCATTATATCTTTCTGGGTAATTGCTGAATGAAAAAGAGTCGTCCTAAAAGTATTAAATATAACGTTAGTCATATGCTGAACAATTAATTATTTCATTGAGCGCAGTACCCGAAACCAATAAAAGCTTAGAAGAAATAAAATTAAACATTACCTGCATCTTCTCGTTCTCTTCAGCATGCATAGTTGGGAAAAAGGCTTCAGTCTCCACTTCACATTCTCCCTATGAGGATTTAAAGTAATTACTCACCGAACATCATACTGTTAAAACTTTAAAAACAGAAATTATAAGTAATGTAAATCTCACATGTTGTACTGAATATTGGAACTCATTGTCACTATTAGAAGTAAGGTTGTCGAGACCAGCACTTTGCATTCCAAGTTTCAAAAGTGGGCAAGTAACTTTACTATGTCCCTCCATTCTGCAGTACCCATACTTTCTGACTTTGGACGGTGTTTGCTTTTTCCCAACTTCTTTCCCTTTACTCCGTCTCGTAATAGGGTCTAGTACTTTTCCCATCTTTGAGATCTCAGCTACGGGATCATTCAGCTCACACAATTCCTCCATTTCAACAGTCAATCTATTAATTTCACTTCTTGCTCTATTAAACGACTCACCTGTTTTGGATGCTACATAGCACATTCGGTTACAACTAGAACTTAGTGATGCATACCGCACCATTTGCATCATCTCGGGTGCAACATCATTCTGCACAAACGATGGGGCACACAGTTTGGCATTTTTCGTCCATCGATGCATAATCAAAGATGCAGGAATATCAGACATATCTTCAAGCTTCATCACATGAATTTGATGCCTACAAGGCAACCCAACTGTCTCAAATTTTTGGCAAGAACACTCAATAGTTTGCGCAGCTGCATCAAAGACAACTACAACCCTTTGGTCAGGTTCCCTGTACTTTGCTAAATAATAGGTCCGCGTTAATTCATTTTCTACAATTGGTTCACGGATACGATACAACGTCTCCTGCTGAAGCTCGTCTTGGAAAAGAGAGAATGATTCCCTTGTGTACATAGTTGCCGCATGACCTTCAATGTCATCTAACTTGCTTAAATGGGTTGGCCTTGTTTCCTTACTGAAGTAATCAGCCTCCAATTCCTTGGTCCGCATTCTACTAACCCCTTGATCAATTGAACGAACAAAGTCAAGATATGTTTTTTTGGACTTCAAGTATATAGCAAGCGAAGCGTTCAAGGACTCACACCTTTGTGTGGTTCGTAATGTCCCAAAAAATTGTCCTGTAATATATGCTTGTGCCCACATGTCCCTAGTTCTATCTTTTTCGACTACCCAAGGGTGCTTTTCAACATTAAATTGTCTGATCATTACAGTCCACTCACGTTCAAAATCATTCGGTGTCCACCATGAAGTCATGCATCTACAAAATGCCTTAGCAAATAATGGATCACTGATATTTGCCTGTGCATTGCGAGCTAGGTGCCACGTACAAAGTCTGTGTCTAGCATCGGGAAAAACAGTTCTAATTGCTCTTTGCATTGCCCTATCCCCGTCAATAACAACTGAAATAGGACGTTTGTTATGCATTGCTTCTAGGAAAGTTCTCAAAACCCACACAAAGCTATCAGTTGTCTCATCAGCAAGTACAGCAACTCCAAAAACAATTGTTTGATGATGGTGATTGACACCGACTATAGGCATCAGAGGCCTATCATAAGCATTCTTCTTATACGTGGTGTCGAACGCTATAACATCCCCAAAGCATGCATAGTCCGACCGTGAAGTAGCATCTGCCCAAAAGAGATTATGCAATCGCGTATCATCATCAGTGATATATTTCATATAAAAACCAATATCCAATTCCTTCTTCATTTCAAAGTAAGAAATAACAGCATTCACATCGCCATCCGCTATTTCAGCTTTACTGCAGGCATGTAGCGCGTTGTACAGGTCTTTTGCAACAAAACCAACATTTTGGAATCCACCAGCTTCTTGAACAAGGTAGTTCATGATCTGTGATGTATAGACCCCAACAGATTTCATAGCTTTAGCTTCAGCTAAATCTGAATCTTTAATTTCTCGATGTGACCGAATAAAATGTTTATGAGATGAATCACACATATCATGATTATGAACGTCCTCACAATATGTGATTACCCACTTCCCAAAACACTGCATGTTGACACGTACACTAGCCTTACATCCGGTTCTAGACAACGGTCTAGCATTTCTTTTACGATTGCAGTGTTCTATTTTGTTAATCTTGAATCCTTCTTTTGTACAACAAAATTGTTGACCTACAAGATCACCAGTATCATTACGTCTTGTACTTCCCCGACGAACACCAAAACCCTTCTGAAAAGCGTATGCCTTGTAAAATTCCCATGCAGCATCCAATGAATCAAAACTCATACCTATTATATCTTCTCTACATAATCTACTGAAATCCTTATTATTATGAGAAATTGAACCTTCACATTCAACAGCATTAGGAGATTCTGAATTCGAAGGACGATCCTCATGAAAATCTTGTGTTCTAGAATCCATTATAATTCTGAAGAAAAAAAAAACAAAAAAACATATATCTTTCTTCGGCAATACATTAAATTGTATTACTTAAAATTTAGATATTCCCTAAACAAGTAAAATTAACATGTAAATGCTATAACTTAAACATTCAATTAAGTAACCCATCAAAATCACTACCCATGAAAATATGCAATTATGAATATTATATAATTTTTAACCACTAAAATAACCGGTTTCATGAGAATTGTATTAGTTAAACATTCTATTCACTAACCCATGAAAATATTTTTGAATATTACACATTTTATAAGAAGTAAAAAAGCTGATTCCATGAAAATTATATAACTTAAACATTGTATACTAACCTTTTGTATGGAATATTTGGTTGAATAATGTGCTTGAATAGCAATGCTGTTGCGCTTTCGTAGAACAGAAACCACGTCTGTTGCGCTTTCGTAGAAGCCTAAACTTGTCTCAGCTAAAACTCAGCAAATAAGCAAACAAAACCCATATCTCAGCAACTAAAGTAGGTGAGTAATAAGGAATGCATTTAATATAGAGATGTAGTTATTTAAACAATGTCATTAATTATGTTGACCTACCATATGTAATTGTCTGTTAACAATTTAAAGAAGTGGGTGAAGCAATATTATCCAATTAAATATGTCTATGTAAGTTAAAATAATGTTATTTTATCTGTAACTAAATCAATAATTATTTTTATTAATGTTAAGTGATAAAAACATAATTTCTAAACATATAAATATTTTTTTATTTTTAATGCAATTTATTATATTTATATTTTATTTAGCACGTTTATATGTTAAGCAATCAAATTTGTAATGATTTGTTATATTTAGATGTAATTTTTATATTTATATGTAATTTGTCAAGTTCATATGTAATTTGTCAAGTTCATATGTAATTTATCATGTTCATATGTAATTCGAGAATTTCTTAAGTTGATATGTAATTTTATCAAGTCCATATGTAATTCCTCAAGTTCATATGTAATTTTCCATGTCCATATGTAATTCGGGAATTTCTCAAGTTCATATGTAATTTATCAAGTCCATATGTAATTCTCCAAGTTCATATGCAATTTTCCATGTCCATATGTAATTCGGGAACTTCTCAAGTTCATATGTAATTTATCAAGTCCATATGTAATTCTCCAAGTTCATATGTAATTGTCCATGTCCATATGTAATTCCGGAATTTTTCAAGTTCATATGTAATTTATCAAGTCCATATGTAATTCTCCAAGTTCATATGTAATTGTCCATATCCATATGTAATTCCGGAATTTTTCAAGTTCATATGTAATTTATCAAGTCCATATGTAATTCTCCAAGTTCATATGTAATTTTCCATGTCCATATGTAATTCGGGAACTTCTCAAGTTCATATGTAATTTATCAAGTCCATACGTAATTCTCCAAGTTCATATGTAATTGTCCATGTCCATATGTAATTTCGAAATTTCTCAAGTTCATATGTAATTTATCAAGTCTATATGTAATTCTCCAAGTTCTTATGTACATATGTAATTCCGGAATTTCTCAAGTTCATATGTAATTTATCAAGTCCATACGTAATTCTCCAAGTTCATATGTAATTTTCCATGTCCATATGTAATTCGGGAATTTCTCAAGTTCATATGTAATTTATCAAGTCCATATGTAATTATCCAAGTTCATATGTAATTTTCCATGTCCATATGTAATTCGAGAATTTCTTATGTTCATATGTAATTTATCAAGTCCATATGTAATTCTCCAAGTTCATATGTAATTGTCCATGTCCATATGTAATTCCGGAATTTCTCAAGTTCATATGTAATTTATCAAGTCCATATGTAATTCTCCAAGTTCATATGTAATTTTCCATGTCCATATGTAATTCGGGAATTTCTCAAGTTCATATGTAATTTATCAAGTCCATATGTAATTCTCCAAGTTCATATGTAATTTTCCATGTCCATATGTAATTCGGGAACTTCTCAAGTTCATATGTAATTCATCAAGTCCATATGTAATTCTCCAAGTTCATATGTAATTGTCCATGTCCATATGTAATTCCGGAATTTCTCAAGTTCATATGTAATTTATCAAGTCTATATGTAATTCTCCAAGTTCATATGTAATTTTCCATGTCCATATGTAATTCCGGAATTTCTCAAGTTCATATGTAATTTATCAAGTCCATATGTAATTCCCCAAGTTCATATGTAATTTTCCATGTCCATATGTAATTCGGGAATTTCTCAAGTTCATATGTAATTTATCAAGTCCATACGTTATTCTCCAAGTTCATATGTAATTGTCCATGTCCATATGTAATTCGGGAATTTCTCAAGTTCATATGTAATTTATCAAGTCCATATGTAATTCTCCAAGTTCATATGTAATTGTCCATGTCCATATGTAATTCCGGAATTTCTCAAGTTCATATGTAATTTATCAAGTCCATATGTAATTCTCCAAGTTCATATGTAATTTCCCATGTCCATATGTAATTTGGAAATTTCTCAAGTTCATATGTAATTTATCAAGTCCATACGTAATTCTCCAAGTTCATATGTAATTGTTCATGTCCATATGTAATTCCGGAATTTCTCAAGTTCATATGTAATTTATCAAGTCCATATGTAATTCTCCAAGTTCATATGTAATTTTCCATGTCCATATGTAATTCGGGAATTTCTCAAGTTCATATGTAATTTATCAAGTCCATATGTAATTCTCCAAGTTCATATGTAATTTTCCATGTCCATATGTAATTCGGGAATTTCTCAAGTTCATATGTAATTTATCAAGTCCATATGTAATTCTCCAAGTTCATATGTAATTGTCCATGTCCATATGTAATTCGGGAATTTCTCAAGACCATATGTAATTTATCAAGTCCATACGTAATTCTCAAAGTTCATATGTAATTGTCCATGTCCATATGTAATTCCGGAATTTCTCAAGTTCATATGTAATTTATCAAGTCCATATGTAATCCTCCAAGTTCATATGTAATTGTCCATGTCCATATGTAATTCGGGAATTTCTCAAGTTCATATGTAATTTATCAAGTCCATATGTAATTCTCCAAGTTCATATGTAATTGTCCATGTCTATATGTAATTCGGGAATTTCTCAAGTTCATATGTAATTTATCAAGTACATACGTAATTCTCCAAGTTCATATGTAATTGTCCGTGTCCATATGTAATTCCTGAATTTCTCAAGTTCATATGTAATTTATCAAGTCCATATGTAATTCTCCAAGTTCATATGTAATTGTCCATGTCCATATGTAATTCCGGAATTTCTCAAGTTCATATGTAATTTATCAAGTCCATATGTAATTCTCCAAGTTCATATGTAATTTCCCATGTCCATATGTAATTTGGAAATTTCTCAAGTTCATATGTAATTTATCAAGTCCATACGTAATTCTCCAAGTTCATATGTAATTGTTCATGTCCATATGTAATTCCGGAATTTCTCAAGTTCATATGTAATTTATCAAGTCCATATGTAATTCTCCAAGTTCATATGTAATTTTCCATGTCCATATGTAATTCGGGAATTTCTCAAGTTCATATGTAATTTATCAAGTCCATATGTAATTCTCCAAGTTCATATGTAATTTTCCATGTCCATATGTAATTCGGGAATTTCTCAAGTTCATATGTAATTTATCAAGTCCATATGTAATTCTCCAAGTTCATATGTAATTGTCCATGTCCATATGTAATTCGGGAATTTCTCAAGACCATATGTAATTTATCAAGTCCATACGTAATTCTCAAAGTTCATATGTAATTGTCCATGTCCATATGTAATTCCGGAATTTCTCAAGTTCATATGTAATTTATCAAGTCCATATGTAATCCTCCAAGTTCATATGTAATTGTCCATGTCCATATGTAATTCGGGAATTTCTCAAGTTCATATGTAATTTATCAAGTCCATATGTAATTCTCCAAGTTCATATGTAATTGTCCATGTCTATATGTAATTCGGGAATTTCTCAAGTTCATATGTAATTTATCAAGTACATACGTAATTCTCCAAGTTCATATGTAATTGTCCGTGTCCATATGTAATTCCTGAATTTCTCAAGTTCATATGTAATTTATCAAGTCCATATGTAATTCTCCAAGTTCATATGTAATTTTCCATGTCCATATGTAATTCGGGAATTTCTCAAGTTCATATGTAATTTATCAAGTCCATATGTAATTCTCCAAGTTCATATGTAATTTCCCATGTCCATATGTAATTTTTCATATGTAATTTTTCAAGTTCATATGTAATTTATCAAGTCCATATGTAATTCTCCAAGTTCATATGTAATTTTCCATGTCCATATGTAATTCGGGAATTTCTCAAGTTCATATGCAATTTATCAAGTCCATATGTAATTCTCCAAGTTCATATGTAATTGTCCATGTCCATATGTAATTCCGGAATTTCTCAAGTTCATATGTAATTTATCAAGTCCATATGTAATTCTCCAAGTTCATATGTAATTTCCCATGTCCATATGTAATTCGAGAATTTCACAAGTTCATATGTAATTTATCAAGTCCATACGTAATTCTCCAAGTTCATATGTAATTGTCCATGTCCATATGTAATTCCGGAATTTCTCAAGTTCATATGTAATTTATCAAGTCCATATGTAATTCTCCAAGTTCATATGTAATTTTCCATGTCCATATGTAATTCGGGAATTTCTCAAGTTCATATGTAATTTATCAAGTCCATATGTAATTCGCCAAGTTCATATGTAATTTTTCATGTCCATATGTAATTCGGGAATTTCTCAAGTTCATATGTAATTTATCAAGTCCATATGTAATTCTCCAAGTTCATATGTAATTTCCCATGTCCATATGTAATTCGGGAATTTCTCAAGTTCATATGTAATTTATCAAGTCCATATGTAATTCTCCAAGTTCATATGTAATTTTCCATGTCCATATTTAATTCGGGAATTTCTCAAGTTCATATGTAATTTATCAAGTCCATATGTAATTCTCAAAGTTCATATGTAATTTCCCATGTCCATATGTAATTTTTCATATATAATTTTTCAAGTTCATATGTAATTTATCAAGTCCATATGTAATTTTTCAATTTCTCAAGTTGATATGTAATTTTTCATGTTTTATATGTAATTCGTCTAAGTTGATATGTAATTTATCAAGTGCATATGTAAAAAATTGTCACCTGATAACCTGCTACTCAGGTTTCAAAATTTGAAGCTTACCACAAGCTTACCGTAAGAAACTTACGGTAGAACTCCCCATATATATATATATATATATGTCATGGTTGAGGCATATATTCACCGCCGCTATCCAACGTCGCCGACACCATCAGGTTGGGAATTACTTTCACTTTTGTCAATGTTTTTGGCAAATCAGTAAATCCATTACCTTCACTCCCTAATCATTTGATAAGTAGCATTTTCACATTGTCATTTCATATGCTTGGTCACAAAAGCCATATTATGCTTGCGACCCTTGTATCTATCTTCAAACATACATATTACTTTTGGTCTAATTTGATTTCCAACTTTCTTGAATTGAAACTATTATAGTATCCAGCCAGGTAAACATGTCTAGTCAAATAACCACCAAACTTAATAATTGCACCGAATCGCCTAACTTATTGCTACATACATTTTTATCAGCTTCTGCTATTCAACAACTCCTTTTGTTCCCAGAGAAAAATTGGCACTTAATGGGTCCCAAGGGGGGTTCAATTCACGTAAAGTTGCATGAATTCTAAATTTAGGGGTCATGTTACCTCTAACACCACATCCAAAACAGTAAATCTACTTCACTACATCATTAACTTCCAGAAAATCAAACACTGCAAACTTAAAATGATTAGGGAGAATGGAAATTAACATAAACAAAGGAACCTTTTGATGACAATATTCAACCGTCCAAGCACAAATAAACAATGTGACCACCGACCAAAACCCAAATATTAAACACTGGAAACACAAAATGACACTCCATGAAATAACTAAAGCAAACTTTAAAATCAAAGCAGACTCACTTACCACTTTTATTCTTAGTAGCAGAAAACACCTTAAAAAATGAAAAAAACACAACCATTGGCAGCAACTACCTGCAAGAAAGAGGTGCCATGTCAGTCCTCTTCAGATTCTGACTCTGCACTCTGGAGCCAATCAATAAAAGGCTTAGCATTCTTCCATATCTGAGAGCCTTTGTTCTCCCTCAAACCTTCTTGATACCATTGCAGTATGTATTCCTCCTCCAACACATCAGCATCATAGAGTGCTTTCAAAACTAAAGCAACTTCCTTCAATGCACTTGAGCTGGCCTTTCCACAAAATGACTCTATCGCTTTAAGTAGAAGCAGCTGTGATACCTCATCTTCAGCAGCAGCAGCAGCAAGGTAGTTTTTCTTCTTAACTATCTCCTTCGCAAACCCTTTCTCGATGCCATCAAAGAGTGCCTCTAACAGAGCAATCATCTTTTCCTGGTCAGAACCAGAAAGAGGTGCCAAAAGGGACTTCAATTTATTTGCAGAAACACCTTTCTTCAAATTTTCTTTCAACTCCTCAACAAGGGTCTCATGAAGGTCTGAGTTGCCATTCTCGACCTTGTGGTTATCTTGCCTTGGTGAAGATGTACCGTTTTTATTGTTGTTTGCCTTACTATCCACCTTTGTTTTCTTTTCTGATTCATTTGTAGATAACATGACCATATCCACTGTCACAGCACTCAGTTGCTCCTGGATTCGCTGCCGAGCTGCCTCTAGTGATGTATTAGTTTGCCACTGCACATCATCATCATCATCTTCATCCTCATCAACCCCTTCCTTTTCATCAACTTGACTGTAAGGTGGTGAAACGTGATCATCATCAGAGCCACCAGGTTTCTTCTTTGTAGAGCCGACTTTACTGGTGCCTTCCTTAGAAGAGGAGCCCTTCTTCTTTCCCTCTTTCTTCAGTTTTTTCCGCTCTTCATCTGCAGCCTCACCTTCCTTAAGTCGCTCCTTTTCAGCCCTCCTCAATGCCTTCTTGTCTTTTGATCCCTTCTTCGCTTCAGGTGGGTTTTTCAAGATGAAAGTGGTCAACTTATCTCTCATATCGACATCTGAAACAAAACCACATGCGGCACAGTTCAATTGGATCATCTGATTCTTAGTTATCAATATTTCAGTTTCAGGGTTTCCACAGCCATAACACTGCACATATTTCTTTATGAAGATCTCAAGAAGTCCAGCAAGCTTAGCAGTATCATGTGATCCATTAACAAGAGAAATCCCAGTTTTATCATCAAATTTAGACTGAGCACCAAGCTCATAGCCAAAATACTTGGTTGTGTAAGAGGCTTGCCTTGCCAATGCCTTCGCAATATCAACCATGTTGACTATGTTCGTTTTGATGCCATTTCCTCGGCCCTCAATCTTGGTGATCATTTTGGGCATCTTATACCTGTAGAAGGCATCATCACTATTTCCAGCACCAATGTTCTGCAAAGCCATCTTCAGCAGCAATTCAAAACAAAATAGCTGAATGTCACAGGCAGCAAATGCTAGAACTCAAGGTGTATGAAGCAATTAAGTCTTCTAAAGTTTCATAAGGTATGAGAGAAGACTGATCTTCAGCAATCACAAAAGGTTGCAACCAGCTGCAACCATGAAAACCTGGGTGTTCTTGAAATGATCCAAGATGCATACAGCCAAATTTGTCCGACAAAGGTCTGATCTTTTTTCTAACTGAAGGACAATACTCTCCAAGCAACCCGGTCGATTCCAAATAGGGAATGGCCTGTATGGACATAAAAGAAACTTCGAAGTTTTACACACTGCACCTCGGAACTCTGCTGATAGCAGCAGCAACTGCAAGCTTCATCAACAAATAGCACCTCCATAAGTCAAGACAACATAGATATACGAACAATTGGTTACAAAAAGTCATGTTCATAACTCATAAGCAAGCCCCAAACATACCCACCAAAAACTTACAAGGAAATCATGTACAGAATTCATTCCAACACTTCAGTAAAACATGCTAGTGACCGGCTGAAACTTCGGAAATTAATATGTCAACCAATAATATATTTGTCTTCAGTAGATTAGAAGCACAATATCACATCAATTACAACGATAAAGCATACCAACAATAATTTTTTTTAGCCAAAACAATACAATTTGTATTTAAAAAATTCAAAGAAAAATAAAAGCTCATAAAAATATGAATTTTACAACATGCATTATAAATACAAGTACATTTTCAGGAAAAAGAAACCCTTAAAATTTCCATTTTTTAAAAAATTTCACTACTACTAAATACAAATATATGATGCCATTAAGTTGGTTTTACATCTAACTCATTTTAAATAAATTATATTTTTATTCAATTTAAATTTATTTAGCACTTATTTTTCTTTTCTAACCTTAAAGATTACAACTTCTATTTCCTTACAAAAACTATTTAAACAATAATCAGCTCCGTCACCTGAAAAAACCATTTAACAGAAATGGAGAAAATAAATCAAATACAAAATAAATAAATCTAAAAAAGCAACAGAACAACCAAAACCCCATTATTCTTTGATATCCAATTCATTCATTGATTCCTTCAATAAATCCCGATTAAAAAAGACAAAGATCTCAAACCGATAATCAATTATTATTATTTTTTAAAAAGATATACAAACAGAAATGATCATCGAAACAAATCGAAAGTTTTAAGATTCTTTACCTGAAATCGAAGGATCGAGAAAAGAAGTTTTTTAAGAGAAAATAAGAGAAGTTAGGGTTTCAGCGGATTTTTTGTTTTTGTTTGTGGAGGTTTGGCTTTGAGTTTGAGATTGAGATTGTTTATATAGGAATTGGAGATGAGGCCAGGAATTTTGGTTGCGTATAAATAAAAAATATGGTTAATTTACTTGGTTTTTTTTTAATCAAAATATAGCAAATTGTTTTTTATGTACTAAAATGCCGTGGTGGTAAGTCCGATCCGATAAATTCGGATCGTATTTATATAAATTTTAAATTATATAATTTTTATTTTCGAGTTTGAACAAAAAAAATAAAAAAATTTCGAGTCTCAGCTCGACCAGGTAAATATGAATTTTTATAAATGATGAATTTATTTCCTTCTTAGAATATGAATTTTTTTTATAAATGATCAAGGAAAATCGCCATGGCTTATCGGGCCGGGCTGAGGCACGAAATTTTTTATTTCCTTTGCTCATACCCGAAAATAAAAATTATATAATTTATAATTTAAAAAAACTTTAAAACTAATAAATTGTAAAATTTAAATAATAACAATTTTAAATTTTTTAAAAATTATATAAATATGATCCGGAATTACCGGGCCGGGCTTACTACCATGGGATAAAAATTATATATATAAATTATTAAATTATTATTTTTTAAAATTATAAATTATATAATAATGATTTAAAATTTATTTCTTTTGCCCAAGCCCGAAAATAAAAATTATATAATTTATAATTTAAAAAATTGTAAAATTTAAATAATAATAAATTTAAAAATTATATAAATACGATTCGGGTTTACCGGGCCGGACTTACCACTATGCAGACCTGTCTAAGGGCCGGGCTACTCGCCCAAGCTCAAAGGATCGCCCATATTTGGGAGGGTTTGGACAAAAATATTAGGCCCGAAAAATGGGCTTGGGCAAAAAAATTAGGCCCGTTTAAAATATGGGCAGGCCTTGGCTTCAACATTCAAGGCCCGAGCCCGAACCGAGCCCGGCCGATTTTTTAATTAAATAATATATTATTTATATTTATATATATTATGTAATTTATGTCATATAAAAATGAAATATATATAATATTATAGTGTAAACATTAAAAAATATGTTAAGTTGTCCATGTTTAACAACTTAATAAAAGAAAAAAATATAAAATTAATAAAAATTAAATAATAAAAATTAGAAAAAAAAAATATGACGGGCCTAAACGGGCTTGAGCTATCCATTTACAAATATGGCGGGCTTAGACAAAATTTGAAGTCCATATTTCGGGTCGGGCTTGGGCAAACAAATGTGGTATTGATACCATACATGGGCTTGACCCATATTTTAAGAGAATAATATATATATATTAAAAGAATAGAAAAAAGAATTAAAAGAAAAAAATTAAAAAAAAAAAAGGATAAGAAGAAACAAAATACAAGGTCCGGTATGGTCTGGTAATTGTATTTTGTTTCTTTATAAATAAAAGAATAAAAAAAATAAATAAGAAAAAGAAGGTGAATTAATTGTGAAGAATTCCCTTTGAGAAATTACCACCCACGGTATAGATTTTTCAGTGTAAAAAAATACTTTTTTTTAAAAAAAATTAAGTTGGGAAATCGTCATGGCCCATGGCGATTTTCCAACTTAGTTTAAAAAAAAAAAACAAAATTTACCGTTGAAAAATCGCCATGGGCCATGGCAATTTTCCAACTGGTTAAAAAAAGGCAGATTTTGGAAAATAATTTGAAAACAACGGTATTTCGGTAAATTAAAAAAAAAATCAGCTATATTAAGATAAAAAAACCTAATTCACTTTCGAGTCATTGAATTTTAAATCAATTTACATGTAGGTCAATCAAATTATATCACTAAACTTTTATTATTAATAAATTAAATCATTTATAAACTCTGTTACATAATTTTAACGAAAAAGCTGAATCAGCACGAATACACAACTTATTTTTTACATCTTATCAAGATAATGTATGGTTGGTATTTTAGCTAAACAAAAATTCCATGTTAAAGTAAAAAAATTAATTTTCTTTTAAAAATTAAGTTGAGAAATCGTCTTGGCCCATGGCGATTTTCCAACTTAGTTTAAAAAAAAAAAATTACCATTGAGAAATCGCCATGGGCGATGGCGATTTCCCAACTGGTTAAAAAAAAGGTAGATTTTCTGAAATAATTTGAAAACAACGGTATTTCGGTAAATTAAAAAAAAAATCAGCTATATTAAGATAAAAAAACCTAATTTACTTTCGAGTCACTGAATTTTAAATCAATTTTCATGTAGGTCAATCAAATTATATCACTAAACTTTGATTATTAATAAATTAAATCATTTATGCTAACTCTATTACGTAATTTTAACGAAAAAGCTAAACCAGCACGAATACACAACTTATTTTTACATTTTATCAAGATAATGTATGGATGGTATTTTAGCTAAACAAAAATTCCATGTTAACATTGTGGGATCCATTTATAATCTCCTTCTTCCTTTTGCCTTCGAAGGTCTCATTTCTAATGGATGGTTTTGTCGGCCAAAAGCGATTTGAGTAAATTATTATGGAAATTAGTGTTTCTAACCCTAAAAAAAGTTTTGGCCAACAAAATCATCGTTTTCCTTTCTAAAATTGATCCCAGAATATCAGCATGGAAATTTTTTTACTTAAAATGCCAGCTAAGCATTATCTTGATGAGATGTAAAAAATAAGTCACGTATGCATGCTGAGTCAACTTTTTTTTTTAGAATTACTTAACGGAGTTAGCACAAGTGACCTAATTTATTAATAATAAAAGTTCAGTGATGTAATTTGATGAAATTAAGGATTTGTGACCTGCATGAAAGTTGATGCTAAGAGCCCAAAATGTAAATTATCCTAAAAAATAGTATCATACTTCCAAAAATGCCATTTTCTCCTTTTTTTTTTTTAACTTTTATAAACTTTTCTTTCTTTAGGGATAATAATGAATTCCAAAAAATGAAGAATGGAAAAAAATAAATTTACACTATTTTTTGTTTTTTAAATAAAAGAAATAAAAGGATGTTTTATTCTTCTATTTTGATAGCTAAAATTGAATAAGGGAAAGAAAAGAAATGAATTATGAATTTTTTTATTTGATTAAGGAATAGAATGGAAAAGAAATAAAAGAATATATTAAATATTATATTTTTTCAATTAAATGTTTAATTTATCATATAAGTTATTTTGAAATTAATTATTTTAAATAAATTTAAAAGTTAAAAGAAAAAAGTTCAATTAAAGAGAAGTACTTTTATTAATTCATAAAAAATATGTCGAAATTATTTTTATACTATTATATATTTTTCAAATTTGATTTAAAAAATTCAAGAATAAAAAATATTTCTTTCGCGGATGGCAGTGGTTTATAGTCATGACCTTTTTAAAAAGAAGAATCATGTAAAACAGATACTTCACGTCAAGTTGACATCTCGTATGGAACCACATCATCGTTAATCTTCACACCATTAAAGCTAAGTCATTATTTAATTGAACACGTTTATTTTAGGTATCATTTGCTTTTATAAATATTTATTATTATTTTAATTTACTTAACTGAATATGTTTATTTTTATATACTAATATTATTTCATGGTAGGAAAAATGTATGTGGTCTACCGAACAAATACCTCTCGTTAAAAAAAGATATGAGAGGTCACATGTAAAGACTGAATGAAGACATGCGGGGAATGGAGAAGAAAAATGCTATGGTTGTGTTTGGGACAGATAAAATAGAAGAATGCAAATGATACATCTATGATTGGATAGCTGTTAATGTTTAGAATGAATTTATTGACAACGTACAAAATACTGATGCTTGAAAAAGAAAATCTCAACAAGTCAAAAGCTAATCGAAACACAAAAAAAGAATGAAATATTAGGAAGCACACAAAAGGATCAACTCATTTTCTAGTTTATGCACACCAAGAACTTTTTGGATTTCCAACGTAATTTAGATATTGAAAAGTTTTATACTAACTTATATTCCATTAGTTGCTTTATACTAATAACTATGTGTTCTGAAATTTTACTAAATGTAGTCGCAAGAGATGAACTGTCAAACTACCTTTAAAGAACTATTTGATCGCACCCATAAACGTGCAGGGGCTGCGGTGATTTCGTGGACGATAAGTCCAAAAATGCTAGTGTACGTCTTTAGCTCTATAAATTTTTTTTTAATAATTTTCAGTTACCTTAATTATCTATACTTTTTATTTCCTCTAATTGAAGGGTATGTCAATTATAATTTATTCAATTCATTATATTTTAATATTTGAAATTGTAGGAAATCTATAATGCTTCTTCCTAGCAAAGGTATGGTGATGATTCATCTACTTATCCGGAGTTCGATCATCAAGCTTGGTCTCAAACTATTGGGGGCATTCAAACTACTCAAACTCATATTTATCGATATGGAACAAGATCACGTACTCGGGATATTTTTCCCTCTGGAAGCTCTAATTCAAAAGCAAGCAACTACTTTGTATGTGGTCTTTGCATCGCACAGCAGGCGGCAAGTGAGTCCGAGGCAATGCAATGCTTGCAGCAAAATTTCAACCGCTTGCAAAACGAGGTAAAAGGGTATTGCATAATCACAATCGAAAATAAAAGATGTCTTGCTTAGCATGAGATGTGAACTGGAACTTTTGAAGCAGGAAGCAAGTTGCAGGTTATGGAGGTGGACATGATGGCGATCCGAGATACTGACCCGAATGCTGTTTTAAAACAATTTTTAATATATTATTATTTGAATATTACTACATTTTATAATTATTTATGAAATTTTATTTAACTATGGTAATTTTTATTTATTTATTTAAATACAATTAAATTTCTATATTACAAATTGTTGTAATTTTTAAGTTAATTGTCTATCAAATTTAAAAATTGAAAATAAATAAAAGTTAAACCCAAAAAAATTTAAAATAAATATAAAAAGATATTTTCGACGAATTTTTGTCAAATTTTGACGAAAATTCGTCAGAAATGATTTCGACAATAATAAATATCGGTCGAAAATAGGTTTCTTTTTTACGGAATTCATTCGGAAATAACGCACATTTTCGATGAATTTTCATTGGAAATGAAACTTTTTCCGATGGAACTAGGAAAAAATAAATTAAAAAAAAAATTAACACTTTTGACATAATTTAAAGTATTTCCAATGAAATATGCTGTCAGAAAAACTCAAACATTTCCCACGAATTATTTTTCGACGGAATACTATTAGCGCCCTCAGTATTTCAAAAAAATAAAATCATCGAAAAATTTCATCAAAAAAAGCCACGAAATTAATATCTTTTTCGACGAAATTTTTCGTCGAAAATGGTCCATTTTCTTGTAATGTTTAGAACTATTCCAAAACTTCATTTCACTCTGGCTAGAGATTTCTTGAGGTAATCCTTATCAAGACTAGTTGAGATATTCTTTTGATCACTCAAGGTGATGAATCCTATCTTAATTACTTATACATCTTCATATGCCTCATGTTATATCCAAAAGAATATTGTCGCAACCTAAAAAATAACAAGTTTCATCGCAAGACTTTATTATTTGGTAAGCGTGACATTAAAAAAACCGAGAAAAAGTCGACTTAATTCCTCTTGAAAAATGAAGGTTTTGAAAATGACCTTGAAAAAGATATGGAGTCGCCACCAATCTTTTTTAGCTAGGTGTGATCGGCCACCTATTAAAACCGATTTTATAAAATATTTTAAAATTAATTAAAACATTTTTAAAACCGATTTCAAGTCTGCGTTTTAAACCAGAGAAATCAAAGAAGCGGGTTCGGGACTCGGTTATGTGTGGGGAAGGATTAGCACCCCCACAACGCCCGTATAAAACAGTACCTTATTAATCATGTGGTATCTCAAGTCTCCGTAAAAAGTCGGTTTTAAATTTAGTATTTCAAGTTAATTCTCAATTTAAAGAAAAATAATTCCATTTTTAATTGAAAATGATCCGGAATTTATAAATTCAAAATTTTCCTATATTCCCCAACAAATGTGGCAAAATATAGAAATTTTTATTAGTTTGAAAATTTTCCAAATCATTCTCATTTTAAAGAAGATATTCTGTTATTAATGATAATTGATGATATCCTCCCCAGCAAACCCGGTAGAGAACTCATGAACTATTTTAACTTCGGAATATCTTTATTTTATTGAAAATCATTACCTTTTTGGAAACATTTAAAAAAAATATGAATATGTATGACATAAATAAAATGACATAGCAAAGTCTAAATAATATAATGCAACCTAAATGATATGATATAATTTAAATGTCTTAGCATATTCTAAATGAAATGAAATATCCTAAGTTATATGATATATTCTAAATGAAATGAAATGACCTAGGTAACATGATATATTCTATATGAAATGTAATATCCTAAGTGACATAATATATGACATAGCAAAGTCTAAATAATATAATGCAACCTAAATGATATGATATAATTTAAATGTCTTAGCATATTCTAAATGAAATGACATGTCCTAAGTTATATGATATATTCTAAACAAAATGAAATGACCTAGGTAACATGATATATTCTATATGAAATGTAATATCCTAAGTGACATAATATATTCTAAATGAAATGAAATGACCTTGGTAACATAATATATTCTATATGAAATGTAATATCCTAAATCATATGATACCTTCCAAATGAAATAAAATATCCTAAATCATATGATACCTTCCAAATGAAATAAAATATCCTAAGTGACATAATATATTCTAAATGAAATGAAATGACCTAGGTAACATAATATATTCTACATGAAATGAAATGATCTAGGTAACATAATATATTCTATATGAAATGAAATAATTTAAATGACATGGCAAATATAAATGATATGGCATATAATCTAAATGACATGAAATATAAAATACTACTATCATATAATATGCATGAAAATAAAAATAAAAATAATGATACATGAACATAGCATATGCTAAATAATATGACAAAAATAACTAAATAAAAAGCATAGGATATCATGAAATATTCAAAACCATATAACAAATAATATAATATCAAAATTTTAAATCAAAGATAATAACACCATCATGAAAATTAAACATAGCAAAAATTACATATTATATAATATGCATGAATATGGAAAATGCAATGCATGATAATGTATTTTTTCCTTTAATTAAGGAAATCCGTATATCTATAAAGATATCCGGCTACCTTAAGAAAATATATCAAATTAAATATTCTAAAATCAAAATACTTTGTGATTGTTTGAAAAACAATTTTGAAAAGCTTAGATTAAAAATAAAAACTTAGCTAAACCCTTTTAAATGGCTCTAATTTCCTAAGTTTAAAATCCCGAACTTGACCACCCTTAACCCGAGACTTAAAAAATCATTTTTAGAGTTTAAAAAGGCTTAGAAACTGCCCTAAGTCAGTAGCTAAACTTCCTAATCAGCCCCCTCTAAGTAACTTAATCAAAACAGAAAAATGATTTTCCTTCAAATTCAATTCTGACTCCACTGTCCAGTTTTAAAGCACGATTTTTTACCCTATTTTTAAAACTTCAAAAAAACCTTAAAAAAATACTAGAGACTCAAAACATGTAAAAATACATGGGAAAAAATCGGCTTAATTTTATGATTAAAGATGACTACCCAGAAAAATCGGAAAAGTACGAGTACTGGGTGAAAAAATTGTTTTGTCAAAACACATTCTTTTGCCTTTGATAAAATCATTTAAAAATCACGGTAAAAATATTAGAGACTCTCTAAATGACTCACAAATAGTAGCTAACACTTTTGAAAAGTTAGGCAAAAAATTGGCTAAGTAAAAAAAATCACAAAGGTAGAATAATCAATTTGACAACTATTTAATTTTCCACAAGTATGCTCAAGAGAGCATGACTTTGAGCCATTGATTGGCCTAAGTCATAAGTCAAGTGGCAAGGACATGAAATGCATGAAAAATACAGTAAATATGATGCATGAAATGCATGATTTAAAACCTAAATGACATGAAAAATGCATGGCATCAATAAAATGACTTAGACCTAAATGAACTTGCATGGCATTTAATGCAATCTATGTCTAAAATGCATGAATATGCATGGCAAAACAAACCAATGCTAAAACTAAAATATGCATGGCAATAACACAAACACATGGCATGCTTAAACAAAATACTCAACCAAATATCATGAAAATGCAAACATATCAACTAACATAACAAAAAATGCACACACAAAGCAAACATATTAAAGTGGCCGAATGTCCTCATGTTTAAAATGGGTATGGCATTTTCACAAGCACATGATATACTAACATGCTTAGCTAAAGAATAACACTCAAATCATGCAAATATAAAGTAAAGACATGAAAACTAATAAGCATTTTCACAAACACATGGATTACAAAATATAAAACATAAACAAACTTAAACATTTTGAAAACAGAAAATAAAAAAATGCAAGAATAGTAAAGTAAACATGATAATAGACTCAAAAATGGAAATAAGCAAGCAACCACATTAAAACAAGCTTCAAGTTTATGTAATTGGAAGAAGATTAAAGCATCAAAACTTGTTAAATATCAAGAATAACATGAAAATAAAAATGCAAACAACAACCCTCAAAAACTAGGCCATTCGGCCATCTCCAAAAACAAAGGGAAAAAAATTTTTCAAGAGCTTTTTACAAGAAAGAATGAAGAAGGAATTTAAAGAAGAACATTAAAAACACTTATTTTAAAAGAAAAATCAAAAGAAACTCACCAAAATAATGATCAAAACAGCAAACAAGAATGGAAAATCAAAGAAAGTGCAAGAGTATGGTGCTTAAAGCAACCTCTAGGAGCTATCTTTCAAGCTTTTTCTCTTATAACTTTCTTTTCTTTTCTAAACTTTTCCTTTTGCTTTTCAACAATGGAGAGAAAATAAGCCAAAACCAAGAGAGAATAGAGAGTGAATAGCTGAAAATGAAAGAGAGACTCCCCCCCTTGTAGTGTGGCTGAATGACTCCCCCTTTCTAGGCTAGGGTGTTGTCATTTTTCCATCAACCAATTTTCATCCAAGGGCTATTGATCCAAGATGTTTAAAACATGAAATTATCACCCTTAGATTAGGCCATCAGCTATCCGCAATTACAGCTGTTCAAGAATCTTAAGCCATTATGTTGACACTCTCCCTCTTCATGCATTGGTACATGAGGCTTATTTGCAAAGGCTTGATCAAAAAGTCACTAACTAACTCTTCATTGTTGGCCTTTTGATTAAAAAATCAGAAACCTCCTACCCATATTTGGGCCTTGTCCGGCCAGCCCCTTTTCTTCCAGCCCATGTTTCATTTTTTAAAAGGCAAGGAAAGCCCTTTTCGATTTCTTGGATAAAATAGCCTTTTTGCCCCTCGAATGTAAATAAATGGAAAACGGAATCCAAATTTTATTTTTTAAATACTTTCAAAATAATAAAAAATTGAATTCTGGAAGTTTTCAAAATTTTCGGAGTCCATTTGCTATTTATTTGGATTTTTACTTTCAAAATTGCCCTTTTATGCCCCCAAATTTTACCATTTTTTAAACGAGCTCCAAATAAATATTTTTCTTCACCAATCTCTTCCAAATATTTTAAAAGTGTGATCTGAAAGTTTTCATAATTTTTGGAACTCATTTGGCATTTTTTCGGGATTTATCTGTTTGAATTACTACATAAGGGCCCGAGATTTGGCCATTTTGCATACGAACTCCGAATCAAGATTTTCTTTCGCCAATCTCTTCCAAATAATTTAAAAATCAGATTTGCAAATTTTCAGAATTTTTGGAGTTCATTTGCTATTTTTTCGGGATTTATCTTATTGAATTTCTGCATAGTAGACCCAGGATTTGGCCATTTTGTAAACGAACTCCGAATCAAGATTTTCTTTCGCCAATCTCTTCCAAATAATTTAAGAATGAGATTTGAAATTTTTCAGAATTTTCGGAGTTCATTTGCCATTTTTTCCAAATTTTCCAATTTTGCCCTTTTGCCTCCGAAACCCGATTTTGCTCAAAACAAGTCAGATTTTCAGATTTTCTTCAAATTGAGCCTTGGGCTATCCTTTTTTAATCACTCCTCATCCATTAGGGGCTTTAGACCTACCGAATCGGGCCATTTCTTGTAATTCTTCCCAATTTCAACGAAATCCACCAAAAACCCTAATTCTCGGTTTTCTTCCGGATTGACTTTTCCTTCAGTTTTTTCTTCAAGTGGCTTCTCCATTACCCGTAGTTAGTGCTTATCTTTCATTTGGAACTTTCAATTTTGACCAATTCGATCGTTTAAGCACTTTTCCCCAAATTTCCCGGATTAGGATTTTCTTTCTACTAAATCTCCGTAACCCAACTTCCGAACTCCATATCTTTCAATGTAGACCTCGGATTATCAAAATTATTTTGCCATTTTTCAATTGAACTTCAAATCTTGATTTTGGAAGTGGGTTGACTTTTTTAGTAGTTGACTTTTTGGGGTTGACTTTTTGAGGTTGACTTTTTTTCAAGTTTGACTTTTTATGCTCACCCTCTTAAACTAAGTCTCGGAGTACCACCTGCAGGATGAAAAAAAAGTCTTTTTACATTCTGAAACATCAATTTAGGAAGAAAATATACCTATTTTAGTGGTCCGGACAAAATTAGATGTCTACAAACATGATTGAAACATCCATGATTAGGACCATAAGTAAGGTAAAATCAAAGTATAGCAATCCTTGTCGCAACCTAAAAAATAACAAGTCTCATCGCAAGATTTTATTATTCGTTAAGCGTGACATTAAAAAAAATGGAGGAAAAGTCGACTTAATTCCTCTTGAAAAATGAAGGTTTTGAAAATGACCTTGAAAAAGACATGGAGTCGCCACAAATCTTTTTTTAGCTAGGTGTGATCGGTCACCTATTAAAACCGATTTTATAAAATATTTTAAAATTAATTAAAACATTTTTAAAACCAATTTCAAGTTTGCGTTTTAAACCAGAGAAATCAAAGAAGCGGGTTCGGGACTCTGTTACGTGTGGGGAAGGATTAGCACCCCCACAACGTCCGTCTAAAATGGTACCTTATTAATCATGTGTTATCTTAAGTCTCGATAAAAAGTCGGTTTTAAATTTAGTATTTCAAGTTAATTCCCAATTTAAAGAAAAATAATTCCATTTTTAATTGAAAATGATCCGGAATTTATAAATTCAAAATTTTCCTATATTCCCCAACAAACGTGGCAAAATATAGAAATTTTTATTAGTTTGGAAAACATTCCGAATCATTCTTATTTTAAAGAAGATATTCCGTTATTAATGATAATTGATGATATCCTCCCCAGCAAACCCGACAGAGAACTCATGAATTATTTTAACTCGGGAATATCTTTATTTCATTGAAAATCGTTACCTTTTTGAAAATATTTTAAAAGATATGAATATGTATATGTATGACATAAATAAAATGATATCGCAAAGTCTAAATAATATAGTGCAACCTAAATGATATGATATAATTTAAATGTCTTAGTATATTCTAAATGAAATGAAATATCCTAAGTTATATGATATATTCTAAATGAAATGAAATGACCTAGGTAACATAAAATATTCTATATGAAATGTAATATCCTAAGTCATATGATATATTCTAAATGAAATAAAATATCCTAAATAACATAATATATATCCTAAATGAAATGAAATGACCTTGGTAACATAATATATTCTACATGAAATGAAATGACCTAGGTAACATAATATATTCTATATGAAATGAAATAATTTAAATGACATGGCAAATATGAATGATATGGCATATAATTTAAATGACATGAAATATAAAATAATGCTATCATATAATATGCATGAAAATAAAAATGAAAATAATAATACATGAACATAGTATATGCTAAATAATATGACAAAAATAACTAAATAAAAAGCATAGGATATCATGAAATATTCAAAACCATATAATAAACCATATAACATCAAAAAATATAAATCAAAATAATAACATTACCATAGAAATTATCATAGCAAAAATCACATATTATATAAAATGCATGAATATGAAAAATGCAATGCATGAAAATGTATTTTTTCCTTTAATTAAGGAAATCCGTATATTTAAAAATATATCCGGCTACCTTAGGAAAATATATCAAATTAAATATTCTAAAATCAAAAGACTTTGTGATTGTTTGAAAACAATTTTTGAAAATCTTAGATTAAAAATAAAAACTTGGCTAAACCCTTTTTAAATGGTTCTAATTTCCTAATTTTAAAATCCTGAACTTGACCACCCTTAACCCGAGACTTAAAAAATCATTTTTAGAGTTTAAAAAGGCTTAGAAACTACCCTAAGTCAGTAGCCAAACTTCCTAATCAGCCCCCTCTAAGTAACTTAACCAAAAAAGAAAAATGATTTTCCTTCAAATTCAATTCTGACTCCACTGTGCAGTTTTAAACCACGATTTTTTACCCTATTTTTAAAAATTCTAAAAAATCTAAAATAAATACTGGACAGAAAAAAATCGACTTAATTTTCTGATTAAAGATGACTGCCCAGAAAAATCGAGAAAGTACGAGTATTGGATGAAAAAACTGTTTTGCCAAAACACAATTTTGCCTTTGATAAAATCATTTAAAAATCAAAGTAAAAATATTTAAGACTCTCTAAATGACTCACAAACAGTAGCTAACACTTTTAAAAAGTTAGACAAAAATGGGCTAAGTAAAAAAAATCACAAAGGTAGAATAATCAATTTGACAACTCTTTAATTTTCCACAAGTATGCTCAAAAGAGCATGACTTTGAACCATTGATTGGCCTAAGTCATAAATCAAGTGGCATGGACGTGAAGTGCATGAAAGATACAGCAAATATGATGCATGAAATGCATGAGTTTAAACCTAAATGTGATGAAAAATGCATGGCATCAATAAAATGACCTAGACATAAATGAACTTGCATGGCATTTAATGCAACCTAGGTCTAAAATGCATGGATATGCATGGCAAAACAAACCAAGTCTTAAACTAAGTCTCAGAGTACATCGAAAGATATGGAGTTCGAAAGAAAAAATCGAAAAGTAAACCCACTTAGTTTAAGAGGGCGAGCATAAACATCAATTTAGGAAGAAAACATACCTGTTTTAGTGGTCCGGACAAAATTAGGTGTCTACAGCTGCCCCTCTTTGACTATTGTTGAGAATCAGGAATCAAGCAGAGATAAACAAATAATAATTTTTTCCGGTTAGTGAAATCACATATGAATAGAAAGTGATTTCTTTTTTCTTTTTTCTTTTTTCTTTTTCCATTTTCATTCATCATTTTTTTTTGTTGAGAAAAACTGTAAATAGAAGATATTATCCTTAAATTAAATTCCCTGACTAATCAAGGCTCGACCCGTCTTAAGGAAACGAATTCGATTTGCAAGAAAAAAATTGTGCCCGGAGGTCTTAAGAATGATGCTCGGAGGTCTTAAAAATGGTGCCCAGAGGCTTTACCCATGATTTTGAAAAAAATGCATGGAGGTCTTAAGAATGGTGCCCGGAGGTCTTAAAAATAGTGCCCGGAGGCCTTACCCATGATTTGAAAATAGCTTGACGATGGTCTCAAGGCTCGACTCATTTGATAAAACAGAATGAATTCGATTTAAAACAAAAAGAAATACCTCGACGGTGGCCTCAAGGCTCGACTCATTTGATAAAACAGAATGAATTCGATTAAAAACAAAAGGAAATACCTCGACGGTAGTCTCAAGGCTCGACTCATTTGATAAAATAGAATGAATTCGATTTAAAACAAAAGGAAATATCTCGACGGAGGTCTCAAGGCTCGACTCATTTGATAAAATAGAATGAATTCGATTTAAAACAAAAAGAAATACCTCGACGGAGGTCTCAAGGCTCGACTCATTTGATAAAACAGAATGAATTCGATTTAAAAAAAAAGGAAATACCTCGACGAAGGTCTCAAGGTTCGACTCATTTGATAAAACAGAATGAATTCGATTTGAAACAAAAGGAAATACCTCGATAGAGGTCTCAAGGCTCGACTCATTTGATAAAACAGAATGAATTTGATTTAAAATAAAAGGAAATACCTCGACAGAGGTCTCAAGGTTCGACTTATTTGATAAAACAGAATGAATTCGATTTAAAACAAAAGGAAATACCTCGACGGAGGTCTCAAGGCTCGACTCATTTGATAAAACAGAATGAATTCGATTTAAAACAAAAAGAAATACTAAGAATGATTCTGGGTTTGGTTCTTTTGGAAAAGAATAAATTTAACTTGAAAATGAAAGGAACATACCTCGACGGCGATCTCAGGGCTCGACTTATTTGAGAAGCAAAATGAGTTTGATTTGGGAAGGAAACGTACCTCGACGGTGATCTCGAGGCTTGACTCGTTTGAAAAACAAAACGAGCTCACTTTGGGGAAGTCCAAGTTTTCCTGATTTCTGCAATGTTAACTAAATGAAATGATGAGAATGACATGCTTTGCAAATGCTTGTATGTTTCCTAAAAATGAATGCAATTAAATGATTTTGTCGTGATTTCTAATCCATGGTTTCTTTGAGATTCACAGATTATCCAACTTCATGACAGAGTCTTCAATTGTTCATTAATGCCCCACTTAAGGAATCCTTCACTCAAGATAACCTGTCAAAAAGTTCCAGTTTCTGGCTTTCGTTGAAATTCACAGATTTTCTGACTTCGTGATGGAGTTTCCAACACGTTCACTGTTTTCTTTTCTTGGTAAACTTTCCAAACCTTTCCCAAGATTTAAATATATTCCTTAGTAATACTTTGAAATCCTTTTATTTAAAGATTTTTTTTATTACTAATCATCATTCAATTTAATAACAATCATAATGCATCTCAAAAATGTATGAAAGAAAATATGAATCAAGCAAAAATTGTCATGAAAATGATAACAAGAATTTATTGCAAGAAATGTTTTAAAATAGTAAAAATAAATATCAAGGATATAAGAAACAAATGTAAGGTTATAGGTTGTAGATGTCCCGGATGCGGAATATCTTGGACCCCTCCCTTTTCAAACCATCTGAAATTTCTCTTGAATGAGCAATTTACTTGGGTAACCTCTCAGCTTCCGAGTTGCATCAGACTGAGTTGTTCCCATTTCTTTTGATTTTCAGGTACTTTCTCCCCCTTTACATGGAGCATCGATTCGAACTTTTAATCAATACCTGAGCCGCCCTTTGTGGGTTTTCAACTCAAGTGTCCTCTATTCGGTATTAAGTCGCCCTTTACGGGTTTTCGGCTTAAACCTCTCCTTTTACATTCTTTTTTTTCATTTTCATTTTTTGTATTCTACCATGCATCTGAGAATTCTAAATGTTTCCAAGGTAAAAATTTCAATTCAAAAGATGGGATGAATTTTGAGAATAACTTTTCAAATTAAATATCCATGCTTGATCAAAATGGGCTTTTAAAGCACGTAATGTAAGCTAAGCTTTAGGTTTACAAAGAAAGGATAAAAATAGGCCTAACGTGTATTTAAGTGTGATTGGATCAAAGATCATTTCCTGAGTAGAACTCATTCTTGAAACATTTGTCCCTTTTTGGACTTTCTTTTCTTCTTTTTTGCTTTGCTGGCTTTCATTTGCCATATTTTTCGATGGCTTTCTTTTTGCCATGATTTTTTTATTATTTTTTCTCGCATTTGCCCTCTAATGTAAAGGGTGATCCTTGATCAAGGTTTAAAAAAAGAAATAATTCCTAAGGCTCAAAGGGGTGACTAAGGATAATTTCTTCTTAGTGAAAGGAATATGAAAGATGGCCATTCATCATATCAAGCATGAATATTCTCTTTGAAAAGCAATTCAAGGGGAGATAGATATATAGAATTTCCATTTTTACACTTGGAATCATTCAAATTTTTATGTGCACAGCATCCCTTTTTTTTTTAAGCATAATACTTCTTCAGTTCATCAGCATTCACGGGATTTCTGAAATCCTTCCCGTCCATTCTAGTTAAAATCAATACTCCTCCAGAAAAAGCTCTTTTTACCACATAGGGTCTTTCCCAATTCAGAGCCCATTTTCCTCTCGGGTCTTTCACTATAGGGAGAATTTTCCTCAGTACCAACTCCCCCTCTCGGAACTGTCTAGGATGAACTTTCTTGTTATCGGCTCGAATCATCCTTTTTTGATACAACTATCCGTGACAAATTGCTTTCAATCTTTTCTCCTCGATAAGATTCAACTATTCATAACGAGCTCTAACCCATTCTGCTTCCTCTAGTCCAACTTCCATCAAAACCCGAAGTGAAGGGATCTCAACTTCAATAGGTAGCACTGCTTCCATCCCGTATACCAAAGAAAAAGGCGTTGCCCTTGTAGATGTGCGGACCGAAGTACGATATGCATGAAGAGCCAAAGGCAAGATCTCATGCCAATATTTGTACACATTCTTCATCTTCTCGACAATTTTCTTGATGTTCTTGTTAGCTGCTTTTACTGCCATTCATCTTCGGACTGTAAGGTGCCGAATTATGATGTATGATCTTGAATTGAGTACACACTTCTCTCATCATCTTATTGTTCAAATTGAGAGCATTATCCGAAATAATTCTTGCTGGCAACCCGTAACGGAATATGATTTATTTCTTAACGAATCTGCATACCATCGACTTTGTTACATTCGCATAGGAATCAGCTTCTACCCACTTTATGAAATAATCTATGGCCACCAAGATGAAACGATGTCCATTTGAAGCTTTCGAGGTAATAGGCCCTATCATATCCATTCCCCACATTGAAAAGGGCCACGGTGCAGTCATGACATTTAATGGCGATGGCGGCACATGAATCTTATCTGCATATATCTGGAATTTATGGCACTTCCGGGAATAATTGATGCAATCTCCTTCCATTGTCAAACAATAGTACCCTGCACCCATAATCTGTTTCGCAGGCATGTGACCATTAGCATGAGTGCCACATATCCCTTCATGGACTTCTTCTATAATTCTCCGAGCTTCAGCAGATCCGACACATCTCAACAAGACTTGGTATTTTCCTTTCTTGTAGAGAATCTCACTGTCTAGAACAAAACCCATAGCTAGCCTTCTCAGAGTCCTCTTGTTATTCTCTGTTGCTTGTTCTAGATACTGTTGACTCTTGATGTACTGCAAGATCTCGTTATACCAAGGAAGGCCATCTGCTTCTTCTTCAATACTCAGACAGTGAGCATGAGACTCATCTTTATTGGTACAACTTCAGCCCCTTCATTCACTTTAAACATTGATGACAAAGTAGCCAAAGCATCTGCCTCTCGATTTTCTTCTCGAGGAAAGTAATTGAAATTCACTTCTTCAAACTCCTCCAATAAACTCAATATAAGTTCTCGGTATTGGATTAGCTTTGTATCTCGGGTTCCCCATTCTCCTCGTAACTGGTATATCACTAATGCTGAGTCTCCGAAAACTTCCAATATTTTGATTTTTCTGTCTAGTGCAACACGAAGGCCATAGTACATGCTTCATACTCGGCAGTATTGTTTGTACAATCAAAATCCAATCTAGCAGTGAAAGGATAATAATCTTCTTCTGGGGATATAAGCACTGCATCGATTCCATGCTGTAGGCACCTAATTTTTTTCGGACCACTAAAACAGGTATGTTTTCTTCCTAAATTGATGTTTCAGAATGTAAAAGGACTTTTTTTCATCCTTCAGGTGGTACTCCGAGACTTAGTTTAAGAGGGTGAGCATAAAAAGTCAAACTTGAAAAAAGTCAACCTAAAAAAGTCAATTGCTGAAAAAGTCAACCCACTTTCAAAATCAAGATTTGAAGTTCAATTGAAAAATGGCAAAATAATTTTGATAATCCGAGGTCTACATTGAAAGATATGGAGTTCGAAAGTTGGTTTATGGAGATTCAGTAGAAAGAAAACCTTAATCCGGGAAATTTGGGGAAAAGTGCTTAAACGATCGAATTGGTTGGAATTGAAGGTTCCAAATGAAAGATAAGCACTGACTATGGGTAATGGAGAAGCCACTTGAAAGAAAAACTGAAAGAAAAGTCAATCCGGGAGAAAACCGAGATTTAGGATTTTTGGTGAATTTCGATGAAATCGGGACGAATTACAGAAATGGTCCGACTTGGTAAGAAAAAAGCCCATAATGGATGAGGAATGATTAAAAAGGGATAACCAAAGGCTCAGTTTGAAGAAAATCTAAAAATCGAACTTGTTTTGGGCAAAATCGGGTTTCAGAGGCAAAAGGGTAAAATTTGAAAAATTGGGAAAAATGGCAAATGGACTCCAAAAATTCTGAAAATTTGCAAATCTCATTCTTAAATCATTTGGAAGAGATTGGAGAAAGAAAATATTGATTCGGAGTTCGTTTACAAAATGGCCAAATCCCGGGTCTCTTATGTAGAAATTCAAGAAGGAAAATCCCGAAAAAATAGCAAATGGACTCCAAATATTTTGAAAATTTGCAAATATAATTTTTAAATTATTTGGAAGATATTGGTTAAGAAAATCTTGATTCGGAGTTTGTTTGCAAAATGGCCAAATCCCGAGCTTCCTATGCAGTAATTAAAGAAGATAAATCCTGAAAAAATACCAAATGAGTTCCAAAAATTATGAAAACTTCTAGATCACAGCTTTAAATTATTTGGAAGAGATTGGTGAAGAAAAATCTTGATTTGGAACTCGTTTAAAAAATGGTGAAATGTAGGGGCATAAAAGGGCATTTTTGGAAGAAAAAATCCAAATAAATAGCAAACGAACTCGGAAAATTATGAAAACTTTCAGAATTCAATATTTTATTATTTTGAAAGTATTAAAAAAAAAGAAAATTTGAATTTGGAGTCTGTTTTCCATTTATTTGCATCCGGGGGGCAAAACGGTCATTTTACCCAAGCAACCGAAAAGGGGTTTTTTTGGCCTTTTAAAAATCAGGCTTGGGCTGGAAAAGAGAGTGCTGGCCAGGCAAGGCCCAAAAGAGGGAAGAAGCTTCTGATTTTTCAATCAAAAGGCCAAGAATTAAGAGTTAGTTAGAGTTTTTTTTGATCAAGCCATTGTAATTAAGCCACATGGGCCAATGCATGAAGAGGGAGAGTGTCAACATTATTCTTGAACAGCTGTAATTATGGACAGCTGATGCACTAATCTAAGGGTGATAATTTCATGATTTTTCACCTTGAATCACTAGCCCTTGGATGGAAATTGGTTGGAATCAAAATGACAACATGCTAGGAGGAGAGAGGGTGCATTCGGCCAACCTAACGTGGGGAGGGGAATTTTCATTTTCTTCAGTTCATTTTCAGATTTCTTCTTGGTTTTGCTTACTTTTCTCTCCTTGGTTAAAGCAAAAAGAAAAAATTTAGAAAAGAAAGGAAAGTTTGAAGAGATAAAGCTTGAAAGATAGCTTCTTGAGGTTGCTTTGAGCACCAACTCTTGCACTTTCTTGATTTTCCATTCTTGTTTTTGCTGTTTTTGATTATTATTTGGTGAGTTTTCTTTTTAAATAAGTTTTTTTTTTCTTCTTATCTTTCTTAAAATAATTTTTACAATTTTTTTTCCTTATTTCCTCACCATGGCCGAATGGCCCAGATTTTTTAGTGTTGCTATTTTGATTGATTTGTCATGTTATTCATGCTATTTTATTTAGTCTTGATGCTTTAAATATTCTTCTACTATATATACTTGAGGCTTGTTTTAATTTGATTGCTTGTTTGTTGTCATTTATAAGTTTATTATCATGTTCTTGCATTTTTTATTTTCTGTTTCCATAACGTTTAAATTTGTTGATGTTTTAGTTTAAGTATATCAAGTGTTTGTGAAAATGCCATGCTTGTTAGAGCTTGAAGCCATTCGGCTACTCCATGTGTTTTACATTGTATGTGCATTTTTGCTATGTTAGTTAATAGGTTTGCATTTGTATGACATTTGTTTGAATATTTAGTTTAAGTATATCAAGTGTTTGTGAAAATGCCATGTTTGTTGGAGCTTGAAGCCATTCGGCTACTCCATGTGTTTTACATTGTATGTGCATTTTTGCTATATTAGAGAGTCAGGCCTAAAATTAGTCGTGTGTTATCAAAGTCTCGGTTTTATTGGTATTTAATTTTAATTCCCACATTTTTAGAAAAATAAAGATAATTTCAAAAAATAATAAAATGTTTTTAAATATGTCCATATTCATGTGCAAACATATTATAATTGTTCTCTGTTTATTTTGGTGCATATATTCCTTTATTGATTAATTAATGATTTATGTTGTTTAATCTTGTTTGGGGCATTTAGAATAAGGGATATAGAATAGGTGGTGAAAGGTTTGTTATTTCTCCTCACACACTACACTACATGTGCATTTGTATATCATGAATCCTATACCCGGGTTCCGTCCTTTTAGGTGGGAGCAAAGTAACTAAGCCTTCGTGATTAACAAACCACATGGGCTAGTGAAACACTTTCGGAGTACTAAATTACCTAAGCCTTCGTGATTAACAATCTGCATGGGCTAGGGAAATAGACTCTAACGAATTGAACCCGCTTTTATCGGGGTGCCTTACTAGCCTTCACCTGTGACAGTGAGGAACAATTCGGGGCTTTTAAAACTCATTCACCTTCATATAGTAAACCTAGGCGAAGCCATGCCGGATTTCCAATTAGATATCCCGAAGTTAAGAGCACATGGAGGAATATTTCCAATCCTTTTACCTTCTATTTTACTTTCCGAATAAGTTTATTTTTTCGGACAATGATGAACGTACATCACAATGCCCATAATAAATGTTGATATTTCTTCCCCGGGGTGTTATAATGCTGAAATTTTGTTGGCATCCTCAGGGATAATTATTGCTTTGAATTATATGTTTTTTTGTATTATTCGTATTTATTCCCGTTACTAATTCATTTTCTTTTTGTTGTTGTTGTTTTTTTTTTGTTTCTTTTTTGCATTCTTGTCATCATTTTTGCTCATTTGAAGGTTATTGGTCTCGGGATATTATTCAACCAAAAGGGCTTTCATGGAGGGTCAAAGTGTCTCAGTGGTCGAGAAGCATTTAGAGGTTAGGAAACAGTCCGAGAAAGATCAACAGGATAATGGGGATTGTTTGAAGATGGGATATGTGTCTAGGGATGGCAATAGAGCGGGGCGGGGATGGATATTGCCTTATCCACCTCCACCCCACTCTTGCATGGATGTTGGAAACATCCACATCCATGGATGTCGGCTACATCCATAACCGCTCCACGGTGCTCTACTCCGCTACACCCCAATTTATATTAATTATTTTTAACTTAATATTGTAAAAAATTATATTATAATTTATTCATGAACATAATTTTAGTATATAAAAATCTTTAATATAATATATAATACATATATACTAAAAGTATAGATATAAAATATTAGTATATATATCTAATATATATTAAAAATATAAGGAAAAATATAAAATATTTTAAAGGATAAAATAGTAATTTCAAAAGTCGGGGCGGGGCGGAGTGGAGCAAGCATTTATCAAAACCGCTCCGCTCCACCCCGCTCCAAAAAAAACCTTTCCATTCGGAGCGGATCGGTGCGAAATCCATCGGTCGGATCGGGTTTTGCCATCCCTATATGTGTCAGCATTGCCAGTTGAGGTTGATCTTACTATCAAGCAAAATGATCTCCGGGAATTGATAGATATATGGAATCAGTGGAACATATCGGAAAAAGAAGCCTTCACTCAGACATATGGGGACATAGCACTGTTAGCTCAGGTTAAGGTCAGTGGTGAGGTAATCCGGGCTATGGTGCAATTTTGGAATCCCGCTTATCGGTGTTTTACCTTCAACCGAGAGGATATGACTCCAACCATAGAGGAGTATTCGACCTTGCTGTATATTGAGAATGTTATTCCCGACCGTATTTACTTGAAGGATACAAAGACGCCGGGTTTCAAGAAAAAGGTGTCTAAAATTCTGGGAGTGGAAAGAAATTTGGTCGAAAGCCATGTTGTTCGAAACGGGGTAAGCTACTGTATATGATGGGACATTTTACGGACCTTAATCCATAGCCATTCAAGTAAGGAGACAGTTAGGAATATTTTTGCTTTGGCTATCTATGGTTTAGTTATCTTTCCGAAGACATTAGGGTATGTGGATGTGGCAGTATTTGATGTTTTTGAGAGGCTTGAGCAAAGGATAAACCCAGCCCCAGCAATCATAGCAGAAACAATCCGATCCCTGAATTTCTGAAGACAGGAAGGCAAAGGTCATTTTCTAGGTTGTATACAGCTCCTCTACATATGGGTTCAGAGCCATTTTTGTAAATAGGAGAATTTCCCTCTTCGCTTATACTGTAAATCTTTTGCACCAATTGGTGAATTTCTTAAGAGGGATTGGCTTGAGAATAGGACTGAGGAGCAATGGATCAACATATTCCGAAATATCTGGGCTGAGATGATAGTTTGGAGAGCTCCATGGATAGCTCCTATGCCGACATTATATACATGCGGAGATAAAGCTTCTGTTCCATTATTGGGAGTATGGGGAGGAGTGAGCTACGCACCACTGCTAGTATTGAGGCAATCAGAATCCCATCCGTTTACTCCTATGACCCATGACCTTAGTAATTCGAAATTTGATTATGGAGAAGATGGATATTCGGGAAAGATCCGTGAGATTGTAGTAGCATGGAAGGAAACTCATCGGGTAGAGGTAGCTAGATATGCTGACATCGTCACACCTGATTACCTGACATGGAAGGAATCAAGGGTTAATGATAGGTTGTTGACATCAGATGGGGAAGAAGTTCAGCATTTGAGTTCGCCGCCCAAGGAAGCACCATCGGAGTTAGAAATTGCTAGGGCATAATTTGAAAAAGAAAATGCCTAAATGAGCAAGGAAATTGCCCGATTGCAAGAAGAGCTTGAGGATATGAAAGATAGGGAGGCGGCCCGAGAAAAAGAAAAGCAAAAGATCAAGAGAGAGCGGGACATTGTTCAAAGCGATCTTCAGGAATTACACTTGGAGAACAAGAGGTACCGTTTCGAGCTCAAATTCGAGGGGACCCTTAAGACTTTCGGGGAATGGGAACAAGAAGTCAGAAACCTCAAGAAGGAAAAGAACTATTGGGCAGAAAAAGCAAAACATGAGGAAGCCCAAGCAAATCAACTTGAGAAACAAGCTAAGGAAAGCTTACACGGTGATGCTTCTGCTGACACGTCAAATGGTCGTGAACAAGTAGGGATTAGATGGAAGAGTAAGGCAATCAAAAGAGAGCAGTGAAGAAGGTCCAGGATCCGAGGGAGTTATTATAGGACCAGTATTTTGTAATAGTTTTTAGGAGAGACAGATTATCATATTGTTTTAAGTAGGGATCTTTTTTTGATGTATTTAATTCCAGGAAATCAATGAAAGATCGTTTGGTTGGAGTTATCCCGGGGCCAATACTTTTAAATGCATTCATCATTCATTTGTTCTTTCTTTTATATATTTCATTTCATTTGTTCATTCATTTTATATTCATAATCATTTATTCATTTATTCTTTATAAATTGGTCATACACTTAGTCATTTATTTATTTGTCCATTCATTTATTATCTATAATCAGTCATTTAAGTTCATACACTTAGTCATTTACTTAGTTGTGCATTCACTAACATCTGTTCATTCATTCATTCATTTTTTATAAAATAAAATAAGAACTGTGTTAATAATTTCTAATCCATGGTTTTTAAAACTAAAGGTACAATTGGTCGCACTCAGAAAGAATCAGACTTTCAACACCCTTACAATACTCGATCTCGAGCAATAGCTATGGAGAACGATCAGCTTGCCAAAATTGAAAGGATGGAAAGAATTCATAAAGAACTGTAGGAACAGTTAACTAAGTCTCAAGAGGAGACACGAGAATAGATGACAAAACTCCTAACTGGCCAGGAGAAAATTCGACTACCGAAATGGGGGCAGTGAACCAGGAAGATCAACCAGAAGTGGTACAGAGAAATGGCCAGACATCCCAACCTGTAGGAAATGAACTCCTAACTGGGGTAGCATCCTACATTTATATCCAACCAGCAGCCGAAACACAAAATTTCGGTCCTAAAAGGGGTAATATCGGAGTTGATCCAATTGAGGTTGAGGTTCCAGACTTCGAAGAAATGGCAAAAAAGGAAAGGGCCAAAATGACTGAATTGAAGAGGGTCGAAACTGCTGAATCTCAAAAGAAATACCAGCTGCTGGAGGAAAGGTTAAGGGCAGTTGAAGGAGCAGAGTTATTTGGCAGTCTAGATGCGAAAGAGATGAGCTTGGTACACGACCTAGTAATTCCCCCAAAGTTCAAAGTACCAGACTTTGAAAAGTATAATGGGACCACCAACCCATCAGCTCATTTGACCATGTACTGCAGAAGGATGACGGGACATGATGATAATGAGAAATTGCTTATTCATTGCTTCCAAGATATCTTGACAGGGTCAGCAACCCGATGGTACAATCAACTGAGTCGCACCAAAATTCGTTCATGGACGGATTTGGCCAGGGCCTTCATAGAATATTAAAAGCATGTATCTGACATGGTACCTGATAGGCTGTCATTACAGAATATGGAAAAGAGATCCAATGAGAGCTTCAAAAAATACTCTCAGAGGTGGAGGGATCTGGCCACACAAGTACAACCCCCTTTAACTAGCAAAGAAACCACAGTGTTTTTCATCAACACCTTGAAAGCACCTTATTATGACAAATTGGTTAGAAGCGCTACCAAAGACTTTGCAGATATGGTAATATCTGGGGAAATGATAGAATCCGCAATTAAAAATGGGAAGATGGAAAAGGGTGAGTATGCTACCCCAAAGAGAGTTTTTCCTGCAAAGAAGAAGGAGGAAACACATGCAGTAAGCTTCAGCCAATACCCCTATACACCTCCTAAACCATACACACCACCAAGGCCCTATACTCCTACCACACCTTATGCACCTCCGACACCTTACACACCATACCTGGGGTATAATCCTTACTACCCCAATGTCAACCACCTTACCAAAAACCCATTCCTCTACACCAATATACCACAACAGCTATTCCCAACTGGTATATCCCATCAAATAACCCTTTCTAGAAATATTGTCCCAAACACTCAGGGTCCCACACGCAATGATCAACGTTCACCAAGGAACGATCAAAAAACCCAATTTGATCCGATTCCTACCACCTACGGTGAGATATATCCAAAACTATTGCAAGGTCAACTTGTTGCACCCGTGTACCTCAAACCTCTGACACCTCCATATCCAAGATGGTACAATGCAAACACTAACTGCGCATACCACGCGGGAATCCAAAGACATTCGATTGAAGATTGCCTGGCTTTCAAAAAGAAAGTCCAAAGCCTGATCAATGCTGGGGTTGTGAAGTTTGGGTCAAAAAATGGATCGAACGTAGCTGGAAACCCATTGCCCGATCTTGCTGGGAATCAGGTAAATGCAATATTGACCGGAGAAGGCAGAAGATTAAAAAGGGATATTAGGGAAGTCAAGATTTCGATGTTGATAGTATGGGTTGAAATGGTCAAGGCAGGATTGGTGGAAGATACAGATAGTCTGAAAATGGTTGCAAAAAGAGTGCATAATTGGTGCCAGTTCCACAAATATGGAAGCCATGACATACAGGACTGCGGGGACTTTCGGGTTGAAGTCCAAAGGATGATGGATAATGGGTAAGCCCAATTCTACAAGGAGATAGAGGAGGAAATAGAAGTCATTGAAAATGCAGGTGGCTATGGGATAGGAAGACCCCTGATCATCTACTATGATGAACCAGAGGAGAAAGTTATGCCAGTCATTGAGGAAAATGTGCCCAAGTTAATCATTGATTTACATGTTTCCTTTTCATACAAGGAAAACAAGGCTGCACCATGGAAATACGACTGTAGCATGGTTATGCCTGGATCTTCAAACCAGCAGGATATCACAGGTGTGGGGCATTTAACCCGAAGCGGGAGGTGTTATGCTCTGGAGGCTGCTGAACAGGGGTTAGCAGGGAAAGACAGAGGAACAGATAAAGGGAAAAAGGTCATCGAGCCAATCCATATTGAGATGGATTTGCCAAAAGAAGCAGAGAGGGGATAAGCCCCGGTTAACAGAATGAAAGAACCAGTATGTGAGAAAGAAGCCTGTGAGTTCTTAAAATTCATAAAGCACAGTAAGTATAGCGTGGTTGAACAACTGCAACGTCAACCAGCTAGGATCTCAATCTTATCCTTGCTTTTGAATTCAGAACCACACAAAAATGCCATGTTAAGAGTATTGAATCAGACATACGTGGCTAATAATATATCAGTAGAAAAGTTGGACAGGTTGGTGGGAAACATCGCAGCAGATGACTACATATTTTTCAGCTATGAGGAGATACCACCCAATGGTATTGGATCAACGAAAGCTCTCCATATAACTACCACTTGTAATACTAAGGGTCCTTTTGGATAATGGTTCTTCACTAAATGTGATGCCTTTAGCAACCCTATCCAAATTGCCAATGGATATATCTCATCTGATACCAAGTTGCACACTGGTCAGGGCTTTTGATAGAACAAGGAGAGAGGTTATGGGAACCATTGAAGTTCCTCTGGAGATAGGCCCTTGTATTTATACGGTGAACTTCCAGGTCATGGATATTAATCTATCTTATAATTGCTTGTTGGGAAGGCTATGGATACATTCAGCTGGGGCTATACCCTCGTCTCTCCACCAAAAGTTGAAATTTGTGATAGAGGGTCATTTGATCATAGTATCAGGAGAAGAAGACATAATAGCCTCCGCATTTATTGAATCTCCTTATGTTAAGCCCAATGAAGATGCCGTAGAGTGTTCTTTTCGGTCTTTGGAATTCGTAAATGCAGTTTTCGTCACTAAAGGACGAAAAATTTCGAAACCAAGGTTGTCCAAGAACACAAGGCTGGGAGTAAGAACCATAGTGGGAAAAGACTACAGGGCTGGAAAAGGTTTGGGGAAATATCTTCAAGGAATGGCTAGAGCAATGCAAGTAATAGGAAAGAAAGACCGGTTTGGCCTAGGGTATCTTCCGAAGGCCCATAAGCAAAGGAAACAAGTTGAAAGGAACCGACAAAGGAGGATGGCCCGTCTTACAGGTATGGATATTGAATGGGAGCCTATGACATTCCCACCTATCCTTCACAGCTTTCGCTCAGCCGGTTCTCTGTTCGGAGAAAAGAATTCTGATGATGTGCTCGTAATGATAGAGCAAGCCTTCGAGAGATTCCAGGTGAATAGGGATGAGCAAATGTATGATGTGGAGATCTGCACAATTGAGGAAGAAAGAATTGAAAGAGAGAATGCTAACTGGATGGTGCGACCTTGTCCACCAGAATATAGACTAACCAACTGGAGTGCGACTGGGTTGCCCATAGTTTTTAAGTCTATTCCAACGTAATATTTTTTTTTTAAAAAAGCAACCTTAATAATCTTTACCCAGAAATATTAAGAGTTTTTTTTTTCTTTCTGTAATGGGTTTTTTGTATAAATATTTTCATTCAATAAATAACAAGCACAATGCATTTTATCCATATTGATGTGTCCATATTCTTTCATTTTTGTTATTTATTTTGTTTTCATTATATATTTTCCTATATTGTTTCTTCTCCACCTATTTACAGGTGTGCGGATGCAGAATATGAGGACCTTCCTGTCAGCAATTCTGAAATTGATTTTGAAAGACCTATTTGCACAGGTGATTTTGAGGCTAATGAAGATACTGACGATTATGGTCTACCTCCGGATCTATTAAGGAAAATAGAACAAGAGGAGAAACAAGTACTTCCTCATAAGGAGTTATTGAAAACGATAAATCTGGAAGATGGTGAAGAGATAAAGGAAGTCAAAATCGGGACTTCATTGTCATCATCAATAAAGGACGAATTGATAGCCTTGCTCCAAAAGTATGTGGATGTATTTGCATGGTCTTACCAAGACATGCCAGGGTTGGATTCGGATATTGTGGTTCATAAGCTCCCTTTAAGGCCAGAATGCAAGCCGATTCAGCAAAAGTTGAGAAGAATGAGGCCAGACATGCTGTTAAAGATAAAAGAGGAGATGAAGAAGCAACTTGATGCTGGATCCTTAGAGGTGCCAAAATATTCAGAATGGGTGGAAAATATTGTTCTAGTACCAAAGAAGGATGGCAAAGTACGGATGTGCATTGATTACCGAGATTTGAGCAAGGCCAGCCCTGAAGATAATTTCCCTTTGCCCCATATTGATACTCTGGTGGATAATACAACAAAGAGTTCTTTATTTTCTTTCATGGATGGATTCTCAGGATACAATCAGATCAAGATGGAACAGGAAGATATGGAGAAAACCACATTTGTTACAATGTGGGGAGCCTTCTGCTACAAGGTAATGCCATTTGGGTTGAAGAATGCTGGGGCAACATATCAGAGAGCCATGGTGACCTTGTTCCATGATAATGGATAAAGGAATTGAGGTCTATGTTGATGATATGATCGCAAAGTCACAAGGAGAAGAGGATCATATTGTGAATCTTAAAAAACTCTTTGAATGACTAAGGAAATTTAGACTCAAGCTAAATACGGCAAAATGCACGTTTGGAGTCACCTCAGGGAAATTGTTGGGTTTTGTCATCAGCAAAAGAGAAATTGAGATTGACCCGGATAAAGTAAAGGCCATTCAAAATTTGGCACCACCTCACACTCAAAAGGAAGTATGAGGCTTCCTGGGGAGATTGAATTACATTGCTCGGTTTATTTCTCAATTAACCGATAAATGTGATCCAATATTCAAGTTACTTCAAAAACGTGATCTAGGAGAATGGAATGAAGGTTGTCAGATTGCATTTGAAAAGGTCAAACATTATCTATCCAACCCACCAGTATTAATGCCACCTATTCCGGATAAACCAATGATACTGTATTTATCAGTATTTGAAAGATCCATGGATTGTGTTTTGGGGCAGCTTGATGAAACTGGAAAGAAAGAATAGGCAATTTACTACCTCAGTAAGAAGTTCACAGATTATGAGTTGAAATATTCGTCGGCAGAGAAGTTGTGTTGTGCCTTAGCTTGGACTGCTCGAAGACTCAGACAGTATATGTTGTATCACACAACGTGGTTGATTGCTAAGCTGGATCCAGTCAAATACATGTTGGAAGCACCTTCTTTGTCAGGGAGGACGGCAAGATGGCAGGTTTTATTATCAGAGTACGATATTGTATATGTAAGTAAAAAAGCTATCAAGGGCAGTGCAGTGGCTGAATTCTTAGCACGTCGGACAGTGGAAGATTATGAGCCGTTGAACTTTGACTTCTCGGATGAAGATTTGATGTATGTGTCGCAAGCAGATGAAATTCCCTTGAAGAAGAAAGTATGGAAAATGTACTTTGATGGCGCATCTAATGCCATGGGGCATGGAATCGATGTAGTGCTTATATCCCCAGAAAAAGATCATTATCCTTTCACTGCCAGATTGGATTTTGATTGTACAAACAATACTGCTGAGTATGAAGCATGTACTATGGGCCTTCGTGCTGTAGTGGACAGAAAAACCAAAGTATTGGAAGCTTTTAGAGACTCAGCCTTAGTGATTTACCAGCTACGAGGAGAATGGGAAACCCGAGATACAAAACTAATCCAATACCGAGAACTCATACTGAGTTTATTGGAGGAGTTTGAAGAAGTGAATTTCAATTACTTTCCTCAAGAAGAAAACCGAATGGCAGATGCTCTAGCTACTTTGCCATCAATGGTTAAAGTGAATAAAGGGGCTGAAGTTGTGCCAATAAAGATGAGTATATATGAGTCTCTTACTCACTATCTGAGTATTGAAGAAGAAGCAGATGGCCTCCCTTGGTATAACGACATCTTGCAGTACATCAAGAGTCAATAGTATCCAGAACAAGCAACAGAGAATGACAAGAGGACTCTGAGAAGGCTAGCAATGGGTTTCGTTCTAGACAGTGAGATTCTCTACAAGAAAGGGAAAGATCAAGTCCTATTGAGATGTGTCGGGTCTGCCAAAGCTCGAAGAATCATAGAAGAAGTCCATGAAGGGATATGTGGCACTCATGCAAATGGTCACATGCTTGCTAAACAGATTATGAGGGCAGGTTACTATTGGTTGACAATGGAAGGAGATTGCATTAGATAAAGTGCCATAAATGCCAGATATATGCAGATAAGATTCATGTGTCGCCATCAGTTTTAAAGACCTTCCGGCACCAGTGTTAAAGACCTTCAGGCACCAATTTTAAAGATCTTCGGGCACCAATTTTAAAGACCTTCGGGCACCAGTTTTAAAGACCTTCGGGCACCAATCTTAAAGACCTTCGGGCACCAGTTTTAAAAACCTTCGGGCACCAATTTTAAAGACCTTTGGGCATCAGTTTTAAAGACCTCCGGGCACCATTTTAAAGACCTTTGGGCACCAGTTTTTAAGACCTTCGAGCACTATTCTTAAGACCTTCGGGCACAATTTTTTCTTTTGAAATCGAACTTGTTTCCTTAAGACGGGTCGAGCCTTGATTAGTCAGGGAATTCAATTTAAGGACAAAATCTTCAATTTATAGCTTTTATCAACAAAAAAATAAATTGAAATGATGAAAAAATGATAAGAAAATGAAAAAGAAACCCCTTCCCTTGCCTTCACATGTGATTTTACTGACCGAGTTAAATTAGTGTTTGTTTATCTTTGCCTGATTCCTAATTCTCAGCAATAGCCAAAGAGGGACAGCAGTAGACACCTAATTTTGTCCGGAGCATTAAAACAGGTATGTTTTCTTCCTAAATTGATGTTTCAGAATGTAAAAGGACTTTTTTCATCCTGCAGGTGGTACACTGAGACTTAATTTAAGAGGGCAAGCATAAAAAGTCAAACTTAAAAAAAGTCAACCCCAAAAAGTCAACCCTAAAAAGTCAACTACTAAAAAAGTCAACCCACTTTCAAAATCAAGATTTGAAGTTCAATTGAAAAATGGTGAAAGAATTTTGATAATCCGAGGTCTACATTGAAAGACATAGAGTTCGAAAGTTGGTTTATGTAGATTCAGTAGAAAGGAAACCCTAATCCGGGAAATTTGGGGAAAAGTGCTTAAACGATCGAATTGGTCGGAATTGAAGGTTCCAAATGAAAGATAAGCACTGACTACGGGTAATAGAGAAACCACTTGAAAGAAAACTAAAAGAAAAGTCAATCCGGGAGAAAACCGAGAATTAGGGTTTTTGGTGGATTTCGGTGAAATCGGGACGAATTATAGAAATGGCCCGAATTAGTAAGAAAAAGGCCCATAATGGATGAGGAATGATTAAAAAGGGATAACCCAAGGCTCAATTTGAAGAAAATCTGAAAATCGAACTTGTTTTGGGCAAAACCGGGTTTCAGAGGCAAAAAGGTAAAATTGGAAAAATTGGGAAAAATGGAAAATGGACTCCAAAAGTTCTAAAAATTTGAAAATCTCATTCTTAAATCATTTGGAAGAGATTGGCGAAAGAAAATCTTGATTCGGAGTTTGTTTGCGAAATGGCCAAATCCCGGGTCACTTATGCAGAAATTCAATAAGGAAAATCCCGAAAAAATAGCAAGTGGACTCCAAATCTTCTAAAAATTTGAAAATATCATTTTTAAATTATTTGGAAGAGATTGGTGAAAGAAAATCTTGATACGAAGTTCGTTTGCAAAATGGCCAAATCCCAAGCCTCTTATGTAGTAATTCAAGAAGATAAATCCCAAAAAAATACCAAATGAGTTCCAAAAATTATGAAAACTTCCAGATCACACTTTTAAACTATTTGGAAGATATTGGTGAAGAAAAATCTTGATTTGGAGCTCTTTTAAAAAATGGTAAAATGTAGGGGCATAAAGGGCATTTTTGGAAGAAAAAATCCAAATAAATAGCAAACGGACTCGAAAATTTTTGAATACTTTCAGAATTCAATATTTTATTATTTTGAAAGTATTAAAAAAATAAATTTTGAGTTTGGAGTCTGTTTTCCATTTATTTGCATCCGGGAGGCAAAACGGTCATTTTACCCAAGCAACCGAAAAGGGCTTCTTTTGGCCTTTTCAAAATCAGACTTGGGCTGGAAAAGAGAGTTCGGGCCAGCCAAGGCCCAAAGGAGGGAAGAAGCTTCTAATTTTTCAATCAAAAGGCCAAGAATTAAGAGTTAGTTAGAGATTTTTTTGATCAAGTCATTGTAATTAAGCCACATGGGCCAATGCATGAAGTCCTCAGTGTCAACATTATTCTTGAACAACTGTGATTATGGACAGCTGATACACTAATCTAAGGGTGATAATTTCATGATTTTTCACCTTGAATCACTAGCCCTTGGATGGAAATTGGTTGGAATCAAAATGACAACATGCTAGGAGGAGAGAGGGTGCATTCGGCCAGCCTAAAGGGGGGAGGGGAATTTTCATTTTCTTCACTTCATTTTCAGATTTCTTCTTGGTTTTGTTTAGTTGTTCTCTCCTTGGTTGAAAGCAAAAAGAAAAATTTTAGAAAAGAAAGGAAAGTTTGAAGAGATAAAGCTTGAAAGATAGCTTCTTGAGGTTGCTTTGAGCACCAACTCTTGCACTTTCTTGATTTTCCATTCTTGTTTTTGCCGTTTCTGATTATTATTTGATGAGTTTTCTTTTTAAATAATTGTTTTTTTTTATGTTCTTCTTAATTTCTTTCTTCATATCTTTCTTAAAATAATTTTTAGAATTTTTTTTCCTTATTTCCTCACCATGGCCGAATGGCCCAGATTTTTTTGTGTTGCTGTTTTGTTGAGTTGTCATGTTATTCATGCTATTTTCTTTAGTCTTGATGCTTTAAATATTCTTCAACTATATATACTTGAGGCTTGTTTTAATTTGATTGCTTGTTTGTTGTCATTTATAAGTTTATTATCATGTTCTTGCATTTTTTATTTTTTGTTTCCATAATGTTTAAATTTGTTGATGTTTTAGTTTAAGTATATCAAGTGTTTGTGAAAATGCCATGCTTGTTGGAGCTTGAAGCCATTCGGCTACTCCATGTGTTTTACATTGTATGTGCATTTTTGCTATGTTAGTTAATAAATTTGCATTTGTATGACATTTGTTTGAATATTTAGTTTAAGTATATCAAGTGTTTGTGAAAATGCCATGCTTGTTGGAGCTTGAAGCCATTCAGCTACTCCATGTGTTTTACAGTGTATGTGCATTTTTGCTATGTTAGTTAATAGGTTTGCATTTGCATGACATTTGTTTGAGTATTTAGTTTAAGTATACCAAGTGTTTGTGAAAATGCCATGCTTGTTGGAGCTTGAGGCCATTCGGTTACTCCATGTGTTTTACATTGTATGTGCATTTTGGCTATGTTAGTTGATAGGTTTGCATTTTCATGACATTTGGTTGAGTTTTTGGTTTAAGCATGCCTTGTGTTTGTGTTATTGCCATGTATGTTTTAGTTATTAGGTTTGGTTTATTTTGCCATGCATGTCCATGCATTTTAGACCTAGGTTGCATTAAATGCCATGTAAGTTCATTTAGGTCTAGGTCACTATATTGATGCCATGCATTTTTTCAAGACATTTAGGTTTAAACTCATGCATTTCATGCAGCATATTTGTTGTATTTTTCATGCATTTCATGTTCATGCCACTTGACTAATGACTTAGGCCAATTAATGGTTCAAAGTCATGCTCTCTTGAGCATACTTGTGGAAAATTAAGGTTTTGTCAAATTGATTATTCTACCTTTGTGATTTTTTTTACTTAGCCAATTTTTATCTAACTTTTAAAAAGACCTAACTACTATTTGTGAGTCATTTTGTGAGTCTTAAATATTTTTACTTTGATTTTTAAATGATTTTATCAAAGGCAAAAACGTATTTTGGCAAAACAGTTTTTTTCACCCAGCACTTGTACTTTCCCGATTTTTCTGGCATTCATCTTTAATCAGAAAAATTAAGCTGATTTTTACCGTGTAGTTTTACATGTTCTGAGTCTCCAGTATTGTTTTTAGATTTTTTTTAATTTTTAAAAATAGGATAAAAAATCGTGGATTAAAACTGGACAGTGGAGTCAGAATTGAATTTAAAGGAAAATCATTTTTCTGTTTTGGTTAAGTTACTTAGAGGGGGCTGATTAGGAAGTTTAGCTACTGACTTAGGGTAGTTTCTAAGCCTTTTTAAACTCTAAAAATGATTTTTTAAGTCTCGGGTTAAGGGTGGTCAAGTCCGGGATTTTAAACTTAGGAAATTAGAGCCATTTAAAAAAGGGTTTAGCCAAGTTTTTACTTTTAATCTAAGCTTTTCAAAATTGTTTTCAAACAATCACAAAGTATTTTGGTTTTAGAATATTTAATTTGATATATTTTCCTAAGGTAGCCGGATATCTTTTTAGATATACGGATTTCCTTAATTAAAGGAAAAAAATACATTTTCATGCATTGCATTTTCCATATTCATGCATTTTATATAATATGTGATTTTTGCTATATGATAATTTCTATGATATTGTTATGATTTTGAGTTATGTTATATTGTTTATTATATGATTTGGAATATTTCATGATATCCTATGCTTTTTATTTAGTTATTTTTGTCATATTATTTAACATATACTATGTTCATGCATTATTATTTCCATTTTTATTTTCATGCATATTATATGATAGCATTATTTTATATTTCATGTCATTTAAATTATATGCCATATCATTCATATTTGCCATGTCATTTAAATTATTTCATCTCATAAAGAATATATTATGTTACATTTCATTTCATATAGAATATATTATGTTACCTAGGTCATTTCATTTCATTTAGAATATATCATATGTGTAGTCACCTAATTTTGTCCGGACCACTAAACATGTATGTTTTCTTCCTATATTGATGTTTCCGAATGTAGAAAGATTGTTTTCATCCTGCAGGTGATACTCCGAGACTTAGTTTCATAGGGCGAGCATAAAAAGTCAAACTTGAAAAAAGCCAACCCCGAAAAAAGTCAACCCCAGAAAATCAACTACTGAAAAATTCAACCCACTTTCAAAATCAAGATTTTAAGTTCAATTGAAAAATGGCGAAAGAATTTTGATAATCCGAGGTCTACATTGAAAGATATGGAGTTCGAAAGTTGGGATTTGGAGATTTAGTAGAAAGAAAACCCTAATCCGAGAAATTTGGGGAAAAGTGCTTAAACGATCAAATTGGTCGAAATTGAAGGTTCCAAATGAAAGATAAGCACTGACTACGGATAATGGAGAAGCCACTTGCAAGAAAAACCGAAAGAAAAGTCAATCCGGGAGAAAATCGAGAATTAGGGTTTTTAGTGGATTTCGGTGAAATCAAGAAGAATCACGGAAATGGCCCGACTTGGTAAGACAAAAGCCCCCAATGGATGAGGAATGATTAAGAAGGGATAGCCCAAGGCTCAGCTTGAAGAAAATCTAAAAATCGGACTTGTTTTGAGCAAAACCGGGTTTCGGAGGCAAAAGGGCAAAATTGAAAAATCCCAAAAAAATAGCAAATGAGCTCCAAATCTTCTGAAATTTTGCAAATCTCATTTTTAAATTATTTGGAAGAGATTGGCGAAAGAAAATATTGATTCGGAGTTCGTTTGCAAAATGGCCAAATCCCGGGCTTTTTATGCAGTAATTCAAAAAGGAAAATCCTGAAAAAATAGCAAATGAGCTCCAAATCTTCTGAAATTTGGCAAATCTCATTTTTAAATTATTTGAAAGAGATTGACGAAAGAAAATCTTGATTCGGAGTTCGTTTGCAAAATGGCCAAATCCTAGGCCTCCCATGCAATAATTCAAAAAGATAAATCCTAGAAAAATAGCAAATGAACTCCAAAAATTCTGAAATTTTGCAAATCTCATTTTTAAATTATTTGGAAGATATTGGCGAAAGAAAATCTTGATTTGGAGTTCGTTTGCAAAATGGCCAAATCCCGGGCCTTTTATGTCGTAATTCAAGCCGATAAATCCCGAAAAAATACCAAATGAGCTCCAAAAATTATGAAAACTTCCCGATCACACTTTTTAATTATTTTGAAGAAATTGGTGAAGAAAAATCTTGATTTGGAACTCGTTTAAAAAATGGTAAAATGTAGGGGCATAAAAGGGCATTTTTGGAAGAAAAAATCCAAATAAATAGCAAACGGACTCGGATAATTTTAAAAACTTCCAGAACTCAATATTTTATTATTTTGGAAGTATTAAAAAAAGAAAAATTCAATTTGGAGTCCGTTTGATATTTATTTGCATTCGGGGGGCGAAACGGTTATTTCACCCAAGCAACCGAAAAGGGCTTCTTTGGGCTTTTCAAAAAATCAGACTTGGGCTGGAAAAGAGAAGTGCTAGCCTGCCCAGGCCCAAAGGAAGGAGGAAGCTTCTGATTTTTCAATCAAATGGATAAAAATCAAGAGTTAGTTAGAGATTCTCTTTGATCAAGCCATGGTGATTAAGCCACATAGGCCAAGAGAGATGTCAACATTATTCTTGAACAACTGTAATTTGAGAGAGCTGAGATGCTAATCTAAAGGTGGTAATTTCATGATTTTTCACCTTGAATTATTAGCCATTTGATGAAAAATTGGTTACAAGAAAAATGACAACATCCTTGGGCAATATGAGGGGGTTTCGGCCAGCCTTGTGGAGGGGGGTCAGATTTTGCAATTGATCTTCATTTTGCTGAGTTATTTTAGTTTTTACTTGGTTTTTCTCTCCTTGGTTGAAAGCAAAAAAGAAAAGTTTAGAAAATAAAGGAAAGTTTGAAGAGATAAAGCTTGAAATATAGCTTCTTGAGGTTGCTCTTGAGCACCAACTCTTGCACTTTCTTGATTTTCCATTCTTGTTTTTGCTATTTTGATTTCTATTTGGTGAGTTTCCATTTTAAATAAATGTTTTTTATTGTTCTTTTTAAGTTCTTCCTTCATCTCCTTCTTGAATATATTTTTTACAATTTTTTTACAATAAACTCACCATGGCCAAATGGCCTACATTATTCATTTAAGTTGCTATTTTGATTTATTTTACCATATTGTTTATGTTATTGTCTTTGATCTTAGTGTTTTAAATGTTATGTTACTTCATGTTCTTGCGTTATATTTTAATTTGGTTGCTTTGTTTGTTGCCATTTATGTTTTAAATATAATGTTTTTGCATTTTTAATTTTCTGTTTTCATGATGTTTAAATTTGAGCATGTTTTAGATTTAGTATATCAAGTGTTTGTGAAAATGCTTGTGTGGTCTTTGAATGATTTGAGTTTTATATCTTAGTTGAGCATGTTTTAGATTTAGTATATTAACTGTTTGTGAAAATGCTTGTGTGGTTTTTGCATGATTTGAGTGTTATATTTTAGTTGAGCATGTTAGTATAGCAAGTGTTTGTAAAAATGCCATGCTTGTTGGAGCTTGAGGCCATTTGGCTACTCCATGTGTTCTGCATTGTGTGTTGCATTTTTTGCCATGTTAGTTAGTAGGTTTTTGCATTTGCATGACATTTGATTTAGTTGAGCATGTTAGTATACCAAGTGTTTGTGAAAATACCATTTGGTCACCCTTGGAATTTTTGCATTTTATGTGCGTTCTTGCCATGTTAGTTGATAGGTTAGCATTTGCATGATATTTGGTTGAGTTTTTAGTTTAAGCATGCTTTGTGTTTGTGAAAATGCTATGCATATTTTAGTTATTAAGTTTGGTTTATTTTCCATGCATGTTCATGCCATTTTAGGTCTAGGTTGCATTAAATGCCATGCAAGTTCATTTAGGTCTAGGTCACTATATGAATGCCATGCATTTTTTCATGACATTTAGGTTTAAACTCATGCATTTCATGCACTAGGTTTGCTTAAATTTTTCATGCATTTCATGTTCATGCCACTTGAATAATGACTTGAGCCAATTAATGGTTCAAAGACATGCTCTCATGAGCACACTTGTGGAAAATTAAGTTTTGTCAAATTGATTATTCTACCTTTGTGATTTTTTTTACTTAGCCAATTTTTATCTAACTTTCAAAAAGTCCTAGCTACTGTTTGTGAGTCATTTTGTGAGACTTAAATATTTTTACTTTGAATTTTAAATGATTTTATCAAAGGCAAAAATGTATTTTGGCAAAACAGTTTTTTCACCCAGTTTTTGTACTTTTCTGATTTTTCTGGGCATTTCTCTTTAATCAGAAAATTAATATGATTTTTTCTTGTGTAGTTTTACATGTTCTGAGTCTCCAGTAATTTTTTTCAGAATTTTTTGAATTTCTAAAAATAGGATAAAAAATCGTGGCTTAAAATTGGACAGTGGAGTCAGAATTGAATTTAAAGAAAAATCACTTTTCTGTTTTGGTTAAGTTACTTAGAGTGGGCTGATTAGGAGGGTTAGCTACTGACTTAGGGTAGTTTCTAAGCCTTTTTAAACTTTAAAAATGGTTTTTCAAGTCTCGGATTAAGGGTAGTCAAGTCCGGATTTTTAAACTTGGAAAATTAGAGCCATTTTAAAGAATTTAGCCCAGTTTTTATTTTTAATTCAAGTTTTTCAAAATTGTTTTCAAACAATCACAAAGTATTTTGGTTTAGAATATTTAATTTGACATATTTTCCTAAGGTAGCCGGATATCTTTTTAGATATACGGATTTCCTTAATTAAAGGAAAAAATACATTTCATGCATTGCATTTTCCATATTCATGCATTTTATATAATATGTGATTCTTGCTATGATAATTTCTATGATATTGTTATGATTTTGAGTTATGTTATATTGTTTATTATATGATTTGGAATATTTCATGATATCCTATGCTTTTTATTTAGTTATTTTTTTGTCATATTTTTGAGCATATACTATGTTCATGCATTATTATTTTCATGCATATTATATGATAGCATTATTTCATATTCCATCTCATTTACTTTATATGCCATATCATTCATGTTTGCCATGTTATTTAAATTATTTCATTTCATATAGAATATGTTATGTTACTTAGGTTATTTTATTTCATTTAAAAAATATCATGTTACTTAGGTTATTTCATTTCATATAGAATATGTTATGTTACTTAGGTTATTTTATTTCATTTAGAATATATCATATGACTTAGGATATTGCATCTCATATAGAATATACTATGTTATCTAGGTCATTTCATTTTATTTATAATATGTCATATAACTTAGGATATTTTATTTCATTTAGAATATGCTAAGGATATTTCATTTCATTTTAGAATATGCTAAGGCATTTACATTATATCATATCATTTAGGAAGCATTATATTATTTAGATTTTGCTATGTCATTTTATTTATGTCATGCATATACATATTCATATCTTTTAAAATGTATTCAAAAGGATAATGATTTTTCAATAAAAAAAATTAAGATATTCATGAGTTAAAATAATTCATGAGTTCTCTACCGGGTTTGCTGGAGGGAATATCATCACTTATCATTAATAAAGGAATATCTTTCTTTCAAAAAAGAGAATGATTCGGAAAGTTTTCCAAAAATAATAAAAATTTTTATATTTTGCCACGTTTGTTGGGGAATATAGGAAAATTTTGAATTTATAAATTCCGGATCATTTTCAATTAAAAATGGAATTATTTTTCTTTAAATTGGGAATTAATTTGAAATACTAAATTTAAAACCAACTTTTTTACCGAGACTTGAGATAACACACGATTAATAAGGTACCATTTTATACGGGCGTTGTGGGGGCGCTAATCCTTCCCCACACGTAACCGACTCCCGAACCCGCTTCTTTGATTTCTCTGGTTTAAAATGCAGACTTGAAATTGGATTTTAAAATGTTTTAATTAAATTTTAAAATATTTTACAAAACCAGTTTAGTAGGTGGCAGATCACACCTAACTAAAAAAGATTGGTGACGACTCCATGTCTTTTTTAAGGTCATTTTCAAAACCTTCATTTTTCTAGAGGAATTAAGTCGACTTTTCCTCGGTTTTTTTTAATGTCACGCTTAACGAATAATAAAGTCTTGCGATGAGACTCGCTATTTTTTTAGGTTGTGATAGCTTGGCGAGTCCACTAGGGATTATTAGAGAGTCAGGCCTAGAATTAGTCGTGTGTTATCAAAGTCGCGGTTTTGTTGCTTTAATTGGTATTTAATTTTAATTCCCACATTTTTTAATAATAAGGAGAATTTTGAAAATAATAAAATGTTTTTAAATATGTTCATTCTCATGTGCATGCATTTTATTATTGTTCTCTAGTTATTTAAAGTTGTATATTATAGTTGCTTGTTGGTTAATGCGTTACACTATTCTTGAATGTTTTAATTGCTAGGGCATTTAGAATAAGGTTTGTAGAATAGGTGGTGAAAGGTTTGTTATTCCTCCACACACACTACACGTGCATTTGCATATCATGAATCCTATACCCGGGTTCCGTCCTTTTAAGTGGGAGTAAAGTAACTAAGTCTTCGTGATTGATCCTCCGTATGGGCTAGTGAAACACTTTCGGAGTATAAAGTACCTAATGCCTTCGTGATAATCCTCTGCATGGGCATAGGAAAATATACTCTAACGAATTGAACCCACTTTTATCAGGGTGCCTTACTAGCCTTCATCGACGATAGTGAGGAGCAATTCAGGGTCTTTAGATTCGATTCACCCTCATATAGTGAACCTAGGCGAAGCCATGCCAGATTTCCGTTAGATATACCGAAAATAGGAACACATGGAGGGACATTTCTAAACCTTTTGTTACCTATTTTACACTTTGAATAAGTTTTATAGATCGGGCAACGATGTACGTACATCGCCCGTAATAAATGTGATACTCCGCCTCGAAGGCATCGTGATGCCTAAATAAGCAGATATTGTTGGGGCAAATATTCATTAACTGTTTGAAATAAAAAATAAAAATCTTTTTTCAAGCATTTTTGCATTTTGCACATTTCATACATGTGTGAATAAAGCATGTACATTTTTTGTTGTATTATTGATCTCATTCTTTGCAATAAACAGTTGGAAATAATAATCTCATTTGGTGATTTCATAAATCGGTAGTGTTACATGAACATTTGGATATTGTACCATAGTAGGATCCACTACCCCGAAATTCTTTTGAAAATAATATGATTTTTTTCAAAGAAAAAAAAACATGTTTCAAAAAATCATGATTTTGGAGGCAAATCTTGCATAATGAGATTTTTGAATAATCAAGATTTAGGTCCCATCAATTTCGTGTAATCATTGATTTCTTTGTATATATCTTGGTGTTAATTCATTTATTCTTATCATGTATCATTTTGACATCATAGCAGGCATGGTTCTTCATTGTAGAATACATTTGTGATATACATGGTCATTCTTTGTACCTACCTTTGTATTAATTCATTTATTCTTAGCATGTATCATTTTGACATCATAGCATGCATGATCATTCATTGTAGAATACATACATGGTCATTATTTGTATATACTTGTGCATCAATTTATTCATTTTTAAATGCATCATGTTGGCATTAGATTGCATCCATAGCATACATAGTCACCATAATTTCTCTGTATATGTTCATGCATTAATCATCAGTATATTCATGCACATAGGAATAGAGTATGTACATTCATAATTGTATTCTTAATCTAATGAAATTTTCATTTGCATGAAAGGGGTTCGAGATATGAGGGATGAATCGGAGGAACGATTGGGTGTTTTGGAACGCAACCAAGAGGAATGTGGACATGAAATCAGGGAAGTGAAAGAACAACTTGCCAAATTGTTGAAAATGGTTGAGGATATGGGTAAAAGTAAAAAGAAACTTTCTCAGGGCTCTACATCGCCTTCGGATCAACCAAAACCATTAGGTCCAGAACATACAATCCTTGCTAGATCCTGCACTTGTCAATGTCACAAAGTTTGCAATCCTGATGAAATTATGGACGAAATCGTGAAAATGATTAAACCTGAGAGCCTGGTACCAAAGATAGAAACCTTGGATCCTGTACCATACCTGCAAACTATTCGAGGTCCAAGCCAGTATCCCCACCCTACCATGGTCCAATCATCCATTGGGATGACCACTACAGGATTCATGAATCCCACTCCATCACCACCAACTGCCAGTTCATACTATTTTCCTCATCAATCACCTTATCCAGTACCTGGGATAGGAACCTCAAGCTATGTACAATCTCCAAAGACCCCGTGTCCAAATCCATACCCTTACCATGCTGTTCCGCCACATCTCCATGTAAACACACTGATTCGAACCTTAGTGCCACCACCAAGTGCCCCAACTCCTAGGCCAAGTGTGACTAAGAAACAACCCCAGGATTAGACCCAAAGGCCTTTTCATCCCAGTCTAATCAGCTACCAAGAGCTTCTCCCTATACTGATCCAAAATCACATGGTTGCCTGTATCCCATCGAAACCCCTGTTACCACCATATCCAAAGGGGTATAATCCAAATGCAAGATGTGATTATCACTGTGGAATTGTTGGCCATAGCATTGAAGACTGTATGGCCTTCAAAAAGAAAGTGCAAACTCTTATAGATGCCAAGTGGTTGGATCCAACGAAACTGATTGATAGAGAGCTTGGAAAGCGTCATTAGGATTGGGAGATTTACAGCGTTGAGGTGGAAAGACTTCGGTCTTATATGATGTAATAGGATTTCACTTTTTCAGTAGCCGACTCTTATAGCCTTAGAATGCTAGGAAGAATAAAGTGCTTGTAAAGGACAGTTTTAACTACTACTCAGATTTTGTAAACATGGTTTATACCATTTGATATGGGAATAAATTGACTATTCTTCAAATTTATGAGATGTTGATGATTAAGTTCCTCCGATTCTTATTTCCTCCGTGATAACTTCCCCTTTTGCATTTTGCATCCGATCAATTAGTGGTCATACCATACATTCATACATGTATCATGTTAGCATCAGGTTGCATTTATGCATTCATAATCAGCATGATTTTTCTGTATATATCCATGCATTAATTTGCTTATTACATACATCATGATTAGCATTAGGTCGCATTCATGACACACATGGTTAGCATGATTTTCTTTGTATATACTTTGTATCAATTGTAGACACCTAATTTTGTGCGGACCACTAAAGAGGTATGTTTTCTTCCTATATTGATGTTTCCAAGTGTAAAAAGACTGTTTTAATCCTGCAGGTGGTACTTCGAGACTTAGTTTAATAGGGCGAGCATAAAAAGTCAAATTTGAAAAAAGTCAAGCTCGAAAAAGTCAACCCCAGAAAGTCAACTACTAAAAAAGTCAACCCACTTTCAAAATCAAGATTTTAAGTTCAATTGAAAAATGGCGAAAGAATTTTGATAATCCGAGGTCTACATTGAAAGATATGGAATTCGAAAGTTGGGATTTGGAGATTTAGTAGAAAGAAAACCCTAATCCGAGAAATTTGGGGAAAAGTGCTTAAACGATCAAATTGGTCAAAATTGAAGGTTGCAAATGAAAGATAAGCACTGACTACTGGTAATGGAGAAGTCACTTGCAAGAAAAACTGAAAGAAAAGTCAATCCGGGAGAAAATCAAGAATTAGGGTTTTTAATGGATTTCGGTGAAATCGGGAAGAATCACAGAAATGGTCCGACTTGGTAAGACCAAAGCCCCCAATGGATGAAGAATGATTAAAAAAGGATAGCCCAAGGCTCAGATTGAAGAAAATCTGAAAATCGAACTTGTTTTGAGCAAAACCGGGTTTCGGAGGCAAAAGGGCAAAATTGGAAAATTTGGGAAAATAGCAAATGGACTCCGAAAATTCTCAAAATTTGTCAATCTCATTTTTAAATCATTTGGAAGATATTGGTGAAAGAAAATCTTGGTTCGGAGTTCGTTTGCAAAATGGCCAAATCCCGGGCCTCCTATACAATAATTCAAGAAGATAAATCCCGGAAAAATAGCAAATGGACTCCAAAAATTCTCAAATTTTGCAAATCTCATTTTTAAATTATTTGGAAGAGATTGGCGAAATAAAATATTGATTCGGAGTTCGTTTGCGGAATAGCCAAATCCCAGGCCTCCTATGCAGTAATTCAAGCCGATAAATCCCGAAAAAATACCAAATGAGCTCCAAAAATTATGAAAACTTCCAGATCACACTTTTAAATTATTTGGAAGAGATTGGTGAAGAAAAATCTTGATTTGGAGCTCGTTTAAAAAATGGTAAAATGTCGGGGCATAAAAGGGCATTTTTGGAAGAAAAAATCCAAATAAATAGCAAACGGACTCGGATAGTTTTGAATTCTTCCAGAACTCAATAATTTTGGAAGTATCAAAGGCAAAAATGTGTTTTGACAAAACAGTTTTTTCACCCAGTACTCGTACATTTCTGATTTTTCTGGGAATTCATGTTTGATCAGAAAATTAAGCTGATTTTTTCCCATCTAGTTTTACATGTCCTGAGTCTCCAGTATTTTTTTCAGAATGTTTTGAATTTTTGAAAATATGATAAAAAATCGTGGCTTAAAACTGGACAGTGGAGTCAGAATTGAATTTAAAGAAAAATCATTTTTCTGTTTTGGTTAAGTTACTTAGAGTGGGCTAATTAGGAGGGTTAGCTACTGACTTAGGGTAGCTTCTAAGCCTTTTTAAACTCTAAAAATGGTTTTTCAAGTCTCGGGTTAGTGAAACACTTTCCTCCGTATGGGCTAGTGAAACACTTTCGGAGTATAAAGTACCTTATGCCTTCGTGATAATCCTCCGTATGGGCATAGGAAAATATACTCTAACGAATTGAACCCGCTTTTATCAGGGTGCCTTACTAGCCTTCACCGGCGACAGTGAGGAAGAATTCGGGGCCTTAGAACCGATTCACCTTCATATAATAAACCTAGGCGAAGCCATGCCGGATTTTCGTTAGATATACCGAAAATAAGAACACATGGAGGGACATTTCTAAACCTTTTGTTACCTATTTTACACTCTGAATAAGTGTGGTAGATCAGGCAACGATGTACATACATCGCCCGTAATAAATGTGATACTCCACCTCGAAGGCATCGTGATGCCTAAATAAGCAGATATTGTTGGGGCAGATGTTCATTAGCTTTTTTTTTTTATAAAAAAAAAAATCCTTTTTCAAGCATTTTTGCATGTTGCACATTTCATGCATGTGTGAATAGAGCATGTACATTTTTGGTTGTATTATTGATCTCATTCTTTGCAATAAATAGTTGGTAATTTCATTTGATGATTTCATAAAACCGGTAACATTTGAACATTGTACCATAGTAGGATCCACTACCTCGAAATTCTTTTGAAAATAATATGATTTTTTTTTTATATAAAAAAACATGTTTAAAAAAATCATGAATTTGGAGGCAAATCTTGCATAATGAGATTTTTGAATAATCAAGATTTAGGTCCCATCAATTTCGTGTAATCATTGATTTCTTTGTATATACATTGGTGTTAATTCATTTATTCTTTATTTGTATCATTTTGACATCGAGTTACAGTCCTAACATGCATGGTTATTCATTGTAGAATACATTTGTGATTACATGGTCATTCTTTGTACCTACCTTTGTATTAATTCATTTATTCTTAGCATGTATCATTTTGACATCATAGCATGCATGGTTCTTCATTGTAAAATACATTTGTGATATACATGGTCATTCTTTGTATCTACCTTTGTATTAATTCATTTATTCTTCGCATATATCATTTTGACATCATAGCATGCATGATCATTCATTGTAGAATACATACATGGTCATTATTTGTATATACCTGTGCATCAATTTATTCATTTTTTTTTTCAATGCATCATATTGGCATTAGATTGCATCCATAGCATACATAGTCATCATAATTTCTCTATATATGTTCATCCATTAATCATCAGTATATTCATGCATATAGGAATAGAGTATGTACATTCATAATTGTATTCTTAATCTCATGACATTTTCATTTTCATGAAAGGGGTTCCAGATATGAGGAATGAATCGGAGGAACGATTGGGTGCTTTGGAACGCAACCAAGAGGAATGTAGACATGAAATCCGGGAAATGAAAGAACAACTCGCCAAATTGTTGAAAATGTTGGAGGATATGGGTAAGAGTAAAGAGGAACTTTCTCAGGGTTCTGTATTGTCTTCGGATCAACCAAAACCATTAGGTCCAGAATATACAATCTTTGCTGGATCCTGCACTTGTCAATGCCACAAAGGTTGCAATCCTCATGAAATTATGGACAAAATCGTGAAAATGATTAAACCTGAGAGCCTGATACCAAAGATAGAAACCTCGGATCCTGTACCATACCTGCAAACTGTTCTAGGTCCAAACCAGTACCCCCACCCTACTATGGTCCAATCGTCCATTAGGATGACCACTATGGGATTCCTGAATCCCATTTTGTCACCACCAACTCCCAGTTCATATTGCTTCCCTCATCAATCACCTTACCTAGCATCTGGGATAGGAACCTCGAGCTATGTACAACCTCCAAAGGCCCCGTGTCCAAATCCATACCCTTACCTTGTTGTTCCTCCATCTCCCTACGTAAACACTCCGGCTCGAACCTTAGTACCACCACCAAGTGCCCCAACTCCTAGGTTCAGTATGACTAAGAAACGACCCCAGGATAAGACCCAAAGGCCTTTTGATCCCCTTCCAATTAGCTACCGAGAGCTTCTCCCTATACTGATCCAAAATCACATGGTTGCCTGTATCCCATTGAAACCCCTGTTACCACCATATCCAAATGGGTATAATCCAAATGCAAGATGTGATTATCATTGTGGAATTGTTGGCCATAACATTGAAGACTGTATAGCATTAAAAAAAAAAGTGCAAACTCTTATCAATGCCAAGTGGTTGGATCCAACGACACTGATTGATGGAGGGCTAGGAAAGCGTCATTAGGATTGGGAGATTTATAGCATTAAGATGGAAAGATTTCGGTCTTATATGATATAATAGGATTTCACTTTTTCAGTAGCCGGCTCTTATAGCCTTAGTATGCTAGGAAGAATAAAAGGCTTGTAAAAGACAGTTTTAACTACTGTTCAGATTTTGTAAACATGGTTTATACCATTGTGAACGTTGATATGGGAATGAATTGACTATGCTTCAAATTTATGAGATGTTGATGATTAAGTTCCCCCGATTCCTATTTCCTCCGTGATATCTTCCCCTTTTGCATTTTGCATCCGATCAATTATTGGTCATACCATACATTCATACATGTATCATGTTAGTATCAAGTTGCATTTACGCATTCATAATCAGCATGATTTTTTTGTATATATCCATGCATTAATTTGCTTATTACATACATCATGTTAGTAGTAGGTCGCATTCATGACATACATGGTTAGCATGATTTTCTTTGTATATACTCTGTATCAATCATTCATTGTTGCATGTATCATAATTGACACCGTGTTGCATTCATAGGATATATGATCATTCATTGGGAAATATGCTAAAATGTACATGATCAGTCATTGCATATATCCATGTGTTGATTTGTTTATTCTTTGCTTGCAACATGATTGGCATCGTGATTGCATTTATTACATATATGGTCAGCATGTTTCCATTGTACATATCCATACATCATATTGTTCAGGCTTCACATGCATCAAATTGCATTCATGGCTCATTCATCATGACATACATTTGGGGTAAATAAAACATAAGTTGGCTTGACTTTAGGAGTCTTTGAAAGAATTTCCATTTCAAATCAGAGGTAGAAGAAGTACTGAGTACTCTTTTAATACAGGCTAGTGCTATGGAGGATGAATAAGTTGCCCGAATAGAAAAAATAGAAAGGGAACAGAAAGAATTGCGAGAACAGCTAGCAAAGTCTCAAGCAGCATCTAAGGATCAGATGACTAAATTGATGGAGCTGATGTCTGCCGTAATCAAGGGAAAAGGATACACCAAAAACTTTGTCATCAGAGAAGGGTTAGAGGTAAAAAAGGGTTAGGATAAGGTCGTAATGAGTGATGCCCAGAACACTGTTAACTCCGTCATTGTCCTAAACTCAGATGATCGAGCTGAACAGGCAAAGTTGAAAATGGTTGCAGTAAATGAGGTTGAGTTGGCAGATTCCCAAGGGAAATATCAGTTGTTAGATGAAAGGCTCCGGGCAGTAGAAAGTACAGATGTATTTGGGAGTTTAGATGCGAAAGAACGATGTTTGGTCCTCGATTTAGTCATTCCTCCTAAGTTCAAAATCCCTGACTTTGTGAAATATGATGGGACGACAGATCCGTCAGCCCACATCACTACGTTCTGCCGGAAGATGACAAGTCATATAGATAATGATAAGCTTCTGATTCACTGCTTCCAGGATAGCCTCAGCGGGTCCGCAATTAGGTGGTATAGTCAGTTGAGCAAGGATCAGATTCGCTCTTGGAATGACCTAGCTAGGGTTTTTCTAAACCAGTACAAGCATATGACCGACATGGCGCCTGACCGTCTCACCTTGCAAAATATGAAGAAAAGAGCTACTGAGAGCTTCAAAGAATATGCGCAACGGTGGATGAGCCTGGCCGCCCAAGTACAACCGCCTTTAACTCAGAAGGAAACCACTGTCCTTTTTGTGAATACAATACAGGCCCCATACTACGATAGACTTGTCGGCAACACCATGAAGAATTTTTCGGACATGGTAATTTCAGGGGAGATGATTGAGAATGCTATCAAAAATGGGAAACATGAAAGAAAAGGAACATCCAATGCCGAGAGAAATAAAGCACCTAGAAAAAAAGAGGAAGATGTCCAAACTATGGGAGATTTCGTCCCATATTCCCAATTTCCCTCATACCAATCATGTTACCCTACTGAGGTATCTCCAAGCCTTTATCCTTACCTACCTACCCGAACACCTAATCCTATACCAGCCCTTGCAACAAGGCCTACTTCTAGAAAATGACCGCGGGAAAATCAAGAAAGAATTCCAATCCCCATCCCTGACCTACTGCCATTACTAATAAAGAATCAGTACCTTACCCCGGTACCTTTGAAAATAGCTCCAAATCCATCAGCGAGGAGTTATGACCGTGACAGCAAGTGTGATTATCACCTAGGGGTAGTTGGGCATTCAACTGAAAAATGCAGACAACTGAACGAAAGGATTGAAAGTCTTATCCGTGATGGTATTTTGACATCGGAGCTTATCAAACAATGGAAGGCCGCTTAGCCCTAAATCAGTTTCTTTTCAGGGTTTTAGGGGGAGAATTACTACCTTTGAAGGTTGTCAATAGGAGCATTTTGATGCATGTAGTTTCAGATCTTATGATGAAAACACTTATCTCATGTCGAAATCTACATGAATTAAATGAATTTTGAATTTTAAATGCTTTGTGTTTGTTGTGTTTTAACAATAACGTGAATTTGCAAAAACAAGCATTAAGGAAGTTTTAATAATGGATAGTCTCGAGAATATTGTTGATCATTGTTAGAAATGACCCAACACCCTCCCCCTCTTTTTTGGGCTTCTCTATACCTAAACCTTGAATCAAGAACACTTGAAAGACCTAATTCTTCAAGGAATATGAATGATTGAACTTAAAAAAAAAAAAAAAAAAAGGAGAAGTATTGTCATTGCAGAATAAGCAAGGATGTAAATCCTAGTCTAGGCTATGAACAAAGGAACGAACTTTTTAATTTTCAATTCCTTAAAATTCAAACAAACAAGACATTCTTTCAAGAATCTAGATTTTGGTAATTTGATCTGTGTCAAGGTTGTGCCAAAACCATTCATTTTCAACAAATCACAAAACACTAATTGCCCAAACATCACTTCATGATTGACACCTTGGGGCACAATGATTAAACTAGATTATCCCTTGTCCCAGAGAAAACCCGTTTTTTGGGTTATATTTTCCTTGTCTCTTTTCAGTACAGATCTAGACTTGCTATGTTCCTCGTTGATACAAATTCTCATTGTTTAATCAAATTGGGGTATAATATGTGGAAATGATGGATACATGGTGAATAAGGATGGACTAAATGCATGAATCATTGGGGCATGCGATGAAAAATGAAAAATGAAAAATTTGTAATATCATGCATATGAGAATTCGGATGATTCCAAAGTGCAAAATGAAATTTTGATTATCTATTTCCCCTGGGGATTGCTTTTCAATATGAATATTTGTGCTTGACATGAGAAATGGCCATCTTTCATATCCCTTTCACATAAAAAAGAAATTATCCATAGTCACCCCCTTGAGCCAAAAGAATTCTTTCTTTTTTGAACCCTGATCAAGGATCACCCTCTACACTAGGGGGCAAATGCAAGGAAAGATCTTTTTAAAGATCATTGAGAAATGAGTCCTAGCTCAAAGACAGATGCAAAGCAAATGGAGCCCCGAATAAAGACGGGCTCACTCCGTTGAAAAATAAGGGGGCAAAATGAAAGCAAAAAAAAAATGTGTGAAAGACATGGCAAATTGAAAGCCAAAAGCAAGGAAGAAAAATAGCAAAGTCAAAAGGAAAGAAATGTCCAAGAAGGGACAAATGCTTCAAAGAGAATCCTCCTCAAAGAAAGGATCCTTGATCTGATTACCCTCAAACACATATTTTGGGCCTATTTATCCTTTCTTTCTGAACCTTGAGCCATGGCCTACATTACATGCTTTAAAAGTCCATTTTGATCAAGCATGAATATTTAATTTGAAGGGTTTTCCTCATATTTTATCCCATCTCATCAAATTCTCATTTCACTAAGGAAGAATTTAGAATTCCCAAGTGCATGGTAAAACAATGAAAAAAGAAAATTGGAAAGAATGGGACTCTAGGGCGAAAACCCAAAAATGGGCGGTCTAGAGTAAAATGGAAATTTTTGATGCCATCTATGAAAGTGCCGATACCACAAAAGAGAAGGTCATCTTAAAAAAGTGGTCATCAAGGAACATCTAGGAATTCCTGAACTTCCAAATTGTCAATTCTCATTCAGAGGATTGTCTTCAAAAACAGAAACTTTTTTTCCCAAGATTAAACTTTCTGGTTTAAACATCCCGGCCAATCTTGACGTTGGTCAAAATGCCTAGATATGGAAACTAAAAGAATGTTGAATTTGTTGGTTCTCAATGAATTCATGATTTATAAAACCTATTCCATTTGTGAGCCTAGAAGGGATATACATTTTTGTCATGAAGTTTTCCTGGAAAAGCCAGAATCTTGTTATACCAAGCCTTGCCAATCCCAGCTGAAAAAACCCAAATTGATACTTAGAGAAATTTCTAACAATGATCATCAGTCTTCAAAAGATTTGTACATCACACATTGTGGGGTTAATATTTTTTGTTCAGAAGTTTTCAAAATGAGAAAACAAATAAAGATATAATTTTTCGAAATACCCATTTTGATGTTGACATGAGACAAGGATTTTTCTAACTCAAAGGTATAGAATTGCCAGAATAGGTCCTGACTTCCATATATGAGGAGAAGAAATAGAACCCAGCTCAGATCTCTATTGATGAAAGTTTGAAAACTGTTGGGGCAAAGAGAATAGCCAAAATGAATTGAAGATATACTCTGATTTGAAGAGGAAAAATGAAAGGCTAAGCCAAAGTCTAGAAAAACAATCGGGGGCATTTGCATTACTCATGAGCACTCATCTCTTTATCGAGCTTTTGCATCTGCACAGTGTCGGCAAGCATTTGCATCATTCATGGGTATTTGCATTAGCATTATTCCATAAGCTTCTGCATTTTACCTTTACATTTACATTCTTCATGGAATTCGCATTTGCGTCATCTCAAGCAATTGCATCATTTCTAGAATCATTGCATTTTCATTATTGTGTGATAATCATAAACCATTTACATGAACACAAATAGAAAGGGCATCTGCATCAAGAAAATTTGCATCAATCTAAGTTATTTGAATCTACATCAAGAAGCATTTGCATCAATCTAAGTTTTTTACATTTGCATCAAAGACATTCGCACTAGTCTAAGTCATTTGTATCTTATTCAACATCTGCATCTGCATCAAAAAGCATTCGCATCTTCTCAAAATCTTTAGGTTAATTTTCAACAATTCTTCAAAGACCATTTTTAAGACCTTCGGGCACCATTCTTAAGACCTCCCGGGCATAACTTTTTTTCACGGGTAAGGCCTACGGGCACCATTTTTAAGACCTCCAGGCATAATTTTTCAAATCACGGGTAAGACCTCCGGGCACCATTCTTAAGACCTCCAGGCATAACTTTTTTTCACGGGTAAGGCCTATGGGCACCATTTTTAAAACCTCCGGGCATAATTTTTCAAATCGCGGGTAAGACCTCCGGGCACCATTCTTAAGACCTCCGGGCATAATTTTTTTTTCTTTTTTTTTTCACGAGTAAGGCCTACAAGCACCATTTTTAAGACCTCCGGGCATAACTTTTTTTCGCGGGTAAGGCCTATGGGCACCATTCTTAAGACCTCCGGGCATAACTTTTTTTCACGGGTAAGGCCTACAGGCACTATTTTTAAGACCTCTGGGCAGAACCTTTTTCCACAGGTAAGGCCTATGGGCACCATTTTTAAGACCTCCGGGCATAATTTTTCAAATCGCGGGTAAGACCTTTTTCCACAGGTAAAGCCTATGGGCACCATTTTTAAGACCTCCGGGTATAACTTTTCAAATCGCGGGTAAGACCTCCGGGCAACATTCTTAAGACCTCCGGGCATAACTTTTTTTCACGGGTAAGGCCTATGGGCACTATTTTTAAGACCTCCGGGCATAACTTTTTTTCACGGGTAAGGCCTATGGGCACCATTTTTAAGACCTATGGGCATAATTTTTTAAATCGCGGGTAAGACCTCCGGGCACCATTCTTAACACCTCCGGGCATAACTTTTTTTCACGGGTAAGGCCTATGGGCACCATTTTTAAGACCTCCGGGCATAATTTTTCAAATCGGGGGTAAGATCTCCGGGCACCATTCTTAAGACCTCCGGGCATAACTTTTTTTCACGGGTAAGGCATATGGGCACCATTTTTAAGACCTCCGAGCATAACTTTTCAAATCACGGGTAAGACCTCCGGGCACCATTCTTAAGACCTCCGGGCATAATTTTTTTCACGGGAAAGGCCTACGGGCACCATTTTTAAGACCTCCGGGCATATTTTTTTAAATTACGGGTAAGGCCTCCGGGCACCATTTTAAAGACCTTCGGGCACCATTTTAAAGACCTCCGGTCACCATTTTAAAGACCTTCGGGCATGATTTTTTCTTTTGAAAATCGAATTCATTTGCTTAAGACGGGTCTAGCCTTGATTAGTCAGGGAATTCAATTTAAGGACAAAATCTTCAATTTACTATTTTTTAAAAAAAATTGAAAAAAAAATTGAAAAAAGAAAAAAATAGAAAAAAATAGAAAATGAAAAATGAAAAAGTGATAGAAGAATGAAAAAGAAAACCCCTTTCCCTTTCCTTCGAATGTGATGTCACTGACCGTACAAAATTAGTGTTGGATTACCTTTGCCTGATTCCTGATTCTCAGCAATAGCCAAAGAGGGGCAGCTGTAGATACCTAATCTTGTCCGGACCACTAAACAGGTATGTTTTCTTCCTATATTGATGTTTTCGAGTGTAAAAAGACTGTTTTCATCCTGCATGTGGTACTCCGAGACTTAGTTTAAGAGGGCGAGCATAAAAAGTCAAACTTGAAAAAAGTCAACCTCGGAAAAAGTCAACCCCGAAAAAGTCAACCCTAAAAAGTCAAGTACTGAAAAAGTCAACCTACTTTCGAAATCAAGATTTTAAGTTCAATTGAAAAATGGTGAAAGAATTTTGATAATCCAAGGTCTACATTGAAAGATATGGAATTCGGAAGTTGGGATTTGAAGATTTAGTAGAAAGGAAACCCTAAAACGAGAAATTTGGGGAAAAGTGCTTAAACGATCAAATTGGTCAAAATTGAAGGTTCCAAATGAAAGCTAAGCACTGACTACGGGTAATGGAGAAGTCACTTGCAAGAAAAACCGAAAGAAAAGTAAATCCAGGAGAAAATCGAGAATTAGGGTTTTTAGTGGATTTCGGTGAAACCGGGAAGAATTACATAAATGGCCCGACTTGGTAAGACCAAAGCCCCCAATGGATGAATAATGATTAAAAAGGATAGCCCAAGGCTCAGATTGAAGAAAATCTGAAAATCGGACTTGTTTTGAGCAAAACCGGGTTTCGGAGGCAAAAGGGCAAAATTGGAAAATTTGGGAAAAATAGCAAATGGACTCCGAAAATTCTGAAAATTTGTCAATATAATTTTTAAATCATTTGGAAGAGATTGACGAAAGAAAATATTGGTTCGGAGTTCGTTTGCAAAATGGCCAAATCCCGGGCCTCCTTTGCAATAATTCAAGAAGATAAATCCCGGAAAAATAGCAAATGGACTCCAAAAATTCTCAAAATTTGCAAATCTCATTTTTAAATTATTTTTAAGAGATTGGAAAAATAAAATCTTGATTCGGAGTTCGTTTGTAAAATGGCCAAATCCCGGGCCTCCTACGCAGTAATTCAAGCCGATAAATCCCGAAAAAATACCAAATGAGCTCCAAAAATTATGAAAACTTTCAGATCACACTTTTAAATTATTTGGAAGATATTGGTGAAGAAAAATCTTGATTTGGAGCTCGTTTAAAAAATGGTAAAATGTCGGGGCATAAAAGGGCATTTTTGGAAGAAAAAATCCAAATAAATAGCAAACGGACTCGGATAATTTAGAAAACTTCTAGAACTCAATATTTTATTATTCTGGAAGTAATAAAAAAAGAAAATTTGAATTTGGAGTCCGTTTAATATTTATTTGCATCCAGGGGGCAAAACGATCATTTCACCCAAGCAACCGAAAAGGGCTTCTTTGGGCCTTTCAAAAAATCAGACTTGGGCTGGAAAAGAGAAGTGCTGGCCTTCCCAGGCCCAAAGGAAGGAGGAAGCTTCTGATTTTTCAATCAAATGGCTAAAAATCAAGAGTTAGTTACAGATTCTCTTTGATCAAGCCATGGTGATTAAGCCACATAGGCCAAGAGAGATGTCAACATTATTCTTGAACAGCTGTAATTTGAGAGAGCTGATATGCTAATCTAAAGGTGGTAATATCATGATTTTTTCACCTTGAATTATTAGCCATTTGATGGAAAATTGGTTACAAAAAAATGACAACACCTTGAGAATATTAAGGGCCATTCGGCCAGCTCTATGGTGGAGGCAGAAATTTCATTTTTCATCTTCATTTTTGCTGAGTTCATTTAGTTTTTACTTAGTTTTTCTATTCTTGGTTGAAAGCAAAAAATAAAAGTTTAGAAAAGAAAGGAAAGTTTGAAGAGATAAAGCTTGAAATATAGCTTCTTGAGGTTGCTCTTGAGCACCAACTCTTGCACTTTCTTGATTTTCCATTCTTGTTTTTGCTATTTTGATTTCTATTTGGTGAGTTTCCATTTTAAAAAAATGATTTTTATTGTTCTTTTCAAGTTCTTCCTTCATCTCTTTCTTGAATATATATTTTTTTTTTTACATTTTTTTTTTACAATAAACTCACCATGGCCAAATGGCCTACATTATTTAGTTAAGTTGCTGTTTTGATTTATTTTACCATATTGTTTATGTTATTTTCTTTGATCTTGGTGTTTTAAATGTTATGTTACTTCATATTCTTGAGTTATATTTTAATTTGGTTGCTTTGATTGTTGCCATTTATGTTTTAAATATCATGTTTTGCATTTTTAATTTTCTGTTTTCATAATGTTTAAATTTGAGCATGTTTTAGATTTAGTATATCAAGTGTTTGTGAAAATGCTTGTGTGGTCTTTGCATGATTTGAGTTTTATATCTTAGTTGAGCATGTTTTAGATTTAGTATATTAAGTGTTTGTGAAAATGCTTGTGTGGTTTTTGCATGATTTGAGTGTTATATTTTAGTTGAGCATGTTAGTATACCAAGTGTTTGTGAAAATGCCATGCTTGTTGGAGCTTGAGGCCATTTGGCTACTCCATGTGTTTTGCATTGTGTGTTGCATTTTTGCCATGTTAGTTGGTAGGTTTTTGCATTTGCATGACATTTGATTTAGTTTTGCATGTTAGTATTCCAAGTGTTTGTGAAAATGCCATGTTTGCTAGTTACATAGGCTATTTGGCCACTCCTTGAATTTTTGCATTGTATGTTCATTCTTGCTATGTTAGTTGATAGGTTAGCATTTGCATGATATTTGTTTGAGTTCTTGGTTTAAGCATGCTTTGTGTTTGTGAAAATGCCATGCATATTTTAGTTATTAAGTTTGGTTTATTTGCCATGCATGTTCATGCATTTTAGGTCTAGGTTGCATTACATGCCATGCAAGTCCATTTAGGTTTAGGTCACTATATGAATGCCATGCATTTTTTTCATGACATTTAGGTTTAAGCTCATGCATTTCATGCACTATGTTTGCTGTAATTTTTCATGCATTTCATGTTCATGCCACTTGAATAATGACTTGAGCCAATTAATGGTTCAAAGTCATGCTCTCTTGAGCACACTTGTGGAAGATTAAAGCTTGTCAAATTGATTATTCCACCTTTGTGATTTTTACTTAGCCAATTTTTATGTAACTTTCAAAAAGTCCTAGCTACTGTTTGTAAGTCATTTTATGAGTTTCAAATATTTTTACTTTGATTTTTAAATGATTTTATCAAAGGCAAAAATGTGTTTTGACAAAACAGTTTTTTCACCCAGTACTCGTACATTTTCGATTTTTCTCGGAATTCATCTTTAATCAGAAAATTAAGCTGATGCTTTCCCGTGTACTTTTACATGTCTTGAGTCTCCAGTATTTTTTTTCAGAATTTTTTGAATTTTTAACAATAGGATAAAAAATCATGGCTTAAAACTGGACAGTGGAGTCAGAATTGAATTTAAAGGAAAATCATTTTTCTGTTTTGGTTAGGTTACTTAGAGTGGGCTATTAGGAGGGTTAGATACTGACTTAGGGTAGTTTCTAAGCCTTTTTAAACTCTAAAAATGGTTTTTCAAGTCTCGGGTTAGGGGTAGTCAAATCCGGATTTTTAAACTTGGAAAATTAGAGCCATTTTAAAGAAATTAGCCCAGTTTTTATTTTTAATTCAAGCTTTTCAAAATTGTTTTCAAACAATCACAAAGTATTTTGGTTTTAGAATATTTAATTTGACATATTTTCCTAAGGTAGCCGGATATCTTTTTAGATATACGGATTTCCTTAATTAAAGGAAAAAATACATTTCATGCATTGCATTTTCCATATTCATGCATTTTATATAATATGTGATTCTTGCTATGATAATTTCTATGATATTGTTATGATTTTGAGTTATGTTATATTGTTTATTATATGATTTGGAATATTTCATGATATCCTATGCTTTTTATTTAGTTTTTTTTTTTGTCATATTATTTAGCATATACTATGTTCATGCATTATTATTTTCATTTTTATTTTCATGCATATTATATGATAGCATTATTTCATATTCCATCTCATTTAATTTATATGCCATATCATTCATGTTTGCCATGTCATTTAAATTATTTCATTTCATATAGAATATGTTATGTTACTTAGGTTATTTTATTTCATTTAAAAAAATATCATGTTACTTAGGTTATTTCATTTCATTTAGAATATGTCATATAACTTAGGATATTTTATTTCATGTAGAATATGCTAAGGATATTTCATTTCATTTTAGAATATGCTAAGGCATTTACCTTATATCATATCATTTAGGAAGCATTATATTATTTAGATTTTGCTATGTCATTTTATTTATGTCATGCATGTACATATTCATTTCTTTTAAATGTTTTCAAAAAAAAGATAATGGTTTTCAATAAAATAAAGATATTCCCGAGTTAAAATAATTCATGAGTTCTCTACCGGGTTTGCTGTAGGGAATATCATCAATTATCATTAATAAAAGAATATCTTTCTTTTAAAAAACGAGAATGATTCGGAAAGTTTTCCAAATTAATAAAAATTTCTATATTTTGCCACGTTTGTTGGGGAATATAGGAAAATTTTGAATTTATAAATTCCGGATCATTTTCAATTAAAAATGGAATTATTTTTCTTTGAATTGGGAATTAACTTGAAATACTAAATTTAAAACCAATTTTTATCGAGACTTGAGATAACACACGATTAATAAGGTACCGATTTATACGGGCGTTGTGGGGGTGCTAATCCTTCCCGACACGTAACCGACTCCCGAACCCGCTTTTTTGATTTCTCTGGTTTAAAACGCATACTTGAAATTGGTTTTTAAAATGTTTTAATTAATTTTTAAAATATTTTATAAAACCGGTTTTAATAGGTGGCCGATCACACCTAGCTAAAAAAGATTAGTGGCGACTCCATGTCTTTTTTAAGGTCATTTTCAAAACCTTCATTTTTTAGAGGAATTAAGTCGAATTTTCCTCGGTTTTTTTAATGTCACGCTTAACGAATAATAAAGTCTTGCGATGAGACACATTATTTTTTAGGTTGCGACGTCAATCATTCGTTGTTTGCATGTATCATAATGGACATCGTGTTGCATTCATAGGGTATATGATTATTCATTGAGAAATATGCTAAAATGCACATGATCAGTCATTGCATATATCCATGTGTTGATTTGTTTATTTCTTTGCTTGCAACATGTTGGCATTGTGATTGCATTTATTACATATATGGTCAACATGTTTCCATTGTACATGTCCATACATCATATTGTTTAGTCTTCACATACATCAAATTGCATTCATGGCTCATTCATCATGACATACATTTGGGGGAAATAAAACAGAAGTTGGCTTGGCTTTAGGAGTCTTTGAAAGAATTTCCATTTCGAATCAGAAGAAGTACTGAGTACCCTTTTAATACAGGCTAGTGCTATGGAGGATGAACAAGTTGCCCGAATGAAAAAAATGGAAAAGGAACAGAAAGAATTGCGAGAACAGCTGGAAATGTCTCAAGCAGAATCTAAGGATCAGATGACTAAATTGATGGAGCTGATGTCCGCTGTAATCAAGGGAAAAGGATACACTGAAAACTTTGTCACCAAGAAAGGGTTAGAGGCGCAAAAAGGTCAGAATGAGGTTGTAATGAGTGATGCCCAGAACATTGTTAACCCCGTCAATGTCCTAAACTCAGATGATCCAGCTGAACAGGCAAAGTTGAAAATGGTTGCAGTAAATGAGGTTGAGTTGGCAGATTCCCAAGGGAAATATCAGTTGTTAGATAAAAGGCTCCGGGTAGTAGAAAATACAGGTGTATTTGGGAGTTTAGATGCGAAAGAATGATGTTTGGTCTTCGATTTAGTCATTCCTCCCAAGTTCAAGATCCTTGACTTTTTCAAATATGACGGGACGATCGATCCGTCAGCCCACATCACTATGTTCTGCCAGAAGATAACAAGTCATATAGATAATGATAAGCTTTTGATTCACTGCTTTCAGGATAGCCCTAGCGGATCCGCAATTAGGTGGTATAGTCAGTTGAGCAAGGATCAGATTCGCTCTTGGAAAGACCTAGCTAGAGTTTTTCTAAACTAGTACAAGCATATGACCAATACGGCGCTTGACCGTCTCACCTTGCAAAATATGAAGAAAAGAGCTACTGAGAGCTTCAAAGAATATGCGCAACGGTGGATGAGCCTAGCCATCCAAGTACAACTACCCTTAACTCAGAAGGAAACCACTATCATTTTTGTGAATACACTACAGGCCCCATATTACGATAGACTTGTCGACAACACCACGAAGATTTTTTCGGACATGGTAATTTCAGGGGAAATGATTGAGAATGCTATCAAGGATGGGAAAATTGAAGGAGAAAGAACATCCAATACCAAGGAAAAAGGGGCATTTGAAAGGAAAAAGGAAGATACCCAAGTCGTGGAAGACTTTGCCCCACCTCCCCAATTTCCTCGTATCAGCCATTTTACTCTACCCTGAACAATGTCTCCCAAGGTTTTTATCCCTACCAACCAATGACTGCAACTACACCAGAATTTACATCTTTCTATCAATCGAACACCCTTGGGAATAATCAAAGGGGGCATAAAAAGCGAAAAAGAAATCAGGATGACCCGATTCTTGCGACATACAGCGAGCTATTACCTCAACTCATCCAGAATCACCTTGTGACACCCATGCAATTAGAGCCTTTGAAGCCCCCTTATCCAAGTTGGTATGATGCTAATGAGTGTTGTGGTTATCATTCTGGAAATCAAGGTCACTCAACAGAGAACTGCCCCGCTTTGAAGTACAAGGTCAGGGATCTCATCAAGGTGGTTCGATAAGTTTTGAAGATGGGGAAGCCAAGTGTCATAAGAAACATTGTGCATGTTCATATTAGGTTTTTGACGCATGTAGTTCTATACACTGTGATGAAGAAAGCACTTGTCTCATGTTAACATCTACATGAATTAAATGAATTTTGAATTTTAAATGCTTTGTGTTTGTTGTGTTTTAACAATAACTTGAATTTGTAAAAACAAGCATTAAGGAATTTTTAGTAATGGATAGTCTCAAGAAGATTGATGATCAGTGTTACAAATGACCCAATACCTTCTCCCCTCTCTTTAGGTTTTCCTAAGCCTAAATCTCTTAAACCAAGAACACTTGAAAGACCTAATGCTTCAAGGAATATGAATGATTTGACTTCATAAAATCATTGTCATCACAGAATAAGCAAAGACGTAGATCTTAGTCTAGGCTATGAACAAAGGAATGAACTTTTTGAAAATTTTCAAATTCCTTGAAATTCAAACAAATGAGACATTCTTTCAAGAATCTAGATTGTGATAATTTGGTGTGTGTCAAGATTGTGCTAAAACCATTCATGACCTTTCCCAATGACCACAAAACACTAATTGCCCAAACATCACTTCATGATTGACACTCTGGGGCACAATGACTAAACCAGATTATCCCATATCCCAGAGAAAACCCATTTTTAGGTCATATTTTTCTTGTCTCTTCAAAGAACTCAGATTTGAAATTCAGTCTTTTCAGTACAGACCTAGACTTGCTATGTTCCATGTTGATACAAATTCTCATGGTTAATCAAATTGGGGCATCATATGTGAAAATAATGGATACATGGTGAATAAGGATGGACTAACGCATGAATCATTGGGGCAAGCGATGAAAATGAAAAATGAAAAAATTTGTGGTATCATGCATATGAGAATTCGGATGATTCCAAAGTGCAAAATGAAATTTTCAATATCTATTTCCCCTGGGGATTGCTTTTCAATGTGAATATTTGTGCTTGACAGGAGAAATGGCCATCTTTCATATCCCTTTCGCACAAAAAAAAATTATCCATAGTCACCCCTTTTGAGCCGAAAAAATTCTTTTTTCTTTAAACCCTGATCAAGGATCACCCTCTACAATGGGGGGCAAATCCGAGGAAAGATCTTTCTAAAGATCATTGAGAAATGAGTCCTAGCTCAAAGACAGATACAAAGCAAATGGAGCCCCGAATAAATACGGGCTCACTCTGTCAAAGAAAAAGAAAAAGGAAAAGATGGCGAAAGAAAAGCCAAGAAAATCAAAAGAAAAACACACCCAAAAAAAGTGTGAAAAAGCGATGGCAAATGAAAGCCAAAAGCAAGGAAGAAAAAGAGCAAAGTCAAAAGGAAAGAAATGTCCAAGAAGGGACAAATGCTTCAAAGAAAATCCTCCTCAAAGAAAGGATCCTTGATCTGATTACCCTCAAACACATATTTTGGCCCTATTTATCCTTTCTTTCTGAAACTTGAGCCATGGCCTACATTACATGCTTTAAAAGTCCATTTTGATCAAGCATTAATATTTAATTTAAAGGGTTTTCCTCAGATTTTATCCCATCTCATCAAATTCTCATTTCACTAAGGAAGAATTTAGAATTCCCAAGTGCATGGTAATACAATGAAAAAAGAAAATTGGAAAGAATGGGACTCTAGGGCGAAAACCCAAAAACGGACGGTCTAGAGTAAAATGGAAAATTTTGATGCCATCTATGAAAGTGCCGATACCACAAAAGAGAAGGTCATCTTAAAAATGTGGTCATCAAGGAACATCTAGGAATTCCTGAACTTCCAAATTGTCAATTCTCATTCAGAGGATTGTCTTCAAAAACTGAAACTTTTTTTCCCAAGATTAAACTTTCTGGTTTAAACATCCCGGCCAATCTTGACGTTGGTCAAAATGCGTAGATATGGAAACTAAAAGAATGTTGAATTTGTTGGTTCTCAATGAATTCATGACTTATAAAACCTGTTCCATTTGTGAGCCTAGAAGGGATATACATTTTTGTCATGAAGTTTTCCTGGAAAAACCAGAATCTTTTTATACCAAGTCTTGCCAATCCCAGTCGAAAAAACCCAGATTGATACTTAGAAAAATTTCTAACAATGATCATCAGTCTTCAAAAGATTTGTACATCACACATTGTGGGGTTAATTTTTTTGTTCAGAAGTTTTCAAAATGAGAAAACAAATAAAGATATATTTTTTTGAAATACCCATTTTGATGTTGACATGAGACAAGGAGTTTTCTAACTCAAAGGTATAAAATTTCCAGAATAGGTCCTGACTTCCAGATATGAGGAGAAGAAATAGAACCCAGTTCAGATCTCTGTTGATGAAAGTTTGAAAACTGTTGGGGCAAAGAGAATAGCCAAAATGAATTGAAGATATACTCTGATTTGAAGAGGAAAAATGAAAGGCTAAGCCAAAGTCTAGAAAAACAACCGGGGGCATTTGCATCACTCATGAGCACTCATCTCTTTATCGAGCTTTTGCATCTGCTAGTGTCGGCAAGCATTTGCATTATTCATGGGTAATTGCATTGGCATTATTCCATAAGCATCTGCATTTTACCTTTACATTTACATTCTTCATGGAATTCACATTTGCGTCATCTCAAGCAATTGCATCATTTCTAGAATCATTGCATTTTCATTATTGTGTGATAATCATAAACCATTTACATGAACACAATTAGTAAGGGCATCTGCATCAAGAAAATTTGCATCAATGTAAGTTATTTGAATCTACATCAAGAAGCATTTGCATCAATCTAAATTATTTACATTTGCGTCAAAGACATTTGCACAAGTCTAAGTCATTTGTATCTTATTCACATCTGCATCTGCATCAAAAAGCATTCGCATCTTCTCAAAATCTTTAGGTTAATTTTCAACAATTCTTCAAAGACCATTTTTAAGACCTCCGAGCACCATTCTTAAGACTTCTGGGCATAACTTTTTTCACGGGTAAGGCCTATGGGCACCATTTTTAAGACCTCTGGGCATAATTTTTCAAATCGCGGGTAAGACCTCCGGGCACCATTCTTAAGACCTTTGGGCATAACTTTTTTTCACGAGTAAGGCCTATGGGCACCATTTTTAAGACCTCAGGGCATAATTTTTCAAATCATGGGTAAGACCTCCGGGCACATTCTTAAGACCTCCGGGCATAACTTTTTTACACGGGTAAGGCCTATGGGCACCATTTTTAAGACCTCCGGGCATAATTTTTCAAATCGCGGGTAAGACCTCCGGGCACCATTCTTAAGACCTCTGAGCATAACTTTTTTTTACAGGTAAGGCCTATGGGTACTATTTTTAAGACCTCCGGGCATAATTTTTCAAATCGAGCGTAAGACCTCCGGGCACCATTCTTAAGACCTCCGGGCATAATTTTTTTTTCACAGGTAAGGCCTACGGGCACCATTTTTAAGATCTCCAGGCACCATTTTAAAGACCTCCGGGCACCATTTTAAAGACCTCCGGGCACCATTTTAAGACCTCCGAGCACCATTTTAAATACCTTCGGGCATAATTTTTTCTTTTGAAAATCGAATTAAGACGGGTCGATCCTTGATTAGTCAGGGAATTCAATTTAAGGACAAAATATTCAATTTACTGTTTAAAAAAAAATTGAAAAAAAAGGAAAAAAGAAAGAAAAAATAGAAAATGAAAAAATGATAGAAGAATGAAAAAAAAAAACCCCTTTCCCTTTCCTTCGCATGTGATGTCACTGACCGTACAAAATTAGTGTTGGTTTATCTTTGCCTGATTCCTGATTCTCAGCAATAGCCAAAGAGAGGCAGCTGTAGACACCTAATTTTGTCCGGACAACTAAACAGGTATGTTTTCTTCTTATATTGATGTTTTCGAATGTAGAAAGACTGTTTTCATACTGCAGGTGGTACTCCGAGACTTAGTTTCATAAGGCGAGCATAAAAAGTCAAACTTGAAAGAAGTCAACCTCGAAAAAAGTCAACCCCAAAAAGTCAACTACTAAAAAGTCAACCCACTTTCAAAATCAAGATTTTAAGTTCAATTGAAAAATGGCGAAAGAATTTTGATAATCTGAGGTCTACATTGAAAGATATGGAGTTCGAAAGTTGGGATTTGGAGATTCAGTAGAAAGGAGACCCTAATCCGAGAAATTTGGGGAAAAGTGCTTAAAAGATCAAATTGGTCAAAATTGAAGGTTCCAAATGAAAGATAAGCACTGACTATGGATAATGGAGAAGTCACTTGCAAGAAAAATCGAAAGAAAAGTCAATCCGGGAGAAAACCGAGAATTAGGTTTTTTAGTGGATTTCGGTGAAATCAGGAAGAATCACGGAAATGGCCCGACTTGGTAAGACCAAAGCCCCCAATGGATGAGTAATGATTAAGAAGGGATAGCCCAAGGCTTATCTTGAAGAAAATCTAAAAATCAGACTTGTTTTGAGCAAAACCGGTTTCGAAGGCAAAATGGCAAAATTGGAAAATCCTGAAAAAATAGCAAATGAGCTCCAAATCTTTTGAAATTTTGTAAATCTCATTTTTAAATTATTTGGAAGAAATTGGCGAAAGAAAATCTTGATTCGGAGTTCGTTTGCAAAATGGCCAAATCTTGGGCTTCTTATATAGTAATTCAAAAAGGAAAATCCCAAAAAATAGCAAATGAGCTCCAAATCTTCTAAAATTTTGCAAATCTCATTTTTAAATTATTTGGAAGAGATTGGCGAAAGAAAATCTTGATTCAGAGTTCGTTTGCAAAATGGCCAAATCCCAGGCCTCCTATGCAATAATTCAAGAAGATAAATCCTGGAAAAATAGCAAATGGACTCCAAAAATTCTGAAATTTTGCAAATATCATTTTTAAATTATTTGGAAGAGATTGGTGAAAGAAAATCTTGATTTGGAGTTCGTTTGCAAAATGGCTAAATCCCGGGCCTCCTATGTAGTAATTCAAGCCGATAAATCCCGAAAAAATACCAAATTAGCTCCAAAAATTATGAAAACTTCCCGATCACACTTTTTAATTATTTTGAAGAGATTGGTGAAGAAAAATATTGATTTGGAACTCGTTTAAAAAATGTTAAAATGTAGGGGCATAAAAGGGCATTTTTGGAAGAAAATCCAAATAAATAGTAAACGGACTCGGATAATTTTAAAAACTTCCAGAACTCAATATTTTATTATTTTGGAAGTATTAAAAAAAGAAAAATTGAATTTGGAGTCCATTTGATATTTATTTGCATTCGGGGGGTGAAACGGTCATTTCACCCAAGCAACCGAAAAGGGCTTCTTTGGGCCTTTCAAAAAATCAGACTTGGGCTGGAAAAGAGAAGTGCTGGCCTACCCAGGCCCAAAGGAAGGATGAAGCTTCTGATTTTTCAATCAAATGGATAAAATCAAGAGTTAGTTAGAGATTCTCTTTGATCAAGCCATGGTGATTAAGCCACATAGGCCAAGAGAGATGTCAACATTATTCTTGAACAACTGTAATTTGAAAGAGCTGAGATGCTAATCTAAAGGTGGTAATTTCATGATTTTTCACCTTGAATTATTAGCCATTTGATGAAAAATTGGTTACAAGGAAAATGACAACATCTTTGGGCAATATGAGGGGGTTTCGGCCAGCCTTGTGGAGGGGGTCAGATTTTCCAATTTTGATCTTCATTTTGCTGAGTTCTTTTAGTTTTTACTTGGTTTTTCTCTCCTTGGTTGAAAGCAAAAAAGAAAAGTTTAGAAAAGAAAGGAAAGTTTGAAGAGGTAAAGCTTGAAATATAGCTTCTTGAGGTTGCTCTTGAGCACCAACCCTTGCACTTTCTTGGTTTTCCATTCTTGTTTTTGCTATTTTGATTTCTATTTGGTGAGTTTCCATTTTAAATAAATGTTTTTTATTGTTCTTTTTAAGTTCTTTCTTAATCTCCTTCTTGAATATATTTTTTACAATTTTTTTACAATAAACTCACCATGGCCAAATGGCCTACATTATTCATTTAAGTTGCTGTTTTGATTTATTTTACCATATTGTTTATGTTATTTTCTTTGATCTTGGTGTTTTAAATGTTATGTTACTTCATGTTCTTGAGTTATATTTTAATTTGGTTTCTTTGTTTGTAGCCATTTATGTTTTAAATATAATGTTTTTGCATTTTTAATTTTCTGTTTTCATGATGTTTAAATTTGAGCATGTTTTAGATTTAGTATATCAAGTGTTTGTGAAACTGCTTGTGTGGTCTTTGCAGGATTTGAGTTTTATATCTTAGTTGAGCATGTTTTAGATTTAGTATATTAAGTGTTTGTGAAAATACTTGTGTGGTTTTCGCATGATTTGAGTGTTATATTTTAGTTGAGCATGTTAGTATACCAAGTGTTTGTGAAAATGCCATGCTTGTTGGAGCTTGAGGTCATTTGGCTACTCCATGTGTTTTGCGTTGTGTGTTGCATTTTTTGCCATGATAGTTAGTAGGTTTTTGCATTTGCATGACATTTGATTAAGTTGAGCATGTTAGTATACCAAGTGTTTGTGAAAATGCCATGTTTGCTATTTACATTATTCCACTCGGTCACCCTTGGAATTTTTGCATTTTATGTGCATTCTTGCCATGTTAGTTGATAGGTTAGCATTTGCATGATATTTGGTTGAGTTTTTAGTTTAAGCATGCTTTGTGTTTGTGAAAATGCCATGCATATTTTAGTTATTAAGTTTGGTTTATTTGCCATGCATGTTCATGCATTTTAGGTCTAGGTTGCATTAAATGCCATGCAAGTATCTCTGGGTAAAGATAATTAAGATTATGGACACATCAATATGGATAAAATGCATTGTGCTTGTTATTTATTGAATGAAAATGTTTAAACAAAAAGCCCATTACAGAAAAGAAAAAAAACTCTTAATATCTCTGGGTAAAGATAATTAAGATTGCTTTTTTAAAAGTATTATGTTGGAATAAACTTAAACACTCTGAGCAACTCAGTCGTACTCCAATTGGTTAGTCTATATCCTGGTGGATAAGGTCGCACCATCCAATTCGCACTATCACTTTCCATCCCTTCTTTCCCGATCATGCAAATCACCATATCCTGAATCTGCCCCCCTTTATTCACATGGAATTTTTCAAAAGCTTGCTCGATCATTATGAGTACATCTTCTGAATTCTTTTCTCTGAATAGAAAACCAGCAGAGCGAAAGTTATGAAGGATTGGTGGGAAAGTCATGGGTTCCAATTCAATATCCATACCCGTGAGATGGGCCATTCTTCTTTGTCTGTTCCTTTCAACCTATTTCTTCTTCTCATGGGCCTTCTGAAGATACCCTAAGCCAAATCGATCTTTCTTTCCCGCTGCTTCCATTGCTTGGGCCATCCCTCGAGGATATTTCCCCAGCCCTGCAGCCATTTCCCACTGTGGTTCTTACTCTCAGCCTTGTGTTCTTGGACAACCTTGGCTTTGGAATTTTTCGTCCTTCAGCGATGAAAACCGCATTTACGAATTCCAAAGACCGAAAAGAACATTCTACAGCATCTTCATTGGGTTCAACATAAGGAGATTCAGTAGATGCGGAGGCTATTATGTCTTCTTCTCCTGATACAGTGATCAAACGGCCCTCCATCACAAATTTTAGCTTTTGGTGGAGAGACGAGGGTACAGCCCCTGCTGAATGTATCCATGGCCTTCCCAGCAAGCAATTATAAGATGGATTAATATCCATGACCTGAAAGTTCACCGTATAAGTGCATAGGCCTATCTCCAGAGGAACCTCAATAGTTCTCATTACCTCTCTCCTGGTACCATCGAAAGCCCTGACTACTATGCAACTTGGTAACATATAAGATATATCCACTGGCAACTTAGACAAGGTTGCCAAGGGTATTACATTTAATGAAGAACCATTATCCAAAAGCACCCTTGATAATATATGACCCTTGCAGGTAGTTGTTATGTGAAGAGCCTTTGTGGACCCAATACCATTAGGTGGTATTTCATCATAATTGAAAAATATATGGTCCTCCGCTGCAATGTTTCCCACCAGCCTGTCTAACTTTTCTACTGATATATTGTTAGCCACGTATGCCTGATTCAACACTCTTAACAGGGCATTTATGTGTGGGTCTGAGTTTAATAGCAAGGATAGGATGGAGATTCTTGCTGGCTGACGCTGCAATTGCTCAACCACCCTATACTTACTATGTTTTATGAACTTTAAAAACTCACATGCCTCCTTTTCGTTTACCGACTCTTTTATCCTGTTTACCGAGGCTGATCCCCTCTCTGCTTCTTTTGCCAAATCCATCTCAATATGGATTGGTTCAACTACTTTTTTCCCTTTGTCTACTCCTTTGTCTTTCCCTGTTAACCCCTTTTCAGCAGCCTCAAGAGCATAACACCTTTTGCTTCATGTTAAATGCCCCACACCTCTGATATCTTGCTGACTCGAAGACCCAGGCATAACCATGCTGCAGTCGTATTTCCATGGTGCAGCTTTGTTTTCCTTGTATGAAAAGGAAACAGGCAAATCAATGATTAACTTAGGTGCACTTTCCTCAATGACTGGCATAACTTTCTCCTTTGCTTCATCATAATAGATGATCAAGGGTCTTCCTATCCTGTAGCCAGCTGCATTCTCAATAACTTCTATTTCCTCCTCTGTCTCTTCATAAAACTGGGCCTCCTCATTATCAATCATCTTTTGGACTTTAACCAGAAAGTCTCCGCAATCCTGTATGACATAACCTCCACACTTATGGAACGGGCACCAATTCTGCACCCTCTTTGCAATCATTTTTAGACTGTCTGCTTCTCCCACCATTGTTGCCTTGACCATCTCGACCCATACTATCAACAATGGAGTCTTGACTTCCTTGACATCCCTTTTTACCTTTATGACTTCCCCTATCAATACTGCATTTACCCGATTCCCAGCAATATCGAGCAATGGGTTTTTCGCTACATTCGGCCCATTCTTTGACCCAAACTTCACAACTCCAGTATTAATTAAACTTTGTTCTTTCTTTTTGAAAGCATTGCAATCCTCCCTTTGGTATTTTCATTGTACCATCTTGGGTATGGTGGGGTCAAAGGTTTAAGATATATGGGCGCGACAAGTTGGCGTTCTAGTAGTTTAGGATATAGCTCACCATAGGTGGTAGGAATGAGATCAAACTGGGGTTTTTGATCGTTCCTTGGTGAACGATAGTCATTGCATGTGGGACCTTGAGTGTTTGGGACAGTATTTCGATGAAGGATTATTTATGGGGATATACCAGTTGGGAACGACTGTTGTGGTATATTGGTATAGGGGAATGGATTTTAGGTAAGGTGGTTCACATTGGGGTAGTAAGGATTATACCCCGGGTAAGGTGTGTAAGGTGTCGAAGGTGCATAAGATGTGGTAGGAGTATAAGGCCTAAGAGGTGTGTATGGTGTAGGAGGTGTATAGGAATATTGATTGAAACTGACTGCATGTGTCTCCTCCTTCTTCTTTGCAGGAAAAACTCTCTTTGGGGTAACAGACTCTCCCCCTTCCATTTTCCCATTCTTAATAGCAGATTCTATCATCTCCCCAGATATCACCATATCTGCAAAGTCCTTGGTGGCGTTTCCCACCAATTGATCATAATAAGGTGCTTTCAAGGTATTGATGAAAAGCACTGTAGTTTCCTTGTTGGTTAAAGGGGGTTGCACTTGTGTAGCCAGGTCTCTCCATCTTTGAGAATATTCTTTAAAGCTTTCAGTAGCTTTCTTTTCAATGTTCTGGAGAGTTAGACGGTTAGGCACCATGTCTGTCACATGCTTATACTGTTCCATGAAAGCTTTGGTTAGATCCATCCAGGAACGGATCTTAGAACGGGTAAGCTGTTTATACCACAATGTTGCGGACCCTATCAAACTATCTTGGAAACAATTGATGAGCAATTTGTCGTCTTTATCATGTCCGGTCATCTTCCGGCAATACATGGTCAGATGCGTTGATGGGTTGGTAGTTTCGTTATTTTTTTCAAAGTCTGGTACTTTGAACTTTGGAGGAATCACCAGACCGTGCACTAAACTCATCTCTTTGGCATCTAGATTGCCAAATAGCTCTGCCCCTTCAACTGCCCTCAACCTTTCCTCCAGCAGCTGATATTTTTTCTGGGATTCTGCAGTTTCAACCCTCTTCAGTTCAGTCATCTTTGCCCTTTCCTTTTCAGCCATTTCTTCAAAGTCTGGAACTTCCACATCAATTGGATCAACCCCGATATTACCCCTTTTAGGACCAAAATTTTGTGCTTCAGCCGCTGGTTGGATGTAAATATAGGATGTTGCCCCAGTCGAAAGTTCATTTCCCACAGGTTGGGATGTCTGGCCATTCTTCTGTACCACCTCTGGTCGGTCTTCCTGGTTCACTGCCCCCATTCCTGTAACTGAATTTTCTTCTGGCCACTTCTGCCTCATCATGGTACTCATCATTTCCATGAGTTTGGTCATTTGTTCCCGTGACTCCTCTTGAGACTTACCTAACTGTTCCTGCAGTTCTTTTTGAATTCTTTCCATCCTTTAAATTCTAGCAAGCTGATCGTTCTCCATAGCTCTTGCTTGAGATCGAGTATTGTAAGGGTGTCAAAAGTCTGACTCTTTCTGAGTGCGACCAATTGTACCTTTAGTTTTAAAAACCATGGATTAGAAATTATTGACACATTTCTTATTTTATTTTATAAAAAGGAATGAATGAATAAATGACTAAATGTTAATGAATGAACAAATAAGTAAATGACTAAGTGTATGAACCTAAATAACTAATTATAAAGAATAAATGAATGGACAAATAAATAAATGACTAAGTGTATGAACAATTTATAAAGAATAAATGAATGAATGATTATGAATATGAATATGAATATGAATATAAATGAATGAATGAACAAATAAAATATATAAAAGAAAGAACAAATGAATGATGAATGCATTTAAAAGTATTAGCCCCGGGATAATTCCAACCAAACTGTCTTTCATTGATTTCCTGGAACTAAATACATCAAAGAAAAGATCACCGCTTAAGACAATCTGATAATTTGTCTCTCTTAATTTAAAAATGCTATTACAAAATACTAGTCCTATAGAAACTCCCTCGGATCTTGAACCTTTTTCACTGCCCTCTTTTGACTGCCTTGCTCTTCAATCTGACCCCAACTTGTTCACGACCCTTTGACATGTCAGCAGAAGCATCACCGTGTAAGCTTTCCTTAGCTTGTTTCTCCAGTTGATTGGCTCGGGCTTCCTCATGCTTTGCTCTTTCTACCCAATAGTTCTTCTCCTTCTTGAGGTTTTTGACTTCTTGTTCCTATTCCCCGGAAGTCTTGAGAGTCCCCTCGAATCTGAGCTCAAAACGGTACCTCTTGTTCTCCAAGTGTAATTCCTGAAGATCGCTTTTAGCAGTGTCCCTTTCTCTCTTGATTTTTTCCTTTTCTCTTTCTCGGGCTGATTCCCTATTTTTCATATCTTCAAGCTCTTCTTGCAAACGAGCAACTTCCTTGCTCATTTGGGCCTTTTCTGTTTTGAATTTTGCCCTTGCGATTTCTAACTCCGACGGCGCTTCCTTAGGCGACGAACTAAAATACTGAACTTCTTCCCCATCTGATGTCAACAACCTATCATTAACCCTCAATTCCCTCCATGTCAGGTAATCAGGTGTGACGATGTCGGCGTATCTAGCTACCTCCACTCGATGAGTTTCCTTCCATGCTACTACAATCTCACAGACCTTTCTCGGACTGTTTCCTAACCTCTAAATGCTTCTTGACCACTGAGACACTCTGACCCTCCATGAAAGCCCTTTTGGTTGAATATTATCCCGAGACCAATAACTTTCATTATGCAAAAAATGATGACAAGAATATAAAAACAAAAAACAACAACAAAAAGAAAATGAATTAGTAACAGGAATAGATACAAATAATACCAAAAAAAAATATAATTCAAAACAATAATCATCCCTGAGGATGCCAACAAAATTTCGGCATTATAACACCGCTGGGATGAAATACCAACACTTATTACGGGCATTGTGATGTACGTTCATCATTGTCCGATTTTCAAAAATAAACTTATTAGAAAAGTAGAATAGAAGGTAAAAGGATTGAAAATATTCCTCTATGTGTTCTTAACTATATGAAGGTGAATTAGTTCTAAAAGCCCCGAATTAGTTCTAATTGGAAATCCGGCATGACTTCACCTAGGTTTACTATATGAAGGTGAATTAGTTCTAAAAGCCCCGAATTGTTCCTCATTGTCGCCAGTGAACGCTAGTAAGGCACCCTGATAAAAGCAGGTTCAATTCGTTAGAGTCTATTTCCTAGCCCATGTGGGTTGTTTATCACGAAGGCTTAGGTAATTTAGTACTCCGAAAGTGTTTCACTAGCCCATGTGGATTGTTAATCATGAAGGCTTAGTTACTTTGCTCCCACCTAAAAGGATGGAACCCGGGTATAAGATTCATGATATGCAAATGCAAGTGTAGTGTGTGAGGAGAAATAACAAACCTTTCACCACCTATTCTACATCCCTTATTCTAAATGCCCCAACAAGATTAAACAACATAAATCATCAATTAATCAATAAATGAATAAATGAATATATGCACCAAAATAACCATAGAACGATTATAATATGTATGCACATGAATATGGAAATATTTAAAACATTTTATTATTTTTGAAATTATCCTTATATTTTTTTTAAAATTTGGGAGTTAAAATTAAATACCAATTAAACCAACAAAAACGAGACTTTGATAACACACGACTAATTTTAGGCCTGACTCTCTAATAGTCCCCAGCGGAGTCGCCAAGCTGTCGCAACCTAAAAAATAACAAGTCTCATCGCAAGACTTTATTATTCGTTAAGCGTGACATTAAAAAAAATCGAGGAAAAATCGACTTAATTCCTCTTGAAAAATGAAGGTTTTGAAAATGACCTTGAAAAAGACATGGAGTCGCCACCAATCTTTTTTTAACTAGGTGTGAACGGCCACCTATTAAAACCGGTTTTATAAAATATTTTAAAATTAATTAAAACATTTTTAAAACCAATTTCAAGTCTTCGATTTAAACCAGAGAAATCAAAGAAGCGGGTTCGGGACTCGGTTACGTGTGGGGAAGGATTAGCACCCCCACAACGTCCATATAAAACGGTACCTTATTAATCATGTGTTATCTCAAGTCTCGGTAAAAAGTCGGTTTTAAATTTAGTATTTCAAGTTAATTCCCAATTTAAAGAAAATAATTCCATTTTTAATTGAAAATGATCCGAAATTTATAAATTCAAAATTTTCCTATATTCCCCAACAAACTGGCAAAATATAGAAATTTTTATTAGTTTGGAAAACTTTCCAAATCATTCTTATTTTAAAGAAGATATTCCGTTATTAATGATAATTGATGATATCCTCCCCAGCAAACCCGACAGAGAACCCATGAATTATTTTAACTCGGGAATATCTTTATTTTATTGAAAATCATTACCTTTTTTAAAACATTTTAAAAGATATGAATATGTATATGTATGACATAAATAAAATGACATAGCAAAGTCTAGATAATATAATGCAACCTAAATGATATGATATAATTTAAATGTCTTAGTATATTCTAAATGAAATAAAATATCCTAAGTTATATGATATATTATAAATGAAATGAAATGACCTAGGTAACATAATATATTCTATATGAAATGTAATATCCTAAGTCATATGATATATTCTAAATGAAATAAAATATCTTAAATGACATAATATATATCCTAAATGAAATGAAATGACCTAGGTAACATAATATATTCTACATGAAATGAAATGACCTAGGTAACATAATATATTCTATATGAAATGAAATAATTTAAATGACATGGCAAATATGAATGATATGGCATATAATTTAAATGACATGAAATATAAAATAATGCTATCATATAATATGCATGAAAATAAAAATGAAAATGAAAATAATAATGCATGAACATAGTATATACTAAATAATATGACAAAAATAACTAAATAAAAAGCATAGGATATCATGAAATATTCAAAACCATATAATAAACCATATAACATCAAAAAATATAAATCAAAATAATAACATTACCATAGAAATTATCATAGCAAAAATCACATATTATATAAAATGCATGAATATGAAAACTACAATGTATGAAAATGTATTTTTTTTCCTTTAATTAAGGAAATCCGTATAAGATATCCGGCTACCTTAGGAAAATATATCCAATTAAATATTCTAAAATCAAAATACTTTTTGATTGTTTGAAAACAATTTTTTGAAAAGCTTAGATTAAAAATAAAAACATGGCTAAACCCTTTTTAAATGGCTCTAATATCCTAATTTTAAAATCCCGGACTTGACCACCTTTAACTCGAGACTTAAAAAATCATTTTTAGAGTTTAAAAAGGCTTAGAAACTACCCTAACTCAGTAGCTAAACTTCCTAATCAGCCCCCTCTAAGTAACTTAACAAAAACAGAAAAATGATTTTCCTTCAAATTCAATTCTGACTCCACTGTCCAGTTTTAAACCATAATTTTTTACCCTATTTTTAAAAATTCTAAAAAATATAAAAAAATACTAGAGACTCAGGACATGGAAAAATACACGGAAAACAATCAGCTTAATTTTTTTATTAAAGATGACTGCCCAGAAAAATCGAGAAAGTACGAGTACCGGGTGAAAAATTATTTTGCCAAAACACATTTTTGCCTTTGATAAAATCATTTAAAAATCAAAGTAAAAATATTTAAGACTCTCTAAATGACTCACAAATAGTAGCTAACACTTTTAAAAAGTTAGACAAAAATGGGCTAAGTAAAAAATATCACAAAGGTAGAATAATCAATTTGACAACTCTGTAATTTTTCCACAAGTATGCTCAAGAGAGCATGACTTCTAACCATTGATTGGCCTAAGTCATAAATCAAGTGGCATGGACATGAAGTGCATGAAAGATACAGCAAATATGATGCATGAAATGCATGAGTTTAAACCTAAATGTCATGAAAAATGCATGGCATCAATAAAATGACCTAGACCTAAATGAACTTGCATGGCATTTAATGCAACCTAGGTCTAAAATGCATGGATATGCATGGCAAAACAAACCAATCCTAACATCGAAAATATGCATGGAAATAACACAAACACAAGGCATGCTTAAACCAAATACTCAACCAAATGTCATGAAAATGCAAACCTATAAACTAACATAACAAAAATGCACACACAAAGCAAAGAAAGTGGAGTGGAGTGGAGTGGCCGAATGGCCTCATGTTCAAAGTGAGCATGGCATTTTCACAAACACTTGATGTACTAACACACTTAACTAAAACATAATACTCAAATCAAGCAAATATAAAGTAGAGGTATGAAAACTAACAAGCATTTTCACAAACACATGGATTTCAAAATATAAAACATAAACAAACGTAAACATTTTGAAAACAGAAAACCAAAAATGCAAGAACATGATAATAGACTCATAAATGGAAATAAGCTAGCAACCAAATTAAAACAAGCTTCAAGTATATGTAGTAGAAGAAGATTTAAAGCATCAAGACTTATTTGATATAAAAAATAACATGAAATAACAAAGCAAAACAGCAACTAAAACAAAAAAAAAAATGGGCCATTCGGCCATGTCAAAGAACAAGGGAAAAAAATATTTCAAGAACTTTTTTATAAGAAAATATGAAGAAAGAACTTAAAGAAGAACATTAAAAACACTTATTTAAACATAAAAATCAAAAGAAACTCACCAAAATAATAATCAAAACAGCAAATCAAGAATGGAAAATCAAAGAAAGTGCAAGAGTATGGTTCTAAAAGCAACCTCTAGAAGCTATCTTTCAAGCCTTTTCTCTTCTAACTTTCTTTTCTTTTCTAAACTTTTCTTTTTGCTATTCAACAATGGAGAGAAAATCAGGCAAAAGCAAGAGAGAATAGAGAATTAGAGTGTGCTGAAAATGAAAGAAAAATCATCCCTTGTAGTGGCCGAACCCCTCCTCTCTCTAGGCTAGGATGTTGTCATTTTTTCCTCAACCAATTTTCATCCAAGGGCTATTGATCGAAGATGTTTAAAACATGAAATTATCACCCTTAGATTAGGCCATCATCTATCCACAATTATAGCTGTTCAAGAATCTTAAGCCATTATGTTGACACTCCTCCTCTTCATGCATTGGTCCATGTGGCTTATTTGCAAAGGCTTGATCAAAAAATCACTAACTAACTCTTCATTATTGGCCTTTTGATTAAAAAATCAGAAATCTCCTTCCCATCTATGGGCCATGGCTGGCCAGCCCTCCTTCTTCCAGCCCATGTTTTATTTTTTTGAAAGGCAAGAAAAGCCCTTTTCAGTTTTTTGGGTAAAATGACATTTTTGACCCTCAAATGCAAATAAATGGCAAACGGACTCCAAATTAAAATTTTATTTTTTTAATACTTTCAAAATAATAAAAAATTGAATTCTGGAAGTTTTCAAAAAATTTCGAGTCCATTTTCTATTTATTTGGATTTTTTCTTCCAAAATTGCCTTTCTATGCCCCCAAATTTTACCTTTTTTTAAACGAGCTCCAAATCAAGATTTTTCTTCACCAATCTCTTCCAAATAATTTAAAAGTGTGATCTGGAATTTTTAATAATTTTTGGAAATCATTTGGTATTTTTTCGGGATTTATCTGCTTGAATTACTACATAAAGGGCCCGGGATTTGGCCATTTTGCAAACGAACTCCGAATCAAGATTTTCTTTCGCCAATCTCTTCCAAACAATTTAAAAATGAGATTTACAAATTTTCAGAATTTGTGGAGTTCATTTGCTATTTTTTCGGGATTTATCTTCTTGAATTTCTACATGTGAGATCCGGGATTTGGCCATTTTGCAAACGAACTCCGAATCAAGATTTTATTTCACCAATCTCTTCAAAATGATTTAAGAATGGGATTTGCAAATTTTTCAGAATTTTTGGAGTTCATTTTCTATTTTTCCCAAATTTTCCAATTTTGCCCTTTCGCCTCCAAAACCTGGTTTTGCTCAAAACAAGTTCGATTTTTAGATTTTCTTAAAAATGAGCATTGGGCTATCCTTTTTAATCACTCCTCATCCATTATGGGCTTTATTCCTACCGAATCGGGCCATTTCTTGTAATTCTTTCCAATTTCACTGAAATCCACCAAAAACCCTAATTCTCTGTTTTCTTCCGGATTGACTTTTCTTCCAATTTTTCTTTCAAGTGGTTTCTCCATTACCCATAGTGAGTGCTTATCTTTCATTTGGAACCTTCAATTTTGACCAATTCGATCGTTTAAGCACTTTTCCCTAAATTTTCTGGATTAGGTTTCTTTCTACTGAATCTCCATGACCCAACTTCCGAACTCCATATCTTTCGATGTAGACCTCGGATTATCAAAATTCTTTTCCCATTTTTCAATTGAACTTCAAATCTTGATTTTGAAAGTGGGTTGACTTTTTCAGTAGTTGACTTTTTGAGGTTCACTTTCTGAGGTTGACTTTTTTCAAGTTTGACTTTTTATGCTCGCCCTCTTAAACTAAGTCTCGGAGTACCACCTGCAGGATGAAAAAAGTCTTTTTACATTCTGAAACATCAATTTATGAAAAAAACATACCTGTTTAGTGGTCCGGACAAAATTAGGTTTCTACAATCCTCATATAAGATCATTAGTAATCTGAAGTCAGAGGATCACTTATACAACCACCACATGAGAATGTTGCCATAGACACTATGTGAAATACCCAATGGTGTTCTCATATCGGATCATGTTCAATGAACTTGTTCTTGTAACAAGCACCCACATACTAGCTCAAGTTTATCCGAACTTCAACTCATGAGATCAGTTGCTTGCTTCATAAGCAAAAGCATAACCACATGTCGATCTCAACAGCTTTATCAATATCCTATCTTTATAAAACATTGACTATGAACAATTTAGGAATAATGCTTTGATGCAATGATGATCTTCCAATTACAACTTATTGCAATTCCCTTGCAAAGCATATTTGTTCCATGGATTTTATCAGATAAGTAATATTAAATATTTATTTAAAACTTATAGATAAAGAATGCCTTAGTTAATAATAATAATGCTTAATTTGACATGTCTCCCATAGCATATCCGATTAGTCTTAGCATATACACCAACAACAACAGCCTTCCAATGACTATTTTTTTGGTGCAACCAGCGACTATTTTCACTCTCTAACCAATCCCAACGGCTCCAAGCTCTCTTCAACTATAAATTGACTTGTCCAAAACCATTGAAGAGACGAGAACAAGCACTACAAAACCAAGCCTTCATTTCTCAACAAATCAAGAACGTTCAAGTGTCTTAATGCTTTAATTCTATATTCCTTGGTAATTCTTGTATCCAAACCTTATTTCATATTCTTTAATTTGTCCCTCATTGTATCATATTGGCAAACACTCAACCTTTGTGAGGTCATTTTGTTTGAAAGAAAATCCTTGAAATAGAGCGGATTCAAGGAGTAAGAGACCCTTGAGTGACTAAAGATTGGGTAGAATCCTTAGGGATAAGAGGTTACTATCTAAACCTAGAAAAGATAAGAATTGTAAAGGTTATACCTTGTCTTAGAGAAGGTAAAGTGTAAAAGAGTCAAGTTAGCGAATCGAGCACTTCGACGAAGGAAGTTGAAAAAAAAAAGGACGTAGGCACTTAGAAGAAAGGTCGAACCTCTATATATCATTTTGTTTGCTCTCTTTTCCTACTCTTTTACTTTATTTATTTGTCATATATTTGCATAAATTGTTTATATTTTTCATTAAGTGCTTAATTTCTAAATATCTTTCACTTGGATTGCAATTTCACTTTAAATCTTTAAGAAAACAATTCACCTCCTCTTGGTTTCCTTAATCACTTTGAGCTAACACCCTACACTAATGGAAAGCTCTAATGCATAATATGATTACTTCATTAAAATATATGGAATTTTATGACAATACAAGGGAGAGTTTTTTCGGATGGAATTTTTTTCGTCAAAAAAGTTATGTCAAAAATAACCACTTATTTCCAATGGAATTTATCCCTTTTGTGACAGAATAATATAGGCTGACTGAAAATATTTTGGGATGGAAAAAAAAGACTTTCAACCAAGGAAAAAATTATATTTTTGAAGAAATATTAGCGACGGAAACAAATACATCGGAAAAACTTTGGAGGGAACCATGGTTGTTCCTGCCAAATATTACCGACGAAATTTTCGGTTTATGATGGCTAAAATATTGTCAGTAATAAAAAATAATATTTTTATTTTTTTCTTGGAAAAGACATTATTGATGGAAAAATCAGTCAGTAATAAATTTCACTGACGGAATTCCGTCGAAAAAGAATTCCCAACAGAAACTTCCGTCAGTAAAAATCCCTTACCATATTGTTTGGTATGTGGGAAATTCCAATGGAATAAACCGTCGGTATTAATATTTCGAACAAAAATTTCGTCAAAATTTATATTTTTGTCAGAATATTCAATCAAAAATACTAAATTTTGATGGAATATTTCATCCAAAATACCTAATTTCGACGGAATACTCCATCGAAATTTCCAAAATTGACGGAAAAAAATTGAAATTTTGGGACATTTTTTTAGCGATGGAATTTTCATCGCTAAAAGAAGGAAATTCCGTCGCTAAAAATAAAACCCACGTATATACACTTTTTTTTTCTTTTCTCTCTTCTTCCATAATGCCCCAGCCCCCTCCCTCTCCCTCGCGTAGACCCAGTCTCCCCGCCATCGCACCGCTCTTCCCTCACCTTTCGACTGCCAAGACGCCGCCCGACGCCTCCCCTCTCTTTTCTCTGTCCTCTCTTCTCCTTTTTTTTTTCTATCCTTTTTCCTCCTCATTTTCCTTTCTTTTTCGTACTCGGTCGAAGTACCTTCGATGGTCCGGCAACCGCCCATTCCTTCTTCCTTCCTCCTTAAGTAAGCTTTTTTTTTTTCTTTCTAATTTTTGATTTTTTCTCTTTTACTTTTTTGTGTTTGATTTTTTTTTATGTTATTATTATTATTCTATTATTATAATGTTTTTTTTAACTTGATGTATATTATATTTTATTTATTAATATTCATATATTATATAATTTTTGTAGGATATTTTTTGAGGTTGTGATTTCTTGTGATCATATACTTATTAAGGTAATTTTATTTAAGTTTTAATAATATTTGTGCTTGTTTTATTGAGATAATATATTTGTGCTTGTATTATTGAGGTTATTTGAATGTATAAAACATAATATATCTTATTTTATTTGGAATAATATAAAATGTGATGATAATAAGGGTAAAAGTGTAAAATAAATAAATTTCAGAATTTCACATTTATAATTATCAAACAAATAATTACAAGTACTTAATTTCAATAACATGCCAAACAATTTTTATAATACAAATTTAGTGCTTATAAAATTTAGTATTAATAATTCAACACTTAATTTTTCAACAGTTAATTTTTAGTTTATCAAAAAATACCTTTGTTCATATGATTTGCTCTTTGTGTTAGTGTGAACAACCTGGTTTAATTTGTTGTTAGACCTAATAATTTTAGAGACGGCATGGAAAAACCATATATGGGTTTGGCAAAAATGTGTTCCATGTTTAGCCGTGTAGACACGAATTAAGACATTGCAATTTTCGTGGCTTACATGTGTTTGACACGTTTAACACGTGTAAAACACGTATAACACGTTTAAGTTAGCCATGTAAAACAAGTACACATTTAGCATATTTTTATATTCATTTAAAATCAATATAAGCATATAAAAACTATTTTAAATTTTTAATTATGATACTTAATTACCTATTTAATATAAGCATATAAAGACTATTTTAAGTATTGAATTTTGATACCCATTTGATATGCAAATAATTACAATATAATGTTAAACGATTGTAGCTTATTTTTTTGGATTTTTTAGTGCTACACCTATAAACAATAGAGTTATGTACATGGACAAATTAAACATATTGCTTGGTCGACTTGTGAGGTGATGAATATAATGCTTTATGTAGACTTATGCAGGAAGATGCCGCTCCTATAAAAAAAAATAGAGTTATGTATAAATTAAAGAGAGAATATGGTGACAAAAGATGAAGCGTAGGAGTAGGTAAGCGATTGATGAGATAGACAATAGTAAAGAATGCATATGACCAGTAAGATAGAGGCATGTATGCATGAGAAAGAAGAGATAGGCCCGTTCTACAATATGACGATGACGACGTTCAGAATACCCATTGTGTTCAGGTGTGTGTGGAGGAGAAGTTAGATGAGAGATGTCATTGGTAGCCAGAAAAGATGAAAGTGCTTGATATTCCCCCCCCCCCCCCCAATTATCAAAATAGAGTGTTTTAATCCTCTTGTCAAAGAAGTTTTCAACAAGCGATCTAAACCGGACAAATATATCAAAAACATGTGATTTTCATTTGATGCACTCAAAATAGTGTATCTTTATTAAACCTTCCAGTTAATACGATCAATTATAGTAAAGTAGCATGCAAGGGTCGAATCCATAGAGATTGATTTTTAGTTTATAAATTACCAGTTTAAAACTTAAATTCAAGAACAATAAAAGAAAATGGGGGTTTTAAAAGAGTTTTAAAAACTAAGAAAACAAGAAAATTAAGAAGCAATAAAATAAGATGAAATAAAAAATGAGAGAAATATGGCTAAAGGCTCATTCTCCACCACTAGACATCATTAAGAATCAAATTTAGATCTATCAACATCAATTAGCTATCAAAGTTAACAACCGTAGATAAACAACATCACGTGTTAGCCCAATCCTTCCTTAGTTCATCGTTAAGCAGGACGAACGCTACTACTTAATCTCTAACTATCAAACAACCTAGGATAAACATCTCTAAATTTAATTTGACAGCAGCTTCATGATAAGAAAGATAGGTTGATCTAAGCAACAAAAGCATGAACATGAATTGCTTAACTTAGGTTATGTTCCACTTTGCAATTAGCGAAAACTTGACCATAATCATTAATCACAAATTGCCACTTATGAATAGGAAATCAAGACAATTACACGAATCAAGACTCCTAAGCTAGCATTAGGCAATTATCAAGATCTATCTAGTTGCGCACCTAAACAAATCAATACAAAAATCATAAACAATTCTTATGGAATAACATAATCAACTTTTATAGAAAACTAATGATAGATAAAATCTAAAAATCAATTACAAAACATGTCTAGGGCTTTGAAATCACCCTTAACCGAAGAGAAGTTTAGCCTAGCATAAGCATAGATAATATATACATAAAACTAAAAAGAAAATAAGAGAATGGAGAAGAAGAAGAAGAAGAAGAATATTGATGATCTTTGAGTCTCCTTAAAAGATGTTGATAGTTTGTGGCTCAAAAGATGATATTTATAGAATTTTAAAACCCTAAGAACAAGTCCTTGCAGCACAAGTAAGCCTGGAGGCAAAAATCATGTTTTTGGGTCTTTTTTTTGTGGTTTTTCCCGAATTGTTGGCGCCTAGGCGCCGGAATTCGACGCCTAGGCCCCGAGCATACTGTTTCCATTTTTTTGCTGCACCTTTCTTCACTTCGTTGGCTGATTTGGATACCCATTTCTTGTCTGGTTTGGGCGTGTAAACTATTGTTTGAAAGGTATTCAAGTCAGCTTCAAAAGTCAAGGGGAAGTTTCCTCCAATAAATACTTTAACATAATGATTTCCTTGCAACAAGCTCCAGAAGTCAAATCTACCTTTGCTTTGCAACCAGAAATTTATCTTTTTGACTTTCGAGTCTTCTTCCATCTTGTGATTATGATTTTGTAAGCTCTTTACCATCATTATTGGTATCTTTTGACTTTATTCTCCTTATTGTACCTAAAATTCAAAAACATAACATAAGTAAACAAGATAAAGATCGAAAACATAACAAAAACTAAAGGTAGAAAGGCATAAAATGTATATTTATGAGCTTATCATCGTTTTAGAGGGTAAAACCAGATATACTTCGTAAAGTGATCGACAAAAATAACTTATTATTTGAAATCATCAACAGAATGAATAGGAGAGGTCCACACATCAGAGAAAATAATATCAAGAAGGGAGGAAGAGACAAGAGAAGAAATTGAGAAAGGTAACTTATGACTTTTATTGCATTGACAAGAATTACAATTGAAATTGACATTTAAAGGACTCGATAATTCTAACTGAAAATTAGAAGCAATATGCCTAAGAATTAGAGACGAAGGATGACCTAATCTATGATGCCACTCAGAAAAGGTGGTATTGACACTGGAAAAGGCGACTAACGAAGAAGTCTCGGCGGAGGAAGTCGGCCACTCGTACACACCATCCTTAGTTCGACCCTGTAAAAGTGTTGCCCCCATGCGAAGATCCTTCACAAGAAAAGAAACAGGTAACAATTCAATGAAAGTATTATTAGATTGACAAAACTTAGAGATAGAAATAAGATTCTTTTTCATGGTAGGAACACAAAGAACATTATTTAAGAAGTTGTGTAAGGGTGTAGAGAGAGATGTTGAACCGGTATGGGAAATAGGGAGACCTGTGCCATCACCAATCACAATGTCGTCAGAGCTGTCATAAGGAGTGTGAACAGAGAGATTACTCAGGTCGGTGGTAACATGGTGTGATGCGCCACTATTCAAAAGCCAAGTAGAATTATCAGGGGTATTGGCGGTTGCAAGATTTGCTCGTGGTTGCCATGGTACTGGAGGGAATGGTTGCCATGGGGCCGGAGGGCGAGGTTTCCATTGATAAGTTCGACTAGGAGCCGAGGGTGGTTGTAAGATTGGCTGCATCTGACGAAAAATAGGACACTATGGAATGGTGTGTCCTTGTGCACGACACCATTGGCAAATACTTAGGTAAGGCCGAGGCAGGGGTCGACCATTCTGAATGACGGTGTTGGAGAAGCTTGAGGCGAGACCTGTCGTTGGCTAGAAGAAGAACGTCCATGGTGGACGTTGAGCACGATTGCCAAAGTTTCCTGAAATTGATCGAGGATTGGCCGGATTTGCAGAAACTGAAAGTAGAGAGGAGTTGGGTTGATAGACACGCAGCGAGAGCTCCTTGTTGATTAATTTTTCATGCAGTTCATCAAAGGATATTGGCATGTCACGACCATTGATAACACCAGTAATAGGCTTGTAGTTATCATCGAGTCCATCAAGAATTTTCTCAATGAGATCTCCATCATCCATAGGCTTACCGAGGGCCACAAGTTCATCAGCACGGGTTTTAATAAACTACATATACTCTAAAATTGTCTAAAAGCCCTTGCTGGCATGTTTGATTTGTTCCTTGATCTGCTTGATGTGACCTCGCGAAGGCCGAGCATAGGTATTGGCAAGGACATTCCAAATGTCCCGGGAGGTCTGCGATTGAGTGATAAGTGGGATGAGAGACGGCGTAAAGGAGCCGACAAGAGCACCAAAAATTAGCTTATCCTGACAAAGCCATGTTTAGTATGCTGGATAGAGGTTGGTGACATTAGTTACCATTGTTGTGGTGAGGGGCGCAGGATGAGATCCATCAATGAACTTGTGAAGATCATAACCAATTAGAATTGCTTCCATCTAAAGTTTTCAAGAGAGATAATTGGTGGAAGTGAGTTTGACAGAATTATGGATGTTGATAACAGTAAGAGATTTGGTGAGTTTCTGTGCATTAGGAATTGTAACGTGAGTATTATCATCAGCCATGGATGATTATAGGAGGAAAAAAAATATTAACGAGAAGCGACGGCAGTGGTAAAAAAAAAAAAAAAAAAAAAGAGGGTTTGGAGGCCTAAGAGTTTAATGTTCTGATACCATAAAGAGAGAAATAAAAGGTAGGAAAATATGGCATATTGTTTCATTGAATAAAACTGAATATATATAGCCTACAACAATGATCCTAATCTGAGTAATTCAAATATTAAACAATCCTTAAAGTAAGAAAACTAAATAACAAACTAATTGATAAACATAAGAAATTTAAAATACGAAATCCTAAGAATGTAAATAATAAATTCTAGATTATTAATTATCTTTATCATAAATTTATATTTTTTTTTTATTTTTATTTTTTTGTTAAAACTTATTATAGATAAAATATGAAACTTTTATATATAATCAGATATAAGGTTTTACTTCTATATAGATCAGTTGACTAGTTGTGTTGCAATTTTATAATTTATGCTATATTTAAAGTATTTGTCCTTTTTTAATCAAGTTATTTTTTTTTAGTACAAAGAAGACACCAAAGCCCACAGTCATGTGGAAGAAAGAATAACATGCTTAAGATTTAAATCAATTACTTTAGGAATAATGTGCACATTATATTTTAGTTTTAAATCAAATAGACATAGTGATAAGTGTGTTTATCATGAAACATGTTTTATTAGTAATAAAGATAAAACCAAAACCCCTTTTTTTTAATTTTTATAATGCACTTGCTTGCTTCATATTAGTAATTTAAATTTATGTACATTTTTCATATAAAGTTTAAATTTAAGTTATTTATGTAAAGGCTATTTCTACATTTTAATTTTTTAATAATAATTTTCTATAATTAATTTTTTATATCTTTTTTCTTTCGTTGTTTCTTTTTTGAGAATATTCTTTATATCTTTTTATAGGATATTATGAATATTCTTTAATAGGTGGCAAGATATGGGAGATCATGGATCATGATATGTGGCAAGGGATTCAATCATCAAATTTAATATTTGTATAATGTTGATAGAAAATGATTTAGATTTATTATGATTGTTTTATTATGGTTATGTTTAATCGTTGGTAGAGAATATTTGAAAATGTTAATTTTAAACATATATTATGGATTGTGGACATTATTATTTTATTATATTTATTTTATAAATTATTTCAAACGGAATTATGATTTTTTTTTTATGTTAAAATTATATTATTAATCAAAATTAATTTTTGGTTTAAATAGGTAAATAGTAATGTTAATCGTGTTTGTCCTATCTAATCATGTTGTGTCGTATATGGATGGCAGCGGATAGAATATCTTCTATTTTTTAAAATATCTGAATCACAATCTACATAATTGTTATAATATCCGAATTCGTTTATTATCCGCATTAAAATCGAGTACTACTACGACATTAAATGCTTTTGACTTGAAAAATTATAGACTTCCGAAGACTATCAAAAAATACTAAGAGCAATAAACTGCATGATAAAAAATGAAAAAGAAGGGATCTTTCCACTTTCCAAGATGTTCCTTTCAATAGCAATTGGATGATAGCAAACTACTTATTTGTTTAGTTTAAAGGTTATGATTCACAACATCAATAACATAACTCTGCAGTCATCAAAGTCCCCAATAATTAAAGTTTTCCGAGAGTAGAGGTACTCATGGTTGAGTCAGATCTGATTTAAGTATGGTATCAATATTATATATATTTGTTTAAACTTGGTTTGGCTCGAAATATAGGTTTCAAATTATACCCAAGCCCGTCCATATTTGTAAATGAGTAGTCCAAGCCCGTTTAGTCCTCCCATATTTTTTTTAAAAAAAGTTAAATAAATATTTTTTTATTATTTAATTTTAATAATTTTATCTCTTTTTTTTCTTTTATTAAGTTCAAAAATATAGAAAACTTAGTATATTTTTAAAAGTTTACACTATAATATTATTTATTTTTATTTTTATATGATATAAATTATATAATATATAAAAATAATATATTATATAAATGAAAAATGGACTGGGTCGGGCTGGGCTCGAGTCTTGATTGTTAGAGCCAAGGCCCGGCCCATTTTCTAAATGGACTTTATTTTTTTTACTCAAATCCATATTCTGAATCTAATATTTTTGTCCAAACCCTTCAAAATATGAGCAGACTTTCGGGTTTGGACGAATAACCCGACCCTTAAGCAGGTCTACTCAAGAGTTTGTTTTTGAACTTAATTTAACTAATACGTCTTTAACCCATTCCAATAAAGTTCAGTTTTTTACCCTTAGAAAAAGGCAAACAGAATACATAAACTTCCATAATGTGTAAATCTAACAAACAAGCTATTTATTGGCTGCTATGTTTAGCCACCTTCTGGTTAATTCTAAATGTCTAATGGGTGATCTGTATAGAATTTTAATTTATTATCGAAAGGAAATCCCATCACTATAGTAAAAAGGAGATTCAATGCATCTATCGCTCTCCAGTTATGATAAATTTGATTCAATACCATGGTTCAATGTTATATATCATTCACCCCTTATCTTCAAACAATAATTATCTTAATTTAAAATTCTCAAGTAAACATTATGAAAATCTTACAACTTCAATTATATGACTAGCACCACCATCAGGTTCTCCTTTTGACGCTCAAGACTAAAAACAAAACAATCGCTCTTTGGATTGTCTGACTATCAATTGTTTTTTTTATTATTATTATTATTTCTAGTTATAACTTTACTAAATTGCACCCATTCCAAAACCATACATTTGATTTTAAACTTTTTCCCCATGTTTTTAACTCGTGATTAGACCTGTTCAAGGATCGGGTTATCCGTCCAAACTCGAAAATCAGCCTATATTTAGAAAGGTTTGGACAAAAATATTAAACACAAAATATGAGTTAGAACAAAAAAATGAAACTCGTTTAAAAAATGAGACATTGGTTCCAACAATTAAAGCCCAAATCTGGCCCAGCTCGACCCGTTTTTCATTTATATAATATATTATTTTTATATTGTATATATTATGTAATTTATATCTTATAAAAAATAAATATATATAATATTATAGTATAAACATTTGAAAATTTGCTAAGTTATCTATGTTTTAAAACTTAAAAAAAAAAAAAAAAGAGATAAAATTATTAAAAATTAAATAATAATATAATATTTGTTTAATTTTTTTTAAAAAAAAATAATATGGACAGATCTAAACGGGTTTGGACTACCCATTTATAAATATGGGCGGGTTTGGACAGAATTGAAACCCATATTTAGGGCCGAACTAGGCATGGGTAAGATATTTGTCGTGTTGATATCATACCCAAACTTGACTCGACCCAAACCATGAACACCTCTACTCGTGATCAATAATACTAGCCTTAGCCTTATTTGCACTTAGCAAGAACCAAGGAATATCATTGTAAACTATCCTAAGCCTACTTAGATTGGACCATGCTCGAGTGGGCCCAATGGGCCACCCGGCCCATGGACAGACATGTAAGTGTGGGTAGAAAATCTCATGGACAAATTATTCATGTTTTTTTTTTAATTAAACATGTTCAAAGGTCGAGTAGCTCGTCCAGCTCGTATTTGGCTGGGTCTGAACTGAGGATTTAGTGATTCAGGTTTGCTCGGTCCAAATCACTGTTTAGCTAATAAAAAAGTATTTTTTTTTTATTTAAATTTAATTATAAAAATATATAAATATTAATATAAAATTAAAATTTTAAAATATTTATTATTATTTGAATAGTGAACCGGGTCAAGGAACGGGTCTGGATAAGAAAGAAAATTTTTGGGCCACGGCCCGATCTATGAGCACTGAGCAGCTTTACTCTTAATTCACCCACATTTTTTCGCATTAAATCATGCAATTTTTTAAAAAGTTCGTTTTGATACACTGACAGTAATATTTTTTAATTCCACAAATATATTAAGAGACTATCATATATTTTTTTTTAAATATACCTCAAAAGGCATGCATCACCATGTTAGCAAAATGGCTTCTTCTTTACCTTTTTACGCCACAATTAGACCATCTTTCAAGCATTATGTTGGACCTCAAGCATTGCAAGTCAGAGCTCAAAGCTGTAGAGATGAAGGTATTGTTCATAAGAAATTGATCAATTAAGTTAAAGTAATTCACCTTTCATGTAACTTACGATTATATATGTTTCTATAATGGCTGGCAGGTAGATCAAACAACAATGTCGACGCCAATCTGGGTGTTCTTAGAGAAAGGATAGAGCAGATTAAGATGAAGGAGAAACTAGAGAGATGCAAATATGGTTGGAATTATGCACCAGGTTATAACTACAAACTCAAAAGAGAGTTGGAGATATCACAATTGTTTGAGCTTGTAAGTTTGGTTGCAGCTACTCTTGGCTTCACTTTCTTCATTGGCACACTTTTCCTTTGCCTTGTTTCTCTTTTTGTTCACTTCAATCATGGATTTTAACTTTCACCCAAATGGTTTATGAATAAACCATTAATACACGTACATCTTATAGGACGAAAGAAAAGATATTTTATTTGGAACTTGGGTTTAGCCTAACTGGTTCATGCAATCATTCTTAAAAGATGGTATCCAGTAGGTTTGTAATTTGAACCCTAACATCTGTAATCACTTTCCTTATCCCTAAACTGCTACCTCATTCGTATAAAAAAAGATAAGCCATCTGGCTTTTGAAGTTAATTGCTGTTTGGAAAATTGTAGCTCTTTTCAATTTTTTTTTTTTTTATTTTTTACAAAAGAGGTTACGGCTTAAATATAGAAGAAGGAATTGCAGATACTGAGATTCGAACCTATAATTGTCAGATGTCACCTCTTAAAAATGACCAAATGAACCAACCGAGCAAAATTTCGAATTCAGCTCTCTTCAAGTTTGAAATAATGGTTGTTCTTCTCCCTTTGAGCTCATGATAAGTGTTGACGTTCAATCTCTTTGGTTCTGGAAGAGTTTTATTGATGGCTTTCGAAAGGTGGAAACCAGGCTGAGGAACTTTACCATTTTAAATACTCCCTCTCTACTATATATTATGTATCATTTTGATTTTGCACAAAGTTTACAAAATTTTGAGTTGCACTTTTTCATCATTGACAATAAGACCTTTTTTTTTTTGAATTACTCTTACCTTGGGAAAAGAGAATAAAATTTGTACGTAAAGTTAAGGATAATAAGAAAAAGTAAAATAATTTTCCTTTTAACTGTTTAAATGAGACATTATTTTGAAATAATTAAAGGTAAGCAAACAAGACATTATATATGTGACCAAATAGTATTTACAATTAAAATTATGGGTTAAGTAAATTTAATTTCTTTCCATGTCACTTATGAATTAGATGATATCATTTGAGCATTTGAAGTAAGGGTGCATGCATAAATTTGTTTATTAAAAGAACTAAGGTAATTAACCGGATTCGAATCTTTCTTCTTGATATTTGTACCTAATGATAAAAAAATATATATAATTCATACAATTTCTTAAAAACACATAATAAAAATTAAAGGATATTTTGAAAATTTAAGATTATATGATGATTTTTTTTTTTTTTAAGTTGTTGCAAAATTTATTTATTTTTAAAAATTATATGTAATACTCTCAAAAAAATTCCCAAATCGGACCAATAGAAAAAAAACAGGGAGCCTTCTCAATAGAGCCAAACAAAAGAGACGGCAAAGAAAAGAATTATAAACCAAATGATAAACCCTTTCCACAAACTTGTTGTCTAAACAAGAGTGTCTGCCATGTGATTTACCCTTAATTTGAAGGAAAGAGACTTCGAAATTGAATAAAATGAATAGAACCCAACAAGTTAATGGAGTCTTAAAAAAATTAATGTTGAAATTGGTACATGTACTTTGAAAAGAAGCAATTGAGTAAATGACATCATAGTATAATATTTTATTTTCATTTATGACTTTTTAAAACTCAATATTTTATCAAAAACATTTAACCTAAAAGAAAACCCTTTTAACTCATTATCACCTAGAAAGAACCAAAAACTAGGGTCTCATACGTGGTTTAGACCTGCTCAAGGCCCAGCCCGTATTGGGCTGGGCCTGGACAGGTATTTTAGTGATCTCGGTCAGCCTGGCTCGGATCACTGTTTACAAAATAAATAAATTAAATTTTAAAATTTAATTATAAAAATATATAAAAATTAATTAATTTTTAATATATGTGAACAGTAATATATGGACCGGCGGGCCGGCCCGGTCCAAGGTCGAGCTTGGGTCCGACTCATGAGCAAGTCTAATATGGTTGTAATGAGAGGGGTTGACTTAATAATTTTGGATAGACACGAAAAAAATATGAACACGACATGAATATATAAATGTATCAAAATTTATATAATAAGAATTATTAACATCACGAAAAAAATATGAACACGACATGAATATATAAATATATCAAAATTTATATAATAAGAATTATTAGCATATCATAATTTATATAAATATATAAAACATTAAACGCAATTATAACATAAAAAATAACACAAACATAACACAAATACATGAATTATCAAATTTTTTTTGCAGAAAATGGGTTGAGTCAACAAATTTGATAAATCCCAAGGCAAAGAGTTGATTCTTTTAGGCCCAGTTTAAATGAAGGAAAATTTGAAAGAAAAGAAAATGCATTTCTTAGATTTAAATTTTTAGTGTTTGGTTGACATGAAAAATAAGAAAGAAATTTTTTTGTAAGGAAAAATGGAGAGAAAATTTTAAATGACTTTTTCCCCTCATTTTCCCTTTAAAAACTTGAGGAATCTGTGGGAAAAAATTTCGAGCTCCTTGCTCAGGACCTCTACTTTCCTTCTATTTTTCATAAAATGAAAAAACACCATTTTCATAGAGTGAAAGTTTGGCTAACGGGGATTCTAGCCCAACATCGAAGAATGCAGTTGGTGAGATTGACAATCACTTATGGGACTTCATAAGCCGGATCAGATTATGGTTCGATTTTTTTGTTTTTAACCTAGTTTGGTCTGGATCGATTTGTAAATTCAGTTTGCTATTTATAAATATTAAAAAAATAAAAAAATTTATTTTTATATTAATATTTATATATTTTTATCATTAAATTTCAATAAAAAATATTTTTTATTGGATGAACAGTAATTGAGACCGGACCAAATCGGCTTGAATTGAAAAAAAAATTTGTTCAAACTTGAATTTGTCGAGCCAGACAAGTAACCCGACACTTGAAAATATCTAATAAGAGCTAACTAGGGTTGTTTTTGAACTCGGTGGATATTCATGGCTGCCCCGAAAAACACATCATTTTTGGTAAAATTGGATTAGGGAAAATGTTGAGTGTGAGGATGAGGAACTCACATTATAATATTTGTTGACTTTATTTTTAATTAGTTTTAAAATTTTCATGATCTTGTTAAAAGATGGAGAAAGAATCATTTTCTATTCTTGAAGATAGAACTTCAAAAAAAATTTCATGAATTAAAAAATTAATTGAATATGTATGTGACATTATATTTGTCACGTTTTTTTTGAATGAAAGTTAAGTCGTCACTTTTGCCAACTTTTCACTAATAATTTTAGTTCCAATACCAAATTTGATAATAATTTATTAGTTGATGATGTTTTTATTAAACTTCATTTAATTGATGGTTTTTGTTATTTTTTTTTTTATAAAAAGTAGTAAGAATAAAACCAAAAATAGAAAAAATAGACAGAAAAAAAAAAAATATATATATATATATATATATATATATAGATCAAAAGAGTTTTCAATTAGGCAAATAGAATAGCTCTTTGATAAATAGCTTTATCTATAGTAGTTTTTATCTCTCTTGAAAAGGATTAAATTTCAAAATTCGAATCTCATATGTATCAAAGGGAAAAAAAATAACACAAAATTTCTACTAGATCAATAAATGATCTAGTTGATACTTGATAGAAATTGACTGGAGTTTTATGTCTCAATAAATTTTAATAGCAGCATGCCTCAATTATTTGGCAAAAGTTTTTGGTTTTCTTTTTTGATCCACTATTACTTAAAATTGTATGAGCATTTTTTTAATTTACCAATACAAGAGAAATTATAATCAAATAATTATGTCATAATCCAACATAAAATTAAACCAAACTCACATATGATAAGATTCAAACGTAATGTTTGAAGGTATTTTCCTTCGCATTAAACCAATGCTTCTATAACAATTTTCTGTTTTCTTAAAAAAAATAGAATTAATATGAATTGATAAAACCAATTCAAATGTAGTCAATTCTCGTACTCGCCCAAACATAAGGTTGGTTTGAAATTTGAAAGGGTATGGATAAATATATTAAACCTATTAAATGTGTTTGGGCATAAATATGAAATCCCTTTTTTTTTTTTTTTTAAATTGAGTGTTGGCTCCAACATTTAAGATCTGAACCAGACTTGGCTCACTTAAAACTATTTATAATTTATGTTATTATAATAATTAATTATTAATAAAAAAAAATTTATGTTTTTCTGATTAGATTCATTTTTTTCGGATTCAGATATTACAGATTCAAATAATTTATAGATTCTAATATTTAATTTACTATTCACAGCGGATTCGGAGCGGATTTAGAATTCGAATATGAATTCTTGGATATCCGTTATCCGAATCCTATTTAATTTTGGTGCGGATAGTGTCAGATATCCGAATCCGTTATCCGCTCGTTTACATATTTACATGACAATCTTTTTTTTTCAGTGTTTTAGGAAAATTATGAAATGAGTTGATCAATTAAAAAAATTTATAATTTATAATCATTATTAATAAGGAAATAATTTTTTTTTTTAGCTTTTGTGATTTGATCCTTTTTAATGGATTCGGATAATTTGCGGATTCGGGTATTAAATTTACTATCCGCAACAGATTCAAATATGAAATCTTGGATATTCATTATCCAAATTCGCTTTAATTTTGGTTCGGATAGTGTCGGATATCTGAATCTGTTTTTCATCTCATTTGCATATTGAGTTCTTATTTAATTTTTTAATTTAATTTTTTAATTGGTTTGTTTGGACTCCCACAACTGAAAAAAGTGAAATCTTATTGGTATAAAAATAGACTTAAGTTTTATTTTTTGATGAATTTGTCACTTGGTTTAAAAAAACTAAATCTTATAGTTTTATGTTTTTTATTTAAAATTGATTTAGTAATAAACTTTTTTTTTATTTGTGAGGAAGATGTGATTTAAAATATTTAATTTTTATATTAAAAATATAACTATTTTAATATATGAATATATATTTAAATAAATAATTACTGTTTAATATAATTAAAATTATAAAAAAAATGCAAATCCCTAACGAAGCGAAGGGAAACATCCTAGTATTATATAAAAATAAATATATAATATTGTAATATAAACATTAAAAAAGATATTAAATTATTCATATTTTAAAATTTAATAAAAAATAAAATTATTAAAAATTAAATAAAAATTAAAAGAAAAACTTATCTAGGTGCGCCTGAATGGACCTGAGTTAAACTTGTCAATTCTTATTATTTGTTCTTTACTTATCTACTTTATTTATTTTTTTTTTGTTGCATCATATGCATTTTATTTTGTTTACTATTAATAATATATATTAAAAGGTAATGATTATTTTGAAAGAATTTTAGAAATAAAAATAAGATAATATTTCAAAGTAAAATTACTCTTGAGATTGTTGGATTACATTTTTTAATGATGATTGTATGAATCAACTGGATTAAATTTCAAATTCAAAATTTCTCATTTAAGTACTTTTATATTATGTTTGGCCCATTCGGTCTATGAACAAGTCTACTACTGTTTAGACTTGCTCATAGGTCGGGTAGGGTTTCAGCTTGAAAAATTTTCATTTCCTTTACCCAGGCTTGGTTTATTGTTTAAATAATAATAAAAAATTAAAAAAATTATTTTATATTAATATTTAGATATTTTTATAATTAAATTTAAATAAAAATATTTTTTTTATTAGCTAAACAGTGATTCGGGTCGAGCCATCAAAATATCTCTATCCAGGTCCGATTCAATACGAGCCGAATCTGTCAGATCAAGTGAGCTATCCGATCCTTAAGCAGGTCTACTGTTGAAGGACCCCTATTAAGAGAGCATATAAACAAACAGCAAGTTCTTGTCTTCCTTGCTGAACTATTCCAATAGACAAGAGAAGCAGCAGCTTAAGCTATTCCTATATTTTGAGCTTAAGCTATTCCCTCGCAAAATATAGGTCAAAATATTTAGAAAGTTCATGTATTATATCATTTAGTACAAATTAGTTCTTTTATTATAAAATTGGATAATTTAATCTCTGTATTTTAAAATTAAAGTAAAAAGGTAAAATCACTGACTAATGTAACAGAAACTGTTAAAAAAAATGAAGTGGTATTTAACCTTATGTTTATTTGATGACGTAGATGTCATATGCTGACGTGGCACCAATAAAATATATTATTTTTAAGCTGATGTGGATAAAATAACAAATTAAATTGACAAAATGCCATATCAAATTATTTTTTGCTAATTTAGTTTGTTATTTTATCCATGTCAGCTTAAAGTAATATATTTTATTGGTGCCACATCATCAAATAAATACAAGGTTAAATGTCACGTCAGTTTTTTAATAGTTTTCGTTACACTAGTTAATGATTTTACCTTTTTGCTTTAATTTTAACAATATAAAGACTAAATTACTCAATTTTATAGTAAATGGGCTAATTTGCATTAGATGGTATAGTATAAAAACTTTTTAAGTATTTTGACCCAAAATAAGGACTAATTTATATTAGATGGTATACGACAAAAATTTTGGGATGAAAAATTCTTGAGCAAATCACCGAACTTATACCCGATATTCACTTTTCTCATCCAACTTCTATTATTATATCTTTATTATCGTGGTATTCCTTTAAATTAATAAAATAAAACCTTTTTTTGGCCATGAAAAATAAAACTTGAATAATTCGTAAAGGACAATACATTGCTATTACACTATAAGAGGACAAACTTTTAACGACAGAATATTCTGTCGGTAAGTTCAATTTTCGTTGGTAAAATGTATTACTAACGGAATTTTCTGTCGGTGATACTTAAATCGGTTATGTTAATTCGGTCGGTAAAAAAAAAATCTGTCGGTAATAAAGTTTTACGGATGAAATATTCTGTCCGTATTTTTTTATCACCGACGGAATATTTTCATCGTAAATTTCTTTACTGACAGAATATTATGATGAAATATTATGTCGGTAATAAATATAGCGACGGATAGTTTTCGTCGGTAATATAATTACCGACGGATGGATTTGGTCGGCAATAAATTATTACCGATAGAATATTTCGTTAGTAAAGGTAATTCCGTCGGTAATTATATTTTTGAAATAAAAAAATATTTTTAAAAAAATCAAAAATAAAATCAAATTTATATAATTATACCATAAAAAATAAAATAAAATCCGTAAAAATATAAATAAAATAATATTCAAATGTATCTCTCGAATATAAAAAAAAACATGTCATCACGAGGTACTATTGTCATCAGCTTCACTATCTACCTCGGCATTGCCTCCGGCATCACCTCCGACAGCACTCAATCCTCCGACAGCACCGACTCCTGCAGCACTCAGTCCAGCACCGACATCACTCAATCCTAGTCCAGCAGCCATGCCTCCAACAACACCGACTCCGGCAGCACTCGATCCAACACCCATGCCTAAGGCAGCACTGAGTCCGGCAGCATTTGTTCCAATCCCGCCTAATTCAGTTGCTATTTGTGACTGCAGTAAAGGTGCGATTATCGTATTCCAACTCATCACGATATTCTCAAGTCTCACGATTGATGTATGGATTTGCGAGACATCGGACCTTAATGCATTATAGTTCTCCTCAGACGGCGCTGCTGTCGGCTGCTGTGTAGTACTAGGACCACATGGAGCGTAACTAGCTGCATTTGAACTTTGGTGACTGTCGGGTGGATCGAAAATTTGCCCTCTCTTCGGTCTCGTTCCAAACCCATAAACATGCGTCCGCGTAGTCTCAATGCCCCCAATAGCATTAGACCAGGATTGAGGGTCGAAATCGGGATATGAAGACGTATCGTCCCCATATTTTTGCTGCAACGAGGCAATAAAATTTTCCTACAATCACAAATATTTAAATATATAAACAATTAATATGTGACATTGTAATGAACACGTACGTAAACACAATTATCTGGTATAATCAATTAATATAATATATATTCTGTTCACATAATTTACTCCCAAATGTGATATTCGGAATGCTATCTATCATTTCCATATTCCTTTACCAGGTAACCGCTCAATTGGAGAATCATGCTCAACTCTTCGACAAAATTTATCTCTTTGTCTTCTAAAAGGATGATTTAAAGGCAAGAACTACCGATGACAATACCTTCCATAATGCAATCTGAATGACTTAACTTCTTCCATACAATAAGGACAAGCCAATCGACCGTGTGTGCTCCATCCTGATAACATGCCGTAAGCAGGGAAGTCATTAATCGTCCATAATAATGCAGCTCTTAATATAAAATTTGGTTTCCTATACCATCATAACTCGGAACACCATGATTCCACAATAATTTAAACTCATCTATCAATGGTCTGAGAAAAACATCAATATTCTGTGATGGACTATTCAGACTCGGAATTACCATATTAAGAAGCAAATATGGTTGCTTCATACACATCCATGGTGGTAAATTAGATACACAAAGCATTACCGGCCAACAAGAGTACGGTTTCGCTCCATGAGTAAACGGACAAAATCCATCTGCACACAAACCCAATCTGACATTTTGAGATCCACTGCAAAAGACGGATGCGTACGATTGAAGCCTTGCCATGCTTCACCATCAACAGGGTGTCTCAACACTCCATCATCCCTTCGGTTATACGCATGCCATGTCATATTCTCAGCTGTAACCGTTGACATATATAATCTTTGAAGTCTTGGAATCAATAGCAAATAACAAAAACTCTTATAAGAAATTATCTTTGACTTTCTAACACTTAATTTGCTGTTTATAACGAGGATGGCCACATACGGAACAAAATTCTAAGTGAACCGGGTCGTTATAAAATAACATGCAATTGTTGTTGCATGCATGTATCTTCTGATAGTGAAGCCCAAATTTAGCCATCTTTTTCTTCATTCGGTAAAAATTATCAGGTAAATTATCACTTTTTGGCAATATCCCTTTTATCATAATCATCAAACAATTGAAACACGATTCACTCATGCTAAATTCAGACTTCACATTTAACAGTTGTGACACAGCAGATAAAGTTGTGTGTTTTGTACATCCTGACCACAACGGTTCATCTGCTTGGTTCAACAACCAATAAAAGTTTCTTGAACTTAAATTCGGTTGATCATCTTGAACCATTGTCTCATCAACATTGTAATTACCACCTAAATTCAGATTCGAGTTTAGAGCATCCATAACCATTCTAGTATAAGGATTATCTCTTTCAACGTCACTTCTCGTCTCGACTTCATCATTATGCATCCTTGATGACTGACCTTGATGACTTTCACCATGTACATCCCAAATATAGTAATTCTTCTTAAACCCTCTATAATACAAGTGTTTATACACATCATTAATTTCTGCAAACCAATTATTCTGACACTTCACACAAGGGCATCTAATTCTATTATCCTTTACGTACTCGCTGTGAGCATATGCAAAATCTAAGAATTCTTCAACTCCATTCAAATACTCATTACTAATATATTGAGACTTGTCCAACTGCCTATACATCCAAGATTTATCATGCTCCATTCTCTAAGCCTGAGTAAACTATCAACAATGCAATTACACAATAAACACAATAACACAAGAATCAAAATAACACAATAAATAACCATCACAACCACACAATACACACAAAACAATGACGAAAAACAATAAATTAACTTTATTTAATATATGTAAGAATAATAAATTAATATTTGTAAATATTAAAATAATTTTTACTAATAAACTATTTTTTTATTTAATTTAAAATTTTATGTTTATTACTATATATTATAAATAAAGTTTTATTTATTCTCCTACACAATTAACAATTTTTCTACACAATTAATTTAAAATTTTTAATAATTTTCACTTGCCTAAAATACTCTTCTTTTAATATTAAAATTTTATATAGTTTTTTAATTTAATACTTTTAAATTATAATTACAAATAAACTATTATTATTATTCAATTTAAATCTTTATGTTTATTAGTATATATTATAAATGAAGTTTTATTTATTCAAACACATTAACAATTTTCCTACACAATTAACAATTTTCCTACACAATTAACTTTAAAATATTAATAATTTTCACTTGCCGAAAATACTCTTTTTTTACTATTACAATTTTATATATTTTTTAATATTATCTTTTTAAATTATAATTACAAATAAACTATTATTATTATTTTATTTAAATTTTTATATTTATTAGTATATTATAAATAAAGTTTTATTTATTATAACACATTAACAATTTTTTTACACAATTAATAATTTTCCTACAGAATTAAACAAATATATTAAATTTCCAACAATATATTTCCAACAAATAATCAATATATTAAACCCTAAACAATTATATTTTTAACACATATTAAATTTTCAACAATATACACATTAACAATATATTATGTTAACAATACACAAATAATTTTCAACATTATACACATTAACAATACACAAAAAATTTCCAACAATATACACATTAACAATTTGATCATAAAATTATTTATAAAACAACATTAAAAATCAAATAAAAATTTTGAAATCATAGAGAAAAGACAACTCATACCTAGGCGCGGTGGTCGGACACCTTAGTTGGTGGTGCGTGCAGGCAGTGACGGTGATGGCTCGCGGGAAATGGTCGGACTGAATACCCTAAACTCAAAAAATGAAACGAACAATTTCATCAGAAAATTTGTTATGAAACAACATAAAAAATCAAATAACAATCTTCAAATCAGAGAGAAAAGACAACTCATACCTAGACGTGGTGGTCGGACACCTTAGCTGGTGGCGCGTGGAGGCAGCAACAACGGTGGCTCGCGGAGGACGGTCGAACTGAAAATCTTAACTCAAAAAATGAAAAGAACAATATCATCAAACAATATAAAAAATCAAATAACGAAAATAAAAGAAGAAAGAAGAGAGAACTCAGAAACAGACGCGGTGGTCGAACGGCGACGTTGGTGGCTCACGGGGAAGGTCGGACGACGATGGCGTCAGGGTCGGACGGCAGGGGACGTCGGATAGACCAAAAACCAAAAGAGAGAAAAGGAATCAGAGAAAAAATGGGAAGAAGTCTCGGGCATTTAGTTATGCCCTAGACTTTCACCGACGGAACTTAAGTATTATCGACGAAAATTCAGTCGATAATATTTTTGGCAAGATTTCAAATTACATCGGTTGGTAATAACGTATTACCGACGGATATTCGGTTGGTATTAGGATATTCCGTCGGTGATCTTTCACAGACGGAACTTAAGTATTAACGACGAAAATTTCGTCGGTAATATTTTCTGACCGTTCACTTTAAAACCCTTAATTAATTTTTTTACTAAATTTGCATTTATTACGTATAAAAAAACTGTGAAAAACTATTACCGACGGAATATTCGTCGGTAATAAGCCAATTCCATCGGTAAATAAAGTGAACGGTCAAAAAATATTACCGACGGAATTGGTTTATTACCGATGGATAGTCCCTTGGTAATAGTTTTTTGACCGTTCAGTTTTATTATTATTTATTTTTTATTAATTTTTATTTATTAATAATGTCGCAACCTAAAAAATAACGAGTCTCATCGCAAGATTTTATTATTCGTTAAGCGTGACATTAAAAAAAAAACGAGGAAAAGTCGACTTAATTCCTCTAGAAAAATGAAGGTTTTGAAAATGACCTTGAAAAAGACATGGAGTCGCCACCAATCTTTTTTAGCTAGGTGTGATCGGCCACCTATTAAAACCGGTTTTATAAAATATTTTAAAAAATTAATTAAAACATTTTAAAAACCAATTTCAAGTCTGTGTTTTAAACCAGAGAAATCAAAGAAGCGAGTTCGGGAGTTGGTTACGTGCGGGGAAGGATTAGCACCCCACAACGCCCGTATAAATCGGTACCTTATTAATCGTGTGTTATCTCAAGTCTCGGTAAAAAATCGGTTTTAAATTTAGTATTTCAAATTAATTCCCAATTTAAAGAAAAATAATTTCATTTTTAATTGAAAATGATCCGGAATTTATAAATTCAAAATTTTCCTATATTCCCCAACAAACGTGGCAAAATATAGAAATTTTTATTAGTTTTGGAAAATTTTCCGAACCATTCTTTTTTTAAAGAAGATATTCCGTTATTAATAATAATTGATGATATCCTCCCCAGCAAACCCGGCAGAGAACTCATGAATTATTTTAACTCGGGAATATCTTTATTTTATTGAAAACCATTATCTTTTTTTGAAAACATTTAAAAGAAATGAATATGTATATGCATGACATAAATAAAACGACATAGCAAAATCTAAATAATATAATGCAACCTAAATGACATTACATGATTTGAATGCCTTAGCATATTCTAAATGAAATGGAATATCCTAAGTTATATAATATATTCTAAATAAAATGAAATGACCTAGGTAACATAGTATATTCTATATGAGATGCAATATCCTAAGTCATATGATATATTCTAAATGAAATAGAATAACCTAAGTAACATAACATATTTTATATGAAATGAAATAACCTAAGTAACATGATATTTTCTAAATGAAATAAAATATTCTAGATGACATAATATATCCTAAATGAAATGAAATGACCTAAGTAATATAATATATTCTACATGAAATGCAATATTCTAAGTCATATGATATAATCTAAATGAAATAAAATATTCTAGATGACATAATATATCCTAAATGAAATGAAATGATTTAAATGACATGACAAATATGAATGGTATGGCATATAATTTAAATGACATGGAATAAAATAATGCTATCATATAATATGCATGAAAATAAAAATAATAATGCATGGACATAGTATATGCTAAATAAAAATAACTAAATAAAAGCATAGGATATCATGAAATATTCAAAACCATATAATAAACCATGTAACATCAAAAAAATATAAATCAAAATAACAACAATATCATAGAAATTATTATAGCAAGAATCACATATTATATAAAATGCATGAATATGAAAAATGCAATGCATGAAATGTATTTTTTCCTTTAATTAAGGAAATCCGTATATCTAAAAAGATATCCGGCTACCTTAGGAAAATATGTCAAATTAAATATTCTAAAACCAAAATACTTTGTGATTGTTTGAAAACAATTTTGAAAAGCTTGAATTAAAAATAAAAACTGGGCTAAATCTTTTTTTAAATGGCTCTAATTTCCTAAGTTTAAAAATTCGGACTTGACTACCCATAACCCGATACTTGAAAAACCATTTTTAGAGTTTAAAAAGGCTTAGAAACTACCCTAAGTCAATAGCTAACCCTCCTAATCAGCCCACTCTAAGTAACTTAACCAAAACAGAAAAATGATTTTTCTTTAAATTCAATTCTGACTCCACTGTCCAGTTTTAAGCCACGATTTTTTATCCTATTTTTAAAAATTCAAAAAATTCTGAAAAAAATATTGGAGACTCCTAAAATGACTTACAAATCAGAGATGAATTCCCAGAAAAATCAAAGATGTACGAGTTTTGGGTGAAAAAAAACTGCTTTGCCAAAACACATTTTTGCCTTTGATAAAATCATTTAAAAATCAAAGTAAAAATATTTGAAACTCCTAAAATGACTTACAAATAGTAGTTAGGACTTTTTGAAAGTTAAATAAAAATTGGCTAAGTAAAAAAAATCACAAAGGTAGAATAATCAACTTGACAAACTTGATTTTCCATAAGTGTGCTCAAGAGAGCATGACTTTGAACCATTAATTGGCTCAAGTCATTATTCAAGTGGCATATGCAAAAATGCATGAAATAAATGACATGGAATATGCATGACCTGGTGTCTAAATGACATGGCAAAAAAAATGATATGGCATGTGAATGAAATCAACATGGCAAGCAAGATGACATGGCATATGGATGACATAAAATAACATGGCATGTGACATGGCATAAGATGTCATGACATGTGAATGAAATCAACATGACAAGCAAGGTGACATGGCATATGGATGATATAAAATGACATGACATGTGACATGACATAAGATGACATGACATGTGAATGAAATCGACATGACAAGCAAGATGACATGGCATATGGAATGGCATAAAATGACATGGCATGTGAAATGGCTTAAGATAACATGGCATGTGAAATGGCTTAAGATAGCATGGCAGGTGACATGGCATGTGAACGAAATCGACATGACAAGCAAGATGGCATGACATATGAAATGGCATAAAATGACATGGCATGTGAAATGACTTAAGATAACATGGCATGTGAAATGGCTTAAGATAGCATGGCAGGTGACATGGCATAAGATGAATTAACTTGAAAATGACTCGGAGTTTATTAATACCAAAATCTTGTCATGTTCCCCGGTAGACCCGACAAAACATAGAAAGTTTTATTTATTTCAAAAAAAAAAAAATCGAATCATTTTATTTTAGAAAAGGGTATTCCTTCGTTAATAATTAATGATAACCTCTCCGGCAGACCCAGCAGAGAAAATCATGAATTATTGAACTCGGGAATATTGCCTTATTTATTAAAATGTTATGAATATGCAAAATGACATTAAGGCATGCACCACAATAGACCATGTCCAAGGCAAGCAACATTAGTCGTATAAGAGTAAATTATCAAACACGAAATATACACCCTAATATACTATGTCCAAAGCAAGCATAATAAACATAAAAATAAATAAAAATAAAATGAAAGAATATTACCTTGTGCTTGACCCCTTCGCAAAAACCATTTCCTAATTTTTCATTCAAAATTTTCTTCTTTTTTGTTTGGTTTCCCAAGGCTACCAAAATTGCTCCTACCAGTCTTAGCTAAAATTTCCAATTTATTTTATCTAACAGTTTTACCCTTCTATGCCTCATTCTATGCCCTTCTGAATTCTGGTTGTGGCATGAATAAGAAGTCAATGATGTGGACTCGCTTCTTTTCCATTGCAGCAGTAGCGATGGCATGTTTTAAAATCCATCTTGGGCTGTGGGGAAATTGAAACTCTGGAAAGTGCTTCTATTAAAGAGCTGATCTGTTGGGTGAGATCTCTGCATGAAGTCATCCAAAGGTACTGAAAGCTGGAACTGAGCTTCAACCTCATGACCAGTAGCTCTATATACGGCTCCATCTGCGCCACCATCTCCAAGTATAATTCTGTTTAGAAAGGAGTGGCCGTCCGCGTCCCATTGTGAATCCCCTTGTTCCATCGGGCATTCTAGGGCCCGGTGGTGGCTTCGATGGTTCAACAGCATGACAAGAGGATGTAGTTCCATGGCCAAGTCCATTGGTACAACGAGTTTTCTGTCTCCTTGCTCGTCCTCTGTTTCTACATCGATGCCCATTTTTCTCCTTGGACAAATTCTCCCTATCCTCCTCATCTCGTAAAAAAAATGTTGTGCTCCTCTCATCCTTCTTCTGCAAGCTCAAATCTAGCGACTCACCCAAGATTTTCTTGCCAATTCTGAACTTGAAATGAACAGCAAGCCTCTTTTCAGGAAGGTGCATCTTTTCACCATCTAATTCATTAGATGGCCCACCTTTCATTGCTTCAATGGCAGGAGCAAATGCCTCTAGCACAGAAACATGATTGCCCTTGCTCACTTCATAAGAAAGCTTAGCTGGGAAAACAACCTGTGAAACATATTTCTCCCCTGGTTGCAGTGGGGCAGCAAGAAAAGGGTTACTTCCAACTTCTTGAATTTTTTCCTTTTTAGCATCCATGACCATGGAAGCTGAAGTTCCAAAAGAACCATTACACACCAGTCTCTCTTGCAACCTCAGCAAAGCCCTCTCAGCCTTTCTCCGCTGCCTAGCTTGCTCAATCTTATCAGCACAAAAATCCGATGCCCTCTCATTCCACATAGGTGTATGAATATAAGTGTGAGGATCAGGGAAAGCTGGCAACCAAGTTGGGATATGCTTGCCAAGCGGGTTTTCATTCATCTGCTCAAAACTTGGAATCAGCTTCCTATCCCTAAGTACAACCGGAAACTTAGGCACCGGCTGAGCAAACGGGATTTCCTCTTTCGAATCCACAAACTGAAATATTTCCCTAACTCTGCTAGAGCCTACAAGACAATTCCCAATCTCAGAAGCACTCGGAAACCCATGTGAAGCTCCCAAATCTTCTAAAGCCAGAGTTATATCAAACATATTGCATTCCGTCCTACCAGCTAAATTAGCATGAAAACTTGCATTTTTTCCCAAGTCACAGAGGTATCGAATTGAGATATCAGTAAGAGCCTCCAAAGCAGACTCTTTAAATCTCTGATAACCGACACTCTCGCATATCTGTGCCACCACAATCTTTGAAACCGCTCTTCCAAAGTCATCAGCTTTCGGTCTTCCCAATAACAAGCTAGGCTGGCCTGCACTCTTTCTTGTATCTCTTGTACTCTTCACACCAGTCCTCCAAGAAGTTCAAATAAACTGTGAAAAAGAACAACTTCAGCTTTTAAGACCCTAAAAAAGGTGCGGATCAAGCAAAATCCAAATTTGAAAGAGGTAATTATCCACAAAAAAATATATCGAAAGAGGTGAGAGTGAGAGAACCATTGTTATCAGCTTATTGGTTTAGAGGTTAAAAAAAATATAATAATAAAAATAAAATAAAAATAAAATGAAACCAAAGGAAACGAATGAACTCAGCTTTTAAGGTTTGCAACAACTCCATGGTAGCTGAATACTAAACCCAAACTCGAAAACCCCAGCTTTGTGAACCACCGTGGCAAGCCAAAACTTTTGTAACTGGACCAGCAGTGCATGCTCTAGGAAATGAGTGCAGCTTTTTACTTTTTAGCTTTCTTTCAGCTCTTAGCCCCCCATGAAAAAACAAAGCTTTTTCTTCTTTTTCTTTTAGCCGCCGTTCCCCCTTTCTTTTTTCTTCTTCTTTTAGCTTTTTGCTCCCTCAAAAGAAACCAAACCAAGCTTTTTTCTCTTTCTTTTCTCAGCCGCCAGCCCTCTTTTTTTCAACTAATCGGCCCCCCCTTTTTTCTTTGCTCAAGTGATCCATTTATAACTCAATTCTTAACCTAAAAAATGAGTAATGTCTAAATTGCCCTTCTTTTATTCTTTCAAGTTTCTCTTTTTTATTTTTTTCAAATATTTTCAATTAAAAAAAAATTATTTTAAAAATCCAATAAAGCTCAAGATTAAACTTTTTCATCTCGGGTTTAAATTGAATTTTAAAGTTGATAATTTTACGGTCCGATTTTATTTGAACAATTAAAGCTAAAAAGGATATATATAATTTAGAACATTTTAAAAATCTAAAATCGCGACCGTGACTTTCACAAAAATATTAAACCCGAGAGGGAGACAAATCAAAATTGGTTTTAAAAGGCCCGGACAAAATTAGGTGTCTACAAATAATTTCAAAAATCGTGTATTATTTTCACTGACGGAAATTCCGTCGGTAATACTGGTAATTCCATCCGTGAAAATTTGACGAGAATCTAAGTCGTTCGCGCCAAACTTTTACCGACAAAATGAATCTGTCGCTAATATTCCGTTGGTAGTATTCTTTTTCCATTAGAAATTATGAAAAATTCCGTTGCTAATAGGCAAATACATTACCGACGGAATTTCGTCGGTAATAATCAAAATTCGGTCAGTGAAGAATTGTTTTACCGACGAAAATATTCTGTCGGTGATATTTCCGTCAATAAATCGACGTCCTCTTAATGTTTATAGGGTTCACCAACACTGCCTGAACTCATCAATATCCCTTAGGTGGAGGCGTGAAATATACTAACAAACCTTAACAGCCATAATTTTTCGTTTGCCACTTCATATTTGTTAGCTAAACTTGTTGTTTTTGTTTTTTTTTCATGCATATGAGGAAGTATAAGGGAGCAAGATTTTTTATTTTTTATATAAATAATGTCGTAGTCTAAATATAAGGGAAATAATTGCAGATGTTGGAATTTCAATCTATACTTGTCAAATACCACTTTTTAAGAGTGATTATATGAATGAATTGGACTAAACCCGAATTCATAGAGCAGAAATTATCGATCCAAGCTTCAGTTGTTATTTTTGTTAGCTCAATTCTAAAGCTTTTGAAGCATTTTGTTACAATCATCGCTATAGATGCATGATTTTGTCATTATTTAAGTTTATTATTGCTTTCCACATTATTTGTAAGTTATTTTTTTCTTTCCTCTGGTCTTATGTTAACTTATATTCAATATTTATCACATAATTCATATGAGCTTATAGCTATAGGATTAGAGCGGTCAAAACTTACAACTCGCAAAAACTTGCATACTCTATTCGAACTTGATGCAATCCGATTTAATTAAGAAAAATTAACAACTTGAACTCGTTCAATCCGAATCTGAATCAATTCAAATTTGAAAATAATTTAAACCCGAACGATCTTAAAGATTGATCTACAATTACTCAAAATAATATTGAATTGATTTTAAAATTCAATATTTAAACTCAATAACGAAACTTGAATAACTTGCATATCAAATTCGAAAAATTTAAATCCAAAATAATCTAAACTCGAAATAATACAAATCTAAAATGATTCAAATTTGAAATGATCCGAATTTTTGTCAACCGAAACGACCCAATTAATATTTTATGGAATTTAAAAACTCTGTCAACCAGCAATCTATAAAACATTAATTTAAACATGATAACATTATAAGCTTACAAAAGCTGTAGATGAGCTGAGAGTTTTAGGCAGGCAAATTCCGCGTACTTCCCCCACTTTGGAAAAACCTAAATGGCTGAAAAGTTAAACCGCATATATAATGTATATATGCGGCTGCTGAGGGCTCTGAGTTTCTGACCAATTCTTTGTTAGAGGGTAACTAAAACCATTTGCTGGATTAATAATAATCTTCAATTGTCATAGATGAAACCGAAACCTTATATCTGACAGCTTGACTTCAATCGATCCAAAAGAGTAATTCCAAAATTCTCTTCATTTTTTTTAATCTAAAGATTTGACCCTTCAATCAACTTGAATTAAAATAGTGGTCAAATTTGCTTTCATGGAACACACCTTTTCAAATTGCTTCTGGCCGCCTTCATATTTTAATCTTGTTTTATTCGGATCAAATTTAAATTGTAGTTATGGACATGTTTTTTATTGCGTTGTATATATTGTGGTTACGGACGTAATGAATATTATCGCGATTAATTACTGTAAATATTCGATGACAAAAAAAAAAGAACAAAATGACAATCGTCGCGTTACGACCGATATTTAAATCCATTCAAATACTCTCCATTCCAATCACATTAATTATTCCTTGTATTTGGCCAAACAAATAAACATTTTTTTCTATATATAAAGGAGCTCAATTTTGTCAAAACTAATCATATTTGCAGCACAACCAGCAGTCCAAGAAGAGTATTTTCTTCCAAACTTAAATTCAAAGCAAAGAAACTATTGCATCTGAATTAAGCAATAACCTCTTCAAAATATTGCACTATGGCTTCTTCTTTACCTTCTTCTTTTGCCATAATTTCACCATCTTCCAAGCATTATACTCGTCAAGCCATTCAAGTTAGAGCCCAAAGCTGTAGAGATGGAGGTAATTAACTACTATTCATTAGCTGTTTTCTTGTCAGTTTCATCTTAAACTTGTGTCAAACTAAACAGATTTGTATGTTTTTTTCTTTCTTTTTCTTCTGGCAGGTAGATCAAGTAACCGAGTCGACGCGAATTTGAGTGTTCTAAGAGAGAGAATAGAGAAAGTGAAGATGAAGGAGAAGGAGAAGGAGAAGGAGAAGCTGGAGAGATATTGCAGATGTGAGTATGGTTGGAATTATGCAGCTGGATATAATTATAAGGTGCAAAGAGATGGACAGATATCAGAATTATTTGAGCTTGTGAGTTTGGTAGGGGCAACTCTTGGCTTCACCTGCCTTACTGGCACTGTTTTCATTTGCCTTGTTTCTATATTTGTTCATTTGAATCAATAATTTCAATCAATGATTTAAATAACATTCGCAATGATGATGCTACGATCGTTATTTTGCGGTTTCAGCTCCTTCCGTCGCTGATATTTACGGTTAGAATTCATTACTTCCGCAACCGCAATAAACCTGACGCGATCGAAAACACATCTGTGATCGAGATTTAAATCTCTGATTTCAATTCCGGCTATATGTATATATAGTATTCAAATAGAATTCAAATTCTATTTCACTGAGAGACATTCCTTTCCAGAAAATAGAATTCAAATTCTTTTATTAAGTTCATCAAATCATGTTAAATAAATAGTAAGCATTTGATTAATCCTTCTTGTAAAAGTTTTATCTTTTTGTATGGTGCTTGTTAGGTGGCTATACCAATCTTTATGATACTGTTTACTTTAATATTGTAATTTTTTTTTTTTAATAAAAAATTTTAATTTTGAATTAATTGATAACATAAGTTGAAATCCCTCCATTAATTATTATTATTATTTTTAATATATTCGTCATTAGCATTCACATATTTGAAAAGTATTCGAATTTCACGACTATGAATAATGATTAAAAGTGTTGAAATGTAATAAATAAAAAAAAATAAAAAAAAAAAGTAAAATAGAGGAAAACTTATATGTAAAATCAAGTCAAATTTACAAAACTTAAATAGCATTAACACCATATGGCTAAAAAAAATTAACCTAATTATCTCCAAGTGTAACATATTCCTTCCGAAAACATATCACCTACAATAATTACAAAACAATTAATCAATCAGAATTCAAAATTTTATAGAGTCCACACTTATAAATCGTGAACCCCTACATAATTTTTTAATATAATTGAATAATTATAATATTGTAGTAAAAAGAATTACAGAGGAAATGTTCCCATTCTTTTCTTTTTTACGTGACACAGCATTAAGAACAAGTCATTATTCCAATAATATAAGTAAAAGAGCAAAAAATCAGTGAAAATATCAAAATATGCAAGCTTTTTGCAACGTTTAATTAGAAAACGTATGAAAATCTTAGCATGCAATTCAACCTTTCTTCTCTTTCTCGTGTGTAGTGGTTTCTAATATAGTTTAGTAAATGTGTATCCGAGCATTTGATTGAATGATTAATGTGTGTTTTTTAATCAAAAAGTACGATATGATTTTTTTTCAAATAAATAAAAAATAATAACTAATGTGTGTTTTTTAATCAAAAAGTACGATATGATTTTTTTTCAAATAAATAAAAAATAATAACGATTATAGTATTTAATTTTTTTTTCGAGTTAATTTTTTTTATCGAGTGCCCTAAAAGCAAGAAACACTTAAATGATAATTTATTGATGTTATCATATTTAAAATCATCCCATATATGATCAATTATTGTATTCAATATAAAAAATATTTTTTATAAAAAAAAAAAAACAATATTATTATTGGCAATCACAATTACAAAAGAAATATTGTGAGCACACATATTGACACCCCTTCTAACATAAATAAAAAAAAAAACCTGACAATCCCTTATAAAAAAAAAAAAAAAAAAACTCTGAAACTAAACTATCTCATTCTAAGTTAGACCTGTTCAGTCGAGCCTTTTAATAATTTAAGTAGGTCCGACCCAATCCGAATTATTATTTATTAAATAAAAAATATTTTTTATTTAAATTTAATTATAAAAATATATTAATATTAATATAAAAATAATATTTTAATATTTTAATATTTTGTGAACAATGAAATGGATTTTCGAACCGGTCAAATCCGAATTTGAATAAATAAAAAAAAAAATTGGATTGCAACCCGACCCATGAACCTATCTATTTTCAATATGTAGAATCCAACTTAATAATCTCCTAGATCGCTAATAATAAGTCACTCTCGATAATCAAGTTTCAAAAATTACTATATCCCGAGTGAAAATAAGACAAAAAAGATTAACCTTCTCTTCTTTGCAAATAGGGCATGATCCACATGATAAAAAAAATATTATTATAAATAATAGCTGAACAAACGTTTATTGGAAAAGTAAAAAGAGTTTGATAGTGTATTTTATATGGCGTAACGTACAGCTAGCCTCTCATATTTTCTTTTTATATATTATCATGGATGCGAGTAGGTAAATAAATACAAGTATTAGTTAGCATTTTGATCCCTTTGATTGAGGGAGCTTTTCAGCCGTCCAAATCCTTTGATTATGGATTCATTTTCTTTTGTTTTAATAAATAATTTAAATAGTTAATCCAATGAATCTTTGAAACATATCAGTGCCATATATATATATATATATTATCTATATCTATAATCTATAAAATATAAAATATATAAAAGCATAAATATAGACAAAATTTTGAATTGACAAATGTTTGTTCATTACTATATTTTTAAATTGTTTAAATATTTTTTTTATTATTAATAAGATTTGTCTAATTTATAAGTAAGAATTTTAATTTTATTAAATAATTTTTTTATGAATTTATTTGATAATAAAAAAGTTAAAGTTTACTTTGAATAACTTTATATTTAGAATTTTAATTTTTAAATCTTAAAAAATAAATGAATTTATTTGATAAATAAAAATAATTAAAATTTACATTGATTTTTTATCTTCATAATTTGAATTTTACATTAACTTTAAAAACAATAAACTTTACATTAATTTGATATAATTTGCACTTGAACAAACTTTACATGTTAATGCAATTTTTAATTAATATAATCTTTATTAATTTTATTCACTTGTAAAATATACAATTATATGTTTAAAAATAAATAAAATAGCAAATATTTATGTGTGACACACATGACAATAAATATTAGTATTAAAAAAAAAGCATGAGCATATGTATATGTATATATTAACTAATTAATAGTTATCCAAACATGAAATATGCATCTTGCATATGCACACATAAACATATAAATAATCATACCTCAACTTTAAATGTTTTTTACTGAGCAAAAAAAACTTTAAATGTTTTAAAGAGGGTAATAAGCATAAAATGCTACCCAAAGAAAGAACCAAGGTATTATTTTATTTCTTTCTTTCTTTCTTTTTGAGTATGTTGTTTCGTGTTAGTATTTTACTTAAGTGGAAATTTAAAATAAATAAAAAAAAACTAAAATGATTTTTTTTAATATTTATACCTTTTGTAAGTGTCTTTTTACATAGCATTTTTCTTTAACCACAAATTGTTGATGTGATTACATCTTTATAATCACAAATTTTGATTTGAAACATATTTTTTTTAAAAGGTAACGAACAACTTGAATGCTTGCCTGTAGCAAATCAACATCCCATAGCCATGAAATTACACCAAATTTATGTGAATAATTTGTGTATATATATATATATATTATTTTATATATTGATAATAAAATTTTTAAACTCCACTAATCTGCTGAATTAATACGTGCCGATTGTATATAAATTTATTTGTACATTTAAAAATTCACGGTCTATGAAATATGTTTCTTTTGAAAGATTTTTTTAACTATTTTGTTAATATGGGATTTAGGTTACGCTATTTTTTTTTTTAATTAAATTACTAATACAAGAGAAATTATAATCATATTTAAGTATTACATATATAATAAATTAAATCAAATGAACAAACAAACAAAAAGAAAACGATTCAGTATATAACTGGATAAATTTAACATAAATTTGGTCCAAACTCATAAATTTGAATCCCGGACTTCAAGGTTCCAAGAACTCCTCCTCAATTACCATTAAACCAAAACGTTATTGGTAGGTTAGATTAATATAAAATCACGAATGTGAAAAATCTTTTTAACTGATAAAAATATTTTATTCATTATATTACTAATTTTCTATTTAAATATTTTATTAATAAAATTTATCCAGTTTACAGATAAGAATTCTAATTTTATTGAAAGACTTTAGTTAAATAAATTTATTTGATAATAAATAAAAAAAGAGTTAAAATTTACATTGAATTACTTTATCTTCAAAGTTATAATTTTTCATTATTAACCTTTAAAAGTAAAAAAAAAAAAAAAAACAAGTTACATTAATCTATTTTAAATCATAATACAGTTTTTAATTATTTATATAATATGTAACTTTATATTCAATATATAATTTTTTTATAAATAAATAAGTTTTTATAATATAAATATTTTATATTATATTATAAATAGTTAAGATTTATTTTATTTTTATTTACCATTTTATATTATAAATATTAATAAAATTTATCATTGAAAATTTCAATATCATGATAGAATTTTTTTTTTTTAATTATTAGAACATTTTAGATAATACTTTTAACAATTAAATATAATAAAATAATATTTTATTTTATTCATTTAAATTGTATGAATTTCTATATTTTACTCTTAATTATTCTTTATTTTATTTTACCAATCTTATAATTTTCTTAAATTAGTGTCAATTAATAAATGATAAATTATTTTCAAAGTATTTATTATTTATCATAATTGGCTTATAACCCTACTATAATTTTAATCTACTTCTTCTACTTCATTAATTTTTTTGGAAAATTGAAATTGTCAAACTTAATACGACTTAATATAGTTTTTACTTTTATCCTACAAAAGTGGTGTTAGGTTTAGATTAAAAACTTTATACCTTAGAGATAAGTTCAAAATTTTCAAAATAATAGTGTTATTATTAAGGAAAATATTACAATATGTTTAAAGATAAAATGTTTATCAATTTCTCTATGCATTTTAGTAATTATATTTTATTTTTCTTTATTACTTTTAATTACCTTTTTTGAATTAAGGGTTTGGATTGGTTTGCATCATTTTTCGTTGGTTGATTAATTAATATTATGAGTGTAATGATTTTATTTTGAAATATATTTTGTCGTAACATATTAGTAGTACTATTTGTGAGTTGGCTTAAGATAATGAAACGAATATATGAAATTAAATGTGTATAAGACTATAGAGGTGAAATTACGCGATCTTATAATACTTTGGAGAATATTTCATCTTCACAGAATTTAATGAATTTATAAAAATTATCGTCCTTATTAATTGCATTTTTTATTTTTTTGGATAAATAGATATTTTACCATCCAAAAAGTATGTTAAATAACTTGTTACAAAATATATTTTCTTACCATGTTATCTTTTACTCAAAATTTGTTTATATAATTGTTAGATGTTTGGCTTACATTGAGTTAAAATTGCTTGCATCTTTTAAAAAATAAATTAGGATAATTAGGATATGTAATGTGATAATTATTTTCATGATTTGTTATTATTAAACATAAATTATTTAACAAATATAATATAATTAACGTGTAATATCACATGCAACGCATGTGACACAATGACCAGAAATTGAAAATGAGGTGAGATGGTAAAAATGTATAATTCATTATAATAGTATGAATAAATATAAAGCATAAAGTTGACATATAGTCATATAGTCATTTCATACCATATAATGAAAAAAAAAAAAAAAAAAAAGTCATGAATTGAAACCAAACTAATCTTATCATCCAAAGGTTTATTAAATTAAAAATTATGACGTCTCATTGCACTTATGTCCCAATTATTTGACGAAGATTGCATAATATAACAAAAAAAATGATAAAACCTGAAAGCAAATGTACATTTATTATTAATTAATTATTAATTCTTTCCCCAATTTCTAGTGTGTTGTTTACTACCAATCACAATCTTTTAATATCCTCTTGCTTCTTGTTTGCATCTCTAAATTATCTTTATTATATGTGGTATAATGACTTATGAAAAGACATTTATTTTTGTAATATGTTGTGGGATTATTTCACCAAATTCTACCTGTTAAACTTCATTATTAGAATATTTGAGCAAGAACTTTTGTTTGTTGGATGATACGAATAAAATAAAACATTCATTCATTGGAATTTGGAAAACAAAAAGTTGGAATTTCTTCTTACGGATTAGAATTTTATATCTTAAGTTTAAAACTAAAAGGATAAAAAAAAAAATTTGGTATCATTGTCTGAAAACTGAATAATTTATTTATAAGTGAAAAAAAAGGGATTGAGTAATTTATTTATAAGTGAAAGAAAAAGAGAAGCCAATAGATTTATGATCTGTTGGTAGAGTGTTAAATTTTTAATTTCACTTATCAAAATTCAAATTCTGACAGTTTCAAATATTCAAAAAAAGAAAGGAGAGATAGCAAAACTAGGGTAAGAATTAAAAAAAAACCTTTTCCTATATTATAATTGAAATGAAGATGAATAGCTTACTAATTTGTTATTTCAATTATTAAATTTTATGCTCTATTTTATGCATATAATTATGCATACGTGCAAAACTTTAAGTTAATAAAAAATATTTAATTATTTTTTAACTCCTAAAAATTTTCAAATATTAAAAAAAAATCAATTTTCTCAATTGATATAATATCGATATTAGATTGATTTGAGTGAATAAATAGTTAACTCAACAATTTTTTTTTATAAAAATATAAAAAGTTGTACAAATGTGTAGCAATTAATGATTGTTACAACAGTGAAAGAGATATGAGAAACTTGAATTTGAATTCTCTACTTTAAAAAAATTGGGGATTAGCCAAAATGGTTCATCCGTCTTTCTCAAGAGGTGGATTTTGATCAAGTTGCGGTTTGATCTCCAAAATTTGCAATTTTCCCTTTTCCAATTCTTTTTAGGCCTTGGCTTTTTCTTGTACTAAAAAAAAAAATCTTTTCCAAGAATAAAGATGGCATTACTAATTAAAGTTAAATCGTATCTTGGAAATAATGGAAAATGTAACAAGTAAAATACTAGTTTAAAATTATTCTTATACTAGTAGAAGGGAAAGTGGAGGATGGAAAGAGTGGACAAAAAAATTACTTTTTTTTTTTTTTTTCTATCCTTTTCATTGTTTGATAGGGAAAAAAAATAGGAAAACGAAAAACAAATGAGTGGATTTGCACTTTTTTTTTTCCTTCAAATTTAATTCTTTCAAATGTGAAATGAAAATATTCAATTAATAATTTTATTTACAACTTTATCTTTAATCTCTTTCTTTACCTCTATTTTTCATCTTTCATACCAAACACAAAAAAAAAAAAACTTTCTTGACCAAAAAAATTAAAAAAATAACTTTCTTTCCTCTTCTTCTTTTTTTTCCTTTCTTTTTTCCCATTTTTTATTCCCTCTATTTTCCTTCTCTTACGAAACATAATGTTAATGTTTGGGCTGCTTAATGTGAAAAAGGATGTTAGATTAGGATTGCTTAAAAGGAACTCTAACATTGTATTTGGTATGAGAGAGAAAGGGAGAAAGAGAAGAAAAGAAAAAAAAAAACCCTCCTTTCTTTTGTTTAGTAGGAAAAGGAAACATAAAAGGACAAAAATGAATGAACTTGCAATTTAAGCTTCCTTTTTAAATCCATTTTTTTTTTAAGTGAAGAAAACTTATTCAATTTAAATTAATAATTTTATTCTTAATTTCTTCCTATTAGTTTTTATCCTTATACCAAATACAAAAAAAAAAAATAAAAAACAACTTTCTTTTCTCTCTTACATTTTTTCTTGGCATTATTTTTTTCCTTGCTTTCTATCAAGAAAGCAAAGTAATAAGTAGATTTTCAATGATTACTAGTAAGTAGTAAATATATAGGTGAGGCCATGCCTTAATAGGGAGTTCGAAGTTCGAACTTATTGCCAACAAATTTTAAGTCAAATGGAGAATGTATGCTCATGTTTATGACATATTATATTATAATCCCAAACACAGTTAACAATAGAGGTGGCAATTGGGCGGGTTCGGGCGGGTTCGGGTCGGGTTCATTCGGGTTCGGGCTCATTCGGGTTCGGATCCATCCGGGTTCGGGCTCATTCGGGTTCGGGTCCATTCGGGTTCGGGCTCATTCGGGTTCGGGCCCATTCGGGTTCGGGTTCGGTCTGGGTTCGGGTTCGGTCTGGGTTCAGGTATGTTTTACATCATTTTATTTTATATTAGATGTAATCATTTTTACGTAATTTAAATATTTATATCTAAAAACAAATTATTAATTTATTATTATTTTTATACTTTTGCTATTATATGATATTTTTAATTATATTTATTTTTTAAAATTAATATTTGTTAGCACCAAAAGAATAAGAAATTAATTTGTTATATAAAATCAAATTTTGAAATAATTTATTATAAAAAATATGATATATTATAAATTAATCATATTGATATTTAAAATAATTGATTTGATGAACTCGAATTTCAAAATATAAATACATTATAATTTATATTCACTATAAAATAAAAAAAATTTAAAAATAAATTTTGGCATTCATCTATTCGTTTATATACTTATAAAATGCAAAAAATTTATGCTTATAGTCAAGATATATATATATATCTATCGAGTACTTATATTTTTTTCATCAGTATAAAGTATAAATTATAAAGTAGTACTAAAAAAATATAATTTATATTTAAATTATATGTAATAAATATATAATTAATATGATTATTTATTAATATATAATAAATATACCCAAAATCAAAAGGCCATAAAATCCAAAACTCCATAAACCCACCCGCTAAAATAAAATCCCATGAAAGCCATAATCCAATTAAACCCACTCTAACCTAACCGTATAAGTATAACCCAAAAGGTCAAAATAATTGAATTATTGTCAAATTTTTTTACCCTTAAAGAATAATTGAATTATTGTCAAATTTTTTTCACATCTCTAAAATTTTCAAGAATTTAAAATATTTAGATTGTAAATTCATCATGATATGAGACGTTAAAGTTATAACTTATAAGTACAAAATATAATTTACTTTTTGATAAAATTATTATTTCATCATCATCATCATATATATATATATATATAATATATTAAAATTTAATTAAATTATTTTAAAAAATTAGAATAAAATTAATAATTAAAGTTATAGCTTTGTAAAAAAAATAATTAATTAATTGCAATTTGATTATTTTTATTTTTAGTATTAAATTCGGGTTCGGGTTCGGGCCGGTCTCGGGTTCGGGTCCATTCGGGTTCGGGCTCATTCGGGTTCGGGCTCATTCGGGTTCGGGCCCATTCGGGTTCGGATCCATTCGGGTTCGGGTCCATTCGGATTCGGGCCCATTCGGGTTCGGGTTTTTTCGAGTTCGGGTTTTTGACTTTTTGGTCAAATCGGGTTTGGGCGGGTTCGGGTTCGGGTTTTCCTGGGCGGGTTTTCGGGTTCGGATTCATTTTGCCACCTCTAGTTAACAAGTGCCTGCCAATCACACTGTAAATCCACTCTGCCATGGAGGAGGATCCATTCCCTACAAACAAAGTGTGGACTTTCAGGATTCAAATCAGACAAGAAGAGAGGGAGACAAGACAAGACAAGGAAATGAATGAAATGAAAACACCTAAACTTTTGTAATAAATTCCATTTGTCTTAACATTTTCTGCTTCCCCATTAACCAGTCAAGAAACTAAACAAGCAGCAGAAACAGAAGCACATGGAGCCGCCATAGGGCTACATGAAACTAACAAGTCATAATCCGGAACCAATTGGATAACATTAACCCAAGTATGGTACTCAATTGCCTAGGATAATCTCATCACCAGCTACACCAGTATCTATCTTTCATGAAAAAAAACATAAAAAGAACATCCTATCCTAGACGAAGAATCCGATAAATGAAGTTTCAAATGTCAATATCTATCCAGCGCCATTTCGTATGTATGCACACACTTGACCATTTCAACCACAACAAATCACAAGTGTAGCCCCTTCACAAAGACCGAAGCTTCGATTTTAGTTCCGTAGAAATGCAACAGTAGCAACACGTGATCCCACACATCCACCAAACATGAATGTTGGATAAGTCCTAATATGGTTCAGATATTGGAATGGGGGACGATCTCTCTCTTCTTCTTGGTCCTCGATTGTATTTGGCTTTTGGGGCATTGCACTACTTCTTTGATTGAAATTTTCTACCTCTTGCACCAATTCATCTTTTGTATGGTTGCAAGATGTAATCACCTAAAAGCAGAATTTAAGAAGAAAAAAGATTGGGTGGAAGCTGTTAGTGTTAAATCTACAGATAGTAATACTACATCTTTCTTTTAAAACAAATTTCCACACAAGTTACAGGCATGCGGAGATGCAACTCAGTCTAGCCTTCTCAAAAGCTATACTTAGACTTGAAGAATATTCAAAACTTAACTCTGTTAGAGGGGGGTCAAGAGCAAGCTCGAGTAACTCCAAGTATCGAGCAAGCTGAGCTTGAAACCTTGGCTTGAGCAACTAGCAAGTGCAATTGGACTTTTGAACTTTTTTTCCTTTTTATACAATTTATAACTTTTATTTGTGATATGTAAGAATATATATATATATATATATATATATATATATATATATATATATATATATACAAAAAACTAGCACTCAAGCTTGAGCTTTGATTGCAATGGCTCTCGTTTCACACACCCATACAAATTTACAAAAATAAAAATATGAAAACCATAAACAAGCTTGTAAGATGCTTACTAATACTCCGCCAGGGGCCACCAACTTAGAAACTGAATCCCAATACATCATCCTGAAAGGAAAAATTTCCAAGGAATTTTAGAAGGGTGATCAAATAGAAGTCATAGTAAATGCACAAGTTAGAGATGCTATAAAATTAAAAAGCAAAGAAACAAACTACTGCATCTCATTATACATAAGTGCAAATCGTACGATTCAGATTATGAGATTCTGGACAAGAACTTCTTGATAATCAGTTATTTATTAATAAATATTGCTGTACAAGGGAGACAGAGAGGGCAAAGGGAGATATTGCAGTAAAGATGGTGTCATTATTACTTTTTGATAGGCCCATCAGGATGCAAGCCAATGGCATCGAGAGTCCCCTTATCCATGACAAGTTGAAACCGCCTTTCCAACTTTGTCTCAAGAATATCATCAACCTAAGGACCAAATAAAAATGGCATCGGTCAAGGTGCTTCGAGAATAATCAAGCCAATAAGAGAATTATCCATATGTAGGAATTCAACTTTCAATAGGAATCTGTTTATGCTCCATTATCTGCACAAGAAACTTACAGCTCCATCTTTATCGCTTACATGAGTGTTTGAAGTCTTAATATCCTGTTTTCTTCACAACATGGATATCAACTTTGTTGTTTGGACTACATAGTCGGCCCTAACTTCCCCAAGCAATTATATTTTTTGGTTTATAGATTCCCTTTTGAGGTTAAGGAAGTTGTAAAGATCAAACAAATATCTAAAAATAAATAAGAATGGTTGAGAAGTGTAAAGATTAAACAAATATCTAAAAAAATAAGACCCAAGAAACGTCTACAGGTACAATGGTTTCTCAACAACAAATGCAACAAAATTAAACTAAATAGGTTTTCTTAACCAAGGCAAAGGGACGAGGAAGTTTTAAAGATTACACAATAATCAAAAAAAAGATCCGAGACACTGCCGATGTACAAGTATGTATGAAAAACATAAATACACAACCAAAGAGAACAAACCAATGCACACATAAAAAAGAAAAATAATGAAAAAAAAAAAAAAAAAAAAAAAAAAACATAGAGCAATTCATCTCACATGGGAGGTAAGCACTCCAAATTAAAGAGTATGATATTACTAAAATTTTCTGATACTAAAAAAATATAAAATAAAATTTCTGATAGTATGGATTAAAGGGAAAAAAAAAAAAGAATAAAGAAAACAGCCCGTAATTAGATTCAGTTAGAATTCTTAGACATTCCATTCATACCAGAAACTTGATGTTTGAAAATCCATCTCTGTCAGCAAGGCTTCGAGCAAGGTTAATCGCCCCTTCACTATAATCAATTCCTGTCAAATCTGTGAACCTGAATTAAAAAATGCAAAGCATTCACTTGACCATTGCCGTAAATGCAATAACAAAAAAAAAATAAAAATAGTTTCTTAACCCATAAATTTGTCAGAAAGTTGACCCAAGGCCTACACATCTTACAGCACCATTAACTTAACAAAAATTAAATAGAATTGATCAACACCAAAGTGACACACAATGTAATAACAGAAATAATCTTTTTCCAGCCTTTTCTGTTCAGTTTTATATCCTCTGTTAATCAAATCACTTACCATGTCCCTATAACACATGATAATCAGCTTTAGAAAAATCATACTGAAGATTAACTGCTTGAGAACATATTCAAATAAGATTTTGGAACAAGTATCATGCACGATATTTCTCTTGCTTTTTTTCTTCCTCAATTTGGACAAACTGCAGCAAGTGATGAACTACTGTTCTCCTATTATCTCTATATAAGAATGACTATCATGTGTGATATGGAGAATAGGCTCATTAGAAAGTTCAAAGTTAAACTTAAGTATTTTGAAATAGTAGCAAACTAACTTAAGATTTGAAGAATTCAGCCTTATCCAACTTCACTGTTTTGAGCCAAAATAATAGTGCTTTACTTATCAAAATAAAAGGTATAATAGAATAGTAGCACTTTCATTTTTATTTATTTACTTATGTTGCCAAGGAATTTAAGTAAATCCTATTAACTTGACTGTACAGGCCTGCTAGATATTTAGTTCACACCACATGCTGATTAAAAACCCTTGGCTCCAGACAGGAAATTTTAATGAGGATCAATTCACTTAACATACAGGTTTTGAATAAATTAACTGCTGCATCTGGAAAATTGCCTTTGCAGAACATGGTTGGAGTGACAGGAAATTTTTTTAGAACAAGTTCTTAGATAAAGGCTTGATTCAGCAGCTTATTAAGGATGAAATTTGCAAGCTGTAGTTTCTCCAAGTCTGATGCACACACTTGGAAAGCTGGTACTTGCCAGGTACTAGTTCTGATACTCTTCAAAGGATTTGGGGTTTTTCATGTTGTTCCTTATGTTTCAGATGTCTTACACCCATTGATGCATCCATAAAAATCTTAAGCTAACTAGCTAATGCCAAAGAAAGTCCAGAACTCTAGAGTCATCAATGAGGTTACAGCCTCCATTACTACAGTATGCTCTTTCTGATTAATCAAGAAAAAGTTGATTACTCAATTCAAATACAAAACACGAATAAATAAAAAGAAACTATAAAAAATTGAACAGCCCACAAAGTATTTGGTGCACATCCAAAACAAAATTTTATATATACATATATATGCAATTATTAATGAGATAAATGTTCTCAAGTTGTTAAAATGGTTCATTTTTCAAGTAACACAGCAAGGATGGCTACATTGCCACATTCAAACACTTCTGGGGCTTCTTTAAATATCTCTATTGCTTTACTCAACATTTATATGCATTCTTAGATGTCCATAGTTGAAACATACATATGCAAATGAAACCTCTTCCATCTTTAGGAAAATTGCATCCTTTTCTTCAAAAAATATGCGTTCATGTCCACTATCGCTCTCCATATATTTGCCAACCTAAATTCAAGACCTTAAGACTAAGAGCACCTCTTATCTACTTATGTCATCAATCCAGCAAAAATATGTATTATAATATTCCAGTAGATTAATAGCATGATATGCAAGCCAACTTATTGTTGCACTTGAAAGACTATGAATTAGTTTTATCTTGAATTAGATTTTAGTAGCATATAATATCAGAACTACAGGCAAAATCTCAGAGTGTACCCCTGCTTAGCAAGTTCCTGAAGGAGCAGACCATTGCCAGTGCCAATGTCTAGTACACTCCAGCAAGACAAATATTTATCACCCTGTTCAACAGGCTCAGGCTTGGACTCATCAAAATGATTTGGCTTGTGACCTTGAGAAATATCAATACACAAGCTTTTGGTCCAAGAAGTAACAGTATCCATGACATCAGCTCCAAACCTATTAAGAGAGAGATAAACTAATTAAAAGACCTAAACGTAAATTAGCATAAACAAAAGTTCATAGAATCCTTTACTTATTAGAAAGTTATTAAGCCTGGCTCAGATAACAACTCAAAGAATGGTATCAAGTCAGTAGGTCATTGTGGGAACATTGAAATGCATATTAAATTAAATTCCATTTAATATATTTATACTAAATTACATACTTAATAAGAAAATATTTTTCCCAGTAGTACAAAGATCATGCCTAGCTTGAAGGCAAAATTACATAGTTAAGGTAATGCTAACCAAATTTCACCAGCGTGGCCATGTTCACGAAAATTCACCAGCTCATCTGCATATGCACCATCCCAATAACTCCGAAGACCAAGCATTGATGTCATTGCATCAGGATCTGGTTCATCCTTGTCAGAACTGTGAGTAAAACACAAACCATACAAGTCCATGCTAAGCATATCAACAATGATAAATATACATTATTCAACTTTTTTTAGCAATGGTTAACATATAATATTGTCCTCCTATAATTCCACAATAAAAGTAAAATCCCGAAAATTCAACTAATAAGCCTCCATTGGTTTGTTACTTTTCCTACTTGCCAGAGAAAAGTATAATGTCTTTTTGGATATAAAAGCAAACAATAATCTTGAAGAATTAAAAATAAAATTTGCATGCATGATCTTTTCATTTGCAGGGAACAAATATGTTTAAATTGGTATTTCCTTTTAACATTCGCTCATTTCTAATCATATATGATTTTGTTCTATACTGTTTGCACTTGCTTGCTTCGTGATTTCATTCATTTATACCAATAAATAATTACATATTGAAATGTATAAATCTTATTATTTGGCTGTGAAGAATTAAAAATTCTAAAGATTGATCATCTCAGCAATTTTTCATTTCATTTCAATAGAATTGATTAAAATATAATTTTTTTCAAAAAAAAATAAAAATCCCACTAATACAAGCCTTAATTTCCACAAAAATATAACTATATAAGCAAGGTTACATAAACTATGAAATTTTCCCATCCAAAAGTCAAAGTAAGATAGTTAAATGTGCATTTCACCTTCTCGCAAAGCAAAGATTTTTATTTTAATTTTCAATAGATCTCAAGCTTCAAAATTCACAAGCAAAGAATACATAAATAAATAGTTAAATTTAAGCAAGTAAGCTCCGATTTCACTTTCTACAACTCCAAAACCTTTATTTACTATCTCCCTTAAAATGTCAAAACCCAGCCAAACATTCAATAAAAAAGGGGCAAAATCAAAGACAAAAAGATTAGATAAAAAAAAAACCTGTAATCAGAGGCGGCACGAAAGTTGGCAGCGGTGGAGAGGTCTTCGGCGGCATCAGCGTGGCGCTGCTCATCATCAAGTGTGCTTCCGTAATCGCTCTTTATAGACCAGGAATCGGCAGCCAACGAACGCTCGTCGTCGGACGCCACTTCTCGACCTGTCTGCAGCTGTTGCTGCGGCGGCGGATGTTGCTGGGTTGAGTCCGGTGACTCTTCCGGCGCAAATCGGATTCCCGCCATGAATTTCAAGCTACTTTTTAAAAAAAGAAAATTTGTTAATTTGTTAGTGAAGAAAGAAAGACGGAGAGTTGATTTGTTTACGACTTTGGTGTTGTTGAAGGAGAGAAGCAAAAGAGTAGATTTTAGGAGTTTTTTTCTCGAGGGTTCTTTTAGTAATTTTAAGTTCTTCGTGTTATTTCTTTTATCTACCGATTAATGAATTCGTGTAATATTGTATATGTTATAATTGTATTTAAAATATTTTATATTTGTATGAATTTTGATACATTATGTTATATAAATTTTAATATATTTTATATTATTTTTTTATATATTTATATCATTTTTATATTATTTTTTTATATCATATTATTTATAATTAATTTTTTAAATATTATGTTTGTATCATATATTTAAAATTATTAGATGTTGTATGAGAAAAATTCTTTGGTGAGTATTGAGGAGATCTTTCACTGTTAGATCTCGCATGTGGTTCGCGAATTCAATTATAATCAGATTGCTTTAAGTTAAGCCGTAATTGACGATTATACAATTTGTTACGGGCCATGCTTGGCACGGCCCGACACATGATGAGTTGGGTCAAAGTCGGCGTGTAGTGGGCTATCAGGCCCGTCCATTAGTTTTTTATTATCAATATCTCAATCCGTTGTTGTTAACGGCATTCTTCTAACATCTTTTCATAAATACAAAATATTGTAATAATATATTTGTAAGGTAAATAAATTTAAAATATGTCATACAAAATGAATATGAAAAAGATAACCATTTAAAATTAGTTTTATTGTCCCTTTTAAATAGTCAATTGCTATATTATTATTACTAGTCGATTTGTCAATTCTAACCTGAACTCGAAAAATTTGATCAATTCTTACAAACCCAAACTCGATTTGATTAGAAAAATTCACCAACCCGAATCCAAAAGTGACCCCAACCTAAAATAATCCGAACTCGAAGTGACCCGAACACGAAATGACCTAAACAATTAACTTGAAATGATTCGAACTTAAATTAAGTATAATTTTATTTAAAAAGCATTAATTTAATAAAAATAATAATTATGACATAAATTATTAATTTATTTTAATTTTATAACTTGTAGTTATCATTTTGAAGTATAATAAAGTATGTAATTACCATTTTGTATGTATAAATTGATCCTATATTTGTTATCTTCTCTATATGTAAAATAATACAGTTACTATACATGTAAATATACAGGTACAACGCAAGATCTATAATTATACTATTATGATAATTCTTTTGCCATGTGCCCAGTTGGAAATTTTTTTGACTCGTTATTGTTCTTTTTTTTTTTTTTTTTTTTGGGTTTGGTAATGAAAGGCAAATATTGTTAAAAATATTATTTTCAACTATATTTGATGCTTTGATCAATGTCTGGGAGTAAGAACAAATCCTTATATAAATTTGAACAGATATTACATGAAAGACTGTCAATGGATGTTCATTTCAAATGATTCTTGCTCAAATAATTATTTTTTTTCTAAAGATTAGTATCAATAATTCTTAAACAAACAAAAAATATTACACTAACATGTTAATATTCTATTGATAAATTGGAGAACTTGGAATAGAAAAATAGAAATAAACTTTGATTACATGTTAAAATAATCCTTTAAATACATAATAATCTCTTAAATAAATTAATTAAATTAATAGAATTTTATATCAATTATGATAAGCTTATAATAAGATTTAAAATAAATTATATATTTTAATTGTTATGGACATAATTATGTTAATCTTATAACATACTTACGTTGTACATATTATTTAAAATAAAAGTATTATTTTTTTAAGGCTTAAATATAAAAAAGTCCTTAAACTAAAACTAAATAACCATCCAAGCCTCTATCCTTTTATTACAACCAATTAAGCCCTTAAATATCTATTTTCATCCAATTGAGCCCTTGATTGGACAAAAATTGGTTAAAGGCTATCATCAATTTTCATCCAATCAAAGGCTTAATTGGGTGAAAAATAGATGTTTGAGGACTCAAATTGATGAAAATAGATGTTTAAGGACTCAAATGGATGAAAATAATTGTTTGATGGCTCAATTGATTACAATAAAATTATAGGGACTTAGATGATTATTTAATTTTAGTTCAGAGATTTTTTTTAACTTATGCCCTTTTTAGAAGTATAATATATTTTCATGTAATTTAGAATAAAGTACATAAAATAGGTTGTTAATAAGAATACGTGTATTTTATCATAATGATTTATATGTTACACTATAATAATATCTTATAATGTGATTTAGATCAAATTATATAATCTCTTATCGTTATACTTATACATGTTATTTTAGGGTAAATATTTCGTTTTTAATTTAAATGTATAATCTCTTACCTCTTGTCATGTGATTTTCTAAAAGTATATAAAATAGGTCATTGATATGTGTATGTTATTATAATGATTTATACATTATGTAAACACTCAATTTTGTCTGAGATCTTTTAATTTGAATTAATTGCATTTGATTGTCAAATTAATTTTTTTCGAGAAATTCTAATTTGAATCAAATACTGTTTAATTCAAACCTATGACTAAAACCAGTTTCAAAAATTGAGAGTTAAAATTCTTTTTATTAAACCGATTTGAAGTCTATCTTTTGGACTTTTAAATTTATTAGACCTTAAAATTACTTTTGAGATTTGAATTAGATATTGAATCCTTGTTGGTTTTTGAGGTTTCAAATTGTTAAATGGATTAAGATTTTGAATTGAACCTTGGAACATAAAACTAGGCCGACCCATATTCATATTCATATCCATATCCATTTTTTTATTTTTTATTTCTTTCTCTTTTCTTATTTTCCTAATATTCTCAAAATAAACCAAAAAGTCAATAAAAATAAAAAAGAAGAAAAACGTGTGAAAATATTTGATAATTGTCATAATGATTTTCAACTATTATACTATTTTTTTAAAAACAAGGGAGTGATTGGCCACCTAGTTTTTTTTTTTTTTTTCTTTTAATAAAATCATAAAATTAATCAAGATTTATTAAAAATATACTTTTGGTCTGCGAAAATAAGATTTGGGTTTAGGAGTACAATTACGCGTAGGGAAGATGTTAACACCCCACAACACCTGTTTGAAAAAAAAAAAGGTACCAATTAATCACTTATTATTTTTTGTCTTTGATAAAAATGATCTTAATTTTTATATCTAAAAATAATTCCCTTAATTTCTTTTATCTTTACTTCTTTTTTTTTTTAAATCATTTTCCCCTTTTTATGTAAACACATACTTTTTTTTTTATAAAAAATTTAAATGAATGAGAATTTTTTACATTGAAAATTCTCACTAAATACTCTAAAATTTTTTGTTAGTATTTAATGGGATGTTCTCATCTTAAGATTTCATCAAAATCACTACTTGTGAGTTTTTTAGAGTTCCGTCGTTGAAAATTCAAATTCATCTTTATGATTCTCATGAATGCAAATTATGCAAACAATTTAAAATGTAATGCACATGAATTAATTTTGAATTTATTCTTCCTTTTCCTTTCTCGTCCTCCCTTTTTTTTTTTTTAGAAGAGAAAATGGTAATTATTTATGGATGATTATTTTTAGAAAAAATCATCTATGCAAAAATGATTTTTGAGACACCACAATACTTTTGGCAATAATCATCTATGCAAAAATCATCTTTACTCGTGATGTTTTAAAGAATAATTGATACTTCTAATTTTCCTTAAAAATCCCTTGTAATTTTTTTTTTGGGTTAAAGAATAACCATTTTCATTTTAATGTTTATTTACCGAAAAAACACACATTTTTTTATCCTTCATCTTTCAATAGATAAAAATATGTTATTGATGATATTTGAGAATATGTTGTTACAAAATTTAAATAAATATAAATAAATAAAATAGATAAATAAATAAATGAGTAAATAAATATATAGATAAGTAAAAAATAAAGGAACAAAAATTATACCCAACTAGAATATGCTCTCACTATGTTTCGAGTAATTAGATTAAAGTTTTAAATATAATATTTATATTAATTATTAATGTATGATAGATGCAAAGATCTAATTCTTAATTAAATGAATCTACTTATATATAAATATGGGATATTTTGGAGATCAAGGAGAGTGTCCACATGGCACCTCCATTTTCTTTGTTTTGAAGAAGAAAAAGATAGAAAGGAAAAGAAAGAAAAAAGAAAAAGAAAGAGGAAAGAAAGGAAAGAAAGAGATTTTTTTTTTTTTTTTGCGTTATTTTTTGTATGTTTAAAGTATTATAAATTTATATAAGTTTATACACGTTAATAATTTATTTTATATATATTTTTACACGTTCGTATATTCATACTGTTCATGTTACTTTTCATATATTGTGTTCGTGTCCTATATATAAATTTGAGACATTTTGGAGATTAAGGAGAGTGTCCACGTGGCAACTCTTTTTTTTTTTTTTTTTTATGAAGAAGAAAAAGATAGAAAAGAAAGGAAATGAAGGAGAAAGAGAAAGAGAAAGAGAAAGAGAAAGAGAAAGAAAGGAAAGGAAAGGAAATGAAAGGAGAGAGAAAAAAAAGAAAAAGAAAAAAAAGAAAAAGAAAAAGAAAAAGAAAAAGAAAGGAAAGGAAAGAGATTTTTTTTTTGTGTATTTTTTTTTGTTTTTTTTTTTTAATATTATAAATTTATATACGTTAATAATTCGTTTTATGTATATTTTTACACATTTATGTATTCGTTTTGTTCATGTTATTTTTCGTGTTGTATTTTAATTATTTTTCATATGTTGTGTTCGTGTCTTGTCTCAATTAATCTTATATTTTACATAGTTTGTCATTGTGATTCAATTTAAAGAAAAATTTGTGTGTTCGTGTCATGTCTCAATTCATGATATATTTTGCATAACGTGTTTTAATTTTTTTTTTCAGATTGTGTTCATATCGTGTCTCAATTTATAACATATTTTACATAATTTGTCATTGTGATTCAATTTAAAGAAAATTTTGTGTGTTTGTGTCGTGTCTTAATTCATGATATATTTTGCATAATTTGTTGTAGTGATTCAATTTAGAGAAAAATTTGTGTTCGTGATGTGTTTGTGTTCGTGTTATTTTTTTGTGTTTTCAAAGTATTATAAATTTATATAAATTTTTACACGTTAATAATTAATTTTACATATTAATAATTTATATAAAGTATTACAAATTTATATAAATTTTTACACATTAATAATTTATTTTATGTATATTTTGACAGGTTTGTTTATTCGTGTAGTGTTCTGTGTTTTAATCATGTTTTCTATGTTGTGTTTGTATCGTGTCTAATTCATTTCATATTTTACATAGTTTGTTATTGTGATTCAATTTAGAGAAAAATTTTGTGTGTTCGTGTCATGTCTCAATTCATGACATATTTTGCATAATTTGTTATAGTGATTTAGTTTAGAAAAAAAATTATGTGTTCGTGACATGTTCATATTCGTGTTATTTTTTCTTTGTGTTTTTAAAATATTATAAATTTATATAATTTTTTACACATTAATAATTAGTTTTATACGTTAATAATTTATATAAAGTACTATAAATTTATATATATTTTTACACGTTAATAATTTGTTTTATGTATATTTTTACATGTTCATATATTCGTGTCGTGTTCGTGTTATTTTTCGTGTTGTAATTATTATTTTTATGTTGTGTTCATGTCGTGTCTCAATTCATCTCATATTTTACATAGTTTGTCATCGTTATGTAAAGTTCGAATTGAATTACACGTTAATAAGTTTTTTTAAGTTCGAATTGAAGTGAACAAACATATGTTATGTATTCAAGTAAGCAATATTTTTTCTATTTTTCAACTTCATCTCATTGTTTGCATATTTTCATTATAATATTATCATTGTTAATGTAAAATAAATTATATTTTTAGTTAAAAACTCAAAATAAAATGCAAATATTTTTGTCCGCAGCATAGTGCGGGTTTATTTCTAGTTTAGAGTTAAAATCGAATCAATATGACAAACTATGCAAAATATAAGATGAATTGAGACACGACACAAACACAATATGGAAAAATAATTAAAACACGATACGACACAAAAAATAATATAAACACGACACGAATATATGAACGTGTTAAAATCTATATAAAACGAATTATTAACGTATAAAAATTTATAATACTTTAAACACACAAAAAATAACCCGAACACGACATCAACACACAAATTTTTCTCTAATTTAATCACTATAAAAAATTATGCAAAATATATTATAAATTGAAAAATGAAATGAACACAACTTTTTTTTTAAAAAAATTGAATAACCGTGACAAACTATGCAAAATAATGGATGAATTGAGACATGACATGAACACAATACGAAACAAATAATTAAATCATAATACGACACAAAAAATAACATAAACATGACACGAATACACGAACGTGTCAACATATATATAAAATGAATTATTAATGTGTACATATTTATATAAATTTATAATACTTTGAGCACACAAAAAATAAAACGAACACGATACCAACACACAAATTTTTCTCTAAATTTAATCATTATGAAAAATTATGCAAAATATATCATGAATTGAGATACGACACGAACACACAAATTTTTCTCTAAATTGAATCACTATGATAAACTATGCAAAATAATAGATGAATTGAGACATGACAAAAACACAATAAGAAAAAAATAATTAAAACACAACACGAAAAATAACATGAAACACGATAGGAATACACAAACGTGTCAAAATATACATAAAACAAATTATTAACGTGTAAAAATTTATAAAATATGAACAAAAAAATAATACGAACGCACAAAATTTTCTCATCTTTTTTTCTCTTTCCTTTCTTCCCTATTTCTTTTCTTTTCTTTCTCTTTTTTTTTTATTTCTTTCTTAATTAAAAAAAAAAAAACTTGAAATACCCAAACTAACCATTGACATACCTTTAATACCATTGCTTAGTTGTCCCCAAGCAAGCAAGAGCTCTTAAAATTGAAATTGAGCTCTCTCATGGCTTGGGGATAACTTTTAAATATGTTATTATAGATAGATAAGGAATTGAATTTGACCCAAATTTGTTGGCAATTGAGCCCAAAGCTAAGGGCTCGCAGGTTGGGCTTAGTGGGTTGCCTTCTATTTTTTTCTTTTTCCTTATCTTCTCTCTCGGTCAGGGTTACATCCAGACCGGATCCTATTCAAGTTTAGACACAGATACTCTTAGGTCCTTTAAAAAAAAAAAAAAACTATAAAACCTCAAAATTTTCTTTTCTCTTCATTTTTCACCTTTTCTTCCTCTCTCTGAACCCTTCTCTCTTTAAAAACTTTCTCAACTCTCTTCAAAATCAGCCGACTGAAAAAGCAATTTTTATATTTATTTTTAAATATTATTTATTATTTATTATTTATATTTCAATAAAATTTTAATTAAATTTGATTCGATCAAATAATTTATTTAACTTTGTTTCTAAAATTAATAAATTGAATCTAAATGATCCGAATTCAAATAATCCGAGTGTCAAACCTGAATCTGAAATGATCCAAACTCGAATAATGCGAGTTTCAAACCCGATTGAACCGAATTCGAAATGACCCGAACTCGAAATGAATCGAACCTAGAATGACCCGAACCCGAAATGTCCCGAATCCGAAAATGATCCGAAAAGTTTAAGACACGAATTGACCCAGCCCAAATTAACCCAATCCGAAACTAATCCGATCCGTCCATTTGATAAGTCTAATTACTAGCATTCCCAAAAGGTATGAAAAAAAAAAAAATCTATTTTGAAGATGTATTCATTTATTGTTTGAAAAATTGCATTAGAAATAACGCTTTCATTACGTGCATGGCCAATTAGTGCTTTAATTTATTTATTTATTTTTTGTTCTAAATTCCATTCATTATCGATACAATTAGAAAAATGTATGCGTTTCACTGTCGATATATTATCGGATTTGAATTGATATTTTATAATAAATTTGAAAGATAAAAAAGCAAGAGAAGTTAAGATAATTTAGAAAAATAATAACTCCCATCATTATACGACACCTGATATAGAATTGAAAGTTATTTGATATGGTCAATTAGATCCGGCAATTTTGGACAAAACATAATTATACGATATAAATAGAACATGAGAAAATAATTAAAGCACGACACGGCACGAAAAATAAAATAAACATGATACAAATACATGAACGTGTCAAAATCTACATAAAACGAATTATTAACGTGTCAAGATTTATATAAATATATAATAGCTTGAATACAATTATGACAGAAAAATAACACGAACACGACGACACATGACACAAAATTAGGGGTTATTTAAATAGTGTCAATTAGACTTGATAATTTCAGACACAACATGATTATATGACATGAACAGAACATGAAAAAAATAATTAAAACACGACACGAAAAATAACATGAACACGACACAAATACAGGAACATATCAAAATCTACATAAAACCAATTATTAACGTGTAAAAATTTATATATATTTATAATACTTTAAACACACGATAAAATAACATAAACACGTTACGAACATATAATTTTGTCTCTAAATTGAATCATTATGACAAATTATGCAAAATATGGGATGAACTGAGACACAACACATACATACAACATTTTTTCTAAATTGAATCATAATGAAAAACTATGCAAAATATTTGGATGAATTGAAAACGACACGAATACAACATGAAAAAAATAATTAAAATACGACACGAAGGATAGCATGAACATAAAACAAATACACGAACGTCTCAAAATCTACATAAAATGAATTATTAACATGTAAAAATTTACATAAATTTATAATACTTTGAGCACACGAAAAAATAACACGAACACGACACGAATGTGTCAAAATCTACATTAAACGAATTATTAACTTGCAAAAACTATATAAATTTATATTACTTTGAACACACGAAAAATAACATGAACACGAATACTTTGAACACACCAAAAAGTAACACAAATATGACACGAAAAATGACATGAACATGATACAAAATATTTGAAACTGAAATGATTTGAAACCGAAAAAATCCAAATCCAAATATATACGAACCCGAAAAGACCTAAACTCGATATAACCTGAACCCGAAATGATCCGAAATCCAAAATATCTTATTAGTGTTAATCAAAAGATATAACAAACACAAAAAATTTCTAAAATAACCTAATTAATCCCTAAATCATATGGCAAAAAATCCAAATAACATAATTACCTTCAAACTATAACTAATGACATAACTTATGTGGCAAATGCATACTGTATCAAAATCTTAAATTCTCTTTTCTTATGCATTTGGAGAATAGATTTTATTTAAGGGATAGTTTTTATAGTTAGTTATAGATATTCGGTCACATCCAAAAATCCCTCTCCTTCATTAGTTGTCCAAATATAAATTGTAAGTGATATTTTATAAGAAAGAATAGATAAAGTCGAAAGTAGATTTTTTAATTGAATTTTTTTTTTTTTAAAAAAAGCATCCGATTTAGTAAGTATTTCTCGAAAAACTTTTATGTTGAGGATTTAAAGCTTTATGAAAAAAAATGGTAGATCTTTTATCTTCCCCCATTAAAAAGGGTTATATATTTAGCTAATTCCAGCCTACATATATCAACGGAGTAACAAAAAGCACCCCGACCCAAGGTCATGGGAGAGAGTAGTTTGTGTGCCATAACTAGAGATTTCCTCTTTTTTTTTTTTTTTTTTTTTTTTTATTTTTTATTAAGTCATCAAGTATATTTGTCAATTTTGATCTGAATTTACAAAATTCGATCAATATACCCAAATCCAAATCTGATCCAAATCAATTTAACAAAAAAAATCAACCCAAACCTGAAAGTGACCCAAACTCGAATTGACCTGAACCCTAAATGACTTGAACAATTAAGTCGAAATGACTCGAACTTAAATTAAGTATAATTTTATTTTAAAAAATATTAGTTTAATAAAAATAATAACTATAACATAAATTATTAATTTATTTTAATTTTATAACATAATATTATTTTGGAGTATAATAAATGCAATTACCATTTGGTATGTATAAATTGATCATATATTTGTTATCTTCTCTATATGTAAAATAATGCAGTGACTATACATATACTGTGATGTACAGGTACAACACAAGATCTATAATTGTATTTTTATGACAATTCTTTTACCCAGTGATTAGTTGAAATTTTTTGAATTGTTAATTGTTCTTTAGTTTTTGGTTTGGTAATGAAAGACAAATATTGTTCAAAGAATTATTTTCAACCATTTTCGATACTTTGATCAATGCCTAGGAGTAAGATAAAATCCTTATATGAACTTGCAGAGATATTACATTAGAGTTTGTCAATGTTCATTTCATATGACTCTTGCTCAAACAAATTTTTTTTTTTAAAGATAAGTATCAATATTTCTTAAACAAACAAAAAATATTACACTAACATTTAATCTTTCATTGATAAATTTGAGGACTTGGAATAGAAAAAATAAAAAAAAACTTCGATTACATGTTAAAATAATCTTTTAAATACATAGTAATCTCTTAAATAAATTAATAAAATATTATATTAATTATGATAATCTTATAATAAGATATAAAATAAATTATATATTTTATTTGTCATGGATATAATTATGTTAATGTTATAACATTCTTACGTTATATATATTATTTAAAATAGATTATATTTTTAAAAAAATATAATCTATTTTCATGTAATTTAGAATACAATATAAAAAATAGGTTGTTAATAATGATACATGTATTTTATCATAATGATTTGTACGTTACGTTATAATAATATCTTATAATGTAATTTAGATCAAATTATATAATCTTTTATCGTTATACTTATTGATGTTATTTTAGGATAAATATTTTGTTTTTAATTTAAATGTATAATTTCTTAAGTCTTATCATTTGATTTTTTATCATTTGATTTTGTAAAAGTATATAAAATAGGTCATTTATATGTGTATGTTATTATAATGATTTGTACATTATGTATACACCCAATTTTATCTGGAGCCTTTAAAAATAGCTTTTAATTTGAATTAAGTTGCATTTGATTGTCAAATTAATTTTTGATGCACCCAAAAGAGTGTATCTTTATTAAACCTTGCAATTAATATGATCAATTATAGTAAAGTAGCATGCAAGGGTCGAATCCACAGAGATTGGTTTTTACTTTATAAGTTACTAGTTTAAAACTTAAATTCAAGAACAATAAAATAAAAAGGGGTTTTCAAATAATTAAAAGTAAAGAAAACAAGATAAGTAAAAAGCAAGTAAATAAGATGAAATCAAATATATAAGAGAAGTATGGTTAATGTTTCATTCTCCACCACTAGACATCATTGAAAATCAATTTCAGATCTATCAACATCAATTAGCTATCAAAATTATAAACTGTAGATAACAACAAGCTCGGTTACCCCAATCTTTCCTTAGTTTGTCGTTAAATAGAACAAACTCTCTATTTAATCTCTAACCACTAGACAACCTAGAATAAGCTCTCTAGATTTAATGTAATGGCAGCTTTATGATGAGAATGATAGGTTGATCTAGGTAACAAACACATAAGCTCGAATTGTTTAACCTATGTTGTGTTCCACTTTGCAATTAGATAAAACTTGACCATAATCATTAATCACAAATTGCCACTTATGAATAGGAAATCAAGACAATTACACGGATCAAGACTCCTAAACTAGCAATAGACAATTATCAAGATCTATCTAGTGTGCACCCTAAACAAATCAAGACAACATCATGAACAATTCTTATGGAAGAACATAATCAACTTTGATAGAAAACTAATGATAGATAAATCTCAAAATCAATTACATAACTTGTCTAGGGCTTTGAAATCACCCTTAACCAAAAAAAAGTTTAGCCTTGCATAGGCATAGATAATATATACATAAAACTAAAAAAAAAAGAAAAATAAAAGAATGGAGAAGAAGAAGAAGAAGAATGATGATCCTTGAGTCTCCTCCCAAAGATTATCATAGTTTGTGGCTCAAAAGATAGTATTTATAGAGCTTTTTGACCTTAGAAACCCTTTCTTGTTGATCAAAGAAGCTAGGAGTCAAAATATGGCAATTTTAGACTTTTCCTGGATTTTTCCTGTATTTGCAGTTTTTAGGGGTCAGAAACTCGGCGCCGTGGCCCTAACTTGCTGTCTTGTCCGTTTTTGCTTTCTAACTTCGGTTTCACGATTGCTGCACTATCTCGTACTTTGTCGGGATTTGGATGACCATCCGTTGTTCGATTTAGACGTGTAAGCTATCGTTGGAAAGGTATTCAAGTCAGCTTCAAAAGTCAAGAAGGAAGTTTCTTCAAATAATGTATTTAACATAATGATTTTCTTGCAACAAGATTCAGAGCTCAGATCTGTCTGATCATCTAGCACTAAGAAATTGATCTTTTTGACTCCCAAATCTTCTTCCATCTTGTGATTATGATTTTGTAAGCTCTTTACCATCATTATGACATCTTTTAACTTTATTCTCCTTATTGTACCTAAAATTCCAAAACATAATATAAGTAAACAAAATAAAGATCGAAAACATAACAAAAACTAAAGGTATATAAGCATAAAATGTATATTTTATGAGCTTATCAAATACCCCCACACTTAACTTTTTGCTAGTCTTCGAGCAAAACAAAATAAAAATAAAATAAAATAAGAAAATATAATCTAATCCACTTTCGTAGGAAATCACGGTGGCACATAGTATGTGACACTAGCCTTTAAACCCCTAGGTGTCCCTAGTGGACGAGTTTAGTCTCGTGAGGGTTTACTAGGGCGATATCCACAAATATTGAAGACGTAATAAAAACTAAAAAAAATTAAAAAATAATAATAATAATACTTACAACTAATCCTTCCAATATAAATTAGAGATAATCATTGAACAAGTCTTATAAACTAATCAATAGCTTAAAGAGTTTCATAAAAAATCATGCTTGATTGTAAGTAGTTTGAGTTAAGCCAATATTAACATAACATATTTCAATCAAAATAGTGCATATTCAAACTTAATCTCAACTTCTCACTAGGATACTCTCATGATTTTCACTCTTTAAAATAGTGGTAAAGTGTTTACACTCAATCAATCTCATGAAAACAGTTCTACCATATGCTTGCTTGTCCACCTATTCTCCACTATTTAGATCATGCAACTTCATAAATCAAGAGGTCTTTAATCAAGGTTGTAATGGGGCCAAGGGGTTATAATGTGGTTAAAAAATAAAAAGGAAAATATATCACAAAGGTTCCAAAGACTTCATAGAAATATATCACAAAGGTTCCAAAGACTTCATAGAATTTAGAGACAAAATAAGATTTTGCTAATAAAGCTTTCTCAATATTTTTTAGAAGTACATAATCACATAGGCTAAATATTTCATGTTGAGCCTTTGCTTCATTCTAATCAACTTGGTAACATTCTTTTGCTTTTCTTTAACTAAAAGTTCAAGAGATGATTCAATTTTTTTTGTTTCCATTTTTTTTTCATGGGAATGTATTTTTACAATGTTCCATTTTCTTTTTCTCTTGACTTTTGCCTTTCTCCTCCTCCACACTTATCTTTTGTTCTAACCCAAATTTTCAAAAAGTATCCATTGTTTTTGCAATATGTCTCAATCATTCTAGTCCATCTTTAGAACAAGGGTAAAGATATAAATGTACTTAGGCTAGGTGTAAGATATGGTTACCAAAGAAATAGCTTATTCAATGTAGGCTCAAATTGGTTCACTAGGGGGATGTTCTCTTGGAACATCAATAAGGAATGGCTGTTTGGCCCTGGTCATAATCCTAATGCCTCTATCATATTCATGTTGTCACATACATCAATATAGTCTCAAAAAGGTTTAAAGCAAGTTCTAGAGAATCATGTATTCATGAGAGCACACAAGAAAGAAATTAGATTGATATGTATAATGCATCAATTATATAGGCTCAAAACTCACAAGGATGATTATACAAGTCAGATTTAAGTCTAAACATGCTTCTTTCTCAATCAACATATCATATTAACATTGGCTCATAAAAAAATGATATCAAGCTCAATTCTCATGAAAATCTTCTCACTAATAAATCAGTTTTAGACTTATGCAACTCATATCTCATCATAGTATTGAAAGTAACTAAAACACACTAAAAACAACATAAAAAGAATAAAAAAAAACACACTAAAGAAAATCCTAAATTCTTCTCCCCACACTTAATTTTTACATTGTCCTCAATGTAATGCTATTATCCCCAATGCAAGAATTATATGTAAGAGAAAAGAACTACAAAACAAAACAAACTAAAGAAAAACAATAAAAGATAGAATGATGGAGAGTATGGAATATGCAAATCTGATTATAATGGATGCTCTCCATCCTTTTGGGTTGCCTCCCAAGAAGTGCTTGGCTTATTGTCCTCAGCCTGTCTTAGACCCATGCCATTATTATTCAACATAATTTGGCTCAAAAAGTGGTAACTCCTCCACATCTTGTATTGGAAAGTTCTCATAGTAAGGCTTCAATCTATGGCCATTCACTTTGAATGCCTTATTTGTTTTTAGGCTTCGGATTTCAGCTGCACCATGAGTAAATACATTAGTAATAACAAAAGGTCCAACCCAACGAGAATGTAACTTACCTGGAAATAACTTAAGGCGTGAATGGAAGAGAAGAACTTTTTGTCCAACAACAAAGTCCTTTCTTGATATCATCTTGTCATGGAATGCCTTAGCCTTTTCCTTGTAAATCCTAGAATTCTCATAGGCATCATTCCTTGTCTCCTCTAATTCTTGTAGGTCAAGTTTTCTTTGCTTACCTACCTTATCCATCTCATTGTTGCATTGTTTGATAGCCCAATATGCTTTACCGGAAAATGACAAGGCTTACCATAAACAAGTCGATCAGGAGACATACCAATGTGTGTCTTATATGCTGTCCTATAAACCCAAAGTGCATCATCAAGTCGTGAACTCCAATCCTTCCTATTTGGATTAACTGGTTTTTCAAGGATGGACTTTACTTCTCGATTTTACACTTTAGCTTGCCCACTAGTTTGAGAATGGTATGAGGTAGAGACCTTGTGTGTGATGTTATACTTCCTCAAAAGTGCTTCCGTAGTCCTATTGCAAAAGTGAGTACCTCTATCGCTGATTATGGCCTTTGGTGTTCCAAACCTAGCAAAGATGTTAGTCTTGACAAAATCTGAAACAACTTTAGAGTCATTAGTTCTAATGGCTTTTGCTTCCACCCACTTTCAAACATAATCAACAGCAAGTAAAATATAAAGATTACCAAAAGAAGAAGGAAAAGGTCCCATGAAATCCATGACCCTTTTTCAACAATAAGTATTGGAGTTTGAGGCATTTGATTTCTAGCACCTAAGTTAACTGTTCTTTGGCAACGATCACATGACTTGCAAAAGAGGTATGCATCTTTGAACATAGTAGGCCAATAAAATCCAGAATCAAGAACTTTCATGGCTATTCTTTTGGATCCAAAGTGTCCTCCACATGCATAAGAGTGACAAAAGGTGAGAATAGATTGAAATTCAGATTCGAGTACACACCTTCTTATAATCTGATCGGAGCAATGCTTCCAAATGTAAGGATCATATGTAGTATTTGGCATCACTCTTGATCTTATTTCTTTGAGCTCGTGTCAACTCTTGTGGCAACTTCTTGGTAACTAAGTAATTAACAATATCGTCATACCAAGGAGTTGTTGTACTTATAAAAAGAAGTTGCTCATCCGAAAAATTCTCATTCAAGGTTAGTGCATCCTCTTCATGAACTAAACGGCTAAGATGGTCCGCAACCAGGTTGTCACTAACTCTCTTATCTTTTATCTCCAAATCAATTCTTGTAAGAGAAGTATCCATCTAATCAACCTTGGTTTGACCTCCTTCTTAGTGAGTAAGTACCTAAGGGCTGCATGGTCAGAAAATACAATTACTTTAGTACCAATTAAATAAGATCGAAAATTTTCTAAATCAAATACAATAGCCAAAAGTTCTTTTTCAGTAGTGGAATAGTTTAATTGAGCATCATTAAGAGTTTGGGAGGCATAATAAATGACATGTGAGGCTTTGCCAACTCGTTGGCCCAAAACAGCTCCAATGACATAGTCACTAGCATCACACATGATTTCAAAAGGTACATTCCAATATGGTGGTTGCATGATAGGAGCTGATGTCAAGAGTCCCTTCAATGTTTCAAACTCCTCTTTGCATTTATCATCAAAGTGGAAAACAACATCTTTTTTAGTAGCTTGCAAAGAGGTAATGTGATCTTTGAGAAGTCTTTGATAAATCTCCTATAGAAACCTGCATGTCCAAGGAAAGAACGAACCTCTCTAAAATTTGTGGGAGGTGGTAAAGAATGCATAATATTTATTTTAGATTTATCAACCTCTATCCCTCTAGAAGAAATAACATGGCCTAAAACTATTCCTTGATCTACCATAAAGTGACATTTTTCCCAATTCAAAACAAGGTTAGTTTCCATGCATCTTTCAAGTACAAGTGTAAGGTTCTCTAGACATCTATCAAAAGAATCACCATAGACACTAAAATCATCCATAAACACTTCTATGATGTTCTCTACATAATCTGAAAATATGCTAACCATGCACCTTTGGAATGTAGCTGGTGCATTACAAAGACCAAATGGCATACGCCGATATGCAAAAGTACCAAATGGACATGTGAATGTTGGTCCTCTGGAGCAATGTTAATCTGATTATAACCTAAAAAACCATCAAGAAAACAATAATGAGAATGGCCAGCTAACCTTTCAAGCATTTGATCAATAAAAGGTAAAGGAAAATGGTCTTTGCGAGTTGTGGAATTAAGTTTTCGATAATCAATACAAACTCGCCAGCCTGTTTGAATCCTAGTAGGAACAAGTTTATTCTCATTATTTGTTACCACCGTTACACCTAATTTCTTTGGAACCACTTGGACCGGGCTCACCCATTTGCTATCAGAGATAGGATAGATCACTCCAACATCTAGGAGCTTCAGTATCTCCTTTTTTACAACCTCCATCATAGGAAGGTTCAATCTTCTTTGTGCTTCTCTTGTTGGTTTGGATCTCTCCTCTAACAAAATCCGGTGCATGTACATGGATGGGCTTATTCCCTTGATATCGGCAATTGTCCAACCAATTGCTGTTTTATGCTCTCTAAGCACTCGAATAAGTCGCTCTTTTTGCAAAGGTGTGAGCTCTTTGGCAATGATGACCGATAGTGTGTCCTTTTCACCTAAGAACACATATTTTAAGTGGTCTGGTAGTGGTTTCAACTCTAAAGTTGGTGCCTGCAAAATGGAAGGTAAAAGTTTTTCATTAGATAAAGGCAAATCAATAAATGAAACATCAAACCTTGCATATTTAGGTGGCAGCGAGTGTAAAGATTCTAGTACCCCTTCCACATGGTCACTCAAGGCTAATTCCCCTTTAGCATTCCTCATTCCGAGATGTTTGCTAAGGACTATCTCCAAACTATCTTCACCATCTAGCTCATAAGCTTGCTGCACTAGTGAGTCAATTATATCAATATTAAAAACAGAATGCACATCACTAGGATATCTCATGGCCTCAAAAATGTTAAAGCGAATTATTTCACCATCAAATTCCATAGTTAAAGTGCCATCATGTACATCTATTTTAGTTCTTGCTGTTTTCAAGAATGGTCTCCCTAATAGAATAGGTGTGGGGTTAGAAGACATCTCATCTTCCATCTCAATAACATAAAAGTCTGTGGGAAAAACCAATTCATTAACATGTACAAGAACGACTTCTACAACTCCTCTTGGGTAAGTGTTAGAACGGTCAACAATTTGTATTATAACACCGGTTTCCTCTAGTGGTCCTAGATTCAATGAAGCATAAATTGAATATGGCATGACATTAATAGATGCTCCTAGATCTAGCATAGCACGCTCAAACTTGGTGTTGCCTATCTTGTAAGGAATGGTAAACATACCTGGATCTTTGCATTTAGGTGGGAGTTTCTTTTGAAGAACATCTGACACATTCACCCCCACACTTACCTTTTCATTCCCTTTCAACTTTCGTTTAGATGTGCACAACTCTTTTAGGTACTTGGCATATCTTGGCACTTGCTTGATAGCATCTAGTAAAGGAATGTTCACCTCTACTTTTTGGAATGTTTCCAAAATTTCCTTCTCTTGCTCCTCCTTTTTAGACTTTACTAACCTGCTAGGAAAATGTGGAGGAGTTATATAAGAAGGAAAAGATAGTTTAGGAGTTACCTTTTTTAGTGGCTCATTGGGATGTGAAGATGATGCCATGGTGTTGTCCTCCCCTTGAGCATTATTCTTTTGTGGTGTCTCTAGTTGTTTCCCACTTCTTAAAGTTATACCATTGGCATTCTCTCTTGGATTCACTATGGTTTGGGAAGGTAATTTCCCGGAATCCCTTGCTTGTATTTGACTCATGGTTGTTGCCAATTGCCCAATTTGAGTCTCCAAATTTCGGATACTTGTCTTTGTTTCCTGTTGAAATTGAATTGTATTAGTAGAAAGAGCTTTAACAAGATCTTCAAGAGAAGTACCTGAATTTTGGATGGGTGGCACTTGTTGTCGGGTTTGGTATGGTTGTTGCACTCTTTGCTGAAAACCCGGTGGCCTATTGTCAAATGATAGAGGAATAGTTTGTGACAGGTTCCCTTGGATGATCCCTTTATCCTGGATTGTAAGTGTCGCAACCTAAAAAATAACGTCTCATCGCAAGACTTTATTATTCGTTAGATGTGACATTAAAAAATCGAGGAAAAGTCGACTTAATTCCTCTAGAAAAATGAAGGTTTTGAAAATGACCTTAAAAAAGACATGGAGTCGCCACCAATCTTTTTTAGCTAGGTGTGATCGGCCACCTATTAAAACCGGTTTTATAAAATATTTTAAAAATTTATTAAAACATTTTAAAAACCAATTTCAAGTCTGCGTTTTAAACCAGAGAAATCAAAGAAGCGGGTTCGGGAGTCGGTTACGTGTGGGGAAGGATTAGCACCCCCACAACGCCCGTATAAATCGGTACCTTATTAATCGTGTGTTATCTCAAGTCTCGGTAAAAAGTTGGTTTTAAACTTAGTATTTCAAGTTAATTCCCAATTTAAAAATAATTCCATTTTTTTATTGAAAATGATCCGGAATTTATAAATTCAAAATTTTCCTATATTCCCCAACAAACGTGGCAAAATATAGAAATTTTTATTAGTTTTGGAAAACTTTCCGAATCATTCTTCTTTTGAAAGAAAGATATTCCTTTATTAATGATAATTGATGAAATTCCCTCCAGCAAACCCGGTAGAGAACTCATGAATTATTTTAACTCGGGAATATCTTTATTTTTATTGAAAACCATTATCTTTTTGAAAACATTTAAAATAAATGAACATGTATATGCATGACATAAATAAAATGACATAGCAAAATCTAAATAATATAATGCAACCTAAATGACATGGCAAACATGAATGATATGGCATATACATTAAATGAAATGGAATATGAAATAATGCTACCATATAATATGCATGAAAATAAAAATAGAAATAATAGTGCATGAACATAGTATATGCTAAATAATATGACCAAAAAAATGACTAAATAAAAGCATGGGATATCATGAAATATTCCAAATCATATGATAAACCATATAACATCAAAAATATAAATCAAAATAATAACAATATCATAGAAATTATTATAACAAGAATCACATATTATATAAAATGCATGAATATAAAAATGCAATGCATGAAATGTATTTTTTCCTTTAATTAAGGAAATCCGTATATCTAAAAAGATATCCGGCTACCTTAGGAAAATATGTCAAATTAAATATTCTAAAACCAAAATACTTTGTGATTGTTTGAAAATAATTTTGAGAAGCTTGAATTAAAAATAAAAACTGGGCTAGAATTTTTTAAATGGCTCTAATTTCCTAAGTTTAAAAAATCCGGACTTGGCTACCCTTAACCCGGGACTTGAAAAACCATTTTTAGAGTTTAAAAAGGCTTATAAATTATCCTAAGTCAGTAGCTAACCCTCCTAATCAGCCCACTCTAAGTAAATTAACCAAAACAGAAAAATGGTTTTTCTTTAAATTCAATTCTGACTCCACTGTCCAGTATTAATCCACGATTTTTTTACCCAATTTTTAAAACTTCCAAAAATTCTAAAATAAATACTGGAGACTCAGGACATGTAAAACTACACGAAAACAAATCGGCTTAATTTTCTGATCAAAGATGAATTCCCAGAAAAATCATAGATGTACGAGTTTTTGGAGGAGAAAAAACTGCTTTGTTTTTCTTTAAATTCAATTCTGACTCCACTGTCCAGTTTTAATCCACGATTTTTTACCCTATTTTTAAAAATTCCAAAAATTCTAAAAAAATTACTGGAGACTCAGAACATGTAAAACTACACGATAAAAAATCGGCTTAATTTTATGATCAAAGATGAATTCCCAGAAAAATCAGAGATGTACGAGTTTTTTGAGGAGAAAAAACTGCTTTGTTTTTCTTTAAATTCAATTCTGACTCCACTGTCCAGTTTTATTCCACGATTTTTTACCCTATTTTTAAAAATTCCAAAAATTCTGAAAAAATTACTGGAGACTCAGGACATGTAAAACTACACGATAAAAAATCGGCTTAATTTTATGATCAAAGATGAATTCCCAGCAAAATCAGAGATGTACGAGTTTTTGGAGGAAAAAAAAAAACTGCTTTGCTAGCACATTTTTTTGTCTTTGATAAAATCATTTAAAAATCAAAGTAAAAATATTTGAAACTCATAAAATGATTTCCAAACAATAGCTAAGACTTTTTGAAAGTTAGATAAAAATTGTCTAAGTAAAAAAAAATCACAAAGGTAGAATAATCAACTTGACAAACTTAATTTTCCACAAGTGTGCTCAAGAGAGCATGACTTTGAACCATCAATTGGCTCAAGTCATTATTCAAGTGGTATGAATATGAAATGCATGAAATAATGCAGCAAACATAATGCATGGATCTAAACCTAAATGTAAGGAAAATGCATGACATAAATAATATGGCCTAGACCTAACATGAACTTGCATGGCATTTAATGTAACCTAGACCTAAAACATGCATGGCATTTTTACAAACACAAGGCATGCTTAATTCAAAAATCCAACCAAATATCATGCAAATGCAAAAACCTAACAACTAGCATGACAAAAAATGCAACACACAATGCAAAACACATGGAGTAGCCAAATGGCCTCAAGCTCCAACAAGCATGGCATTTTCTCAAACACTTGGCATACTAGCATGAAAAACTAAGTCATAACACAAAAATCACACAAGCATTTTCACAAACACCTAATATACTAAGTCTAAAACATGCTCACTAAGATATAAAACAAGAATCATGCAAAGAATCACACAAGCATTTTCACAAACACTTAATATGCTAACTCTAAAACATGCTCAAATTTAAACAACATGAAAACAGAAAATTAAAAATGCAAAAACATGAAATCTAAGACATAAATGGCAACAAATAAAGCAACCAAATTAAATATAACTTAAGAACATGAAATAACATAACATTTAAAACATCAAAAACAAGAAAATAGCATAAACAATATGGTAAAATGAATCAACACAACAACTTAAAATAAATAATGTAGGCCATTTGGCCATGGTGAGTTTATTGTAAAAACAAAATGTAAATAAAATATACTTAAGAAAGGAAATGAAGGAAGAACAAAAAAAATATTATTCTAAAATGAAAACTCACCAAGTAGAGATTAAAATAGCAAAAAACAAGAATAGAAAATGAAAGTGCAAGAGTTGGTGCTCAAGAGCAACCTCAAGAAGCTAATATTTCAAGCTTTTCTCTTCAAACTTTCCTTTTTTTTTCTAAACTTTTCTTTTTTTGCTCTCAACCAAGAAGATAAAAACTAAGAAAAACTAAGAGAAATAAGCCAAAATGGAAAAGAAAAAAAACAAAAATGTGCCTCTCTAGGGTTGGCCTTAATGATGTTTATATAGCCTCAAAGATGTTGTCATTTTTGTGTAACCTATTTTCCATCAAATGGCTAATAATTCAAGATGAAAAGTCATGAAATTATCACCCTTAGATTAGCATCTCAGCCCTCTCTATGCAAAAATAATGTTGACATCTTTCTTAACCTATGTGGTTTACTCACCATGGCTTGATCAAAGAGAATGGTTAACTAACTCTTGATTTTTAACCACTTGATTAAAAAAAAATAATTAGAAGCTTCCTCCTTTCCTTGGGCTTGGGCATGCCAGCACTTCTCTTTTCCAGCCCAACTCTGATTTTTTGAAGGGCCAAAAAAAGCCCTTTTCGGTTGCTTGGGTGAAATGACCATTTTGCCCCCCGGATGCAAGTAAATATCAAACGGACTCCAAATTCAATTTTTATTTTTTTAATACTTCCAAAATAATAAAATATTGAGTTCTGAAAGTTTTCAAAATTATCCGAGTCCGTTTTCTATTTATTTGGATTTTTTCTTCCCAAAAATGCCCTTTTATGCCCCTACATTTTACCATTTTTTAAACGAGCTCCAAATCAAGATTTTCCTTCACCAATCTCTTCAAAATAATTAAAAAGTGTGATCTGGAAGTTTTCATAATTTTTGGAGCTCATTTGGTATTTTTTCGGGATTTATCGGCTTGAATTACTGCATAGGAGGCTCGGGATTTGGCCATTTTGCAAACGAACTCGGAATCAAGATTTTCTTCTGCCAATCTCTTCCAAATAATTTAAAAATGAGATTTGCCAAATTTCAGAATTTTTGGAGTCCATTTGCTATTTTTCCGGGATTTTCCTTTTTGAATTACTCTATAAGAAGCCCGGGATTTGGCCATTTTGCAAACGAACTCGGAATCAAGATTTTCTTTCGCCAATCTCCTTCAAATGATTTAAGAATGAGATTGACAAATTTTCCATAATTTTCGGAGTCCATTTGCTATTTTTCCCAAATTTTTCCAATTTTGCCCTTTTACCTCCGAAACCCGGTTTTGCTCAAAACAAATCCGATTTTCAGATTTTCTTCAATCTGAGCCTTGGGCCATCCTTTTTAACCATTATTCATCCATTGAGGGCATTGGTCTTACCAAGTCGGGCCATTTCTGTGATTCTTCCCGATTTCACCGAAATCCACTAAAAACCCTAATTCTCGGTTTTCTCCCGGATTGACTTTTCTTTCGGTTTTTCTTGCAAGTGACTTCTCCATTACCCGTAGTCAGTGCTTATCTTTCATTTGGAACCTTCAATTTCGACCAGTTTGATCGTTTAAGCACTTTTCCCCAAATTTCTCGGATTAGGGTTTCTTTTCTACTCAATCTCCAAATCCCAACTTCCGAACTCCATATCTTTCAATGTAGACCTCGGATTATCAAAATTCTTTCGCCATTTTTCAATTGAACTCAAAATCTTGATTGTGAAAGTGGGTTGACTTTTTCAATAGTTGACTTTCTGGGGTTGACTTTTTCGGGGTTTACTTTTTCGGGGTTGACTTTTTCGGGGTTGACTTTTTCAAGTTTGACTTTTTGTGCTCGCCCTCTTAAACTAAGTCTCGGAGTACCATCTGCAGGATGAAAACAGTCTTTTTATACTCGGAAACATCAATATGGGAAGAAAACATACCTGTTTTAGTGGTCCGGACAAAATTAGGTGTCTACAGCTGCCCCTCTTTGGCTATTGCTGAGAATCAGGAATCAGGCAAAGATAAACCAACACTAATTTTGTACGGTCAGTGATATCACATATGAAAGAAAGGGAAAGGGGTTTTCTTTTCTATCATTTTTTTTGTTTTTTTGTTTTTGTTTTGATAATAAGCTGTAAATTGAAGATTTGTCCTTAAATTGAATTCCCTGACTAATCAAGGCTCGATCCGTCTTAAGAAAACGAATTCAATTTTCAAAAGAAAAATGGTGCCCGGAGGTCTTTAAAACTAGCGAAAATATATTGACGACAGTCTCAAGGTTCGACTCATTTGATAAAACAGAATGAATTCGATTTAAAACAAAAGGAAATACCTCGAAGATGGTCTCAAGGCTCGACTCATTTGATAAAACAGAATGAATTCGATTTAAAACAAAAGGAAATACCTCGACGATGGTCTCAAGGCTCGACTCATTTGATAAAACAGAATGAATTCGATTTAAAACAAAAAGAACTACCTCGACGATGGTCTCAAGGCTCGACTCATTTGACGAAACAGAATGAATTCGATTTAAAACAAAAAGAACTACCTCGACGATGGTCTCAAGGCTCGACTCATTTGATAAAACAGAATGGGCTCGATTTAAAACAAAATGAACTACCTCAACGATGGTCTCAAGGCTCGACTCATTTGATAAAACAGAATGAATTCGATTTAAAACAAAAGGAAATACCTCGACGATGGTCTCAAGGCTCGACTCATTTGACGAAACAGAATGAATTCGATTTAAAACAAAAAGAACTACCTCGACGATGGTCTCAAGGCTCGATTCATTTGATAAAACAGAATGAATTCGATTTAAAACAAAAAGAACTACCTCGACGGTGGTCTCAAGGCTCGACTCATTTGATGAAACAGAATGAATTCGATTTAAAGCAAAAGAAAATACCTCGACGATGGTCTCAAGGTTCGACTCATTTGATAAAACAGAATGAATTCGATTTAAAAAAAAAGAAAATACCTCGACGATGGTCTCAAGGCTCGACTCATTTGATAAAACAGAATGAATTCGATTTAAAACAAAAGGAAATACCTCGACGGTGGTCTCAAGGCTTGACTCATTTGATGAAACAGAATGAATTCGATTTAAAGCAAAAGAAAATACCTCGACGATGGTCTCAAGGTTCGACTCATTTGATAAAACAGAATGAATTCGATTTAAAACAAAAGAAAATACCTCGACGATGGTCTCAAGGCTCGACTCATTTGATAAAACAGAATGAATTCGATTTAAAACAAAAGGAAATACCTCGACGGTGGTCTCAAGGCTCGACTCATTTGATAAAACAGAATGAATTCGATTTAAAACAAAAGGAAATACCTCGACGGTGGTCTCAAGGCTCGATTCATTTGATAAAACAGAATGAATTCGATTTAAAACAAAGAAAATACCTCGACGATGGTCTCAAGGTTCGACTCATTTGATAAAACAGAATGAATTCGATTTAAAACAAAAGAAAATACCTCGACGATGGTCTCAAGGCTCGACTCATTTGATAAAATAGAATGAATTCGATTTAAAACAAAAGGAAATACCTCGACGGTGGTCTCAAGGCTTGACTCATTTGATGAAACAGAATGAATTCGATTTAAAGCAAAAGAAAATACCTCGACGATGGTCTCAAGGTTCGACTCATTTGATAAAACATAATGAATTCGATTTAAAACAAAAGAAAATACCTCGACGATGGTCTCAAGGCTCGACTCATTTGATAAAACAGAATGAATTCGATTTAAAACAAAAGGAAATACCTCGACGGTGGTCTTAAGGCTCGACTCATTTGATAAAACAGAATGAATTCGATTTAAAACAAAAGGAAATACCTCGACGGTGGTCTCAAGGCTCGATTCATTTGATAAAACAGAATGAATTCGATTTAAAACAAAGAAAATACCTCGACGATGGTCTCAAGGTTCGACTCATTTGATAAAACAGAATGAATTCGATTCAAAACAAAAGAAAATACCTCGACGATGGTCTCAAGGCTCGACTCATTTGATAAAACAGAATGAATTCGATTTAAAACAAAAGGAAATACCTCGACGGTGGTCTCAAGGCTCGACTCATTTGATAAAACAGAATGAATTCGATTTAAAGCAAAAGAAGTACCTTGATGGCGATTTCAAACTCTGAATCTTTTGAGAAACAAAACGAGCTTCTCTTTGGGGAAGTCCAAGCTTTCCTAATTTCTGCACTGTTAGCTAAATGCAATGATGAGAATGCCATGCTTTTACAAATGCTTATATGCTTCCTAATAAATGCAATCAAATGATTGTGCCATAATTTCTAATCCATGGTTTCTTTGAGGTTCACAGATTATATGACTTCAGGACAGAGTCTTCAACTGTTCATTGATGCCCCACTTGAGGAATCCCTCACTCAAGATATCTTGTCGAACAGTCTCAGCTTCTGTCTCTCGCTGAAGTTCACAGATTTTCTGACTACGCGACGGAGTCTTCACCACATTCACTGTTTTCTTTTCTTGGTGAACTTTCTAAACCTTCCCAAGATTTAAATCTATTCCTTAGTAATACTTTGAAATCCCTTTATTTAAAGATTTTTATTACTAAACATCATTCAATTTAATAACAACCATAATACATCTTAAAAGTATATGAAAAAGAATATGAATCAATCAAAAGTTGTCATGAAAAGGATTACAAGAATTTATTGCAAGAAATGTTTTAAAATGGTAAAAATAAATGTCAAGGATATAAGAAACATATATAAGGTTATAGGCTGTAGATGCCCCGGATGCGGAATATCTTGGACCCCTCCTTTTTCAAACCATCTGAAATTTCTCTTGAATGAGCAATTCACTTGGGTAACCTCTTAACTTCTGTAGTTACATCAGACTGCATTGTTCCCCTTTTCTCTGATTGTCTGATGCTTTCTTCCCCATTACACAGAGCATTGATTAGTACTTAAGCTGCCTTTTACAGGTTTTCAACTCAAGTTTCCTCCGTTCGGTATTAAGTCGCCCTTTGGGGTTTTCGGCTTAAACCTCTCCTTTTTTTTTTTTTTTTTGGTTCTGCATTTGAGAATTCTAAATGCTTCCACAGTAAAAATATCAATCCAAAAGATGGGATGGATTCTGAGAAATATCTTTCAAATTAAATATCCCTGCTTGATCAAAATGGGCTTTCAAAGCATGTAATGTAGGCCAAGGTTTAGTTTTAGAAAGGAAGGATAAATAGGCCCAAAATGTGTTTAAGTGTGATGGGATCAAGAATCACTTCATGAGGAGAACTCATTCTGGAAACATCTGTCCCTTTTTTTTTTTGATGGCTTTCTTTTTGCCATGATTTTTTATTATCTTTCCTCGCATTTGCCCTCCAGTGTAGAGGGTGATCCTTGATCAAGGTTCAAAGAAAGAAATAATTCTTAAGGCTCAAAGGGGTGACTAAGGATAATTTCTTCTTAGTGGAAGGAATATGAAAAACGGCCATTCATCATATCAAGCATAAATATTTTCTTTGAAAAGCAATTCTCAGGGGAAATAGGTATATAGAATTTCTATTTTTACACTTGGAATCATTCGAATTTTCATGTGCACAGCATCACACAAAATTTTTTTTTTTTTTTCAAGCATAATACTTTTTCAATTCATCAGCATTTACGGGATGTCTAAAATAATCTCCGTCCATCCGAGTTAGAATCAATGCTCCTCCAGAAAAAGCTCTCTTTACCACATAAGGTCCTTCCCAATTTGGAGCCCATTTTCCTCTTGGATCCTTCACTATAGGGAGAATTTTCCTCAATACCAACTCCCCCTCTCGGAACTGTCTGGGACGAACTTTCTTGTTGTGGGCTCGAATCATCCTTCTCTGATACAACTGCCCGTGACAAATTGCTTTCAATCTTTTCTCCTCGATGAGATTCAACTGTTCATAACGAGCTTTAACCCATTCTGCTTCCTCTAGGCCAACTTCCATCAAAACCCGAAGTGAAGGGATCTCAACTTCAATAGGTAGCACTGCTTCCATCCCGTATACCAAAGAAAACGGTGTCGCCCCTGTAGATGTGCGGACCGAAGTACGATATGCATGAAGAGCAAAAGGCAGGATCTCATGCCAATCTTTGTACACATTGGTCATCTTCTCAACGATCCTCTTGATGTTCTTATTAGCTGCTTCTACTGCGCCGTTCATCTTCGGACGGTAAGGTGCCGAATTATGATGTGTGATCTTGAATTGAGTACACACTTCTCTCATCATCTTATTGTTCAAATTGAGAGCATTATCCGAAATAATTCTTGCTGGCAACCCATAACGGCATATGATTTCTTTCTTGACGAATCTGCATACCACCGACTTCGTTACATTTGCATAAGACGCAGCTTCTACCGACTTTGTGAAATAATCTATGGCCACCAAGATGAAACGATGTCCATTTGAAGCTTTTGGGGTAATAGGCCCGATCATATCCATTCCCCACATTGAAAAAGGCCATGGTGCAGTCATGACATGTAAAGGTGATGGCGACACATGAATCTTATCTGCATAAATCTGGCATTTATGACACTTCCGGGAATAACTGATACAATCACCTTCCATGGTCAGCCAATAGTACCCTGTCCTCATAATCTGTTTAGCAAGCATGTGACCATTACCGTGGGTGCCACACATCCCTTCATGGACCTCTTCTATGATTCTTCGAGCTTCGGCAGACCCGACACACCTCAACAAGACTTGATCTTTCCCTTTCTTGTAAAGAATCTCGCCATCTAGAACAAAACCCATTGCTAACCTTCTTAGAGTCCTCTTGTCATTCTCTGTCACTTGTTTTGGATACTGTTGACTCTTGATGTACTGCAAGATGTCGTTATACCAAGGGAGACCATCTGCTTCTTCTTCGATACTCAAGCAGTGGGCAGGAGACTCGTATATGCTCATCTTGATCGGCACAACTTCTGCCCCTTCATTCACTTTAAACATCGATGACAAAGTAGCCAGAGCATCCGCCATTCGATTTTCTTCTCGAGGAAAGTAATTGAAATTCACTTCTTCGAACTCCTCTAATAAACTCAGTATGAGTTCTCGGTATCGGATTAGCTTTGAATCTCGGGTTTCCCATTCTCCTCGTAACTGGTAAATTACCAAGGCTGAGTCTCCATAGACTTCCAATACTTTGATCTTTCTGTCCACCGCGGCACGAAGGCCCATAGTACATGCTTCATACTCAGCAGTATTGTTTGTACAATCAAAATCCAATATAGCAGTGAAAGGATAACAGTCTTCTTCTGGGGATATAAGCACTGCCCCGATTCCATGCCCCATGGCATTAGATGCGCCATCGAAGTACATTTTCCACACTTTCTTCTTTAGGGGAATCTCATCTGCTTGCGACACATACATCAAATCCTCATCTGGGAAGTCAAAGTTCAATGGCTCATAATCTTCCACTGCCCGACTTGCTAAGAATTCTGCCACTGCACTACCCTTGATAGCTTTTTGACTTACATATACAATGTCGTACTCTGACAATAAAACCTGCCATCTTGCCGTCCTCCCTGACAGAGAAGGTGCTTCCAACATGTACTTGATTGGATCTAGTTTGGCAATCAACCATGTGGTGTGGTACAACATATACTGTCTGAGTCTTCGAGCTGTCCAAGCTAAGGCGCAGCATAACTTTTCTACCGACGAATATTTCAACTCATAATCTGTGAACTTCTTGCTGAGATAGTAAACTGCCTGTTCTTTCTTTCCCGTTTCATCAAGCTGCCCCAAAACACAACCCATGGAACTTTCAAATACTGATAAATACAGTATCATTGGTTTATCCGGGATCGGTGGCATTAATACTGGTGGGTTTGATAAATAATGCTTAACCTTTTCAAAAGCAATCTGACACCCTTCATCCCATTCTCCTGGATCACGCTTTCGAAGTAACTTAAATATTGGATCACATTTGTCGGTCAACTGTGAAATAAACCGAGCAATGTAATTCAATCTCCCTAGAAAGCCTCTTACTTCCTTTTGAGTGCGAGGTGGTGGCAAATTCTGAATGGTATTCACTTTATCTGGGTCAATCTCAATTCCTCTTTTGCTGACAACAAAACCCAACAACTTCCCCGAGGTGACTCCAAAAGTGCATTTTGCCGGATTTAGCTTGAGTCTAAATTTCCTTAATCGTTCAAAGAGCTTCTTAAGATTCGCAATATGCTCCTCTTCTCCTTGTGACTTTGCGATCATATCATCAACGTAGACCTCAATTCCCTTATGCATCATATCATGAAACAAGGTCACCATGGCTCTCTGGTATGTTGCCCCAGCATTCTTCAATCCAAATGGCATTACTTTGTAGCAGAAAGTGCCCCACATTGTAACAAATGTGGTTTTCTCCATATCTTCCGGTGCCATCTTGATTTGATTGTATCCTGAGAATCCGTCCATAAAAGAAAATAAAGAACTCTTCGCTGTATTATCCACCAGAGTATCAATATGGGGCAAAGGGAAATTATCTTTAGGGCTGGCCTTGTTCAAATCTCGATAATCAACACACATCCGCACCTTGCCATCCTTCTTCGGTACTGGAACAATATTTGCCACCCATTCCGGATATTTTGCCACCTCTAGGAATCCAGCATCAAATTGTTTCTTCACTTCCTCTTTTATCTTTAACAGCATATCAGGCCTCATTCTTCTCAACTTTTGCTGAATTGGCTTGCACTCTGGCCTTAAAGGGAGCCTATGAACCACAATATCCGGATTTAACCCTGGCATATCTTGGTATGACCATGCAAATACATCCACATGCTCCTGGAGCAAAGCTATCAATTCACTTTTTATTAATGGTGACAATGAAGTTCCAATTCTGATTTCTTTTATCTCTTCATCATTTCCCAAATTTATTGTTTCCAATAATTCCTTATGAGGAAGTACTTGCTTCTCCTCTTGTTCTATTTTTCTCAATAAATCCGGAGGTAGATCATAATCCTCAGTATCTTCATTAGCCTCAAAATCACCCGTGCAAATGGGTCTTTCAAAATCAATTTCAGAATTACTGACAGGAGGGTCCTCATATTCTGCATCCGTACACCTGTAAATAGGTGGAGAAAAACAATATAGGAAAATATATATATAGAAAAGAAAATGAATAACAAAAATGAAAGAATATGGACACATCAATATGGATAATGCATTGTGCTTGTTATTTATTGAATGAAAATGCTTGAAAAGCCCATTACAAAAAAAACTTAATATCTCTGGGTAAAGATAATTAAGATTGCTTTTTTAAAAAGTATTACTTTGGAATAGACTTAAAGACTATGGGCAACTCAGTCGCACTCCAATTGGTTAGTCTATATCCTGGTGGACAAGGTCGCACCATCCAGCTAGCACTTTCTCTTTCAATTCTGTCTTTCCCAGTCATGCAGATCTCCACATCATTCATCTGTTCATCACCATTCACCTGGAATTTCTTGAAGGCTTTCTCTATCATCACAAGTACATCATGAGAATTCTTTTCTCCGAACAGAGAACCAGCTGAGCGGAAGTTGTGAAGGATAGGTGGGAATGTCATAGGCTCCCACTCAATATCCATACCCGCAAAACGGGCCATCCTCCTTTGTCGATTCTTTTCAACCTGTCTTCTTTTCTCATGGGCCTTTGGAAGATATCCTAAGCCAAATCGGTCCTTTTTTCCTTTTACCTCTATGGCTCGAGCCATCCCCTGAAGATATTTCCCGAGACCTTTTCCTGCCCTGCAGCCTTTTCCTACGGTGGTTTTTACCCCCAACCTTGTGTTCTTGGACAGCTTTGGTTTTGGAATTTTTTGTCCTTCAGCGACAAAAACTGCATTTACAAATTCCAAAGACCGGAAAGAACACTCCACGGCCTCTTCATTCGGCTCCACATAAGGAGATTCAGTGGATGCGGAGGCTATTATGTCTTCCTCCCCTGATACCGTAATCAACCGACCCTCCATCACAAATTTTAGTTTCTGGTGAAGAGACGAGGGTACAGCCCCAGCTGAATGTATCCATGGCCTTCCCAACAAACAGTTATAAGATGGATTGATATCCATAACCTGGAAGTTCACTGTATATGTGCACGGGCCTATTTCCAAAGGAACTTCAATGGTTCCCATAACCTCCCTCCTGGTTCCGTCAAAAGCTCTGACCACCGTGCAACTCGGTATCATATAGGATAAATCCACTGGTAACTTGGATAAGGTTGCTAAAGGCATCACATTTAGTGAAGAACCGTTGTCCAGAAGGACCCTCGGTAATATGTGCCCCTTACAAGTAGTGGTTATATGGAGAGCTTTTGTTGATCCAATACCATTGGGTGGTATTTCCTCATAGCTGAAGAATATGAAGTCATCAGCTGTGATGTTTCCCACCAACCTATCCAGCTTTTCCACTGATATATTATTGGCCACGTACGCTTGATTTAATACTCTCAATAAAGCCTTTCTGTGTGGTTTTGAATTTAAAAGCAAAGATAAGATTGAAATCCTAGCTGGTTGACGTTGCAGTTGTTCAACCACGCTATATTCACTATGCTTTATAAATTTCAAGAACTCACAAGCTTCTTTTTCACATACTGGCTCTTTGATTCCATTAATCGGGGCTGATCCCCTCTCTGTTTCCTCCGGCAAATCCTTCTCAATGCGGATTGGCTCGACGACCTTCTTCCCTTTGTCAATTCCTCTGTCTTTCCCTGCTACCCCTTGTTCAATGGCCTCCGGAGCATAACACCTCCCACTTCGGGTTAAATGCCCCACACCTGTAATATCCTGTTGGCCTGAAGACCCGGGCATAACCATACTGCAGTCATATTTCCATGGTGTAGCCTTGTTTTCCTTGTATGGAAAGGAAACAGGTAAATCAATGATTAATTTGGGCGCATTTTCTTCCATGGCTGGCATAACTTTTTCCTCCGGTTCATCATAGTAGATGATTAGGGGTCTTCCTATCCCATAGCCACTTGTATTTTCAATGACTTCTATTTCCCCTTCTATCTCCTCATAGAATTGGGCTACCCCATTATCCATCATTCTTTGGATTTTAACCCGGAAGTCCCCACAGTTCTGTATGTCATGGCCTTCACTCTTATGGAACGGGCACCAATCATGCACCCTTCTTGCTACCATTTTCAGATCTTTCGTACCTTCCACCAATTCTGCCTTGACCATTTCAGCCCATATTGTCATCATCGGAGTCTTAACCTCCCCAATATCCCTCTTTAATCTTCTGTCCCCTCCGGTCAATATTGCATTCATTTGATTCCCAGCATGATTGGGCAACGGATTTCCAGCTACGTTCGGCCCATTTTTTGATCCAAACTTCACTACCCCTGAATTAATCAAGCTTTGGACTTTTCTTTTGAAGGCTAGGCAATCTTCAATTGAATGTCCTTGGATTCCCGCATGGTATGCACAGTTGGTGTTTGCATTGTACCATCTTGGATATGGAGGTGTCAAAGGTTTTAGGTACACAGGTGCAACAAGTTGACCCTGCAACAGTTTTGGATATAGATCACCGTAAGTAGTGGGAATTGGATCAAATTGGGTTCTTTGATCGTTCCTTGGTGAACGTTGATCATTACGCGCAGGCCCTTGTGTGTTAGGAACAGTATTTCTAGGAAGGGTGATTTGAGGGGATATGCCAGTTGGGAATGGCTGTTGTGGTATATTGGTATAAGGGAACGGGTTTTGGGTAAGGTGGTTGATATTAGGGTAATAAGGATTATACCCCGGATATGGTGTGTATGGTGTAGGAGGTGTATAAGGTGTGGTAGGGGTATAAGGCCTCGGTGGTGTGTATGGTGTAGGAGGTGTGTAAGGGTATTGGTTGAAGCTTACTGCATGGGTTTCCTCCTTTTTCTTTGTAGGAAAAGCTCTTTTTGGGGTAGCAGACTCACCCCCTTCCATCTTTCCACTCTTAATGGCTGACTCAATCATTTCTCCAGATATTACCATATCCGCAAAATCTTTGGTAGCATTTCCCACCAATCTGTCATAATAAGGTGCCTTCAATGTGTTGATGAAAAGCACCGTGGTTTCTTTGTTGGTTAAAGGGGGTTGCACTTGTGTTGCCAGGTCCCTCCACCTCTGTGAATACTCCTTGAAGGTCTCATTGGACCTCTTTTCCATGTTCTGTAATGACAGCCTGTCTGGTACCATATCAGAAACGTGCTTATAATACTCCATAAAAGCCCTGGCCAGATCCGTCCATGAACGAATCTTGGTACGACTGAGTTGGTTGTACCATCGGGTGGCGGACCCTGTTAAGCTGTCCTGGAAGCAATGAATAAGCAATTTTTCATTATCCTCATGCCCTGTCATCCTTCTACAGTACATAGTCAGATGAGCTGATGGGTTGGTGGTCCCATTATACTTTTCAAAATCTGGTACTTTGAACTTTGGTGGAATTATTAGATCATGTACCAGGCTCATCTCTTTGGCATCTAGGCTGCCAAACAACTCTGCTCCTTCCACTGCCCTTAGCCTTTCTTCCAACAACTGATATTTCTTCTCAGATTCAGCAGTTTCGACCCTCTTCAGTTTATTCATTTTGGCCCTTTCCTTCTCTGCCATTTCTTCGAAGTCTGGAACCTCAATCTCAATTGGATCAACTCCGGTGTTACACCTTTTTGGACCGAAATTCTGTGGTTCGGCCGCCGGCTGGATGTAGATGTAGGATGCTGCCCCAGTTGGAATTTCATTTCCCATAGGTTGGGATGTCTGACCATTTCTCTGTACCACTTCTGGTCTATCCTCTTGATTTACTGCCCCCATTCCAGCAGCTGAATTCTCTCCAGGCCACTTCTGCTTCATCATATTGCCCATCATCTCCATGAGCTTCGTCATCTGTTCTCGTGTCTCTTCTTGAGACTTAGTCAACTGTTCTTGTAGTTCTTTCTGGATTCTTTCCATTCTCTCAACTCTGGCAAGCTGATCATTTTTCATGGCTTTTGTTCGAGACCGAGTATTGTAAGAGTGTTGGAAATCTGGTTCTTTCTGAGTGCGACCAATTGTACCATTATTTTTTTAAAAAACCATGGATTAGAAATTATTGACACAATTCTTATTTTATTTTATAAAAAATGAATAAATGAATGAATGAATCAGTGTTAATGAATGAACAACTAAGTAAATGACTAAGTGTATGAACTTAGATGACTATTTAAAGTATTGGCCCCGGGATAATTCCAACCAAACGGTCTTTCATTGATTTCCTGGAACAAAAGATCATGATAATCTGTCTCTCCTAAAAACTATTACAAGATACTAGTCCTATAATAACTCCCTCGGATCCTGGACCTTCTTCAATGTCCTCCTTTAACTGCCTTGCTCTTCCATCTGATCCCTACTTGTTCACGGCCCTTAGACGTGTTAGCACAAGCATCACCCTGTAAGCTCTCCCTAGCTTGCTTCTCAAGTTGATTTGCTCGGGCTTCCTCGTGTTTTGCCTTTTCTACCCAATAATTCTTCTCCTTTTTGAGGTTTTTGACTTCTTGTTCCCATTCCCCGGAAGTCTTGAGAGTCCCCTCAAATCTGAGCTCAAAGCGATATCTCTTGTTCTCCAAATGCAATCCTCGAAGGTCGTCCTTAACGGTGTCCCTTTCTCTCTTAATCTGTTCCTTCTCTTTTTCCCGAGCTGATTCCCTCTTTTTCATGTCTTCAAGCTCTTCTTGCAGTCGGGCAATTTCCTTACTCATCCGGGCCTTTTCTTTTTCAAATTCCGCTCTTGTAATTTCTAATTCTGATGGCATTTCCCTCGGTGGCGGATTTATGAACTGGATCTCCTCCCCATCTGATGTCAATAGTCTATCATTAACCCTTAATTTCCTCCATACCAAATAATCAGGTGTGACGGTGTCGGCATATCTGGCCACTTTTATCCGTTGAGTTTTCTTCCATGCTTCGATCGCTGCCCGCACTTTTCCAGAATATCCATCTTCCCCATAAGTGAACTCTGATGATCTTAAATTATGAGTCATGGGTGTGAATTGCCGAGACTCCACCTGTCTTTGCACCAACAGAGGCGCATAACTCACAGACCCCCAAATTCCGAGCAGTGGAACTCCCGGGTTGTCCCCACATTTGTACATAATCGGCACAGGAACCATCCATGGAGCTCTCCAAGTCACCATCTCCCCTTTTAGATTCCGGAACATGTTGACCCATTTCTCTTCATTCCCTTCCTTAGGCCAATCATTTTGAAGGAATTCCTTAATTGGAACTAAAGTCTTCATGTATGGTTTGAAGGAAACATTTTCTATCTTCCAAAAGTGACTTTGAATCCAAATATAAAGGAGTTGTACACACCCCTTGATCCTCCCTCGTCCGGCCTTTTTACAAAAATTCAAGGATCGGATAGTTTCAGCTATGATGGCCGGAGATGGGTTGATCTTTTGTTCCAACTTTTCAAAGAAATCAAACACGGCTATATCCACATGACCCAATATCTTCGGGAATAGTGATCCTAGCCACTTTCTTCTTAAGACCTGAAGGTTTCATTTCCTTCAAATATATCCGATCAGGATTAGGACATTCAATACGTAACAGTGTCGAATATTCTTCGATCAGTGGTGTCATATCCTCCTCGTTAAAAGTGAAACATCTATAAGCAGGATTCCAGAACTGTACCATAGCCTGAATCAACCCACTATTGACCTGAATCGGAATTAAGAGTGCTATGTCTCCATATTTCTGAGTGAAGGCTTCTTTCTCTGATACATTCCACTGGTTCCAAATGTCGGCTAACCCTCGGAGATTATTCTGTCTAAGATCCACTTTGACCCTTTCCGGCAATATTGACACATAACCCTTCTCGAGGCAATCTCCATCCTCCCTCTGATTTTTTTCTGACTGTGCCCTGACTACTGCATGATCTTCTATCACTGAAATAACCTGGTCCTCCATGAAAGTCCTTTGGGTTGATAACTATCTCGAGGCCAATAAACTTCAAGTATATGATGATGTCTATGATGCATGCCAAAGAAAAGAAAACAGAAAGAAATAGATTAGTAAGGAAATGAATTCACAAATATAACATAAATAACAACATGCTTAAAAAAATGTCCCAAAATTTAAACAGAGCTACGGCATTACAACGCCTTTGGGACAAAATAATAAAAAATACGAGTGGTATGATGTTCGTTCATCATCACCCAATTTGTATCTAACATATAGAAAGATGGTAAAAGGTTGGAAATGTTCCTCCATGTGTCTTAAACTTCGGGTATCTAACAGAAATCCGGCATGGCTTCGCCTAGGTTCACTATATGAAGGTGAATTGGTTCTAAGGCTCCGAATTGTTCCTCACTGTCGCCGGTGAAGGCTAGTAAGGCACCCCGATAAAAGCGGGTTCAATTCGTTAGAGTATATTTTCCTATGCCCGTACGGAGGATTATCACGAAGGCATTAGGTACTTTATACTCCGAAAGTGTTTCACTAGCCCATACGGAGGATCATCACGAAGGCATAGTTACTTTACTCCCACTTAAAAGGACAGAACCCGGGTAGAGGATTCATGTTATGCAAATGCACGTGTAGTGTGTGTGGAGGAACAAAACAAACCTGTCACCACCTATTCTACAACCCTTATTCTAAATACCCCACAAAACTTAAACAATGTAAAACATCATTCAAACAAACATATAAATATACGCAACAAAATTAACAGGGAACAACTAATAATATGAATGCATATGAATATGGACATATTAAAACATTTTTTTTATTTCCAAAATTCTCTTTTTTTTTTTTTTGATCCAAAGAAATATAGGAATAAAAATTAAATACCAATTAAACCAACAAAACCGAGACTTTGATAACACACGACTAATTCTAGGCCTGACTCTCTAATATTTCCTCAGCGGAGTCGCCAAGCTGTCGCAACCTAAAAAATAACGTCTCATCGCAAGACTTTATTATTCGTTAGATGTGACATTAAAAAATCGAGGAAAAGTCGACTTAATTCCTCTAGAAAAATGAAGGTTTTGAAAATGACCTTAAAAAAGACATGGAGTCGCCACCAATCTTTTTTAGCTAGGTGTGATCGGCCACCTATTAAAACCGGTTTTATAAAATATTTTAAAAATTTATTAAAACATTTTAAAAACCAATTTCAAGTCTGCGTTTTAAACCAGAGAAATCAAAGAAGCGGGTTCGGGAGTCGGTTACGTGTGGGGAAGGATTAGCACCCCCACAACGCCCGTATAAATCGGTACCTTATTAATCGTGTGTTATCTCAAGTCTCGGTAAAAAGTTGGTTTTAAACTTAGTATTTCAAGTTAATTCCCAATTTAAAAATAATTCCATTTTTTTATTGAAAATGATCCGGAATTTATAAATTCAAAATTTTCCTATATTCCCCAACAAACGTGGCAAAATATAGAAATTTTTATTAGTTTTGAAAAACTTTCCGAATCATTCTTCTTTTGAAAGAAAGATATTCCTTTATTAATGATAATTGATGAAATTCCCTCCAGCAAACCCGGTAGAGAACTCATGAATTATTTTAACTCGGGAATATCTTTATTTTTATTGAAAACCATTATCTTTTTGAAAACATTTAAAATAAATGAACATGTATATGCATGACATAAATAAAATGACATAGCAAAATCTAAATAATATAATGCAACCTAAATGACATGGCAAACATGAATGATATGGAATATACATTAAATGAAATGGAATATGAAATAATGCTACCATATAATATGCATGAAAATAAAAATAGAAATAATAGTGCATGAACATAGTATATGCTAAATAATATGACCAAAAAAATGACTAAATAAAAGCATGGGATATCACGAAATATTCCAAATCATATGATAAACCATATAACATCAAAAATATAAATCAAAATAATAACAATATCATAGAAATTATTATAACAAGAATCACATATTATATAAAATGCATGAATATAAAAATGCAATGCATGAAATGTATTTTTTCCTTTAATTAAGGAAATCCGTATATCTAAAAAGATATCCGGCTACCTTAGGAAAATATGTCAAATTAAATATTCTAAAACCAAAATACTTTGTGATTGTTTGAAAATAATTTTGAGAAGCTTGAATTAAAAATAAAAACTGGGCTAGAATTTTTTAAATGGCTCTAATTTCCTAAGTTTAAAAAATCCGGACTTGGCTACCCTTAACCCGGGACTTGAAAAACCATTTTTAGAGTTTAAAAAGGCTTATAAATTATCCTAAGTCAGTAGCTAACCCTCCTAATCAGCCCACTCTAAGTAAATTAACCAAAACAGAAAAATGGTTTTTCTTTAAATTCAATTCTGACTCCACTGTCCAGTATTAATCCACGATTTTTTTACCCAATTTTTAAAACTTCCAAAAATTCTAAAATAAATACTGGAGACTCAGGACATGTAAAACTACACGAAAACAAATCGGCTTAATTTTCTGATCAAAGATGAATTCCCAGAAAAATCATAGATGTACGAGTTTTTGGAGGAGAAAAAACTGCTTTGTTTTTCTTTAAATTCAATTCTGACTCCACTGTCCAGTTTTAATCCACGATTTTTTACCCTATTTTTAAAAATTCCAAAAATTCTAAAAAAATTACTGGAGACTCAGAACATGTAAAACTACACGATAAAAAATCGGCTTAATTTTATGATCAAAGATGAATTCCCAGAAAAATCAGAGATGTACGAGTTTTTTGAGGAGAAAAAACTGCTTTGTTTTTCTTTAAATTCAATTCTGACTCCACTGTCCAGTTTTATTCCACGATTTTTTACCCTATTTTTATAAATTCCAAAAATTCTGAAAAAATTACTGGAGACTCAGGACATGTAAAACTACACGATAAAAAATCGGCTTAATTTTATGATCAAAGATGAATTCCCAGCAAAATCAGAGATGTACGAGTTTTTGGAGGAAAAAAAAAACTGCTTTGCTAGCACATTTTTTTGTCTTTGATAAAATCATTTAAAAATCAAAGTAAAAATATTTGAAACTCATAAAATGATTTCCAAACAATAGCTAAGACTTTTTGAAAGTTAGATAAAAATTGTCTAAGTAAAAAAAAATCACAAAGGTAGAATAATCAACTTGACAAACTTAATTTTCCACAAGTGTGCTCAAGAGAGCATGACTTTGAACCATCAATTGGCTCAAGTCATTATTCAAGTGGTATGAATATGAAATGCATGAAATAATGCAGCAAACATAATGCATGGATCTAAACCTAAATGTAAGGAAAATGCATGACATAAATAATATGGCCTAGACCTAACATGAACTTGCATGGCATTTAATGTAACCTAGACCTAAAACATGCATGGCATTTTTACAAACACAAGGCATGCTTAATTCAAAAATCCAACCAAATATCATGCAAATGCAAAAACCTAACAACTAGCATGACAAAAAATGCAACACACAATGCAAAACACATGGAGTAGCCAAATGGCCTCAAGCTCCAACAAGCATGGCATTTTCTCAAACACTTGGCATACTAGCATGAAAAACTAAGTCATAACACAAAAATCACACAAGCATTTTCACAAACACCTAATATACTAAGTCTAAAACATGCTCACTAAGATATAAAACAAGAATCATGCAAAGAATCACACAAGCATTTTCACAAACACTTAATATGCTAACTCTAAAACATGCTCAAATTTAAACAACATGAAAACAGAAAATTAAAAATGCAAAAACATGAAATCTAAGACATAAATGGCAACAAATAAAGCAACCAAATTAAATATAACTTAAGAACATGAAATAACATAACATTTAAAACATCAAAAACAAGAAAATAGCATAAACAATATGGTAAAATGAATCAACACAACAACTTAAAATAAATAATGTAGGCCATTTGGCCATGGTGAGTTTATTGTAAAAACAAAATGTAAATAAAATATACTTAAGAAAGGAAATGAAGGAAGAACAAAAAAAAACATTATTCTAAAATGAAAACTCACCAAGTAGAGATTAAAATAGCAAAAAACAAGAATAGAAAATGAAAGTGCAAGAGTTGGTGCTCAAGAGCAACCTCAAGAAGCTAATATTTCAAGCTTTTCTCTTCAAACTTTCCTTTTTTTTCTAAACTTTTCTTTTTTTGCTCTCAACCAAGAAGATAAAAACTAAGAAAAACTAAGAGAAATAAGCCAAAATGGAAAAGAAAAAAAACAAAAATGTGCCTCTCTAGGGTTGGCCTTAATGATGTTTATATAGCCTCAAAGATGTTGTCATTTTTGTGTAACCTATTTTCCATCAAATGGCTAATAATTCAAGATGAAAAGTCATGAAATTATCACCCTTAGATTAGCATCTCAGCCCTCTCTATGCAAAAATAATGTTGACATCTTTCTTAACCTATGTGGTTTACTCACCATGGCTTGATCAAAGAGAATGGTTAACTAACTCTTGATTTTTAACCACTTGATTAAAAAAAAATAATTAGAAGCTTCCTCCTTTCCTTGGGCTTGGGCATGCCAGCACTTCTCTTTTCCAGCCCAACTCTGATTTTTTGAAGGGCCAAAAAAAGCCCTTTTCGGTTGCTTGGGTGAAATGACCATTTTGCCCCCCGGATGCAAGTAAATATCAAACGGACTCCAAATTCAATTTTTATTTTTTTAATACTTCCAAAATAATAAAATATTGAGTTCTGAAAGTTTTCAAAATTATCCGAGTCCGTTTTCTATTTATTTGGATTTTTTCTTCCCAAAAATGCCCTTTTATGCCCCTACATTTTACCATTTTTTAAACGAGCTCCAAATCAAGATTTTCCTTCACCAATCTCTTCAAAATAATTAAAAAGTGTGATCTGGAAGTTTTCATAATTTTTGGAGCTCATTTGGTATTTTTTCGGGATTTATCGGCTTGAATTACTGCATAGGAGGCTCGGGATTTGGCCATTTTGCAAACGAACTCGGAATCAAGATTTTCTTCTGCCAATCTCTTCCAAATAATTTAAAAATGAGATTTGCCAAATTTCAGAATTTTTGGAGTCCATTTGCTATTTTTCCGGGATTTTCCTTTTTGAATTACTCTATAAGAAGCCCGGGATTTGGCCATTTTGCAAACGAACTCGGAATCAAGATTTTCTTTCGCCAATCTCCTTCAAATGATTTAAGAATGAGATTGACAAATTTTCCATAATTTTCGGAGTCCATTTGCTATTTTTCCCAAATTTTTCCAATTTTGCCCTTTTACCTCCGAAACCCGGTTTTGCTCAAAACAAATCCGATTTTCAGATTTTCTTCAATCTGAGCCTTGGGCCATCCTTTTTAACCATTATTCATCCATTGAGGGCATTGGTCTTACCAAGTCGGGCCATTTCTGTGATTCTTCCCGATTTCACCGAAATCCACTAAAAACCCTAATTCTCGGTTTTCTCCCGGATTGACTTTTCTTTCGGTTTTTCTTGCAAGTGACTTCTCCATTACCCGTAGTCAGTGCTTATCTTTCATTTGGAACCTTCAATTTCGACCAGTTTGATCGTTTAAGCACTTTTCCCCAAATTTCTCGGATTAGGGTTTCTTTTCTACTGAATCTCCAAATTCCAACTTCCGAACTCCATATCTTTCAATGTAGACCTCGGATTATCAAAATTCTTTCGCCATTTTTCAATTGAACTCAAAATCTTGATTGTGAAAGTGGGTTGACTTTTTCAATAGTTGACTTTCTGGGGTTGACTTTTTCGGGGTTTACTTTTTCGGGGTTGACTTTTTCGGGGTTGACTTTTTCAAGTTTGACTTTTTGTGCTCGCCCTCTTAAACTAAGTCTCGGAGTACCATCTGCAGGATGAAAACAGTCTTTTTATACTCGGAAACATCAATATGGGAAGAAAACATACCTGTTTTAGTGGTCCGGACAAAATTAGGTGTCTACAGTAAGTGTTTGAGTAGGGATCATATTTCCTTTGTTGGTTCTGAAATCCACCCATAGCATTCACATGTTCATTGGTGTCCTCTTGAAGTGTTGGACACATATCAGTTTGGTGCCCCATGTTTGAACATATGCCACAAGACTTTATTTGATGTATATTACCTACAGCCAATTGTTGAACAAGAGAAGTCAGTTTATCAAATTTTTGTTCAAGGGATGTTATACTTACCTCATTGACTCTCTTGGGTTGTGGTGGTGGATCTTTTCTCATTGAGAATTGTTGAGAATTGGCTGCCATGTTGGAGATTAGAGTTTTAGCAGCCCCGGGAGTCTTATCAACTAGAGCTCCCCTACTAGCGACATCTATCATACTTCTCTCCATGGGCATGAGACCTTCACAGAAGTATTGGATGAGAAGTTGTTCACTTATCTGATGGTGTGGACATGATGCACAAAGTTTCTTGAACCTCTCCCAATATTCATATAAGGACTGGACTATCCGTTGTATTGCTGAATCCTACATATCTCTTTTCTAATTTTAGCAGCCTTAGATGCTGGGAAATACCTTTCCAAGAATGCTTTCTTCATATCATTCCATGTAGTGATGGTCCCGGATGGTAGATAGTAGAGCCATTCCTTTGCTGAATCAGCTAGAGAGAATGGGAAGGCTCTCAACTTAACTTGCTCTTTTGTGACCCCTATTGGTCTCATGCTTGAGCAAACTACATAGAATTTCTTTAGGTGCTTATTTGGATCCTTTCCTGCAAAACCATGAAAAGTTGGGAGAAGATGAATCAAACCAGATTTTAATTCAAAAGCTACCTCAAGATTAGCATATTCAATGCATAATGGTTGTTGACCCAAGTCCGGAGCGGCTAGCTCCTTGAGAGTTCGGTTGTCAGCTGCTGCCATCTCTCCTTGCTCCTCTTGGATGTTTTGGATCAACTCCTCGTTTGGTTGTTGGTGAGAAGTTATAAATTCCCGAATTCTCCTAAGTAGTCTTCTTTGGGAGCTTGGAACATTCACTAATAAACAAAAACAAGAAAGTAAATAATTAGAACAGATTATAAGAATAAACCAATAAACTAATAAACTAAAGAAAGCAATCCTCGGCAACGGCACCAAAAATTTGATGCACCCAAAAGAGTGTATCTTTATTAAACCTTACAATTAATATGATCAAATATAGTAAAGTAGCATGCAAGGATCGAATCCACAGAGATTGGTTTTTAGTTTATAAGTTACTAGTTTAAAACTTAAATTCAAGAACAATAAAATAAAAAGGGGTTTTGAAATAATTAAAAGTAAAGAAAACAAGATAAGTAAAAAGCAAATAAATAAGATGAAATCAAATATATAAGAGAAGTATGGTTAAGGTTTCATTCTCCACCACTAGACATCATTAAAAATCAATTTCAGATCTATCAACATCAATTAGCTGTCAAAATTATCAATTGTAGATAACAACAAGCTCAGTTACCCCAATCTGTCCTTAGTTCGTCGTTAAATAGAACAAGCTCTCTATTTAATCTCTAACCACTAGACAACCTAGAATAAGCTCTCTAGATTTAATGTAATGACAGCTTTATGATGAGAATGATAGGTTGATCTAGGCAACAAACACATAAGCTCGGATTGTTTAACCTATGTTATGTTCCACTTTGCAATTAGCGAAAACTTGTCCATAATCATTAATCACAAATTGCCACTTATGAATAGGAAATCAAGACAATTACACGGATCAAGACTCCTAAACTAGCAATAGACAATTATGAAGATCTATCTAGTGTGCACCCTAAACAAATCAAGACAACATCATGAACAATTCTTATGGAAGAACATAATTAACTTTGATAGAAAACTAATGATAGATAAATCTCAAAATCAATTACACAACTTGTCTAGGGCTTTGAAATCACCCTTAACCAAAAATAAGTTTAGCCTTGCATAGGCATAGATAATATATACATAAAACTAAAAAGAAAATAAAAAAATGGAGAAGAAGAAGAAGAATGATGATCCTTGAGTCTCCTCCGAAAGATTATCATAGTTTGTGGCTCAAAAGATAGTATTTATAGAGCTTTTTGACCTTGGAAACCCTTTCTTGTTGATCAAGGAAGCTAGGAGTCAAAATATGGCAATTTTGGACTTTTCCTGGATTTTTCCCGTATTTGCGGTTTTTGGGGGTCAAAAACTTAGCGCCGCGGCCTCAACTTGATGTCTTGTCCGTTTTTGCTTTCTGACTTCGGTTTCACAACTGATGCACTATCTCACACTTCATCGGATGATTTGGATAACCATCCATTGTCCGATTTAGGCGTGTAAACTATAGTTGGAAAGATATTCAAGTCAACTTCAAAAGTCAAGAAAAAGTTTCTTCAAATATTGTCTTTAACATAATGATTTCCTTGCAACAAGCTCCGGAGGTCAGATCTGCCTGATCATCTAGCACTAAGAAATTGATCTTTTTGACTCCCAAATCTTCTTCGATCTTGTGATTTTGATTTTGTAAGCTCTTTACCATCATTATTGACATCTTTTGACTTCATTCTCCTTATTGTACCTAAAATTCCAAAAAATAATATAAGTAAACAAAATAAAGATTGAAAACATAATAAAAACTAATGGTATATAAGCATAAAATGTATATTTTATGAGCTTATCAATTTTTTTCGAGAATTTTTAATTTGAATCAAATACTATTTAATTCAAATCAGGAACTAAAATCGGTTTCATAAATTAAGAGTTAAATTTCTTTTTATTAAACCAATTTGAAGTTCATATTTTGGGGCTTTAAATTTATTAGACCTTAAAATTACTTCTAGGCTTTGAATTAGATATTGGATGCTTATTGATTTTTGGGGCTTAAATTACTAAATGGGTTAAGATTTTTGGATTGGGCATTGGAACCCAAAATTGGGTGACCCATATCCATATTCATATCCATTTCCTTTATTATTATTTTTTTATTTTTCCTGAATATTCTCAAAATAAACAAAAAAATCAATAAAAACAAAAAAGATAGAAAATGTGTGAAAATCTTTGATAATTGTCATAACAGTTTTTCAACAGCTAGACGATTTTTAAAAAAGCACAAGAGTCACCATCAATATTTTTTGTTTGGGTGTGATTAGCTACCTAAGAAAATTTATCATTTTAATAAAATCATAAAATTAATTAAGATTTATTAAAAAATTTGATCTGCGAAAATAAAATTTGGGTCCGAGAGTACGATTACGCGTGAGAAAAGTGTAAGCATCCTTACGACGCCCGTTTGAAAAAAGAGTACCAATTAATCACGTGTTATCTTTTGTCCTTGATAAAATGATCTTAATTTTTATATTTAAAAATTATTCCCTTAATTTCTTTTAATAAAACTTTATTTCTTTTTTAAATCATTTTCCCCTTTTTATGAAAACAAATATTTTTTTTTTAAAAAAATAAATGATTAATTTTTATATTGAAAAGTCTCACTAAATGCTCCAATACTTTTGCTAGTTTTTAATGGAATTTTCTCACCTCAAGATTTCACCAGAATCACTACTTGTGAGTTTCGTAGAGTTTCGTCGTAGGAGATTCACATTCATCTTTATGATTCTCATGAATGCAAATTATGCAAACATTTAAAAATGTAATGCTCATGAATTAATTTTGAATTTATTCTTTCTTTTCCTTTTCCTTTCTCTTCCTCTTCCTTTTTTCTTAGAAGGAAAATTTTTTGTAGTTATTTATGAATGATTATTTTTACAAAAAAATCATCTATGCAAAAATTATTTTTGAGAAACTCCAATACATTTGTCAAAACCTCACTGATCATCCTTACGCGGGAGTTTTAAAAAATAATTGATACTATCAATTTTCCTTAAAAATCCCTTTTAGAATTTTTTTCAAAAAAATTATCATTATCATTATCATTTTAATGTTTATTTACTAAAAACACACAATTTTTTTATCTTCCATTTTTCAATAGATAAAAATTTGTCATCAATGTAGTTTGAAAATATGTTGTTACAAAATTTAAATAAACGTAAAAAAAAAAAACAAAATAATAAATAAATGAGGATATAGATAATTAAAAAACAAAGGAAGAAAACTATACCCAATAAGGACTTGGGTTTGCCCAAATTTGGTGGCACTTGAGCCCAAAATTGAGGGCCCGCTGGTTGGGCTTGGTGGAGTGCCTTCTTTTTTTCTTTTTTCTCTCCTTCATTCTCTTCTCCTCCGATCCAAGTTACATCCAAACCAGATCCTATTTAGGTCCAGGCCCGGATCCTCTTGGGTCCTTTTCTAAAAAAAAAATTTATAAAACCCAAAATTTTCTTTTCTCTTTATTTTTCACATTTTCTTCCTCTTTATAAGTCTCTATCTCCAGAAACTCGACTTTTCACCCCAAACTATCAATATGTAAATGGATTGAGATAACGGTTTTAGGTATAGGATATACTCGTTTAAGTAAAATGGATACTTGAATTCAAAAAATTCCTCGATTATGCTAGAATCAGAAAATTAGGTTAGATAGATATTTATTTTTATTAAAAATTATAATTTATATATTTATTTTTATTAAAAATTATAATTTCTATATTTATTTTCTATATTTCAATAAAATTTTAATTAAATATGACTCGATCAAATAATTTGTTAAATTTGATCTGATTTATTTCTAAAATTAATAAATTGAACCCGAATGATCTGAATCCGAATAACCCGAATGTCAAACCGATTACTGTTCATAGAATAAAATAATAATATATTTTTAAATTTAATTATAAAAAGATATAAAAATTAATTATTTTTTTAATATAAATAAACAGTAATTCGGGCCTACGGGCTAACCCGGGCCCGCCCAGGGCAGGGCCTGGGCAATAAAGTTAAAAAATTCGGGCCGCGGCCCGACCCATTAGCACCTCTAATTCGAACTCAGACCTGCTGGATGTCACATCTTAAAAGTGGTTATATGAACCAACTGTACTAAACTCTCTGTTGAGAATAAGGGAAGGAGTTGCAAATGTTGAGCTGTCACCTTTTAAGAGTGATTGCATGAAACAAATGAATTAAGCTCCGGATTCTCTTTTGCATTTTTTTACATATTGCTCTAGTGCCCTTACCCGCAAATTCTTTTGAAAATAATGTCCATACAGCGCTAGTAATTTTTTTAGGTTTAGGAAATCTAAAAGAACTAGGCTTGGAAGATGCATCATCAAGAGAAGTTGGTTGCACATCTTGATCTAAAGTAACATTACTACTTTCTTGTTGAGATTCCGGGGTTTCATTAAAAGAAAAATCCATAGAATGACGATTATGAGGTGATTCTGTCATATATTTGTGAATCAAATAATGCAATTAAAATTAAAAAAAAATATAAAATAAACTTGTTACCAACAAATATTTTGGAGAGAGAGTTTTATAGAATTATATATCAATGATTATATCAAATGAAAAAAAAATAGATTCATTTTTTATTCATTTATTTCTTTAAAAAAGTTAAAATATAATAAATAAAAATCAAAATAAAAAATATGAATTGTATCGTGTCGTGTCACGTATCAATCACTTGGCTTATCATGGATCGTGCAATGTTAGATCCGTGCCACGTGCTAAAACATGGTCAATCATGAGCCATACCGTTCTAACCCATGGGCAAAAAAATCTTGATCCAACTCGACACTCAAACTGACATTATGATTTTGATAAAAAATTATCATCAAATGCAAATTTATCATAAAAAGTCATAAAAAATTGACATGATATTAGAATTTAGGGTTAATATGTAAAATGGTTTCTGAATTATACCGCTTTTTATGATTTGGCATCTAAAAAAAAATTTACGATTAGGTATCTAAACTTGTATTCCGTCAACAAGTTACTCCAAGTGGTTAACACCGTTACATAAATGCTGACGTGGCCTGATCAACCAATAGAAAACTACCACGTGTCAAAGTCAACATCACATCAACAATTTATTTTTTCATTTTTAAAATAAAAAATTAAAAACTTAAAATTAAACATTAAATAAAAAATTATGGAAAAAAAAAGAGAAGAAATAAGGGAAATGAAGAGAGAGGAAATGCCAGCCAACTGTCGATTTGTCTCGGGCCAGCGAGATCAACGACAGATCAGGAAAGAAAAAAGGAAGAGAAGGAAGAGAAAGAAAGAGGAAAGACGGGTGATGAGATCCAAGATCCATAAAGATTACAAGAGGTTAAGCAATGAGTCTACTTGGGCCGAACCAAGGAAGAAAGGCAAGGAGAGGACTACTTGGGCTGAATCCATGAAAAGAAGCAAGGAAAGGACTTGGGCAGATTCTACAAGTCCCACATTCAAGTTGGGCTGCTTGAATAAGGAAGAAAAAGACTTGGTCTATGTGATCCAAGTTTCACATGGGCTGCCTTAGAAGAATACAAGTGGCGCCTATTTAACATGAAGTGGGGACCAATTCATTAATGAGGTGGCGCCTACTTAAAAGGGTTATTTGGGTCTTGTAATTACTTAGGCATTTAGGCCTAATTTATGTAACATATCCAATAAGCTTGTGGGGACTACCTTCATTAAAATTATTGGACATCTTTTAAATTTATTACGATTGGGCTTTAGCATGTTCAGCCCATAGTTAAGCTTTCTTTTAATTATGTAAGTAGGGCTGGTCGAATTCCCTTATAAGCTTAGGTCTAGCCGAATTCCATTCTAGTTAGGCTACCAAAGAATAGTATTTGTACTAGGAGTCTTAGGGCTAGTCGAATTAGGGTTGTAGGGAGGCTATAAATACATTGTTTTAGCCGCCTGTTTCATACACAACAAAGAATTGATTAAATCTGATTTTATTCAGTGAGTATTTACTCTTTTTAGTTCTTAACAGAACTTAGGAACTTATCAAAAAAATTCTTTCTTTGTGGCGTTCAACCTATCAAACTTAGGTTCTAGAAACAAATGTTCTGGGGTCTAGCTAGCTTGGCTTATCTAGGTTCTTAGAAATAAGATTTCTAAGGGTTTAAGTTTCTATTGCCTGAATCTTGGCTTTCTTGGGGTTAGGGTATTTCAATTTGTTAGTGGGTTCAAAGGATTTAACCTCACGAGTTCACCTTAGTTGGTATCAGAGTTTAGGGTCTAATTAGGCTTTTTATCTGTACTGTCACTGACAAGATTTTGGGGTTTCAGACATTCTTGTCTTGGGGTTATAGCTGTAGGCATTCTTGCTCTAGGGTTACAGTTTTTAGGCAATCTAGTTTTGGGGTTTCAGTATTGAAAAATGGTTTAGATCAAGATTTCGTTTCTTGAATTCTTGATCTATTAAAATTTCTTCTTGTTAGTTTTTTATCCGAATCTTGAAAAAAAAAATCAAGAAATTAGAGGAGCATTCGAACAATGCAAAGAAAGAAAAAAGAAAGTGATCCGAGATTTCAAGAAAATCTTGTGAAAGAAAAAAATAAGAAGAGTGTTCGAACAACAAGAAAAAGATAGAAAGATTCAAAAAAGATTAAGGGAAAGAGGAAAGATTTGAATTTTTGGTAATCTTGTTCTTGTTTTTTACTTGTTTACCTTCTTACTAATTGGGTTTCTTGCTTGAGCCTTTTTGCTAGGTAGAATTAAGCAAGGGAGTTCTTGAAGAGTTCTTCTAGTTCCTAAAGAGTTTGAAAGAGGAAATAGAGTGGTAAACGGCAAGAGTGAGTAAGATTATTAAAGAAAAAGCCTAAAACAGTGCAAACAAGAGTTGGAGTGATATCATATTTGAGTGTAAACACTAAGGGAGTGTGTGAGTTATTTTTATTATCACTAACAATTTGTTTTGTAGCAACTTCAAAGATGTATCACAAGAGTGACTCAACACCTAAGAAGAAGGTGGATAGCTTATCTTCTATGTTGCATGCTATGCAGTAAGAATCTGAACGGTTAAAATTGGTGTTGGAGGAGATAAGAGATAGGATGGGTCAACAAGAGATAGTGCATAGAAATCTACAAGATCCTGTGGTAGGTGAGTCTCTTATTGCAAGGTAGTCTCTCGATACACAATTTAATATAGATGATAAGGAGCAGCGGAGAGAGAACATATTTCGTACTAGATGTTTTATAAATGACAGGGTATGTAGTATGATTATTGATGGGGAAAGTTGCACCAATTTAGCTAGTACCATCATAGTTGAGAAGTTGAGCTTACCTTTACTAGAACATCCCAAACCTTATAAGTTGCAATGGTTGACTGAATGTGGGAGGTAGAGGTTAATAAGCAGGTTTTGGTAGCTTTTACCATTGGGAGGTATAGTGAGGTGCTTTGTGATGTAGTACCTATGCATACTAGCCATATTTTGTTGGGGAGGCCGTGGCATGTAGTATAATAGGAGGGTAATTCATGATGAGTTTAGGAATAGGTATAGCTTTGTAAAGGATGGAAAAACAATCAAGCTTGTTCCTTTAACTCCAAAACAGGTCTATGAGGATAAATTGAAATTGAAGCTGAAAAATGAGAGTGAGCAAAAAAGAAAGAGTGAGGCCGAAACACAAGAAAGAAACATGAGAGAAAAGAAAGATAAGAGTGTGGCTGCAACACATGAGGAAAAAAAGAGAGAACAAAAAAATGAGAGAGAGGCCGAAAAAAGAGAGGAAAAAGAAAGTGAGAAAAAAATAGAAGTGGCTGAAAAAAAGAGAATGATGCCACAAGAGAGAAAAGAAGACAAAGAAGAGTTTCTATGCAAAAGAGAGTGAGGGTTTTACTAATGATCAAACTAACAACCCTCTTCCTAGTTTCTCTTTTTCTTTATTACAGGTGTTCAAGCATGTATTTCCAAAGGGGAAGCTGAATGGATTGCCTTCCATACAAGGCATTGGGCATCCATTGAGATTGAGCATCCAATTGATTTTGTACTACCTAACATTGATACAAGCAAAGTACATACTTCTTATATTACTTGTCACAAGCAAGGTAAGAGGAACATTGATTCTGATGTTTTACCAATGAGGTATGTGTTTCTTGTTTTTAAGAGTGCTCAAATACTTAGTTTCGAATACATGCAAGGTTTGTATGTCAATGATACTGATTTTTCTTATTTATACATGGCATGTAATCAAACTAATTTTTGTTTTAAGGAACTTTGTGCAATTTTTATTATTAGAGAAAGGTTGTGTTCTACATTTGTGTTAGCATTACCTAACTTTAATAAGAATTTTAAGATTGAATGTGATGCAACAGGGATAAGGAATGGAATGGTTTTGTTGCATGATGAACATTTCATAGCTTCCTTCAAAGAGAAGTTTTCGAAATTCTTAAGAACATTCGTTGTAGACACCAGATTTTATCCGGGTTTAATTTTTTTTTATTATTAAAAGAAAAAAACAAAAAAAAAAAAGAAAATAAAAAAAATTGGATAATTCCGAAAATTAAAAGAAAAATCAAAAGAAATTCGGAATTAATAAAAAAATGAAAAAAACAAGTTTTGGTTGAAACAAACCACATCTTTGGATTGAAATGGGACTCGAAAAAATGAGATTAAATTGAAATTCCTAATCCTAGTGGAACGAAATCTCTTCTCTATAAAAAAGAACCCAAGCATCAAACACAAAACACATCAGAAAATATCAGAAATCAAGGAGAGTTAGAAGCAACCATAGGTTTTTTTTTCGAAATAAAAAATATTTTTTTTGAGAGAAAAAATTTGAAAATTCAAAAGTGAGAGTTAGAATTTGTTTCGAAAAATTCTTGAGAAAGAAAAGTTGTGTTTTAATTAGAGGAAGCACATACTAAAAGTTGGTGGCCATTCGACGACCGACGGAGTAGATCGGAGGAGGTGAAGTTTCGAACTTCGATTTCAGATCTAGGAAATTCTAGAGAGATTCGGAAAAAACTAATTTGATATTTGAAAAGAGGAGATCGAAAGGAATTTTTGGTGATTTTTTGGGAATTTTTTTGACTACCGACAGTGACGGCGGCAGCAGCATCTCATCGGAATCTGGAAAAATCTGGGTTTGGTGTTCTTGAAGAATTTTAGAGAAAAAGAAAATTTTTGGTGAAAAAAAAAGAGGTAAAGTCTAACCAAAAAAAAAAATTTTAGAAACTGCAAGGGGGCTCGGGCCAGCAGGCCCGCGCGCGACCCACTCCTGGGCTGGCCCCCCCTGCTGTTTGCATATCATTTCATTATTTTGCTTTGTTTTTACGTTAATGTTTCTTTATTCTGTTTTCATTTTTTTTTGTCTTATTTTTTTTGGTCTTATTTGGTTTTTTTGTTTTGTTTTATTTGGTTTTTATTTTATTATTTATTATTATTTATTTACTAATTGTTTCTTTTAGTTTTTTTGCAGGTTTTATATTTTATATTATATTATTATTATTATTTGTATATTAGTATTATTATTATTATTAATTATTTCACTAACCACATTAAAAAAAACTATTATTATTTTTAGAAAACTATTATTATATTATATTATATTTTATATTTTAATGTATATTAATAATTGTATATTTTTAACATTATTAATTATTAATTTATTAGATTAGATTAATTTAATTGAAGAATAGTTATTTTTAAATAAATAAATTGAGATTTTTTCCAATGATGAAATTATGAATGGTTAATTTTTGAGAAATTTCTAGGTGAGAAATTTTTTTTAAAAATTCTCCAGAATGAATGGAAGGATATTTTAAGAGATTAATTTCAATACCAACAAAAATCAAAAATTTATTTTTTTAAGAATAATTAATTTTCAATATCTTTTTTCTCAAATTGATTTTCCATAATAAACGCTTAATTAAATTGAAGGATAAATTAAGATTTTTTCCGATGATGAAATTCAAGAAAGTTGTGAATGGTTGACTTTTAAGAAATTTCTAGGTGAGAAAAATTCTTTTAAAAATTCTCCAGAAAGAATGGAAGAATATTTTAAGAGATGATTTTCGATATTAAAAATCAGAATTTATTTTTCAAACAAACACTAATAAAATGTGAATTAATTTTTGGAAGATTAATTTAAGAGAAATAACTTGGCTGAATAATTTAATTTTTTCGGACGACGGAGCCTCTTCAATAGAACGAATGGTTTCTTTTGAATACTCTCGAGGTGAGGAAACATTTTTTAGTAATTTCTCCAGAATAAATGGAAGGAAGACCTAAAAAATAATTTTCGATATTTCTAACTTTAATAATTAAAATGAAATAGGATAGACAAGACCATTTAATTAAGACTTTTTAAGTATCACAAGACTAATTAGGTACTAACTCTTAGATAGGCGTTGTGAGGGTGCTAATCCTTCCTCACACGTAACCGTACTCCCGAACCTAGTTCTGACAAGTAGACCAGAACCTATTCTTTTTAAGGTGCCTTAGTCAAGCTTAGGATTACTTTAGATAGGATAGATTCATAAAGGTGACTAATCACACCTAGATTAGATGATTAGTGGCGACTCCATTGATTTGCGTCTAGCATGCTGAATTCGTACTTGGCACGTTATGACAATTTGGCGACTCCACTGGGGAAATTAGAGAGTCGAGCCATAAATTAGTCTTGTGATAAATTAGGTTTTAAAAATTGGTCTTTAAGTGTTTAATTTTTATGTATTTATTTATTTTTATTTTTATTTTTATTTTTAATTTTTAATTTTTAATTTTGATTTTTGTTATTTGTACTAACAACTTTTGTTTCTTGTACATTTGTAGATAAAGGAAGGTTTGAATATCCCTTCGCACACACGACACATTGCATATCATAAAGTCCTATACCCGGACTCGTCCCTTTTAGGAGGGGTAAAGTACCTACGCCTCGAGGGGTGAAAACCTCCGCAACGGCTAGCGAAACACCTTCAGAGTGTAAAGTACCAAAGTCTTTGAGAGGTGATAAACCTCCGCCATAACTTTGGAAAATACTCTCACCTGAATTGAACCCTTCCAGTTGGAGCCTGTAATGGGTGAGGAATGGGGTGCCTTACTCATCCTACATGGATGATGTTAAGGAGCAATTTGGGGACCTTTTTAGCTTGGTCAAGTATCCTAAACCCAGCATATAAACAATACTTAAGTGGCCAAACTTTAAGATAGAGCCATATCCAACCTTATATAAAGGAGAACCCGAATTTAGGACACATGAAGGGACACTTCTTACCCTATACTTTTATCATTAACATGATGCTTTGTTTACCTAACACGTTTGTTTTGCTGATATGCTTACCATGATGATGTAGTGCTTACACATGTTGTATTTTTATCTTTTCATAAGTTTGTTGACATAACATCTAACTGTTTGTTTCTTTCTTTTGATACATCATGCATTTTCATAAAGTCATCTTGCCACATAACGGTCTAGATAAAAAGAATGTCTACTGAATCCATGGAAAACCTGACAGTCGCCAAGCGTGAGTCTGCCAGTAGTTTGAAGCTTAGATCTGAAGCAATCCAGCAAAGTACAGGAGATTGTCTTCCAGTCGGGTATGTCTCTACTCTTCCCGAGAGAATTCACATGGATTTGGCACAGAACAACCTTGAAGATCTTATCAACATTTGGCATTCTTGGGATGGAACTCGACAAGAAATATTCAGACGAAAGTATGGGGACCTGGCCTTGCTCCTATCTGTTGAAGTTGATAATAACCTGGTAAGAGCCATGATGCAGTTTTGGGACCCATCATACAGGTGTTTCGTGTTCAACGAAGTAGATATGGTTCCAACTATAGAAGAGTATTCAGCACTGCTTCGTTTGGATCTTCCTAATCCAGACAAAGTCTACTGGAAGAACAAGACAGGTTATCGGAAGAAAGTAGCAAATATCATGGGAATCAGCTTGACAGAAGTTGACAAGATTGTGAAGACAAAGGGTAAAAGCACAAGTATTCCATGGAATGTTCTCCGAAACTTCATTGTCAAACACCCGGATAATGATAAAGGTTTGGAGGTGATGGCTTTGGCTATTTACGGACTTGTGGTTTTCCCGAAGATATTGGGGCATATTGAAACAAATGTGGTGAATTTCATGGACCAAGTTCAACACCAGATTAATACGGCTCCAGCTATATTAGCTGAGTCTATCAGGTCACTAAATCACTGCAGGAGAAATAGAAAAGGGCGTTTCATCGGATGTTTACAGTTGCTCTACATCTGGATGAAGAGTCATTTTGAGTGCCAAGAGTCGAAGTTCCAAAAGCCATACTTCACCACTAGCATCCCTATCAAGGAATTCTGTGAAAGCACATGGCCAGAGTCAAGGTCAAAAGAAGAATGGATAGTGATGTTACGAGAACTTACAAGTCGACAAGTGATCTGGAAAGCACCATGGATGCCTCATGGACCTATGTTATTTAGTTGTGGTGATCAACCTTGGGTTCCTCTCTTGGGACTTTGGGGTGTCGTTAGCTACTCTCCCATCATGGTACGGAGACAGGCGGGGTATAAGCAGTTCATACCGATGACCCACGGACTTAGTCAGGTAGACTTCTCCTATTCAGATAAAGGGGTTATCAACAGGATAGAAGAACTCACAAAGGCTTGGAAACTAACAGTTATAGTTGAAGGGGGTAGTATCTCATGGAACACTACTCCTGAATACTCTGTGTGGCAGGCCAGGAGAGCCAAAGATATTGTGATTCCTTGCAAAAGAAGTTCAGACGGTTCGGCCAAGGTTATAGCCTCAGATCCTATGCTAAGGATAGAAAAGGCTAAAAGAAAGCTACAAGAAGAGAAAGATGGATTGGGAGAAGAAAACCGAAAGCTGCAATCAAGGGTAGAAGAGTTAGAAAAAGGATTGAAGAAAGAAAAAAGCAAGGCCAAGAAGCTTCGATTGAAGGTTCGGAAGTTGGGGGATGGTTTAGTGGAAAGAGATGGTATTGTTCAGAAACTCACCGAGGATGGCGACACTTTGAAAGAATCCTTGACAGTTATGGAAAATAAATATTCGCTTTTGATTACTGAGGTCGGACGCCTAAAAGATGAGAATGGGGAGTTATTGTTTGATCAAGAAAGAAGAATAGCTGATTGCCAGGAATTGGTTACCGAATTAATGAACTTGAAGGAAGAATGTTCCAAACTCCGAGATACAGACTCTAAAAAGCAGAATCTTCTGAAAAATATGTTTGACCATTTCGATGCGGTATCCCGTAAGGCAGAAGACATGTATGATAGGATCATGGAGGTTAAGGCAAAAGTACATCTGTTCCATGAAAACGGCCATCTCATATACGAACTTTTGGACGAAGCTCAGTCTCACTACCGTCAGATTGTCAAGTTCCTTTGGAGGCGTTAGGATTTTTAGATTTATGTTTTTAGGATTCTATGTAAGAATTTTCATTTTTATGTTTTAGGACCAGTTGAAGTTTTATTTTTTATGTTTTTAGGATCGCTTTGGTTTTAGGATTTCTATGGATTTGGTAATTTTATTTATAAAATTCTTTTTATCTACATTTGTTATGTGGCTGGTGTTCTTTCATAGCATTTCATCCATATGTGCATAAACATCATCAATTTAGATTTAAAGTTTTAAGCATATCATCCTGATTTAAGAAATTTTGCTAAAGGTTCAAGGATAGCTTGACAGTCAGAATCTTCGAGACAGTCTTCTCGTTACTCTTACAACACTAGATCAAGAGTTAGAGAAATGGCCGAAGAGCAATCCTCAAGGATAGATAAGGTAGAATAAGCTCAGGATGATATTAGAGAGCAGTTGAGTTCTTTGCTGGAAATGATGAGAAGTCTGAAAGGGAAGAATAAGGATGATGAATCTGGTTCTTAGGGGAAAGAGCAGAATGTGGGCGAATCTTTATGTCCGCCCGGTTTTTGACCTCAAGCACAACATGAACAATTACAGCATATGCCCTACATGGAAGGGTTCACTTATCCACACGGTCAACCTCAAATCTCGGGGTTCACTTTTCCTGTTCCTGGAACAAAGATAGACCCAGTCCAAGTTCCAGATTTGGACGATCCCAAAGAGTTAGAGAAGCTGAAAGTGGCAGAAGAGATCGAGTCCCGTAAAATAAGGATGATTGAAGAAAGGCTTCAAGCTGTTGAGGGGCTAGACTGCTATGGTTCTATGGATGCTGAGGGGCTTTGTTTAGTGCCGGATGTAGTAATCCCGCCTAAGTTCAAGACTTTTGACTTTGAAAAGTTTGATGGATCTAAGTGTCCCATATCTCATGTCATCATGTACTGCCGGAAAATGGCAGCCCACACCAGAAATGACAAGCTGCTGGTCCATGTCTTCTAGGATAGTCTTACGGGGTCCGCTGCTAGATGGTAAGTTCAACTAGACAGGAATCGGGTTCGTACTTGGAAAGAATTGGCCAAGGCATTCATCAGCCAATATAAGCATATTGTTGATATGGCTTTTGACAGTTTGTCTCTACAAAACATGGAAAAGAAGTCTACCGAAAGTTTTAAGGACTATGCCCAGAGATGGAGGGATATTGCTGCCCAGATCCAACCACCTCTGACTGAGAAAGAGACTACGGTACTGTTCGTTAGTACTCTTAAGGCTCCGTACTATGACAGGATGATTGGGAACGCCACAAAGAACTTTGCTGATATGGTGATTTTCGGCGAAATCATAGAAAATGCCATCAAGAGTGGCAAGATTGAAGGGGGAGAATTTGTTGTGAAAAGGAATAATGTGACAAAGAAAAAGGAAGCTGATGTCCAGACTGTTCATATGGGGGGCAACAAACGGGAGGTTACGTCCCACACTTCCCGCAGTCCGTGTACTAACTATACTACCCGAATACCAATGCCATCAACAAATTTTTGCCCAAGACCATTGGCTCCTCCAGTTGGGCCATCTGTACAAGCTAATCAACCCACGAGTAATCCGAGGGGATCACGAGCCAACCAGGAAAGAATATCGTTTGATCCGATTCCCATGGCTTATCCAGACTTGTTTCCAAATCTTATCAAGAACCATCTGGTTGCACCTGTACACTTGGAACCTTTGAAACCTCCATACCCTAGGTGGTATGATCCTAATGCCCGATGTGACTACCATTCGGGAAACGTGGGACACTCCACCGAAAATTGCATAGCTCTGAAGTACAAAGTGCAAGGTTTGATTAAGGCCGGGTTGATAAATTTTGAGGAGAAAGTTGGCCCGAACGTCAACAGTAATCCGCTACCAAACCATCCAAGGCTGGCGGTAAATGCTTTGGGAGACGGCAAAATCACCATAATCAAGCGGAAAGTGGATGAGATTACGACCTCAATGGATTACATTTTCAATGTCCTGGTTAAAGCTAGCATGATTAGTCCTATACAGGCTAATTTAGGTAGCTATCTTGGTGAATATGATCCAAGCAAGATTTGCAAATATCACCAAGGTATAGTGGGCCATTCGGTGCAAGGTTGTGTTGAATTTCGGCAGGAGTTACAGAAACTAATGGATCTCTCTCGGGTTGACTTTTACACAGAGTTTGGGGCAGATGAAATTGATATGGTAATTGGAGAATCTTCAGTGTCTGTTGTGAAACCGATCACATTCTTTGATGAGAAAAAGATAGTCGAGTTCGAGAAGAGGAAGAAAAGATTGGCTCGTGTGAAAGGGTACGAGTGAGAGCTGAGAAAGATGGTCTTTCCTCATCTTTATTCCATTTTTCATTTGGGGGCATGTATTTATCCCGATGCACCTCCACCAAATTTAGAAGAAGCGTTCTCTGAGCTGTCTATTCAAATGGTGGAGAAAGCAGGAATGAAATCTGATGTCAAGGAAGAGTTGTTGGTGTACCCATGCTCACTTGAAATGGAGTTGGGTAATTGGAAAGTGACGAAGCTATCGGTTATCCTTGAATCTCATAAAATATAATGCAGTGAGTCAAGTCCCTAGTTGCTCATGCCCAAGAGCATTAGGGATAGTCTTTTATGTATAGGCTAGTTTATTTCTCATTATTTTAATAAATTAGGAACAAGATGCATTTTCATTCCCTTTGAACTCCCTTTGTGAAAAAAAAAGAGGAAAAAAATGAAAAAAGTGAAAAAAAAAGAAATGAAAAGACAGATGCGCAAAGTTTTGAAAATCCTCATTGAAAAAGAAATGATCCATGGCTCGATTATCTTGGAAATGGAAAGAAAGATATGAAGTGTTGAGATAAAAAGATCCTTGGTTTGAATACCCTTAAACACATCTTTGAGCCTATTTTATCCATTCTTTCATAACCCCAAAACCTTGGCCTACATTACGTACCTGGAAAAGTATATTTTGATCAAATGTGAATGTTTGAATTGGAAATCATGTATTGAATTAGGACACACTTGTGGTATTATCAAGAGACAATGAAGCTTAGATGTATGAAGACAACTCCAAAAAAAAAAAAAAAAAAAAGAGAAAGGGCTTGTTACACTTTGATATGCTTAATTGCCTCCGAGAAGATTGAGACGAACACAGGATGAGGGAAGGTTCTTCTTGATACTTTGAGAAATAATTAGTTTTGAATAAATTACTCTTAAGTCACATGGCCATTGGAGATAGTACACAACTATTTGTGGAGTTCTTATGAAGTGAAAAGCTTTTTCGAAGGAAGCATTATTTTGAGAAAGACAAATGAAGATGATTTGCCAAATACTGTGGAGAAATGTTTCTTTGAAGGAAAAAAATGAAAAAATGAAAAAAGAATAAAAGAAAAAAAAGAGAAAGAAAAAAAAAGAAAAGAAAAAGAGAAAAGAAAAAGGAGGACTCAAATTGAAAACCCGAAAAGGGCGGTTTGGGTCAATGGGGGTTGTCTAAGTTGAAAACCCGAAGGGGCGGCTTAGATATGAGGAGGATCAGCGTCGTCCAGAAAATTTCATGAAGATGGGGACAATGTTTAGTTTAAAGAACTCTGAAGAATTGAAGACATCGATTGGAATTGAATTTTGAATGAACTGTTAAGATTGTCTAAGTATTCATTGTTTGGATATTGTTTTGTTATCCTAACACCTTGTTGATAAACTTTTTGAGATATTCCTTTATTCCTTGAGATGAATTTTTTTCCTTATTTTGATAATAAAGATATTTCTTTCCAGCTTATCCAGCCTATCTTTTTGCCTTCCATTTGTTATTCTCAACTTTATACCTTTGCATTGAATAGAGGGAATGCATCATGCATTGCGTTTGCTATGAAATTAGAATAATGATTGATAAATTAGAATATGATCTTAAGAGATCCCTGCATTTATTTTTATGAGAAATCTATGGATAATTGAACAGAAAAGTCAGGAGATGAGATCTGATTTTTAAAAGTGAGAATCCGTGAAGATGAGAATTTCCGGGATGGAATGTGAAGCCCAGTTAAGCTAGCATAAGATGAGATATAGAATGTTTGGCGTTTTGAAATTTTTGAAGAAAGAAATTTATATTCAGCAGATTTTGAAAATTGAAAGAGACAATAAGATTCGTTCTATCAGTTTAAAGCCAAGTGCAAACAGAGATGAATGATGAGCTTGAGAACCTTTTATCAAGAAATTCAAATAGTTGATTTACAGAGCATTCATGACATCCATTTGCACGATATGCATCGACATTCATGGCATTCATGTACTGCATTGCATTTATTTGCACACAAGAAAGTTTATTTCAGGTATTCAGTATGATTTGGACATGGGTTTGGAATGCTAATTTGCGAGGTTAGCGATTTCTTTCGGGACTCAAGGTAAGATTTTTGAAGTCTACATTTACATTTGAGAATTTTGCAAATTTTTTATTTTCTTTTAAAGTTGAAGCCTCGGTGGAGGAGTTTTTTTTAAAGTTGAAGCCTCAGTGGAGGAGTTTTATTTAAAGTTGAAGCCTCGGTGGAGGAGTATTTTCTTTTAAAGTTGAAGCCTCGGTGGAGGAGTATTTTCTTTTAAAGTTGAAGCCTCGGTGGAGGAGTATTTTCTTTTAAAGTTGAAGTCTCGGTTGAGGAGTATTTTCTTTTAAAGTTGAAGCCTCGGTGGAGGAGTTTTTATTTAAAGTTGAAGCCTCGGTGGAGGAGTTTTTATTTAAAGTTGAAGCCTCGGTGGAGGAGTATTTTCTTTTAAAGTTGAAGCCTCGGTGGAGGAGTATTTTCTTTTAAAGTTGAAGCCTCGGTGGAGGAGTTTTTATTTAAAGTTGAAGCCTCGGTGAAGAAGTTTTTATTTAAAGTTGAAGCCTCGGTGGAGGAGTATTTTCATTTAAAGTTGATGCCTCGGTGGGGGAGTATGTTTTTACGATAAGTTTATTTAAAGTTTATGCCTCGTTTAGAGGAGCTTTTCTACAATAGGATTTTCTTTAAGTATATAGGACTTAGCAGGGTGTCTACGTCTTTGCACATCCCCTGTTTCTCAGGGAATGCACAAAGAGGGGCAACTGTAGACACCAAACTTTATCCGGGTTTAATTTTTTTATTATTAAAAGAAAAAAAAAAGAAAAATCAAAAAAATTTGGATAATTCCAAAAATTAAAAGAAAAATCAAAAGAAATTCGGAATTAATAAAAAAATGAAAAAAATAAGTTTTGGTTGAAACAAACCACCTCTTTGGATTGAAATGGGACTCTAAAAAATGAGATTAAATTGAAATTCCTAATCCTAGTGGAACGAAATCTCTTCTTTATAAAAAAGAACCCAAGCATCAAACACAAAACATATCAGAAAATATCAGAAATCAAGGAGAGTTAGAAGCAACCATACGTTTTTTTTCGAAATAAAAAATATTTTTTTGAGAGAAAAAATTCGAAAATTCAAAAGTGAGAGTTAGAATTTGTTTCGAAAAATTCTTGAGAAATAAAAGTTGTGTCTTAATTAGAGGAAGCACATACTAAAAGTTGGTGGCCATTTGACGACCGACGAAGTAGATCGGAGGAGGTGAAGTTTCGAACTTCGATTTCAGATCTAGGAAATTCTAGAGAGATTCGGAAAAAAATAATTTGATATTTGAAAAGAGGATATTGAAAGGAATTTTTGGTGATTTTTCGGGAATTTTTTTGACTATCGGCACCGACGACGACGGCGGCAGCAGCATCTCATCGGAATCTGAAAAAATCTGGGTTTGGTGTTCTTGAAGAATTTTAGAGAAAAAGAAAATTTTTGGTGAAAAAAAAGAGGTAAAGTCTAACAAAAAAAAATTGTTTTAGAAACAGCAGGGGCCTCGGGCCAGCAGGCCCGCGCAGCCCGCACCTGGGCTGGCCCCCCTTGCTCTTTGCATATCATTTCATTATTTTGCTTTGTTTTTACGTTAATGTTTCTTTATTATGTTTTCATTTTTTTTTGTTTTGTCTTATTTGTTTTTTTTTTTGTTGTTGATTTTTTTGTTTTATTTGATTTTTATTTGATTATTTATTATTATTTATTTACTAATTGTTTCTTTTAGTTTTTTTGCAAGTTTTATATTTTATATTATATTATTATTATTTGTATATTAGTATTATTATTATTATTAATTATTTCACTAACCACATTAAAAGAAAAACTATTATTATTTTTAGAAAACTATTATTATATTATATTATATTATATTAGTATATTATATTTTATATTTTAGTGTATATTAATAATTGTATATTTTTAACATTATTAATTATTAATTTATTAGATTAGATTAATTTAATTGAAGAATAGTTATTTTTAAATAAATAAATTGAGATTTTTTTCAATGATGAAATTCAAAGAAATTACGAATGGTTAATTTATGAGAAATTTCTAGGTGAGAAATTTCTCTTAAAAATTCTCCAGAATGAATGGAAGGATATTTTAAAAGATTAATTTCAATACCAACAAAAATCAAAAATTTATTTTTTTAAGAATAATTAATTTTCAATATCTTTTTTCTCAAATTGATTTTCCATAATAAATGCTTAATTAAATTGAAGGATAAATTAAGATTTTTTCCGATGATGAAATTCAAGAAAGTTGCGAATGATTGACTTTTAAGAAATTTCTAGGTGAGAAAAATTCTTTTAAAAATTCTCTAGAAAGAATGAAAGAATATTTTAAGAGATGGTTTTCGATATTAAAAATCAAAATTTATTTTTCAAACAAACACTAATAAAATGTGGATTAATTTTTGGAAGATTAATTTAAAAGAAATAACTTGGCTGAATAATTTAATTTTTTCGGACGACGGAGCCTATTCAATAGAACGAATGGTTTCTTTTGAATACTCTCGAGGTGAGGAAACATTTTTTAGTAAATTCTCCAGAATGAATGGAAGGAAGACCTAAAAAATAATTTCCGATATTTCTAACTTTAATAATTAAAATGAAATACGATAGACAAGACCATTTAATTAAGACTTTTTAAGTATCACAAGACTAATTAGGTACTATCTCTTAGATAGGCGTTTTGAGGGTGCTAATCCTTCCTCACACGTAACCGTACTCCCGAACCTAGTTCTGACAAGTAGACCAGAACCTATTCTTTTTAAGGTGCCTTAGTCAAGCTTAGGATTACTTTAAATAGGATAGATTCATAAAGGTGACTAATCACACCTAGATTAGATGATTAGTGGCGACTCCATTGATTTGCGTCTAGCATGCTGAATTCGTATTTGGCACGTTATGACATTCATGATAATGCTTCTCAAGTGGATCTTCAAGGTAAGTATAATGTTTTTCCTACTTTTAATGTTTCTGATCTTTCTCCTTCTAGTGCAGGCAATGATTTGAGGTCAAATCCTTTCGAGGAAAGGGGGAATGATGAGATCCAAGATCCATCAAGATTTCAAGAGGCTAAGCAAGGAGTCTACTTAGGCCGAACCAAGGAAGAAAGGCAAGGAGAGGACTACTTGGGCCAAATGCATGAAGAGAAGCAAGGAAACAACTTGGGCAGATTCTACAAGTCCCTTAAGCAATCTTAAGACATTCAAGTTGGGCTGCTTGAATAAGGAAGAACAAGACTTGGTCCATGTGATCCAAGCTTCACATGGGCTGCCTTAGAAGAATACAAGTGGCGCCTATTTAACATGAAGTGGTGACCAATTCATTTATAAGGTAGCGCCTACTTAGAAGGGTTTTTTGGGTCTTGTAATTATTTGGGTCTTGTAATTACTTAGGCATTTGGGCCTAATTTATGTAACATGTTCAATAAGCTTGTGGGGACTACCTTCATTAAAACTATTGACATCTTTAAATTTATTAGGATTGGGCTTGAGCATTTTCAGCCCATAGTTAAGCTTTCTTTTAATTATGTAAGTAGGGCTGGCCGAATTCCCTTGTAAGCTTAGGTCTGGCCGAATTCCATTCTAGTTAGGTTGCCAAGAATAGTATTTGTACTAGGAGTCTTAGGGCTAGTCGCATTAGGGTTGTAGGGAGGCTATAAATACATTGTTTTTGCCGCTTATTTCATGCACAACAAGGAATTGATTAAATCTGATTTTATCCAGTGAGTATTTACTCTTTTTACTTTTTGACAGAACTTAGGAACTTATCAAAAAATTCTTTCTTTGTGGCGTTCAACCTATCAAATTTAGGTTCTAGAAACAAGCGTTCTTGGGGTCTAGCTAGCTTTTCTTATCTAGGTTCTTAGAAACAAGATTTCTAAGGGTTTAAGTTTCCATTGCCTGAATCTTGGCTTTCTTGGGATTAGGGTATTTCAATTTGTTAATGGGTTCAAAGGATTTAACCCCAGGGGTTCACATCAACGGGGGCAAGGCGCGGCCGACCGATGCCCTTTTTCCCACTCTCTCTGTAGCAACCGAGGTTACGTACAATCATGTAAAGTTAAATCCCGAAAATTTTAAGGACAAACTTGGAAATTGGTAAGAAGTTATAAGTGAAGGAATTAAAAGAAGAAAGGATCAAATTGAACAAACTAAAAAAAAAGTTTAGGGGCTTAATGGTTATTATAAAAAGTTGAGGGTCCAATGAGCAATTATACCAAAAGTTGAAAAATATCTTTTAGTCATCTTATTATCTTAAAATTTCTAGAAAATTTTCTTCATTTCTTTATGAGCTAGACGGCCACCCTCCCTCTCATTCTCTCAAATTCTCTTCATCTCCTTCAACATTTCTCTTCAAGTATTCCACTAAAATCGCAACAACAATCACATCCAAGGTTAGTTTCTTGATAAATTCTTCCTTTTCTTTAGATTTTCTACTTGAGCATGCTAAGATCTTAGCTCCATAAACATGAAAAAGTATGAAATCCATCTATTAAGTATGATTTCTACTCACCTTTGGCAAGAATTAAAAGGATTTGAAAGCATGAACAAGACAATGGGAAGAAAAAGCAAAACAGGGGAAGTTGAGCATGCTTGCTGTTCGGATTTTTTGGGTTCGGAACATCTGGTTTTGTATTCTTTTTTTGATATTTTTCCTAGAAACTAGACTTCAATACGAGAATTTTGGTTTTTGAATCACCCAAATCCGATAAGCGGTTAAAAAGATAAAATTCGGTGAAGCTGGCTGTTCTGTGTTGACCCCTATTTCGGCATAGTTTCGATATTTATCAAATTTGATCAAGATTTTGTTCTATTTGTCTAAGTTAGTTATTTTCTTCATAAAGTAGACTTATTGGTTGAAATAAACCAATTGGAATCACTTCAAAATTCCTTACCAAACTCAAGTTATGATTTTCTAATCTAGCTTGATAGTAAGGAATTTATTGCTTAAGAGAAATATAGTACTAAATGATGGTTATGGATTATGAAAATCTCTAAGGCATGGAGTACTAGAAAGGAATTTGATAAGGACATGAATATGGAGTTGAATTATGGAGAAAATGATTATGGAAATGATATTAAAAATTAAGGATATGTTGTTTTGGGTATGAGAAATTAGTATTGACTATGGGGTAGATTAATGGGACTCAAGTTGCATTCATAATTGTGTAATGCTTTGAGCATGTATAGATACTAATTATCGTTAATCTCTAGGCCACGTAGATCCGATGTCACCTGTGGATCCCAAAGTGTACAGTGAGATCATCTCAAGGATCAGATCGAGGTGTACAGTGAGATCATCTCAAGAATTGTGAGTAGACGACAACTATAGTTATTTGAAATTTCTTTAACTATAATTATATATTTTTTTTCATGATATTTATTTTACCTATTAAAGGTATATACGATATATAATCATATGAATTGATTTGTTATTAAAGTAAATTTATTTCAATAAATATTATATCGAGTAAGTTGGTTGATTTATGAAATATGATTATACATAGAATTTGACGTACATGGTTTTGGCTCCACCTGACTTAATATATGAGATTATACCCTTGATCGAAATACGGGAGTTGCGTGCTATGTCTTTGTTGAGGGAGCCACCTCTAGAGTCCCAATTCCTTGATATTAGACTGGGGTATGGCGGCTGCGTGCTATGCCTTTGTGATGGGAGCCACCTCCAGAGTCTCTATCCCTTTATATTAGCCTTTTTGGGGCACATCATAGCGACACATATGCCTTTGGGGCGTCCTATGGTGGTATTGGCCTTTGGGGCCGGCTACTAGTATAGCTACATGGATATTGCCTGGTTATTTCATGGATGTATTCTTATGCATGATAGTAAGTTGGAGCCCAACTATACGTAACCTGATTTACGTTACAGATTTTATACATTGATTTAATATTATAATATTATTATACATTTGAAAACTTAGCTACATCTTTGAATTACTCATTATGGTTTTATTATTATTTATTTTGAAAATGTCAATTATGCTTTACAGGTTACCATTATAGTTTTTACATGCTTTAAATGTTGTCTACTCATTGAGATATTCATATATCTCACCTCTTCTTATTTCTCATTTTCAGGTCACAGTTAGGTGTCGTGATTGCTGCCTTCCTCTACTCTCCACTTCAAGAGTATATTGACGTGATGGGCATCATATCTATCTAGAAGATTTGATCTCTTGATGTATTTATCTAGTAAACATTGCTGAGATAGATTTACTTCTGGATATATTATATATATTTGAAGGTATGAGACAATAGATCAATATGTTTTGACTTGAGCATAAATTGATCATAAGTAATTTTTGAATATGCATGGATATATGTGATAATAGTATTGAGAAATATTGCTGGTTGAGGATATGAATTGAGTGTTATTTGCAGGACGGTTATAGTTGAGACAGAAAGGAAACTCTGCCGGATTTTAGGTAGATTATCCTGACAGGGTGTTTCAATTTGGTATCAGAGCAAGGTTATAGGTCCTGTAGACTTAGAAACTGTTTGTTGAAGTATTAAAATATTGTCACTTGTGCAGGAAATCAGACATGATGCCACCACGTCGAAGAGGAAGGCCTAGAATCAATCCCATACCCCAAAATAGGGACAAGAATAGAAATGAGAATATTGATGAGCAAATTGGAGAACAAGCTTCAGCTGCTGGTTCATCTTCTGTTGTTGCACCCTCAGCAGCAGCCCCAATAGCTGATCTTAATTTAGCTGAGGCAGTTGCGGCCTTGGCAAGAGTAGTTCCCGCTTTGACTGCCCCTGCTGAAAAGGGGATAGTTGATTACTGTAAAGATCTGAATAATATGGGTTGCAAGATTTTCACGGGATCTTTGGAATCAGATTTAGCCTGGTCATGGCTACAAAAAATTAAGACTATTTCCATTACTCTTCAGATTCCCGAGCCTATGAGGTTACTGTCGCAACCTAAAAAAATAACGACGACGAGTCTCATCGCAAGACTTTATTATTCGTTAGGCATGACATTAAAAAAAACCGAGGAAAAGTCGACTTAATTCCTCTAAAAAAATGAAGGTTTTGAAAATGACCTTAAAAAACATGGAGTCGCCACCAATCTTTTTTAGCTAGGTGTGATCGGCCACCTATTAAAACCGGTTCTATAAAATATTTTAAAAATTAATTAAAACATTTTAAAAACCAATTTCAAGTCTGCGTTTTAAACCAGAGAAATCAAAGAAGCGGGTTCGGGAGTCGGTTACGTGCGGGGAAGGATTAGCACCCCCACAACGCCCGTATAAATCGGTACCTTATTAATCGTGTGTTATCTCAAGTCTCGGTAAAAGTTGGTTTTAAATTTAGTATTTCAAATTAATTCCCAATTTAAAGAAAAATAATTCCATTTTTTTTATTGAAAATGATCCGGAATTTATAAATTCAAAATTTTCCTATATTCCCCAACAAACGTGGCAAAATATAGAAATTTTTATTAGTTTTGGAAAACTTTCCGAATCATTCTCTTTTTTGAAAGAAAGATATTCCTTTATTAATGATAATTGATGATATTCCCTCCAGCAAACCCGGTAGAGAACTCATGAATTATTTTAACTCGGGAATATCTTTATATTTTTTTTATTGAAAACCATTATCTTTTTTTGAAAACATTTAAAAGAAATGAATATGTATATGCATGACATAAATAAAATGACATAGCAAAATCTAAATAATATAATACAACCTAAATGACATGACAAGTATGAATGGTATGGCATATAATTTAAATGACATGGAATAAAATAATGCTATCATATAATGTGCATGAAAATAAAAATGCAATGCATGAAATGTATTTTTTCCTTTAATTAAGGAAATCCGTATATCTAACAAGATATCCGGCTACCTTAGGAAAATATGTCAAATTAAATATTCTAAAACCAAAATACTTTGTGATTGTTTGAAAACAATTTTGAGAAGCTTGAATAAGAAAATAAAAACTGGGCTAAAATTTTTTAAAATGGCTCTAATTTCCTAAGTTTAAAAAGTCGGGACTTGGCTACCCTTAACCCGGGACTTGAAAAACCATTTTTAGAGTTTAAAAAGGCTTAGAAATTACCCTAAGTCAGTAGCTAACCCTCCTAATCAGCCCACTCTAAGTAAGTTAACCAAAACAGAAAATTGGTTTTTCTTTAAATTCAATTCTGACTCCACTAACCAGTTTTAATCCACGATTTTTTAACCTATTTTTAAAAATTCCAAAAATTCTGAAAAAATTATTGGAGACTCAGGACATGTAAAAATACACGAGAAAAAATTGTCTTAATTTTCTGATCAAAGATGAATTCCCAGAAAAATCGGAGATGTACGTATTTTGGGTGGAAAAAAAAAACTACTTTGTTTTTCTTTAAAATCAATTCTGACTCCACTGTCCAGTTTTAATCCACGATTTTTTACCCAATTTTTAAAACTTCCAAAAATTCTAAAAAAAATACTGAAGACTCAGAACATGTAAAACTACATGAAAACAAATCGGCTTAATTTTCTGATCAAAGATGAATTCCCAGAAAAATCATAGATGTACGAGTTTTTGGAGGAGAGAAAAAAAAACTGCTTTGCCAACACATTTTTGCTTTTGATAAAATCATTTAAAAACCAAAGTAAAAATATTTGAAACTCATAAAATGACTTGAAAGCAGTAGCTAGGACTCTTTGAAAGTTAGATAAAAATTGGCTAAATAAAAAAAATCACAAAGGTAGAGTAATCAATTTGACAAACTTAATTTTCCACAAGTGTGCTCAAGAGAGCATGATCTTGAACCATTAATTGGCTCAAGTCATTATTCAAGTGGCATGAACATGAAATGCATGAAACAATGCAGCAAACATAATGCATGAAATGCATGGATCTAAACCTAAATGTAAGGAAAATGCATGACACAAATAATATGGCCTAGACCTAACATGAACTTGCATGGCATTTAATGTAACATAGACCTAAGACATGCATGGCATTTTCACAAACACAAGGCATGCTTAATTCAAAATTCCAACCAAATATCATGCAAATCCAAAAACCTAACAACTAGCATGACAAAAATACAACACACAATGCAAAACACATGGAGTAGCCAAATGGCCCCAAGCTTCAACAAGCATGGCATTTTCACAAACACTTGGTATGCTAGCATGAAAAACTAAGTCATAACACAAAAATCACACAAGCATTTTCACAAACACCTAATATACTAAATCTAAAACATGCTCAAATTTAAACAACATAAAAACAGAAAATTAAAAATGCAAAAACATGATATCTAAGACATAAATGGCAATAAACAAAGCAACCAAATTAAATATAACTTAAGAACATGAAATAACATAATATTTAAAACATCAAAAATAAAGAAAATAGCATAAACAATATGGTAAAATGAATCAAAAACAACAACTTAAAATAAATAATGTAGGCCATTTGGCCATGGTGAGTTTATTGTAAAAACAAAATGTAAAAAAAAAATATACTTAAGAAAGGAAATGAAGGAAGAACAAGAAACATTATTTTAAAATGAAAACTCACCAAGTAGAGATTAAAATAGCAAAAAATAAGAATAGAAAATGAAAGTGCAAGAGTTGGTGCTCAAGAGCAACCTCAAGAAGCTAATATTTCAAGCTTTTCTCTTCAAACTTTCCTTTTTTTCTAAACTTTTCTTTTTTTGCTCTCAACCAAGAATATAAAAAACTAAGAAAAACTAAGAGAAATCAACCAAAATGGAAAAGAAAAAACAAAATCTGCCTCCTCCCTTAGGGCTGGCAGAAAATGATGCTTATATGGACTCCAAGATGTTGTCATTTTTGTGTAACCTAGTTTCCATCAAATGGCCAATAATTCAAGATGAAAAGTCATGAAATTACCACCCTTAGATTAGCATCTCAGCCCTCTCAAATTACAGCTGTCCAAGAAAAATGTTGACATCTTTTTTCCAGCCCAACTCTGATTTTTTGAAGGGCCCAAAAAGCCCTTTTCGGTTGCTTGGGTGAAATGACCATTTTGCCCTCCCGGATGCAAAATAAATATCAAACGGGCTCCAAATTCAATTTTTCATTTTTTAATACTTCCAAAATAATAAAATATTGAGTTCTGGAAGTTTTCAAAATTATCCAAGTCCGTTTGCTATTTATTTGGATTTTTTCTTCCCAAAATGTCCTTTTATGCCCCTACTTTTTACCATTTTTTAAACGAGCTCCAAATCAAGATTTTTCTTCACCAATCTCTTCAAAATAATTAAAAAGTGTGATCTGGAAGTTTTCGTAATTTTTGGAGCTCATTTGGTATTTTTTCGGGATTTATCGGCTTGAATTACTGCATAGGAAGCTCGGGATTTAGCCATTTTGCAAATGAACTCGGAATCAGAATTTTTGGAGTCCATTTGCTATTTTTCCGGGATTTATCTTTTTGAATTACTGCATAAGAAGCCCGGGATTTGGCCATTTTGCAAACGAACTCGGAATCAAGATTTTCTTTTACCAATCTCTTTCAAATGATTTAAGAATGAGATTGACAAATTTTCCATAATTTTCGGAGTCTATTTGCTATTTTTCCCAAAATTTTCCAATTTTGCCCTTTAACCTCCGAAACCCGGTTTTGCTCAAAACAAGTCCGATTTTCAGATTTTCTTCAATCTGAGCCTTGGGCCATCCTTTTTAATCATTCCTCATCCATTGGGGGCTTTGTTCTTACCAAGTCGGGCCATTTCTGTGATTCTTCCCGATTTCACCGAAATCCACTAAAAACCCTAATTCTCGGTTTTCTCCCGGATTGACTTTTCTTTCGGTTTTTCTTGCAAGTGACTTCTCCATTACCCGTAGTCAGTGCTTATCTTTCATTTGGAACATTCAATTTCGACCAGTTTGATCGTTTAAGCACTTTTCCCCAAATTTCTCGGATTAGGGTTTCTACTGAATCTCCAAATCCCAACTTCCGAACTCCATATCTTTCAATGTAGACCTCGGATTATCAAAATTCTTTCTCCATTTTTCAATTGAACTTAAAATCTTGATTTTGAAAGTGGGTTTGACTTTTTCAGTAGTTGACTTTCTGGGGTTGACTTTTTCGGGGTTGACTTTTTTGGGGTTGACTTTTTTTTAAGTTTGACTTTTTATGCTCGCCCTCTTAAACTAAGTCTCGGAGTACCACCTGCAGGATGAAAACAGTCTTTTTATACTCGGAAACATCAATATGGGAAGAAAACATACCTGTTTAGTGGCCCGGACAAAATTAGGTGTCTACAGCTGCCCCTCTTTGGCTATTGCTGAGAATCAGGAATCAGGCAAAGATAAACCAACACTAATTTTGTACGGTCAGTGAAATCACATGGAAAGGAAAGGGGCTTTCTTTTTCATTTCTTCATTCATTTTTGCATTTTCCATTTTTTATTTTCTTTTTTTATTTTCTATTTTTTTCATTTTTTCTCATTTTTTCTCTTTCTTTTTTTTTTTGTTTTTTGTTTTTTTTTTTTTGTTTTGTTTTGTTTTTGAAAACAGTAAATTGAAGATTTGTCCTTAAATTGAATTCCCTGACTAATCAAGGCTCGATTCGTCTTAAGGAAACGAATTCGATTTGCAAGAAAGGAAACGACCTCGACGATGTTCTCGGGGCCTTAACCTTTCTTGTTCTCAGCTGTGTTTAAAATTATGGATATCTCCTCCAGAAGCTTCGGCTATCACCACCAAAGTCTTGCTCATTTTTTTAAAATGTAAAAATTATGGGTATCACCTCCAGAAACTTCAGCTATCACCACCGAAGACTTTTTACCTTTTCAAAGGATTTTAAAACTCTGGATATCTCCACCAGAGGCTTCAGCTATCACCACCGAAGTCTTGCTCATTTTTAAAACTGTAAAATTCTGGGTATCATCTCCAGAAGCTTCAGCTATCACCACCGAAGACTCTCTACCTTTTCAAAGGACTTTTAAAAAAAAACTCTGGATATCTCCACCAGAGGCTTCAGCTATCACCACCGAAGACTTGTTCATAAATAAAAAAGTACTTCGACGATGATTTCGGGGCTCGACTCGCCTTAAGGAAACGAAATCGATTATACCTGAAAGCTTTAAGAGATGATGCAAATGCTTCATGATGCAAATGTCTTTTGTTGATGCAAACGCTTCTTGATGTAGATGCAAATGACTTAGATTGGTGCAAATGTCTTTGATGCAAATGTAAATGACTTGATTTGATGCAAACTTTCTTGATGCAGATTCAACTAACTTAGATTGATGCAAATGCTTCTTGATGTAGATGCACATGTTGAATAAAATTTTGGATAACTCCTCCAAAAGAAGATTCCTCATTTTTCAAAATTATAAAACCCTGGATATCTCCACCAGAGGCTTCAGCTATCACCACCGAAGACTTCTTCATTTTTAAAACTGTAAAATTTTGGATATCCCCACCAGAAGCTTTGGCTATCACCACCAAAGACTTGCTCAATATAAAATTCTAGATAACTCATCTAGAAGAAGATTTCTCATGTTTCAAAATTATAAAACCCTGGATATCTCCACCAGAGGCTTCAGCTATCACCACCGAAGACTTATTCACTTTTAAAACTGCAAAATTCTGGATATCACCACCAGAAGCTTTGGCTATCACCACCAAAGACTTGGTCATTGTAAAATTCTGGGTAACTCCTTCAGAATAAAATTTCTCATTTTTCAAAATTATAAAACCCTAGATATCTCCACCAGAGGCTTCAGCTATCACCACCGAAGACTTGTTCACTTTTAAAACTGTAAAATTCTGGATATCCCCACCAGAAGCTTTGGCTATCACCACCAAAGACTTGCTCATTGTAAAATTCTGGGTAACTCCTTCAGAATAAAATTTCTCATTTTTTAAAATTATAAAACCCTGGATATCTCCACCAGAGGCTTCAGCTATCACCACTGAAGACTTGTTCACTTTTAAAACTGCAAAATTCTGGATATCACCACCAGAAGCTTTGGCTATCAACACCAAAGACTTGCTCATTGTAAAATTCTGGGTAACTCCTTCAGAATAAAATTTCTCATGTTTTCAAAATTATAAAACCCTGGATATCTCCACCAGAGGCTTCAGCTATCACCATCGAAGACTTGTTCACTTTTAAAACTGTAAAATTCTGGATATCCCCACCAGAAGCTTTGGCTATCACCACCAAAGACTTGCTCATTGTAAAATTCTGGGTAACTCCTTCAGAATAAAATTTCTCATGTTTTAAAATTATAAAACCCTGGATATCTCCACCAGAGGCTTCAGCTATCACCACCGAAGACTTGTTCACTTTTAAAACTGCAAAATTCTGGATATCACCACCGAAGACTTGCTCATTGTAAAATTCTGGATATCCCTACCAGAAGAAAATTTCTCATTTTTCAAAATTATAAAACTCTGGATATCTCCACCAGAGGCTTCAGCTATCACCACCGAAGACTTGTTCACTTTTTAAAAACTGTAAAATTCTGGATATCCCCACCAGAAGCTTTGAGAAATGATGCAGATGCACATGTCTTTTAACAAGGTGCTCATGCTTCATGGTGCAAATGTAAAATATTTCTTAGTGCAAATGCAAATGGCCTGGATTGATGCCCATGTTTCATGATGCAGATGCCCCTACTAATTGTGTTCATGTAACTGGTTTATGAATGGTATAACTACAATTACCACACAAGAATGAAAATGCAATGATTCTAGAAATGATGCAATTGCTTGAGATGACACAAATGCGAATTCCATGAAGAATGTAAATGTAAAGGTAAAATGCAGATGCTTATGGAATAATGCCAATGCAAATACCCATGAATGATGCAAATGCTTGCCGACACTGTGCAGATGCAAAAGCTCGATAAAGAGATGAGTGCTCATGGGTGATGCAAATGCCCCCGGTTGTTTTTCTAGACTTTGGCTTAGCCTTTCAAATTCATTTTTCCTCTTCAAATCAGAGTATATCTTCAATTCATTTCGGCTATTCTCTTTGCCCCAACAGTTTTCAAACTTTCATCAACAGAGATCTGAACTGGGTTCGATATCTTCTTCTCATATCTGGAAGTCAGGACCTATCCTGGCAGTTCTATACCTTTGAGTTAGAAAAATCCTTGTCACATGTCATCATCAAAAATGGGTATTTCAAAAATATATTTTTTCTTTTTGTTTTGAAAAACAATTTTGCTTATTTAAGGAAAACTTCTAAGCCAAAAATTTTAACTCCACAGTGTATGATGTACAAATCTTTTGATGACTGATGATCACTGTTAGAAAATTCCCTAAGTATTAATTTGGGGTTTTCAATTTGAATTGACAAGGCTCGATACAACAAGATTTTGGTTTTTTCAGGAAAACTTCACAACAAAAATGTATATCCCTTCTAGGCTCACAAATGGAACAAGTTTTATAAATCATGAATTAATTGAGAACCAAACAAATTCAACATTCTTTTAGTTTCCATATCAAGGCATTTTGACAAGCGTCAAGATTGGCTGAGATGTTTAAACCAGAAAGTTTAATCTTGGGAAAAAAAGTTTCAGTTTTTGAAGACAATCCTCTGAATGAGAACTGACAATTTGGGGGGTTCAGGAATTCCTAGATGTTCCTCGATGACCACTCCTTTAATAAGATCTTTTCTTTTGGGGTATCGGCACTATCATAGATGACATCAAAAATTCCTATTCTACTCTAGACCGCCCGTTTTTTTGGGTTTTCGCCCTAGAGTCCCATTCTTTTCAATTTTTCTCTTTTTTTTTTATTTTTTTATTTTTTTTTTATGCACTTGAGAATTCTAAATTCTTCCTTAGTGAAATGATAATTCGATGAAATGGGATAAAATCTGAGGAAAAACCTTTCAGATTAAATATTCATGCTTGATCAAAATGGACTTTTAAAGCATATAATGTAGGCCATGGCTCAGGGTTCAGAAAGAAAGGATAAATAGGCCCAAAATATGTGTTTGAGGGTAATCAGATCAAGGATCCTTTCTTGAAGAGGATTTTCTTTGAAGCATGTCCCTTTTGGTCTTTTCATTCTTTTTGACTTTGCTTTTTTCTTTCTTGTTTTTGGCTTTCCATTTGCCATGTCTTTCACACATTTTGTTTTCTTTTTTATTGTGTTTTTCTTTTGTTTTTATTGGCTTTCATTTCACCATCTTTTTCTCTTCTTTTTCTTTGACAGAGTGAGCCCGTATTTATTCGGGGCTCCATTTGCTTTGTGTCTGTCCTTGAGCTAGGACTCATTTCACAATGATCTTTAAATAGATCTTTCCTCGCATTTGCCCCCCAGTGTAGAGGGTGGCCCTTGATTAGGGTTCAAAGAAGAAAAAAAATTCTTTTGGCTCAAAAGGGGTGACTATGGATAATTTCTTTTTGTGCGAAAGGGATATGAAAGATGGCCATTTCTCATGTCAAGCACGAATATTTACATTGAAAAGCAATCCCCAAGGGAAATAGATATTCAAAATTTCATTTTGCATTTTGGAATCATCCGAATTCTCATATGCATGATATCACAAATTTTCTCTTTTTTTTTTCTTTTTTCTTTTTTCTTTTTTTTCTTTTTTTGTTTTTGTTTTTTCGTCGCATGCCCCAATGATTCATGCGTTTAGTCCATCCTTATTCACCATGTATCCATCATTTCCACATATGATGCCCCAATTTGATTAATCAATGAGAATTTGTATCAACGAGGAACATGGCAAGTCTAGGTCTATTTTGAAAAGGCTGAGTTTCCAATCTGAGTTCTTTGAAGAGACAAGGAAAATATGACCCAAAAACGGGTTTTCTCTGGGACAAGGGATAATCTAGTTTAATCATTGTGCCCCAGGATGTCAATCATGAAGTGATGTTTGGGCAATTAGTGTTTTGTGGTTATTGGGAAAGGTCATGAATGGTTTTAGCACAATCTTGACACACACCAAATTATCAAAATCTAGACTCTTGAAAGAATGTCTCATTTGTTTGAATTTCAAGGAATTCGAAAAAATTTCAAAAAATTCATTCCTTTGTTCATAGCCTAGACTAGGATTTACATCCTTGCTTATTCTGCAATGACAATACTTCTATGAAGTCAAATCATTCATATCCCTTGAAGCATTAGGTCTTTCAAGTGCTCTTGGTTTAAGAGATTTAGGCTTAGGAAAACCTAAAGAGAATGGAGAAAGTATTGGGTCATTTGTAACACTGATCATCAATCTTCTTGAGATTATCCATCACTAAAAATTCCTTAATGCTTGTTTTTGCAAATTCAAGTTATTGTTGAAACACAACAAACACAAAGCATTTAAAATTCAAAATTCATTTAATTCATGTAGATGTTAACATGAGACAAGTGCTTTCATCATCACAGTGTATAGAACTACATGTGTCAAAAACCTAATATGATCATGCACAATGTTTCTTATGACACTTGGCTTCCCCATCTTCAAAACTTATCGAACCAGCCTTGATGAGATCTCTGACCTTGTACTTCAAAGTGGGGCAGTTCTCTGTTGAGTGACCTTGATTGCCAGAATGGTACCCACAACACTCATTAGCATCATACCAGCTCGGATAAGGGGGCTTCAGAGGCGCTATTTGCATGGGTGTCACAAGGTGATTCTGGATGAGTTGAGGTAGTATCTCACTGTATGTCATAGGAATCGGGTCAACCTGATTTCTTTTTCGCTTTTTATGCCCCCTTCGATTATTCCCAAGGGTGTTCGATTGATAGACAGATGTAAATTCTGGTGTAGTTGCAGTCATTGGTTGGTAGGGATAAAAACCTTGAGAGACATTGTTCAGGGTAGAGTTAAATGGCTGATACGAGGAGAATTGGGGAGATGGGGCAAAGTCTTCCACGACTTGGGTATCTTCCTTTTTATTTTCAGATGCCCTGTTCTTGGTATTGGATGTTCTTTCTCCTTCAATTTTCCCATCCTTGATAGCATTCTCAATCATCTCCCCTGAAATTACCATGTCCGAAAAATTCTTCATGGTGTTGCCGACAAGTCTATCGTAGTATGGGGCCTGTAGTGTATTCACAAAAAGGACAGTGGTTTCCTTCTGAGTTAAAGGCGGTTGTACTTGGACGACCAGGCTCATCCACCGTTGCGCATATTCTTTGAAGCTCTCAGTAGCTCTTTTCTTCATATTTTGCAATGTGAGACGGTCAGGCGCCATGTCGGTCATATGCTTGTACTGGTTTAGAAAAGCCCTAGCCAGGTCATTCCAAGAGTGAATCTGATCCTTGCTCAACTGACTATACCACCTAATTGCGGATCCGCTGAGGCTATCTTGAAAGCAGTGAATCAAAAGCTTATCATTATCTATATGACTTGTCATCTTCCGGCAGAACATAGTGATGTGGGCTGATGGATCAGTCGTCCCGTCATATTTCACGAAGTCAGGGATCTTGAACTTAGGAGGAATGACTAAATCGAAGACCAAGCATCGTTCTTTCGCCTCCACACTCCTTAATACGTCTGCATTTTCTACTGCCCGGAGCCTTTCATCTAGCAACTGATATTTCCCTTGGGAATCTGTCAACTCAACCTCATTTACTGCAACCCTTTTCAACTTGGCCTGTTCAGCTGGATCATCTGAGTTTAGGACATTGACGGGGTTAACAGTGTTCAAGGCATCACTTATTGCGACCTCATCTTGGCCCTTTTGTACCTCTAATCCTTCTCCGGCGACAAAGTTTTCGGTGTATCCTTTTCCCTTGATTACGGTGGACATTAGCTCCATCAGTTTAGTCATCTGATCCTTAGATTCTGCTTGAGATTTTGCTAGCTGTTCTCGCAATTCTCTCTGTTCCCTTTCCATTTTTTCCATTCGGGCAACTTGTTCATCCTCCATAGCACCAGCCTGTATTAAAAGTGTACTCAGTACTTCTTCTGATTTGAAATGGAAATTCTTTCAAGGACTCCTAAAGCCAAGCCAACTTCTATTCTATTTCCCCCAAATGTATGTCATGATGAATGAGCCATGAATGCAATTTGATGCATGTGAAGCCTAAACAATATGATGTATGGACATGTATAATGGAAACATGCTGACCATATATGTAATAAATGCAATCACAATGCCAACATGTTGCAAACAAAGAATAAACAAATCAACACATGGATATATGCAATGACTGATCATGGGCATTTTAGCATATTTCCCAATGAATGTTCATATGTTCTATGAATGCAACATGGTGTCAATTATGATACATGCAAACAATGAATGATTGATACAGAGTATATACAAAGAAAATCATACTAACCATGTGTGTCATGAATGTGACCTAATGCTAATCATGATGTATGTAATAAGCAAATTAATGCATAGATATATACAGAAAAATCATGCTGATTATGAATACATGAATGCAACCTGACAAATAATTGATGGGATGCAAAATGCAAATGGGGAGATATCACGGAGGAAATAAGAATCGGAGGAACTTAATCATCAACCTCTCATAAATTTGAAACATAATCAATTCATTCCCACATCAACATTCACAATGGTATAAACCATATTTTACAAAATTTGAACAGTGGTTAAGACTGTCCTTACAAGCACTTTATTCTTCCTAACATCCTAAGGCTATAAGAACCGGCTACTGAAAAAGTGAAATCCTATTACATCATATAAGACCGAAGTCTTTCCACCTCAATGATGTAAATCTCCCAATCCTAATGACGCTTTCCCAGTCCTCTATCAATCAGTGTCGTGGGATCCAACCACTTGGCATTTATAAGAGTTTGCACTTTCTTTTTGAATGCCATAGAGTCTTCAACGTTATGGCCAACAATTCCACAATGATAATCACATTTTGCATTTGGATTATACCACCTTGGATATGGTGGTAACAGGGGTTTCAATGGGACACAGGCAACCATGTGATTTTGGATCAGTATAGGGAGGAGCTCTTGGTAGCTGATTGGAATGGGATCAAAAGGCATTTGGGTCTTATCCTGGGGTCGTTTCTTAGTTACACATGGCCTAGGAGTTGGGGCACTTGGTGGTGGCACTAAGGTTCGAACCGGAGTGTTTACATGGGGATGTGGCGGAACAGCATGGTAAGGGTATTGATTTGGACACGGGGCCTTTGGAGGTTGTACATAGCTCGAGGTTCCTATCCCAGGTACTGGATAAGGTGATTGATGAGGGAAATAGTATGAACTGATAGTTGGTAACGATGGAGTGGGATTCAGGAATCCCGTAGTGGTCGTCCCAATGGACGATTGGACCATAGTAGGGTGGGGATACTGGTTTGGACCTAGAACAGTTTGCAGGTATGGTACTGGATTCGAGGTTTCTGTCTTTGGTATCAGGCTTTCAGGTTTAATTATTTTCATGATTTTGTCCATAATTTCATCAGGATTGCAACCTTTGTGGCATTGACAAGTGCAGGATCCAGCAAGGATTATGTGTTCTGGGCCTAATGGTTTTGGTTGATCCGAAGATGATGCGAAGCCCTGAGAAAGTTCACCTTTACTGTTACCCATATCCTCAACCATTTTCAGCAATTTGGCAAGTTGTTCCTTCACCTCTCGGATTTCATGTCCATATTCATCTTGATTGCGTTCCAAAGCACCCAATCGTTCCTCCGATTCATTCCTCATATCTCGAACCCCTTTCATGCAAATGAAAATGTCATGAGATTAAGATTATGAATGTACACGCTCTATTCCTATGTGCATGAATAAATTGATGATTAATGCATGAACATATATTATGATGACTATGTATGCTATGGATGCAATCTAATGCCAGGTATATACAGATAATGACTATGCATGTCATAAACGTGTCCTAACAATGAATGACCATGTATGCTATGACTATAACATGATGTCAAAATGATACATGCAAAAATAAATGAATTAACACAAAGGTATATACAAAGAAATCAATGATTACACGAAATTGGTGGGACCTAAATCTTGATTATACAAAAATCTCATTATGCAAGATTGCCTCCAAATTTATTATTTTTTGTTTACATGCTTTTTTTTGTGTTTTTTTTTTTATTTATGAAAAACCAATCACATTATTTTCAAAAGAATTTCAGGGTGGATCCCACTATGGTACCATATGCAAATGTTCATGTGACACTACCGGTTTTATGAAATCATCAAATGAAATTACCAACTGTTTATTGCAAAGAATGAGATCAATAACACAACCAAAAATGTACATGCTCTATTCACACATGCATGAAATGTGCAACATGCAAAATGCTTGAAAAAAGTTTTTTTTTTTTTTTAAAACAGCTAATGAACATCTGCCCCAGCAATATCTGCTTATTTAGGCATCACGATGCCATCGAGGCGGAGTATCACATTTATTACGGGCGATGTACGTACATCGTTGCCCGATCTACCACACTTATTCGGAGTGTAAAATAGGTAACAAAAAGTTTAGAAATGTCCCTCCATGTGTTCCTATTTTCGGTATGTCTAAAGGAAATTCGGCATGGCTTCGCCTAGGTTCACTATATGAGGGTGAATCGGTTCTAAGGCCCCGAATTGTTCCTCACTGTCGCCGGTGAAGGCTAGTAAGGCACCCCGATAAAAGTGGGTTCAATTCGTTAGAGTATATTTCCTATGCCCATACGGAGGATTATCACGAAGGCATTAGGTACTTTATACTCCGAAAGTGTTTCACTAGCCCATACGGAGGATCAATCACTAAGGCTTAGTTACTTTACTTCCACTTAAAAGGACGGAATCCGGGTATAGGATTCATGTTATGCAAATGCACGTGTAGTGTGTGTGGAGGAATAACAAACCTTTCACTACCTATTCTACAAACCTTATTCTAAATGCCCTAGCAATTAAAACATTCAAGAATAGTGTAACGCATTAACCAACAAGCAATTATAATATACAACCTTAAATAACTAGAGAACAAAAATAAAATGCATGCACATGAGTATGAACATATTTAAAAACAATTTATTATTTTCAAAATTCTCCTTATTAAAAAATGTGGGAATTAAAATTAAATACCAATTAAACCAACAAAACCGAGACTCAGATAACACACGACTAATTCTAGGCCTGACTCTCTAATATTTCCCCAGTGGAGTCGCCAAGCTGTCGCAACCTAAAAAAATAACGACGACGAGTCTCATCGCAAGACTTTATTATTCGTTAGGCATGACATTAAAAAAAACCGAGGAAAAGTCGACTTAATTCCTCTAAAAAAAATGAAAGTTTTGAAAATGACCTTAAAAAACATGGAGTCGCCACCAATATTTTTTAGCTAGGTGTGATCGGCCACCTATTAAAACCGGTTCTATAAAATATTTTAAAAATTAATTAAAACATTTTAAAAACCAATTTCAAGTCTGCGTTTTAAACCAGAGAAATCAAAGAAGCGGGTTCGGGAGTCGGTTACGTGCGGGGAAGGATTAGCACCCCCACAACGCCCGTATAAATCGGTACCTTATTAATCGTGTGTTATCTCAAGTCTCGGTAAAAGTTGGTTTTAAATTTAGTATTTCAAATTAATTCCCAATTTAAAGAAAAATAATTCCATTTTTTTTATTGAAAATGATCCGGAATTTATAAATTCAAAATTTTCCTATATTCCCCAACAAACGTGGCAAAATATAGAAATTTTTATTAGTTTTGGAAAACTTTCCGAATCATTCTCTTTTTTGAAAGAAAGATATTCCTTGATTAATGATAATTGATGATATTCCCTCCAGCAAACCCGGTAGAGAACTCATGAATTATTTTAACTCGGGAATATCTTTATATTTTTTTTATTGAAAACCATTATCTTTTTTTGAAAACATTTAAAAGAAATGAATATGTATATGCATGACATAAATAAAATGACATAGCAAAATCTAAATAATATAATACAACCTAAATGACATGACAAGTATGAATGGTATGGCATATAATTTAAATGACATGGAATAAAATAATGCTATCATATAATGTGCATGAAAATAAAAATGCAATGCATGAAATGTATTTTTTCCTTTAATTAAGGAAATCCGTATATCTAACAAGATATCCGGCTACCTTAGGAAAATATGTCAAATTAAATATTCTAAAACCAAAATACTTTGTGATTGTTTGAAAACAATTTTGAGAAGCTTGAATAAGAAAATAAAAACTGGGCTAAAAATTTTTAAAATGGCTCTAATTTCCTAAGTTTAAAAAATCGGGACTTGGCTACCCTTAACCCGGGACTTGAAAAACCATTTTTAGAGTTTAAAAAGACTTAGAAATTACCCTAAGTCAGTAGCTAACCCTCCTAATCAGCCCACTCTAAGTAAGTTAACCAAAACAGAAAATTGGTTTTTCTTTAAATTCAATTCTGACTCCACTAATCAGTTTTAATCCACGATTTTTTAACCTATTTTTAAAAATTCCAAAAATTCTGAAAAACTTATTGGAGACTCAGGACATGTAAAAATACACGAGAAAAAATCGGCTTAATTTTCTGATCAAAGATGAATTCCCAGAAAAATCGGAGATGTACGTATTTTGGGTGGAAAAAAAAAAACTGCTTTGTTTTTCTTTAAAATCAATTCTGACTCCACTGTCCAGTTTTAATCCACGATTTTTTACCCAATTTTTAAAACTTCCAAAAATTCTAAAAAATATACTGAAGACTCAGGACATGTAAAACTACATGAAAACAAATCGGCATAATTTTCTGATCAAAGATGAATTCCCAGAAAAATCATAGATGTACGAGTTTTTGGAGGAGAGAAAAAAAAACTGCTTTGCCAACACATTTTTGCTTTTGATAAAATCATTTAAAAACCAAAGTAAAAATATTTGAAACTCATAAAATGACTTGAAAGCAGTAGCTAGGACTCTTTGAAAGTTAGATAAAAATTGGCTAAATAAAAAAAATCACAAAGGTAGAGTAATCAATTTGACAAACTTAATTTTCCACAAGTGTGCTCAAGAGAGCATGATCTTGAACCATTAATTGGCTCAAGTCATTATTCAAGTGGCATGAACATGAAATGCATGAAACAATGCAGCAAACATAATGCATGAAATGCATGGATCTAAACCTAAATGTAAGGAAAATGCATGACACAAATAATATGGCCTAGACCTAACATGAACTTGCATGGCATTTAATGTAACATAGACCTAAGACATGCATGGCATTTTCACAAACACAAGGCATGCTTAATTCAAAATTCCAACCAAATATCATGCAAATCCAAAAACCTAACAACTAGCATGACAAAAATACAACACACAATGCAAAACACATGGAGTAGCCAAATGGCCCCAAGCTTCAACAAGCATGGCATTTTCACAAACACTTGGTATGCTAGCATGAAAAACTAAGTCATAACACAAAAATCACACAAGCATTTTCACAAACACCTAATATACTAAATCTAAAACATGCTCAAATTTAAACAACATAAAAACAGAAAATTAAAAATGCAAAAACATGATATCTAAGACATAAATGGCAATAAACAAAGCAACCAAATTAAATATAACTTAAGAACATGAAATAACATAATATTTAAAACATCAAAAATAAAGAAAATAGCATAAACAATATGGTAAAATGAATCAAAAACAACAACTTAAAATAAATAATGTAGGCCATTTGGCCATGGTGAGTTTATTGTAAAAACAAAATGTAAAAAAAAAATATACTTAAGAAAGGAAATGAAGGAAGAACAAGAAACATTATTTTAAAATGAAAACTCACCAAGTAGAGATTAAAATAGCAAAAAATAAGAATAGAAAATGAAAGTGCAAGAGTTGGTGCTCAAGAGCAACCTCAAGAAGCTAATATTTCAAGCTTTTCTCTTCAAACTTTCCTTTTTTTCTAAACTTTTCTTTTTTTGCTCTCAACCAAGAATATAAAAAACTAAGAAAAACTAAGAGAAATCAACCAAAATGGAAAAGAAAAAACAAAATCTGCCTCCTCCCTTAGGGCTGGCAGAAAATGATGCTTATATGGACTCCAAGATGTTGTCATTTTTGTGTAACCTAGTTTCCATCAAATGGCCAATAATTCAAGATGAAAAGTCATGAAATTACCACCCTTAGATTAGCATCTCAGCCCTCTCAAATTACAGCTGTCCAAGAAAAATGTTGACATCTTTTTTCCAGCCCAACTCTGATTTTTTGAAGGGCCCAAAAAGCCCTTTTCGGTTGCTTGGGTGAAATGACCATTTTGCCCTCCCGGATGCAAAATAAATATCAAACGGGCTCCAAATTCAATTTTTCATTTTTTAATACTTCCAAAATAATAAAATATTGAGTTCTGAAAGTTTTCAAAATTATCCGAGTCCGTTTGCTATTTATTTGGATTTTTTCTTCCCAAAATGTCCTTTTATGCCCCTACTTTTTACCATTTTTTAAACGAGCTCCAAATCAAGATTTTTCTTCACCAATCTCTTCAAAATAATTAAAAAGTGTGATCTGGAAGTTTTCGTAATTTTTGGAGCTCATTTGGTATTTTTTCGGGATTTATCGGCTTGAATTACTGCATAGGAAGCTCGGGATTTAGCCATTTTGCAAATGAACTCGGAATCAAGATTTTCTTTCGCCAATCTCTTCCAAATAATTTAAAAATGAGATTTACCAAATTTCAGAATTTTTGGAGTCCATTTGCTATTTTTCCGGGATTTATCTTTTTGAATTACTACATAAGAAGCCCGGGATTTGGCCATTTTGCAAACGAACTCGGAATCAAGATTTTCTTTTACCAATCTCTTTCAAATGATTTAAGAATGAGATTGACAAATTTTCCATAATTTTCGGAGTCCATTTGCTATTTTTCCCAAAATTTTCCAATTTTGCCCTTTAACCTCCAAAACCCGGTTTTGCTCAAAACAAGTCCGATTTTCAGATTTTCTTCAATCTGAGCCTTGGGCCATCCTTTTTAATCATTCCTCATCCATTGGGGGCTTTGTTCTTACCAAGTCGGGCCATTTCTGTGATTCTTCCCGATTTCACCGAAATCCACTAAAAACCCTAATTCTCGGTTTTCTCCCGGATTGACTTTTCTTTCGGTTTTTCTTGCAAGTGACTTCTCCATTACCCGTAGTCAGTGCTTATCTTTCATTTGGAACATTCAATTTCGACCAGTTTGATCGTTTAAGCACTTTTCCCCAAATTTCTCGGATTAGGGTTTCTACTGAATCTCCAAATCCCAACTTCCGAACTCCATATCTTTCAATGTAGACCTCGGATTATCAAAATTCTTTCTCCATTTTTCAATTGAACTTAAAATCTTGATTTTGAAAGTGGGTTTGACTTTTTTCAGTAGTTGACTTTCTGGGGTTGACTTTTTCGGGGTTGACTTTTTTGGGGTTGACTTTTTTTTAAGTTTGACTTTTTATGCTCGCCCTCTTAAACTAAGTCTCGGAGTACCACCTGCAGGATGAAAACAGTCTTTTTATACTCGGAAACATCAATATGGGAAGAAAACATACCTGTTTAGTGGCCCGGACAAAATTAGGTGTCTACAGTTACCATGTGCTGTGCAATTTTTGGAGGATCATGCACACACATTGTGGAAAACTACAATGCAAAGGTATGCTGGACGTCCTACCATAACTTGGGCAGACTTTCGAAGAGAGTTTGAAGAAAAATACTATTCTCGGGCCTTGCGGGGAAAGAAATGGACTGAGTTTATGAATTTAAAATAGGGTAGTATGTCAGTAGCAGAGTATGAGCAAAAATTCAGCGAACTATCAGAATTTGCTCCATTAATAGTAGCCAACGATGCTGACAGATGCAAGAAATTCCAAGATGGGCTACATGTTAGTATTCGAGATAGGTTGACGACCCTGGATACAGATGACTTTAATAAATGGGTCAACATGGCAATCAAAGCTGAACAGAATCTGAAAGAAATGCAAGATAGAGAATAGAAGTTCAGAAAAAGAAAAGGGCAGTCCTCCAGTGAGGACGTAAGGCCTAAGAAACGTTATGTAGATAGCAGTGTCAGTGGTTAAAAACCCTCGAGATTTCAAGAGGGATTAGACAGAAAACCTTTTAGTGGTTCTTCTAGCAGATTTATCATCGGACCTCAAAAGCAGACTAGATCACTGCCTGGGAGGTCAGGAGGACCTCATACATTGACTTACCTTCAGTATCCCCATTGTGGGAGGAATCACCTTGGTGAATGTTGGAGACTACAAGGTGTGTGTTTTTACTGCAAAGAACCGGGACACATGAAACGGGATTGTCCCAAGTTGGAGAACAAGGGAGTTACTAGTCAGTTATCAGTGGGTCAAAGGGAAAGGACCCAACCTACTACTGCACCTCACCCGACAGCAGTTAGAGATAGAATTGGGGCATAATCTCAAGTTGGTTCATCTACTGGCCCTCGACAGAGTGGACAGCCTGATAGACTTCGAACTGCAAGCAGAATTTATGCTATGACCAAACAACAGGCTCAGGCTACTCCTGAAGTGGTTACAAGTACTCTTCCAATTTCTAAGGCAAATGCTAGGATCTTAATAGATCCGAGTGCAAGTCATTTTTTTGTTGCTAATTCATATGTCATGCATTTGAGTAGAGAGTCTAGAAGGTTAGACATCCCTATGGTCGTTAGTACTCCAGTGGGAGAAACTTTGAAAATTGATGTGGTTTATCTGGATTGTATTGTTATGGTTCAGGAGCATGAATTACAAGTTAATTTGTTTTCATTAGGAATGTACGATTTTGATGTGATTTTGGGATTGGATTGGTTGTCTAAACACAATGCAGTGATAGATTTCTTTTCCAAAATTGTGACTTTTAAGAAGTCGGGAGACTTGGAGTTTACCTTTCAAGGAGAAAGGAAAGTTTTACCTTCTTGCCTTATCTCCAAGATGGCAGCCAATAGATACTTGCAGAAAGGGTATTCTACTTACCTTGCTTATGTGATTAACAAGGACATACATGAGACAAAGTTGGAAACTATACCTGTGGTCAAAGAGTTTCCTGAGATATTCCCTGAAGAATTGGTCGATTTACCTCCTGATAGGGAATTGGAGTTTACTATCGACTTAATCCCTGGCAGTGCTCCTATTTCTCAGGCACCCTATAGAATGGCACCTTCGGAGCTAAAAGAATTGAAAGTGCAGTTGCAAGATCTAGTTGACAGAGGTTTCATTCGGCCTAGTACTTCACCATGGGGAGCACCGATTTTATTTGTAAAGAAAAAGGATGGATCTTTACGATTGTGTATCGACTACCGGCAACTGAACAAGGTCACCATTAAGAATAAGTATCCTTTGCCAAGGATTGATGACTTGTTTGATCAGTTGCAAGGTGCAAGTGTGTTCTCCAAAATAGACCTAAGGTCGAGTTATCATCAATTGAAGAACAAAGAATCTAATATGGTCATTATGAATTTTTAGTTATGGTTTTTGGGCTAACTAATGCACCTGCAGTCTTTATGGATTTGATGAATAGGGTGTTTCGACCCTACTTAGATAAGTTTGTTATTGTGTTCATCGATGACATCCTAGTTTATTCTAGGAATAAGGATGATCATGTAAACCATTTGAGAACGGAGCTGCAGACTATGCATGAAAAGCAACTTTATGCTAAAATTTCCAAGTGTGAATTATGGTTGGACAAAGTAGCATTAATTGGTCACGTAGCATTTAAGGAAGGGATTTTTGTGGATCCACAAAAGATAGAAGCTGTAGTTGCTTGGGAAAGACCCATGAATGTCACAGAAGTTAGAAGCTTTCTTGGATTGGCAGGGTACTATCGAAGATTTGTGGAAGGATTTTCCATGATTGCCTCTCCTTTGTCAAAACTAACAAGGAAGCATGCTAAGTTTGAGTGGACTAACGAATGTGAGCAAGCTTTCCAAGAGCTCAAGCGTAGATTGACCACAACACCAGTTCTTACACTACCATCAGGGACTGGAAGCTTTGTGGTATACAGTGATGCCTCGAGGCGAGGTTTGGGTTGCATTTTGATGCAACATGGGAAGGTGATAGCTTATGCTACTCGGCAACTGAAACAACATGAGCAGAACTATCCCACTCATGATTTAGAGTTGGCGGCAGTGGTGTTTCCACTGAAAATTTGGAGGCATTATTTATTTGGAGAAAAATGTACAATCTACACTGATCATAAGAGTCTGAAATATCTGATGGGTCAGAAGGAACTAAATTTGAGGCAAAGGAGATGGTTGGAATTGATAAAAGATTATGACTGTGTAATTGACTACCACCCAGGAAAGACCAATGTAGTGGCCGATGCTCTTAGTCGAAAGTCTTCTAGTTCTCTTGCTCATATCTGAGCGGTTCAGAAACCCTTACAAAATGAGTTGAAGTCTTTACCTTTAGAATTGATGATTGATGAGAATGATCTCATAATAGCCCACTTGAAGGTTAAACCGATTCATATTGATTGGATATGTGAAGCACAGAATAATGACCCTATGCTGGTAAAGTTAAAGCAATAAGTAAGGGATGGCGTGATGACTGACTTTCAAATAAAGGATGATGATGTACTGATAAAAAAATAGGCTTTGTGTGCCTCAGGATGAAGAACTCCGGAAGGTGATTTTGGAGGAAGCTCATAATGCACCATACGCGTTACATCCCGATAGTGTGAAGATGTATCGAACCTTAAGAGAACATTATTGGTGGTAAGGTATGAAACGGGACATAGCTGAGTTTATTTCTAGATGCTTGGTATGCTAACAAATTAAAGTCGAGCATCAAAAACCTTCAGGAAAATTGAACCCCCTACCTATTCCTCAATGGAAGTGGGAAGATATTGCTACGATTTCGTTTCGAGATTGCCAAGTATGCAGTCTGGTTATGACATCATTTGTGTGATTGTTGATCGTTTAACAAAATCAGCTCACTTTTTGCTAGTCAAGAAGGCTTTTTTCATGGAAAGACTGGCTAAACTTTATGTGAACAAAATTGTTAGGTTACATGGTGCCCTAGTATCGATTGTATCTGATCGAGACCCCCGATTCATATCTCGATTTTGGCCAAGTTTGCAGAATGCTATGGGCACTAAACTCAAGTTCAGTATCGCTTTTCATCCCCAGACGGATGGACAATCTGAACGGACAATTCAAATTCTGGAAAATATGCTCAGATCCTGTATTATGGAACTCAAAGGAAACTGGGATGAACACTTGCCTCTAGCAGAGTTTGCATATAACAATAGTTATCAGTCCAGCATCGACATGGCTCCGTTTGAAGCTTTGTATGGAAGGAAGTGCAGAACTCCGGTGTGTTGGGATGATACAGATGAAGAAAATTGTTAGGTCCAGAAATTGTTATGATGACTGCAGACAAAGTTAAGGTAATCTTGGAAAAGATAAAAATAGCTCAAGATCGACAAAAGGCTATGCATATAATCGGAGAAAAGATTTAGAGTTTGAAGTTGGTGATATGGTGTTTTTGAAAGTGACTCCTTAGAAGGGAGTAATTCAGTTTGGAAGACGAGGAAAGTTGGGTCCTGGATATATAGGGACGTATGAGATCATTGAACGGATTGGCCCAGTTGCTTATAGATTGGCCTTACCGGAAGAATTCTCACGAATTCATAATGTGTTCCATGTTTTTATGTTCCGAAAGTACATTTTCGATTCTTCACATATATTGAAGGACTTGCCTATGGAAATTGAGGAAAATTTAACTTATGAAGAGCAACCGGTTGAGATTTTGGATAGAAAGGACCAAGTTCTAAGGACTAAGACTATTCCATTAGTGAAAGTTCTTTGGAGGAATCATTCATATGAAGAAGCTACATGGGAAAGGGAGGAAAATATGCGGACTCAATATCCTCACTTGTTCAATCAAGTTGGTAAGTAAATTTCGAGGATGAAATTTTTCTAAGGGGGTAAATTGTAACAACCGAGGTTACGTACAATCATGTAAAGTTAAATCCCTAAAATTTTAAGGACAAACTTGGAAATTGGTAAGAAGTTATAAGTGAAGGAATTAAAAGAAGAAATGATCAAATTGAACAAACTAAAAAAAAGTTTAGGGGCTTAATGGTTATTATAAAAAGTTGAAGGACCAATGGGCAATTATACCAAAAGTTGAAAAATATCTTTTAGTCATCTTATTATCTTAAAATTTCTAGAAAATTTTCTTCATTTCTTTATGAGCTAGACGGCCACCCTCCCCTCTCATTCTTTCAAATTCTCTTCATCTCCTTCAACATTTCTCTTCAAGTATTCCACTAAAATCGCAACAACAATCACATCCAAGGTTAGTTTCTTGATAAATTCTTCCTTTTCTTTAGATATTCTACTTGAGCATGCTAAGATCTTAGCTCCATAAACATGTTAAGGTATGAAATCCATCTATTAAGTATGATTTTTACTCACCTTTGGCAAGAATTAAAAGGATTTGAATGCATGAACAAGAAAATAGGAAGAAAAAGCAAAACAGGGGAAGTTGAGCATGCTTGCTGTTCGGATTTTCTGGGTTTGGAACAGCTGGTTTTGTATTTTTTCTAGAAAATAGACTTCAATACCAGAATTTTGGTTTTTGAATCACCCAAAATTGATAAGCGGTTAAAAAGATAAAATTCGGTGAAGTTGGTTGTTCTGTGTTGACCCCTGTTTCGGCATAGTTTCGGGATTTATCAAATTTTATCAAGATTATGTTATAATTGTCTAAGTTAGTTTTTTTTTTTCATAAAGTAGACTTATTGATTGAAATAAACCAATTGGAATCACTTCAAAATTCCTTACCAAACTCCAGTTATGATTTTATAATCTAGCTTGATAGTAAGGAATTTATTGCTTAAGAGAAATATAGTACTAAATGATGGTTATGGATTATGAAAATCTCTAAGGCATGGAGTACTAGAAAGGAATTTGATAAGGACATGAATGTGGAGTTGAATTATGGAGAAAATGATTATGGAAATGATATTAAAAATTAAGGATATGTTGTTTTGAGTATGAGAAATTAGTATTGACTGTGGGGTAGATTAATGGGACTTAAGTTGCATTCATAATTGTGTAATGCTTTGAGCATGTATAGATACTAATTATCGTTAATCTCTAGGCCACGTAGATCCGAGGTCACCTGTGGCTCCCGAAGTTTCAGATCGAGGTGTATAGTGAGAATCTCAAGGATTGTGAGTAGACGACAACTATAGTTATTTGAAATGTCTTTAATTATAATTATAATTTTTTTTTGCATGATATGTATTTTACGTATTAAAGGTATATACGATATATAATCATATGAATTGATTTGTTATTAAAGTACACTTATGTCAAGAAATATTATATCGAGTAAGTTGGTTGATTTATGAAATATGATTATACATAGAATTTGACGTACATGGTTTTGGCTCCACCTGACTTAATGTATGAGATTATACCCTTGATCGGAATACGGGAGCTGCGTGCTATGCCTTTGTGGCGAGAGCCACCTCCAGAGTCCCAATTCCTTGATATTAGACTGGGGTATGGGAGCTGCGTGCTACGCCTTTGTGGTGGGAGCCACCTCCAGAGTCTCTATCCCTTTATATTAGCCTTTTGGAGGCACATCATAGCGACACATATGCCTTTGAGGCGTCCTATGATGGTATTGGGCTTTGGGGTCGGCTACTAGTATGGCTACATGGATATTGCCTGGTTATTTCATGGATGTATTCTTATGCATGACAGTAAGTTGGAGCCCAACTATACGTAACCTGATTTACTTTACAAATTTTATACATTGATTTAATATTATAATATTATTATACATTTGAAAATTTCGCTACATCTTTGAATTACTCATTATGGTTTTACTATTATTTATTTTGAAAATGTCAATTATGCTTTACAGGTGACCATTATAATTTTCACACGCTTTAAATGTTGTGTACTCAGTGAGATATTTATATATCTCACCTCTTCTTATTTCTCATTTTCAGGTCACAGTTAGGTGTCGGGATTGCTGCCTTCTTCTACTCTCCACTTCAAGAGTATATTGACGTGGTGGACATCATATCTAAATTTCTAGAAGATTTGATCTCTTGATATTTTTATCTAGTAAACCTTGCTGAGATAGGTTTACTTCTGGATATATTATATATATTTGAAGATATGAGACAATAGATCAATATGTTTTAACTTGAGTATAAATTGATCATGGATAATTTTTGAATATGCATGGATATATGTGATAATAGTATTGAAAAATATTACTGGTTGAGGATATGAATTGAGTGTTATTTGCAGGAGGGTTATAGTTGAGACAGAAAGGAAACTCTACCGGATTTTAGATAGATTATCCGGACAGGGTGTTTCACTCTCTCTCTCCCTTTTTTTTTCAGATTTTTCTTTTTTGAAAATTCAAAAAAAAAATTAAAAATTTAATCCAAAAGAGAGAGATATATATATATATATATTTTTTTTAATCAAAAACTTAAAATAATTTTTAAAAAATTTGGGTACCTTCTCATGAATTTTTTTCTTCAAATACCAAATTATGAAAAGAAATATACTTCAGGACTAATTTATGTATTAACCCTAGAATTTATGAAAAGAGATAAATTTTATTATTTTCGGCTATAAATGATTTTGTTGTGAAGCATCTAATAATAGTAACCGGTATGGGAACAGACAACAGAGTCAGAGCGGTATATATATATATATATATATATATATATATATATATATATATATATATATATATATATATATCCCAAGTTTCCTAGCCAATTATTATGACCTTGATAGATATATTCAACACAACATTCATCACCATCAGATTCACTATAATAGACTGAAGACAGATAATTCTACGTATTATATATATATAATCTTTATCAAATTGTGTGCTGACTGAAAACTCCATGTGATTTATTTATTGCCTTGCAGAACCATCATAATATGATCCTGCCATGCATGCACTACGTCTATAATAATTTAATTCCCCCACTCAACAAGTGCCTGAAAGAAAGAATTAATTGTTAAGAGAAAAATTGCTAAAAATTATGGACAAGGCAGTACTGCTGCAGCAGGCTGAAGGAGAAGAGAGAAGATGGGGTACTACTACGTCTACCTTTGTGGAGCAGCTGAAGAAGGTGAGTTACATGGCGGCGCCAATGGTGGCGGTGTCGGTGTCGCAGTATCTTTTGCAGGTGATATCGTTGATAATGGTGGGTCATATTGGACAACTTCCTCTTTCTGGGGTTGCCATTGCCACCTCCTTCACTAATGTCACTGGCTTCAGTTTACTTGTAATATGCTGCTACCTCTCTAGTCTCTTTCTCTTTTTTTTTTTTTTTTTTTTGTCTGCACTTAATTTTTAGAATTTGAACCAACTTGCTTTAAATATATTTAAAATTTTGTGTTTCTTGACGAGTGCTTATTGGTTGTGATTAATCTGTGTTATTTCTAAAAGTATTATATGTTGATATAATTATTATAATATTTTTTCTAAATAAGGAAATGGTATTATATATACACCTCTCAAGAAGCATTTATAAATAAAATCAAACCAACAAATCTTAACCCTAATATAGGGGTCAGATACAAGATCCAAGACAGACAAATATTTATGTCGGGTATTAGAATCCTCTTCCTTCAATCATTTCTATCACCAACATCCTCTCTTCAAGTTCTAATAGTTTCATATTTATTTATCACCTCAACCATGTCTCTTTTGATCTCCGGTTCAACTTTTTACCTTGCATAATGTCAATTTGCTCCATTATTCAAAAGGTGCATTCCTCGTTATGCATCCTATGTGACCAAATCACCGTAAACGGTTTTCTTTTACCTTGTCCTATATCTTTATTTCTAACTCTGTCCTTCTTAATCTTACACTCATCTTTTGTATATCCCATCGAAATCTTAAAAAATCCATCGAAAAATTCAAAATCTGAATTTTCTAGTGAAAAAAAAAAAACCCAAAACCTTGAAATTTTTTTTTAAAAAAAAAAACATATTTTTTCTTTTCATTTTTTTTTTAATAAAAAAACCTAAAAATTTTGAGCTCGCACCCGAAAATAAAGCTTTTGTTTTGTTTTTTTATTTATTTATTTTAAGAAAACAATAAAAAATCTTATCTAAAATGTTAGTTTCCAAAACTAAAACCTTAAACTAAATTTTTTGCTCTCTCTTTTGCTTCTGTTTTTGTGTTTACTTCTTGTCTCTTGTTTTTTTTTTTTGGCCTCTAATCCTTGTGCTTATGGAGGGTTGCTATTTATAGGAGTTTTGGGTAGAAAAAGTAGGGTTTTGTTATTAAATTCAGAGGATCGGATTTGTCAAGGCAAATCAGAACAGATCCGATTCTGATCCAACTTTTCTTTTATTTTTGTTTGATCCTCAAGTATTTCCGAATTAATTTATGATTATTTTATTTCCAACACGATTTAATTCTTCCCAAAAAACTTCAAATGGATTTGACCGTTTGCACTTCCTTTTTTTGTTTGCTAGATTTTCTCTTTTTTTTTTTTTTTTTTTATTTTCTGAAATTTTGATTTTTTAAATTATTTTAGAACTTTTCAGAATAAACAAAATAAAATAAATAAGGAAAAATAATAATATAAAGTAAAAGAAAAGAAAAGAAAAGAAAGGCAAATGAGATAATCATGGATCAATCTACTTGGGGTTTCAAAGCCCAATTTGGGTTGTAAAGCCTATAACTCATCAAAGTCTATTTAGGCCGACAACGTCCTGGCCTAGTGGCTAGGAGCTGTAGTGGCATGCATGATGGCTCGTGTTTGAGCCCTTGTAACCCCTCCCCCATCCCCAACCTTAATACTGAACAAAAAAAATCAAAGTTTATTTAGCAATTAAAACTTAAAAATTCAAAACCCAAAAATAAATTGAGGTCCAATATACGACTCAAAGGTCCAAAATTTGGACTAGAAATCGATTCATAAAAAATGTTGACTTTCAATTTGAGAAATCGATTTTAGACTCGAGTTTGAATTTAAAATGTATTTGATTCAAATTAAATGTTCGAAAGAATTTAATTTGATAATCAAAAGCAATTCAATTCAAATTAAAAAAATGTTTTAAAGACCCCAGACAAAATTAGGTGTCTCGATCTATACTGCATAATGTCAATTTGCTCCGATCATTTCGATCATTCTACATGTGCATCCTTCGATATCTGTCCTATATGGTCAATCACCGTAAATGGTTTTCTCTCACCTTATCCTCTAAAGGAGCTATCCCAACATGGAGACAAATATTCTCATTTCTAACTTTGTCATTCTTAATCTTACCACACATTCATCTTAACATTCGCATCTCGGCTACACTCATATTTTGTATATGTTGCTTCTTGTTAGCCCAACATTTCGTATCGTATAGCAAAGCATGTCTGATAGCCGTCCTATAAAATTTTCCCTTCAAACTCAATGGTATATTCACACAAAATTCTTGTCGCACTTCTCCACTTAAGCCACCCAGCCTTGATCTTATGATTTACATCTCCATCAATCTCCTCATCTTTCTAAATCATCATCCCTAGGTACTTAAAGCACTTCATTACTGGTATTATTTGACAATCGAGTGTGGTCACATCTTGATCATTATTCTTTTTTTTTTAGTAAACGTACACTCCATACACCTAGTCTTCAATATGCTCAATCTAATTCCCCAAGCTTCTATTGTTTGTCTCCACAACTCTAATTTGGTATTAACCCCTTATTTAATCTCATCAATCAATACAATATCATTTGTAAATAGCATACACCAAGGTATTGATTCATCTTGAATGCCTTTTGTTATCCCATCCATTACTATGGCAAAGAAAAAAGGACTCAATGCCAATCCTTGATTCACCCCTATTGTAATAAAAAACTCATCCATCATTCCACCACCATTTTTACATTCTTAACTTCTCCCTCGTACATATCCCGTATTATACTAATATATTTGAGAAAAACGCCTTCTGGTTCAAAGCCCACCAAAGAACGTCTCTAGGTACTCTATCATATGCTTTCTCTAAATCAATAAAAATCATGTGTAAATCTTGTATTGATACTTTAAACCTCTTAATAAGTTGTCGTAAGAGATGGACCGATTCCATGGTGGATCGTCCTGACATGAAACCAAACTGATTTTTTTGCAATCTTAGCATCATGTCGTAAATGTTGTTCAATAACCCTTTCTCAAAGTTTCATAATATGACTCATAAGTTTTATTCCTCTATAATTTAAGTAATCCTAACTGTTGCCTTTATTTTTATATGAAAACACCAAGGTACTCTTCCTCCACTCATCGAGCATCTTATTATTTCGTCAAATCTTGTTAAACAAGTTCGTCAACAACCTAACCCCATCCTCAATGAAGCATTTCCAAACCTCGACAGGTATTGCATGTGTGCCTACTGCCTTTCTTGTCTTCATTTGGTGCAAGACCTCTTTGACCTCAAGATGCTTTATCCTATGCATGTCGTAATTTAGGTCCTCTAACGGTATAGCCAGGTCACTTAAAATATCCTCCATCTTCCTTTAATCTCCTCATCTTTCACTAATACTATATGGTTGTTATCCTTAACACACCTAACAGATCCCAAAATCTCTAGTCTTCTTCTCCCTCATCCGAGCAAACCTATAGATATCATTCTCTCCATCTTTTGAGTCCAATCTATTAAAAATATCTTTATAGACGCTCGCTTTAACCTCCCTTACAACTTTCTTGGCCTCTTTCTTTACTAGGTTATATTTCTCAAAACTCTATACTACTTCCTAAGTTACTACAGCAAATTTATTTGTTCTTAATAACTACCTTTACTTCCTCATTCCACCCTGATTCACCAAGTTCCTCTTTAGCCACCCATCTAATACAATCAGTCATCTTATTCCACATTACACTAGGATCAACATTAATTTCTAAATTCACCTCTTTGATTAGCCTATCCATGAAAAATACTTGTGTGTCCCATTCAACCTCTCAAGAAGCATTTATAATTGTTAAAAATAGAAGTTAATTTTATCTCCAAACTACCTCAATCTTTTGGTTCAAAACTAGAAAGCTTATTATTATTTTTTCCTATATGTATGAAAGAGGAAAATTTAATAAACAAAAAACTAGAAAGGTTATTAATTTTTTCTGCAGACTTTCAAAACCATAAAATCTTTTGGTTCAAAATTTTGATGACGTGGCATTTTTATGTAGCTAGCTAGAAATTAAATGTTTGGAGTCTATTAAATTGAAAAGAATTAAGCACTTTGAGTTGAATATGTAAAAAGTGCTTAAAAAAAAAGTGCTTCTCATGTTAATTGATCATTTGTCTTTGTCCAAGCGCTACGATTGTTCTTAAAAACGTGAAACCAATCTCATCCAAAGACTTGAGAACGATCCTTCACTCTATTTACCAAATTTGAGTCTTTTTCTTTATTCCAGGATTTCCATATTTCTTTAGTTTTACACCATCTTTTTCTTGCACTATTTTTTATAAGTACATATTTTCTATAAATCATGAAATAATGCCCTCGATTTGCCCTACAGTTTGCATATGGCACTTAGTAGCATCATTTGTAGTTAATCAAAAAATTTCTTAAATGATGGCTAACACTAAATTCACATGCCAAGCAGTTTGGATTGGCTGGTGCATTGGAAACTCTAGGTGGTCAAGCTTATGGAGCAGAGAAATATCAAAAGCTTGGAACCTACACTTATTGTTCAATACTATCTCTCCTTACAATTTGCATTCCACTATCCTTCCTCTGGGTATTCATGGACAAACTATTAACATTGATGGGTCAAGACCCTCAAATTTCAGAGGTAGCAAGCATATATTCAATCTGGCTCATACCTGCACTCTTTGCTGATGCTATTCTTCAGTCATTAGTTCGCTACTTCCAGTCCCAGAGCCATATTCTTCCATTGTTTTTGAGTTCTTGTGCATCTATATGTCTCCATGTACCTCTCTGTTGGGCTCTAGTATATAAAACAAATTTGGGGTTTAAAGGGGCAGCATTAGCAATCACAATTTCTTTGTGGTTTAATGTGGTCTTGCTGGGGATTTACATGAGATGCTCAGCTACTTGTGAGAGGACTCGGATCTTCATCCTGAATGACATTTTTATAAGCATCAAGGAGTTCTTAAGCTTTGCACTCCCTTCTGCTGTAATGGTTTGGTAACTTTATAATCAAACTTGTCCCTCATTCTTCCTTTTTTGTTAGTTTCTTTTCTATTACTTTTAAAAATAATATATGTTTCTTTTCATTCCTATAATTAGTTTTGAATGGTGGTCATTTGAGCTCCTTGTACTGCTATCTGGGCTTTTACCGAATTCGGAACTTGAAACATCAGTTCTTTCTATATGGTATGCTCTTGAAACTTATGTTGCTCCGACTCTTCATTTTTCTTGAAGTATCCATATCCGACACCCGTGTCCGTCACATATCCGGACATGGGTATGGGGATATGATCCTCTAAGGACCTTCCAAATACATGAAAATCTTGAAAAAAATTGAAAATACCTGTGTTGGACACATACATGTGTCCGACACTCACACCCGAATCCGAGTAGCATAGCTTGAAACTTCAGTTCTTTCTACTTAATTTTTTTTTCAATAAGAATTAATGTTACTCATTTCTCTTAAATTTTCTGATGAGAAGCCTTTCAACCACATCATTACACTATTTCATACCATATGGGGTTGGAGCTGCTGCAAGGTTAGACTCAAATCTGTTATATATTCCGTATGTTATTGGTAAAGATTAATGTTGTTTAAAAGTAACATGAATTTCATGTGCATTGAAACATACATGCAATGCAACTGCCTTTTTTTGCAGCACTCGAGTTTCAAATGAACTAGGGGCAGGAAATCCACAGTCAGCTCGAGTAGCTGTTAATGTCGTAATGGTACTTGGAGTTACGGAGGCGGTGATTGTCAGCATTACTCTCTTCAGCTGCCGCTATGTTTTCGGATATGTATACAGCAATGAAAAGGAAGTTATTGATTATGTTGGACAAATGATTCCCCTAATTTCTCTCTCTGTCATTGTAGACAGTTTACTAGCAGTTCTTTCTGGTCAGTCTCCTACCTTGTTAGAAAATTCATTGCATTAATATAATTACGCTTACAATTAGCAATAGATTTGATCAGTTCCCTGTCATAACCTATGTTACCCGAACTCTGGGTGAGCATCGGATATGTGTCCAATATGAGTATACTCAATTCTTTCTATGTTTTTTCATATATTTGGAAGATCATATATCCTATATACATGTCTAAACATGTGTCGGACACGAATATTTAAAAAAATAAAAATAAAAATCCGGATAACATAGGTCATAATGTCTATATGCACTCAAATGATTGATGATTCTTTATAGTATTCCTTGTTTGTATCTTTTTGGGTGAATTCAGTTATAATTCCAGTTTCTCGCATGCGTCAGGTGTTGCCAGAGGAACCGGGTGGCAGCACATTGGAGCCTATGTGAACCTTGGGGCATACTACCTAGTTGGAATTCCGGTTGCTGCTCTGTTGTGTTTTGGTCTAAATTTTAGGGGAAAGGGACTTTGGATTGGAATATTGACAGGATCCTCTTTACAATTACTTCTGCTAGCTCTAGTTACTAGTTTCACAAATTGGCAAAAACAGGTTTCAATTATAAACACTTTTTTTTTATGTCAACTATTCTACTTTCATTTGGTTGCTAGTGGAATGTTTGGAAGGAAAGAAAATTAACTTCTTCAATTGGAATGTTGCTCTTTGTACTGTTCAGCTGAGTGAAATATTTCCTATGGATATTGCAGGCAACCAAGGCACAGGAGAGAATGTTTGAGGATAAATTTTCCTATGGATTAGCTTGAAGAAGCTAAAAGCCAAAACAAAAATAAAAATGCAGTTTGGGGGAAAGAAATGTTGGATGTTAAGCCTTTTGCTTCATCACCTTGGTTGAGAAACAAAATCATCAATTATTGATCATGAGAATGTGTTTCAAAAAACATTTAAAGAGGAACATATGATATGAACTGCAATTTTGAAGCTATCAACATTTGATGTAGTAATATATTAGTATTTAGTTTATTACATTACAAACTTCATCTTAGGGGCATGCTCAAGTAGATTTGACAATCTGTGTATTCGTGTCGTGTTCATGTATTTTCACGTCATAATCGTGTTTAAAGTATTATATATTTATATAAATTTTGATACGTTAATAATTCGTGTTTATATAGATTTTCAAACGTTCGTGCATTCGTGTCATGTTCGTGTTATTTTTTCGTGTCTTATCGTATTTTTTGTGATGTTTTAGTTATTTTTCTTGTGTCGTGTTCGTGTCTATAATCGTATCGTGTCCTAAGTTACCATATTTATGCTAAGTTCTTATGAAATTCCTCTTTTTTAATTATTTATTTACTACATGTTGATATATAAACCTCTAAATCACATGTTAATATAGGATTAAGACTAGTACGAAAGTGAGAGAAATTTCTTTATTTGATTGGAGTAAGATCGTTTTTTTAAATATTCATAATTGTAGATATGCTAATAGATGTTTAATTTAACATTCCATGCTTGATGAAATCCAGCTTTTAATTACTTTTCGTCCCAATTTTTTATGTATCTTTCTTTTTTTTGAATATATCAAAATCATGTCCTATTTCCTTTTCGAACATCTAATATCTTTAATTTTTTATATTTTAAATATATTTCTCAAAAGACAATTCTAAATTTATTTTTGATGTTAATCTAATTTTTTTATTCACCATAAAAACAAAATATTAACACATAAAATGGGACAATAAGAGAGTACTAATTATGGAGGTTATAGTATGAATTTAGTCATCTACTATATATAATTTTTGAATCCTTAAAATTCAAAGGATTTTTTTGAAATTGTTTAAAGATAGTTTTGTCCTAATTTATATATATATAAAATTAATGGGTCTTGCTCACCACGTGTCAAGCTCCTTTGCTTGACATGTGGTGAGTTTTTTTAGTTTTTTTTTTTTTTTTTTAAAGATTTTTAGCTATATATATTTTTTTAAATAATGTATTTAAAAGGGTTGATCTGCACGATAACTCACAGCTCGATTTAAGATCCGTACCCGACCCGTTCGGAAAAGAAATTAAAAAAAAATTTAATTTATTAATTAATAATTATTTATTTATTTATTTATTTTTAGTTTTAGTTTTTAGTTATTTATTTTTATTTTATTTTTAAATGATGTATTTAAAAGGGCTGGTCTGCACGTTGATTCGCGGGTCGATTTAGGATTCATACTCGACCCGCTCAGGAAAAAAATAAAAATAAAAAATTTAGTTTTTTATTTTTATTTTTTTAAATAATGTATTTAAAAGGCTTGATCCATACATTGACTCGTGGGTCAATTAAGGATTCGTACTGGACCCACACGAAAAAAAAAGGTAAAAGAGATTATTTTATTTTATTTTTAAATGATGTATTTAAAAGAGTTGGTCCGTATGTTAACTCGCGGGTCTATTTAAGATCCGTACCCGACCCGTTTAGGAAAAAATAAACAAAAAAATTATTTTATATAATTATTTTTAGTTTTTTATTTTTTATATTATTTTTAAATGATGTATTTAAATGGGTTGATTTACACGTTAACTTGCGGGTCTATTTAGGATCTGTACCCGAGACGCTCGAGAAAAAAAAGTTAAAATAAAAAATTTATTTTATTAATTACTTTTGTTTTAATTTTAAATGGTGTATTTAAAGGGTTGACTCATACGTTCACTCGCCGGTCAATTTAGGATTCGTAATTGTCCCACTTGGAAAAATTGAAAAACGAAATTTATTTTATTTTATTAGTTTAATTAAATTTAGTTTTTCTTTTAAATGATGTATTTAAAGGGGTTGATCCACACATTGACTCACGGATCGGTTTAGGATCCGTACCTGACCCGCACGGAAAAAAGTGAAAAAAGAAATTTATTTTATTAATTAGTTTTTTTATTATATTTTTAAATAATGTATTTAAAAGGATTAGTTCGCATGTTGAATTGCCGGTCGATTTAGGATTCGTATTCGACCAACTAGAGGAAAAAGTTAAAAAAAATTTATTAATTGTTTTAATTTTAAATGATGTATTTAAAGGGGTTGGTCTGTACATTGACTAACGGGTTGATTTAGGATCAGTACTTGACCGGCTCGGGGGAAAAGTTAAAAAAATATTATTTTATTAATTATTTTAATTTTACATGATGTATTTAAAGGCGTAGGTCCGCATATTGAGTCGCGGGACGATTTAGGATCCGTACCCGATCCTCTTGGGAAAAAAAGTAAAAAACGAGCTTGTTGCTAACCTATGTAAGAAAAAACAAACCACAAATTTATTTTCTTATTTATTATTTTTTACCTCCTATAAATAAAAATATTGTTGGTAAATCCGAGCTCATGCTTAAACATAAATATCAAAATATAGCAGCGGAAGGTAAATAAAGAACCACCCGGATAACACAGGATCTATAGATTTTGATTTACATGGGTTTAATGGCTAATAAAACATTTAAATCAACCATATGTTTAGAGATTACCTACTTAAAACAGGTGATGGATCCTTCTCCAAGGTATGATGATTCACTTGTGCTAACAAGTTGATCCTCGGATCATAATCAAAAGATCATCACTCAGTGTTTATCTCTCACTGTGCCGATCTCACTAAGAAACAATGAAGATACGGCAAGACGCACACCAAAAGGAAATTGCGGCAACAAGAAGAACAGACCACAAAGAGGTGGCGGCTAGGGTATTTTGCTCTCTAATACTTTCTCTTTGGAAACAAGCTTTTTATTTTAGCAAAATTAGAATGTTCAAGGTCTAAAGAACACTTTCTTAGGCTGTTAGGGCTTGAATATATCATATATATTCAAGTGAAAATCCTAACCTCTCTCCCTAAAGGTGATCGGCCAACACTTGTAGCTTATGCTACAAGTCTTTCATTAATCCACTTAAGGCTTGTTCTAGATGGATTAAGAGGTCCAATATACTAACAATTAGTAATATTGGGCCTACTAACTTAACTCTTTAAGTTGGGCCAATCATCTTTAGTAAACAGACTTAAATTAGAATAGGTGGACCTATTATAATTTCATGCACATATTAGGTTAGATCAAGAATTAAGCAAAGTAAATTAATTCTCAATTAAATTTCTTTCTCATCATGAGCGATTCATGTCTTTGATCAATGAATATCATCACATGGTATCATACCGAAATATTGCACAGTCATTCATATATCCTTGAACATCTCACTAGCTTACTCACTTAGACTTGTCTTCATAAGACTAGTCTATTCTTCTTGTTTCATTAAGACATCATCTTTGAATTTCACAAATCTCAATTATGTCTTAATTAATCTTAATTAAACACTTCAATCAAGTTCTCAAAATAGATCTTTTATTCCATTAAGTTTTACCTCAATAGAATACCATGTTTCATCCATGCATTATTGTTCTTATATGTGTGACCTTTAGGTTCCCAATATGTTGGCAATGAACATAAGTTAATCTCATTAAATTATCCTCATAGATCAAGAGCGAGATCTAGCAACCCTTCATGACCACCCAAATATTGCGAAATCGATATGACCTTTTAGAAACCTTTCAGTAACTAGCCTATCAGTGTAATACGGTCCTTTCACCTGATATCCCGGAAAGTCCATGAGCATGGTGCAGTATCTACTCATGTTCAATCCATATTAGTTCTTGCAGCTTATGGTTAACCTTATGAATTTAGAGAAATGATTTCTCCTAAACCTATCATGCTTTGGCCAAAGACTTCATTTAGTTAACCCAAGCCAAGAACAGATGAGATATGTTTCCGTTGTCATTTGGAGTGGTGAATCCTCTCTGGATCACTCATTCACCTTCGTATGGTTCATGTCATACCCAAAACCACCCTACCATAAGCATCCCTTATCGGGACCCATTCGTGATGGAATCAAAGTATGACACTCTCATACAAGATGACCTGATATCTCAAGTCCGAGGACTAATTTACACGACTGGCACGTGAGAACATTTCCATAGACACTAGAGTGACAATACCAAATAGAGTTCTCACACGGGCCATGTTCAGTGAACTTGTTCAACAGATAAGCACCTATATGTTATCCCAAGTATCCCTCATACTTCAACCTATGAGATTGGTTGCTTACTTCATAAGTAAGAAGACTTAACATATACTAGTCTTGCCAATGCCCCGTCTTGGCAATACGATGACCAGGAACAATTTAAGGAATAAGACTTTGATGCATAAGTATCTCACAATTATAACTATTTATACTTCTTTTGCAAGGCCATTATGTTCCATGGGCTTCATCATATTAGTACTTAATAACTCTTTATTGTCGTACTAACATGAAGGAAAATCTTGTATCACTATTGAATAGTGATGGGTTTGCTTTATTAACTGTATAACCTAAGCCTAATCAGATTGGCTCTAGGGCATATACCAACAAATATATAGTATACAATAAAGTCTAAATATTTTTAAATATATATATAAATAACATTTGAAAATGCATTTATATTACATAATTTATAAATAAACAATTATTATAAATTTAATTTTCATAATTAACAAAATATAATTAAATTAAGATTATTACAATTTAAAAATAAAAATTATTATTTAATAAAATATAATTTAAAATTAATTTATTATTATTAATTAATTAAAAAATTTATAAAAAAAATAAAAGTACCACAGCGAAGCGGGGTTTTTTTTTTCTAGTTTTATTATTTTAATTTGTCAGTTTTAGTCTCCCTCACTAAAAGAGAACAATCGTATAGCCACGAGAATTTTTTGACAAATTTTTTGTTTTTTGCTAAAAGTCAGGTAACTGCTATGGATTTTTGACTGAACATAGGGATAAAGGTTTTGCTTTTTTATCTTTCTCTATGAAATTTTCATGATAATTTACAATGAAATTTTTAGCGACGAAAGTTACTGTCACTAAAAGTTTGGGCCATGTTATTATGGCGCGTGATTTTTCGACATAATATTTCATTGAAAAATTCGTCGAAAAAAATAATTTCTGAAAAATGAATTTCAAAATTAATTAATTTCATATGAAAATTTTTTTGTCAGTAATAAGCGAGTTATCAATGAATTTTCGTCGAAAAATGTGCAGCATGAAAAAATTTTAATTTTTTTTTAACTTAAATAAAACCCTAATTTCCCTACCCCTTTGTTCATTTTGAGCTTAGTCTCTCTCTGATCCACATCCCTCTCCCTTACTCTGAGGGTGCCCCTAACCTGTGCCCTTCTCTCCGTGCCTCATGCGCTGCAGCCCCCCATACGCGACTCCCCCTCTCTCACTGATGGTGCTTTGTCTAAAGGCTTAATCGTTTTTTGTCTAGAAGGCTTCTATCTCCGTAACTTTTTTTAAAAAAAAATTGCAGGCGCATGAGGCGCTTTGCCAAAAAATGTGCAGCAGTAGGGAAAATAAATAAAGGAGTAGGGAAAATTAGGGTTTGATTTTAGTAAAAGAAAAAGTAATTTTTTTCCTGCTACTTAAAGTCGAAAAATGTGCTTTGTCTTAAAAAAAGATGATCTGAATGCATAATATTGATATGATAACAATACAAAAAACAAAGCTTAAATGTATGGAAGAATCACAGATTTCTTATCTCTGGGGACATCATAATTTTGATTGGAAGTTTTTTGCTTTTCAAGGTAATTCAAGACGGTTGCTAATGATATGGGACAGGGTAGTTTCAAAAGCATTGATTGTCGGTTATAATAGACTCATGATGGTGAAAGATAGGTGGATTCAATGGAATTTGAAAAGTGTGATATGCAATATCTGCACCCCATGTGATTGGCTTGGAAAAAGGGTTATGTGGGAAGAGATACTAACAGTTAAGAAGGCTATTGTATGATAGATAAGTATGAAAATGCTTGGAAAGTGTGATATGCAATACTAAAAGGGTTCTTGGATAGACCTGTCAATTAGATGGGTTGGGTCAATTTTGGGTTCAGATCGTTTTGGGTTTGGGTCATTTTGAGTTTAGGTCACTTCAGGCTCGGGTCATTTCAGGTTCTGGTCATTTGGGTTTGACACTCGGGTTATTCGGGTTCGGGTCATTCTAGTTCGGATCATTTTAGGTTTGACACTCGAGTTCAAGTCATTCTAGTTTGGGTCATTCCGAGTTTGACACTCAGGTTATTTGAATTCGGGTCATATTGGATTCAATTTATTAATTTTTAAAATCGAATCAGATTAAATTTAAATAGGTTATTTGATCGAATCAGATTTTATTTAAATTTTATTGAAAGATAAAATAGAAAATTTTATTATATTATATTTAAAAATAAATAGGATATTATCGTGTATCTGAAATCGTTACATGAATCTATTTAGATATTTGGAAAATATAAAATTTTATGTGTCATGATCCCACACTTCCACATCATGAGGTATTGTCCGTTTTGGCTCCGCAGAGCTTCATGGTTTTGTCCTACAAAAGGGTTCTTACTAGTGGAAGGTGTGCCACCCGTTATAAGCTTAGGTCTCTCACCAATCTCCTGTTGATGTGGGATTTGTCTAGAGACATTTCACTGACCCCCTTACGGGACTCAGCATCCTCGCTGAGGTTTACGCCACCAGCGAGCATAGAAAGATGGCTCTGATACCATCTATCATGGCCCTACACTTCCACGTCATGAGGTATCGTCCGCTTTAGCTTCGTAGAGCCTCACGGTTTTGTCCTACAAAAGGGCCCTCGCTAGTTGAAGGTGTGCCACTCCTTATAAACCCAAGTCCCTCACCCGTCTCCTGTTGATTTGGGATTTGCCTAAGGGCATTTCATTATGTTTCTTGAAAGGTTCGGACCTTAATAAGTAACTCTTAATACTAAAAATTTTACCAAGTGAACCAATCTTAAAAGTTGAAATGATTTTCTACTAAAATTAAATTAGATTTAAGAACTTTACTTAAAAGTTTAATTATCAAGTGTAATGAAATATAATCATAAATGCTTATTCAAAATAAAAATATAATAATAAATGTTATGAAATTAAATTAGTTAATTATGCTAAATATTTTTAAATTTTAAACATAATGTATAAAATTAAATTAATAAAAATGTTATAATAAGTAAAAATGCAATTCTTAACATATTGAAATATATAATATTTTTGTATAATGTATAATTCTTATTAGAGGAGGGATCCACCTACATTAGTGTAAAACTAAACTAGTTTTACACACTTTCATAATTTTTTATACGATTAATATTTTAACAATCTGACCGTCATATTTCATGTTCTATTGACGTAGATTACGCGCGTCGAGTTTTGAGTAAATTAAAAATGTCTACCTAATTGTTCGATGTAAAAAATTTTCAATCGTTAAATATATATTTTAAAAATACAGTATTCTCGATCGATATGATAGAGATATCGGATCAATTCGAAACTTTACGTGCACGACGATGTTGGGAAATCCAAGCTCATGCTTATACATAAATATAAGAGTAAATGCTGCGGAAGGTAAACATAGAAGCACCTGGATTACCTCAGGATCACTAGATTGTGATTTATATGGGTTAATAGGCAATTAAAAAAATTAAATCACCCATATGAACAAGAGGTCATACCTACTCGAGAACTCGTAATCCCGAGTGTGTCGATCCCTACAAGATTACTGCACCGATCTGATCACTGTACAATCCATCCAAGGCCACGAGCAACTCAAGCGACTTGCCTCCAACGGTGATCCACACGGATGGTTGTTGGCACCTTCACAGCGCTTGAGAATTCGCCTGTGCTAGCGGGCTGATCTTCTGATCAAAATCAAAAGATCAATCTCCTACTAATCTCTCAATGGCCGAATACACATGAAGAACAATTCTTTATCTTTTCGGTGATACAGAAAAATAAGAGAAAAACAAGTGGAGGTTTGGCTATCATGAATAAAGCCTTGACCGATTGTTACATTTTCAGAAGACGAAAAATCATATTTTCTCTTGTCTTTGAAACCCTAAAAAACGTGATTATGGCTGAATTGTTTCTTTCTTTTCTCGTAAAAGCAAAAAAGAATTCATGCTATCTTTTCACTTAAAAAACAATGGAGAATCCATTCATTCTTTTTCTTCTTTTACGTAAATCAAGAAGGTAGAATCCTATTCCACTTGTTCTCTCTTTTCCGTAAAAACCAAAGAAGAATCCATTCATTCTTTTTCTTTCTTTACCTAAATCAAAAAGGTAGAATCCTATTTTAATTGTTCTCTCTTTTCCGTAAATTAATAATAAAGAATTCTACTAGGAACTGGCTTCCTTGGCCGGCCATAATTTTGGGGAAATAGGATAGAATTTTAATTATTTTAAAACTCTACCACTTACAGAAAAGCTCTTCTTCTCTAAGTTATCAAGTTTTAACCAAACACTTATCTAATAAGCTTGGATGAACCTAGTCATTATAATGTCCCCATTCGGCTGCCTAGAGATAGGGAAAGGATAGGAGTTTGATAAATCACAATTACTTAGTTGAGGTGAAACTCTTTCAACCTCAAGCATCCCAATTCAACCAAAACTCTAACTTTTAAAGCCAAGGTCGAACATACCCCGAATTATGTCTATATTAATTACTCAGTTTCACAGGGATAAGAGTTTGATTCTCAATCAAACTCTTAGAGTCCTAGTTGGACTCAACCAGCTCAGATTAACAGAGTTTGATTCATAACCAAACTCTTTGTTCAAGTGAAACTCTTTCACTTAACAAGTGTTAGAGTCCTAGTCAAACACTAACCCTTAGTGCCGGACTCGGACTTAGACATAATCGAAGCAATGTTTGGTTTAGTGAAATACGAGTTGATAGAATTTGATTCATGATCAAACTCTTCTAAAACGAGAAACTTTTTCTCATTTTCGGACAACTTCTTATTTTCGGCCAAGACAACTTTGTCTTAAGACATGTCTACATTTAGACATTGTCTACTTAAGACAAGCTTATCCATATTGTCTTGTTAAGACATCTTTATTTGGATTTCCCAAATCCAAATTATGTCTTAACCTATCTAAATTGAATCTTATTCAATTAGGTCCTCCAAATTAACATTTTATTCAATTAAGTCTTTACTTAATCAAATCCCAAGTTTAAGCCAACAATTCCATCCTATTGTGTGTGATCCATTAGGTTCCCAACATGTTGGTGTAGACAACTAATTTTGTCCGGGCCCGCCTAAACCAGGAAAATTCTTTCTTGTACTTTTTTTAGAATGCAGAAAATCTCTTCTCATCTTACAGATGGTCCTCCAAGATTTGTGATTCGAAGTTCAGTATGAAAAGTCAACTCAGAAAAAGTCAACTCTGAAAGTCAACCACTGAAAAAGTCAACTCCTAGTCAAAATCAAGGTTCAAAGTTGAAATGAACAATGGCAAATTTTTTTTGACAATCCGAGATCTACAACGAAAGATATAGAGTTCGGAAGATGGGTTGCGAAAATTTAGTATAGGGGAAGACCTAATCCGGCAAATTTGGGAAAAACTGCAAAGATGGCCCGATTCGGTAAAATTGAAGCCCCCAATTGATAAAGGATGAATAAAGAAATTATATGCCCAAGGCCCAGTTTGAAGTGGATCCCAAGGAAGAGCCGGTGAGAGCAAAAAGGGAAAAACGAGAAAATTCCTGAGTTTGAAAAGGAGAAAACTAAATCGGAATAGAATTTGATTGTAAAAATAGGGCATTTTCGGACCAACTCAAATTCAATATAGGACAAAGAAAGTGGAAAAAGAAAATCCAAAAATCGGACCCGTTTCGAGTAAAATCGAGGTTTCAGAGGTTGAAGGGCATTCCCGAAAAATCCCAAAGAAAATTCCGAAAAAATAGCAAACGAGCTCAAAAAATTATGAAAACTTCCAAATCTGAGTTTCATAATTTTTGGAAGAGATTACTGAAGAAAAATCCGGAATCGGAGCTCATTTGAAAAATGGCAAAGTTCGGGTGCACTAACCCGAAATTCCCAAAGATAATCACAGGAAAAATAGCAAACGAGCTCGGAAAATTATGAAAACTTCCAAATCCGAGTTTCATAATTTTTGGAAGAGATTGGTGAAGAAAAATCCAGAATTGGAGCTCAAATAAAAAAGGTGAATTTCGGGTGCACTACCGGAAATTCCAAAAGAAAATTCCGGGAAAAATAGCAAACGAGCTCGAAAAATTATGAAGACTTCTAGATCTGAGTTTTATAATTTTTGGAAGAGATTGGTGAAGAAAAATCCAGAATCAGAGTTCATTTGGAAAAGGCTAAATTTGGGAGGCACTAAACTGAAATTTCAGAGATAAATCCAGGGAAAATAGAGGATGAGCTCGGAAAATTATGAAAACTTTCAAAACCAAGTTTTACATTGAACGGGATGAGCTGGAAAAGAAAAATCCAAAATTGGGGTCCGTTTGCAATTAAATTAAGTTCGGGGGGCTAAAAGATAATTTTATCGAAGAAACCAAAAAGTGCCAATTTGCAATTAAAAAAAATGAAAGATGAAGAAATTGTTGAGATATTTCACGCCCTTGGCTTGTCAGCTCATGAATGAAGGTTGAGATTTGATTAAATTCATCCAATAGTCACTATCAAATTGCAAGATGCCATTTTTAATGTCATGAAAATATCTTGTCCATCTAATGGCCTAGGTGCTTTGTAGAAAGATGAGTACATCTTTTAATGGCCAAGATCAAATTGCAAAATAGAAATTTTATTATCATAAAAATATCTTGATATAATGTTCTATATTGTTGGAGGAAAAGATGAGCACATGATCCAAGGGCTTAGAATAGAAAAAGAAGAGAGCACACACTCTACACCAAGGGGGTAGCTGGCCATTCAAGAGGGGGAGGTTAGATTTTTTTCAAAAGGGCAGTAGCAAAAAAGGATAGAAAAAAGAGAGGAAAAAAGGGGAAAAAAATAAGAAGGCATTTTCTTACTACTCTTTGATTTGCAAAGCTAAAGCTAGGTAGCTTCTTCCATGCTCTCCTTCATGCTTTGTTCATATAATTTTGTTATTCCTTTATGATTTTCATTTTCATTTTTATTTTATTTTCTTTCATGAAATAAAATTGTTTTTCAAAACAAGTTCCAAAAGATTTATTCTTCTTCTTTTCATCAAATAACTAAGTTGTCAAACTTTTTCTACATGTTTTTCACACTAGCCGAAACCTAACTAGTGTTGTTGTACTTGTTCTTGCTTGATATCTCTTGCTTGGTTGGTTGTGGTAAGATGAATCCCTCTATATTTTGATTCATATTCATGCATTCATCTCATCCCCACTTCATTTTTTACTTAAGCCAACCAATGACTCAAAGCCAAACTCTCATAAGCATGCTTGTGGAAAAATGAAAGGTTGTGCAAGTTGGATTTTCTGATTTTCTGATTTTTCTCACCATGCATTTCTTGTCCAAATTTAATTTTTTTTTAACCACAGGTTGTAGACCCTTTAAGAAGCCTCTAGTATTTTTTTTTTTATTTTTCTATCAAAGGTTTAAAAAAGGATTTTGAGAAAGCAGTTTTTAACTCACTGTTTTGATTTTGGTAAAATTAGGTCATAGTATCCCTACTCCACAAATTAAGATGATTTTTTCCCATAGAGGTAAACATGTCCTAAGTCTACCCTAATTTTTTTCAGAATTTTTTAGGAGGGCAAAAAAATAGGTTTTCAAAACTGCCTAATGGATTTTGACAAAGCAATTTTTAACTCACTGTTTTGATTTTGGTAAACTTCGGTCATAGTATCCATGCTCCAAAAATTAAGCGGATTTTTTTCCCATGGAGGTAGACATGTTCTAGGTCTACCATAATTTTTTCATATTTTTCTGGAATTGTTTAGAAGGGCGAAAAAATAGGTTTCCAAAACTGCCAGTGAGTGTCAAATTTATTTTCAAGAAAGTAGTAATTTCTGTTTTGGTTAAGATATTAAGAGGGGGCTGATTTGGGGCATTAGGTACTGTCTAGGGTTATTTTCCATGTTATTTCAGTCATAAAATATGATTTTATAAAAGTCGGGTCAAGGGTGATCAACCTGGGTTTCAAAACTAGGAAAATAGAGCTTTTAAAGAGGGGTTCAGCCAAGGCCAATTTTTCATCCCAAAAAGTTTCGATTTTCTTTAAATCCAAGCCCAAAGTATTTCAATTTTGAAAATCCTATTTAAGTATCTTCCTAAGGTAGTTGGATACCTTTTTAGGTATACGGATGTCTTTACTTCAAGGAAGAAATACATTTCCATGCATTGCATTTTAAAAATGTTTTTACTTATCTTGTCATAAAAACGTATTTTTCGGTTTATTAAATATTTGGCGAGAATTAGTTCTTAATCTTTGCCGAGGAGGTTAGGAAATCGTTCAACGCACGTGTTTATGAAATTGAAAGACACTGGATTTTGTTTTATTCGGAATCATATAAATATCATAAGAAAGAAATATTTTTCGAGCTTTGTCGGGTTTGTCGGGAAGTGTGGTAATATTTTCCGATATATGCTATTTGTATGATTCCTCACATGAAAATTATATGTCCACGAATATTCCATGTTGATGTCATTTTATGTTCATGTTGCCTTAATTAGATTTTACCATGTCTAGCATGCCATGTCATTCACTCATGTGCCATGTCATTCATTCACATGCCATGTCATCTACATTATGCCATGTCATTCATTCAAATGCCATACCATCTATATTGCCATGTCATTCATATGCCATGTCATTCATTCACATGTCATGCCATCTAGATTAGGCCATATCATTCGCATGCCATGTCATTCATATGCCATGCCATTCATACGCCATGTCATTCTTATGCCATGTCATTCATATGCCACGTCATTCACATGCCATGTCATTCATTATGCCATATGATTCATATGTGATAACTCGTATAATTATATAGTTTTTAGTTATGTTTTATTATTTTTTTGTGTCAAATACGAGTTATTATTGTTTAGTCTAATTGTGTTTATGATCTTTATGTATTTTGGTGTTTTTCACAAGTTTCTTTGAGTGATTTCAGATTACTAGAATTAAGGGCAAATCCAGTTCAGTTCCAGTTCCGACACATTTTGCCATATCAGCTATATCTCGAGTTTCACTGAAGAAATAAGGCTGAAATTTGTAGCTGTGGAAAGCTAAGAGGCATATCTATCTTTTTCATGTTTTACACTTCTTGAAACGGAGTCGTTTTCCCTAGCGAAATTGACCATCAAGTTGGCTGATGTGCAATGACGTCTGTGCTGACCTGTTTTCGTATTTTGCCCATATCTGCTTATCCACATCAAAAAATGAGCTGATTCCAACGGCTATGGATCCGTAACTGATAGGGTAACATTTTTCTAGAAGACCATGTGATCAGATAAGGCCTGCAAAATTGACAAAATCGACCATCAAGTTGGCTGATCAAAATCGTCATGTATGACGAAAATTGTTAGAAAATGCACCCACCTATTATACCTACCTTTGAAATTTGTAAAGCTTGTCTCTTGTCATTTAGCCCTCCAAAATGTGTATAAATAGAGGGCCTTGGGTGATTGTAAGGGATCATATTGGAGATTGGTAGGATATTAGCCATTTTAACAAAATTCTCTAAGTTTTCTTCTTCTTTCTTTTCTCTAGTTTTCTTTTTCTTTAGAAAGAGCAAGAGGTTGGATAATTAATATTCTTCTTCTTCTTCTTTCTTTCTTTTATTTTCTTCTTAGATTCTATTTAATTTTATGTTTATAATGCCTATGCTAGGCTAAACTTCTATTTGGTTAAGGGTGATTTCAAAGCCCTAGACATGTTTTGTGATTGATTTTCAGATTCTATCTATCATTAATTTTCTATCAAAGTTGCTTATGTTCTTCTACAAGAATTGTTCATGATGTTGTCTTGATTTATTTAGGTGTACAACTAGATAGATCTTGATAATTATCTATTGCTAGTCTAGGAGTCTTGATCCGTGTAATTGTCTTGATTTCCTATTCATAAGTGGCAATTTGTGATTAATGATTATGGTCAAGTTTTCAATAATTGCAAAGTGGAACATAACCTAAGTTGAACAATCCGAGCTTATGTGTTTGTTGCTTAGATCAACCTATCTTTCTCATCATAAAGCTGCCATTAAATTGAATTTAGAGAGCTTATTCTAGGTTGTTTAATGGTTAGAGATTAAATAGAGAGCTTGTTCTATTTAACGACAAACTAAGGAAAGATTGGGATAACAGAGCTTGTTGTTATCTACGGTTGTTAACTTTGATAGTTGGTTGATATTGATAGATCTGAAATTGATTCTTAATGATGTCTAGTGGTGGAGAATGAAACCTTAACCATATTTTTCATATTTGATTCTTCTTACTTACTTGTTTTCTTACTTTTCTAGTTTGCTTATTTTTAAAAGTATATTTATTTTTATTGGCTGGTTATACCGCCTAATTTGTATATTAACTTTGTTTTATTTTCATTGGCTGGTTATACCGCCTAATTTAGTATATATATTTTTATTGGCTGGTTATACCGCCTAATTTAGTATATATTTTTATTGGCTGGTTATACCGCCTTGCATCTTATTCTTATTATTTACTTTAGTTTAAATCTGGCTTCAAAAACCCCTTTTCTTTTATTGTTCTTGAATTTAAGTTTTAAACTATTAACTTATAAACTAAAACCCAATCCCTGAGGACTCGACCCTTGCTAACTACTATACTTACAATTTATCTTTTTAGTGCAAGGTTAAATAAGATACACTCTTTTGGGTGCATCAAATTTTTGGCGCCGTTGCCGGGGATTGCTTTCTTTAGTTTATTAGTTTATTGGTTTATTCTTATTTTCTGTTCTAATTATTTACTTTCTTATTTTTTTTTATTAGTGAATGTTCCAAGCTCCCGAAGAAGACTTACGACTTAGGAAAATTCGGGAATTTATAACTTCTCACCAACAACCAATCGAGGAGTTGATCCAAAACATCCAAGAGGAGCAAGGAGAGATGGCAGCAGCTGACAACCGAACTCTCAAGGAGCTAGCCGCTCCGGACTTGGGTCAACAACCATTATGCATTGAATATGCTAATCTTGAGGTAGCTTTTGAATTAAAATCTGGTTTGATTCATCTTCTCCCAACTTTTCATGGTTTTGCAGGAGAGGATCCAAATAAGCACCTCAAGGAATTCCATGTAGTTTGCTCAAGCATGAGACCAACAGGGGTCACGGAAGAGCAAGTTAAGTTGAGAGCCTTCCCATTCTCTCTAGCTGATTCAGCAAAGGAATGGCTCTACTATCTACCATCCGGGACCATCACTACATGGAATGATTTGAAGAAAGCATTCTTGGAAAGGTATTTCCCAGCATCTAAGGCTGCCAACATTAGGAAAGAGATATGTGGGATTCGGCAATACAACGGAGAGTCCTTATATGAATATTGGGAGAGGTTCAAGAAACTTTGTGCATCATGTCCACACCATCAAATAAGTGAACAACTTCTCATCCAATACTTCTATGAAGGTCTCATGCCCATGGAGAGAAGTATGATAGATGCCGCTAGTGGGGGAGCTCTAGTTGATAAGACTCCCAGGGCTGCTAGAACATTAATCTCCAACATGGCAGCCAATTCTCAACAGTTCTCAATGAGACAAGATCCACCACCACAATCCAAGAGAGTTAATGAGGTAAGTATATCATCCCTTGAACAAAAATTTGATAAACTGACTTCTCTTGAAGATAAAATACAACAAATAAAGGCTTGTGGCATATGTTCAAACATAGGGCACCAAACTGATATGTGTCCAACACTTCAAGAGGATACCAATGAACATGTGAATGCCATGGGTGGATTTCAGAACCAATCAAGGAAATATGATCCCTACTCAAACACATACAATCCAGGATGGAGGGATCATCCAAACTTCAATTATGGAGGGAACCAATCACAAACTATTCCTCCACCATTTGACCACAGGCCACCGGGTTTTCAGCAAAGAGTGCAACAACCATACCAAACCCGACAACAACTACCACCCACCCAAAATTCAGGTACTTCTCTTGAAGATCTTGTTAAAGCTCTTTCTACTAATACAATTCAATTTCAACAGGAAACAAAGACAAGTATTCGAAATTTGGAGACTCAAATAGGGCAATTGGCAACAACCATGAGTCAAATGCAAGCAAGGGATTCTGGGAAATTACCTTCCCAAACCATAGTGAATCCAAGAGAGAATGCCAATGCTATAAATTTAAGAAGTGGGAAACAGCTAGAGACACCACAAAATGATAGTGCTCAAGGGGAGAACAATACCATGGCATCCTCTTCACATCCCAACGAGCCACTAAAAAAGGTAATTCCTAAACCATCCTTTCCTTCCTATATAACTCCTCCACCTTTTCCTAACAGGTTAGCAAAGTCCAAGAAGGAGGAGCAAGAGAAGGAAATTTTGGAAACCTTCCGGAAAGTAGAGGTGAACATTCCTTTACTAGATGCTATCAAGCAAGTGCCAAGATATGCCAAGTTCCTAAAAGAGTTGTGCACATCTAAACGGAAGTTGAAATGGAATGAAAAGGTAAGTGTGGGGGAGAATATGTCAGCTGTTCTTCAAAAGAAACTCCCACCTAAATGCAAGGATCCAGGTATGTTTACCATTCCTTGTAAGATAGGCAACACCAGGTTTGAGCGTGCTATGCTAGATCTAGGGGCATCTATTAATGTCATGCCATATTCAATTTATGCTTCATTGAATCTAGGACCATTAGAGGAAACCGGTGTTATAATACAACTTGCTGACCGTTCTAACACTTATCCAAGAGGAGTTGTAGAAGACGTTCTTGTACAGGTTAATGAATTGGTTTTTCCCGCTGACTTTTATGTTATTGAGATGGAAGATGAGATGTCTTCTAATCCCACACCTATTCTATTAGGGAGACCATTCTTGAAAACAGCAAGAACTAAAATAGATGTACATGATGGCACTTCAACTATGGAATTTGATGGTGAAATAATTCGCTTTAACATTTTTGAGGCCATGAGATATCCTAGTGATGTGCATTCTGTTTTTAATATTGATATAATTGACTCACTAGTGCAGCAAACTTATGAGCTAGATGGTGAAGATAGTGTGGAAATAGTCCTTAGCAACCATCTCGGAATGGGGAATGCTAAACTAGCCTTGAGTGACCATGTGGAAGGGGCACTAGAATCTTTACACTCGCTGCAACCTAAAGATGCAAGGTTTGATGTTTCATTTATTGATTTGCCTTTATCTAATGAGAAACTTCTACCTTCTATTTTGCAGGCACCAACTTTAGAGTTGAAACCACTACCGAACCACTTGAAATATTTGTTCTTAGGGGAAAAGGACACACTACCTGTCATCATTGCCAAAGAGCTCACACCTTTGCAAGAAGAGCGACTTATCCGGGTGCTTAGAGAGCATAAAACAGCAATTGGTTGGACAATTGCCGATATCAAGGGAATAAGCCCATCCATGTGCATGCACCGGATTTTGTTAGAGGAAGGGTCTAAACCAACAAGAGAAGCACAAAGAAGATTGAACCCTCCTATGATGGAGGTTGTGAAAAAGGAGATACTGAAGCTCCTAGATGTTGGAGTGATCTATCCTATCTCGGATAGCAAATGGGTGAGCCCAGTCCAAGTGGTTCCAAAGAAATCAGGTGTAACGGTGGTAACAAATAATTAGAATGAACTTGTTCCTACTAGGATTCAAACAGGATGGCGAGTTTGTATTGATTATCGTAAACTTAATTCCACAACTCGCAAAGACCACTTTCCTTTACCTTTTATTGATCAAATGCTTGAAAGGTTAGCTGGCCATTCTCATTATTGTTTTCTTGATGGTTTTTCAGGTTATAATCAGATAGCCATTGCTCCGGAGGACGAAGAGAAAACAACATTCACATGTCCATTTGGTACTTTTGCATACCGGCGTATGCCATTTGGTCTTTGTAATGCACCAGCTACATTCCAAAGGTGTATGGTTAGCATATTTTCAGATTATGTAGAGAATATCATAGAAGTGTTTATGGATGATTTTAGTGTCTATGGTGATTCTTTTGATAGATGTCTAGAGAACCTTACACTTGTACTTGAAAGATGCATGGAAACTAACCTTGTTTTGAATTGGGAAAAATGTCACTTTATGGTAGAACAAGGAATAGTTTTGGGCCATGTTATTTCTTCTAGAGGGATAGAGGTTGATAAGTCTAAAATAGATATTATGCATTCTTTACCACCTCCCACAAATGTGAGAGAGGTTCGTTCTTTTCTTGGACATGCAGGTTTCTATAGGAGATTTATCAAAGACTTCTCAAAGATCACATTACCTCTTTGCAAGCTACTACAAAAAGATGTGGTTTTCCACTTTGATGATAAATGCAAAGAGGCGTTTGAAACATTGAAGGGACTCTTGACATCAGCTCCTATCATCCAACCACCAGATTGGAATGTACCTTTTGAAATCATGTGTGATGCTAGTGACTATGCCATTGGAGCTGTTTTGGGCCAACGGGTTGGCAAAGCCTCACATGCCATTTATTATGCCTCAAGAACTCTTAATGATGCTCAATTGAACTATTCCACTACTGAAAAAGAACTTTTGGCTGTTGTATTTGCTTTAGAAAAATTTCGATCTTATTTAATTGGTACTAAAGTAATTGTATTTTCTGACCATGCAGCCCTTAAGTACTTACTCACTAAAAAGGAGGCCAAACTAAGGTTGATTAGATGGATACTTCTCTTACAAGAGTTTGATTTGGAGATAAAAGATAAGAGAGGTAGTGACAACCTGGTTGCGGACCATCTTAGCCGTTTAGTTCATGAAGATGATGCACTACCCTTGAATGAGAACTTTCCGGATGAGCAACTTCTTTTTATAAGAACAACAACTCCTTGGTATGCTGATATTGTTAATTACTTAGTTACCAAGAAGTTGCCACAAGAGTTGACACAAGCTCAAAGAAATAAGATCAAGAGTGATGCCAAATACTACATATGGGATGATCCTTACCTTTGGAAGCATTGCTCCGATCAGATTATAAGAAGGTGTGTACTCGAAACTGAATTTCAATCTATTCTCACCTTTTGTCACTCTTATGCATGTGGAGGACACTTTGGATCCAAAAGAACAGCCATGAAAGTTCTTGATTCTAGATTTTATTGGCCTACCATATTCAAAGATGCATACCTCTTTTGCAAGTCATGTGATCGTTGCCAAAGAACTGGTAACTTAGGTGCTAGAAATCAAATGCCTCAAACTCCAATACTTATTGTTGAAATTTTTGATGTATGGGGCATGGATTTCATGGGACCTTTTCCTCCTTCTTTTGGTAATCTTTATATTTTACTTGCCGTTGATTATGTTTCAAAGTGGGTGGAAGCAAAATCCACTAGGACTAATGACTCTAAAGTTGTTTCAGATTTTGTCAAGACTAACATCTTTGCTAGGTTTGGAACGCCAAAGGCCATAATCAGTGATAGAGGTACTCACTTTTGCAATAGGACTATGGAAGCACTTTTGAGGAAGTATAACATCACACACAAGGTCTCCACCTCATATCATCCTCAAACTAGTGGGCAAGCTGAAGTGTCAAACCGAGAAGTTAAGTCCATCCTTGAAAAGACAGTTAATCCAAATAGGAAGGATTGGAGTTCACGACTTGATGATGCACTTTGGGCTTATAGGACAGCATATAAGACACCCATTGGTATGTGATAACTCGTATAATTATATATTTTTTAGTTATGTTTTATTATTGTTTTGTGTAAAATACGAGTTATTATTGTTTAGTCTAATTGTGTTTATGATCTTTTATATTTTTATGTATTTTGGTATTTTTCACAAGTTTCTTTGAGTGATTTCAGATTACTAGAATTAAGGGCAAATCCAGTTCAGTTTCAGTTCCGACACCTTTTGCCATATCAGCTATATCTCGAGTTTCACTGAAGCAATAAGGCTGAAATTTGTAGCCATGCAAAGCTAAGAGGCATATCTATCTTTTTCATGTTTTACACTTCTTAAAACGGAGTCGTTTTCCCTAGCGAAATCGACCATCAAGTTGGCTGATGTGCAATGACGTCTGTGCTGACATGTTTTCGTATTATGCCCGTATCTTCTTATCCACATCAGTAAATGAGCTGATTCCAACGGCTATGGTTCCGTAACTGATAGGGGAACCTTTGTCTAGAAGACCATGTTATCAGATGAGGCCTCCAATATTGAATAAATCGACCATCAAGGTGGCTGATGTGTAATGACATCTGTGCTGACATGTTTTCGTATTTTGCCCATATCTTCTTAACCACATCAGAAAATGAGCTGATTCCAACGGCTATGGTTCCGTAACTGATAGGGGAACCTTTTTCTAGAAGACCATGTGATCAGATCAGGCCTCCAATATTGACGAAATCGACCATCAAGTTGGCTGATCAAAATCGTCATATACCTACCTTTGAAATTTGTAAAGCTTGTCTCTTGTCATTTAGCCCTCCAAAATGTGTATAAATAGAGGGCCTTGGATGATTGTAAGGGATCATATTGTACATAGGTAGGATATTAGCCATTTTAATAAAATTCTCTAAGTTTTCTTCTTCTTTCTTTTCTCTAGTTTTCTTTTTCTTTAGAGAGAGCAAGAGGTTGGATAATTAATATTCTTCCTCTTCTTCTTTCTTTCTTTTATTTTCTTCTTAGATTTTCTTTAATTTTATGTTTATGTTTACAATGCCTATGCTAGGCTAAACTTCTATTTGGTTAAGGGTGATTTCAAAGCCCTAGACATGTGTTGTGATTGATTTTCAGATTCTATCTATCATTAATTTTCTATCAAAGTTGCTTATGTTCTTCTACAAGAATTGTTCATGATGTTGTCTTGATTTATTTAGGTGTACAACTAGATAGATCTTGATAATTATCTATTGCTAGTCTAGGAGTCTTGATCCGTGTAATTGTCTTGATTTCCTATTCATAAGTGGCAATTTGTGATTAATGATTATGGTCAAGTTTTCAATAATTGCAAAGTGGAACATAACCTAAGTTGAACAATCCGAGCTTATGTGTTTGTTGCTTAGATCAACCTATCTTTCTCATCATAAAGCTGCCATTAAATTGAATTTAGAGAGCTTATTCTAGGTTGTTTAATGGTTAGAGATTAAATAGAGAGCTTGTTCTATTTAACGACAAACTAAGGAAAGATTGGGATAACAGAGCTTGTTGTTATCTACGGTTGTTAACTTTGATAGTTGGTTGATATTGATAGATCTGAAATTGATTCTTAATGATGTCTAGTGGTGGAGAATGACACCTTAACCATATGTTTCATATTTGATTCTTCTTAGTATATTCATTTTTATTGGCTGGTTATACCGCCTAATTTGTATATTAACTTTGTTTTATTTTTATTGGCTGGTTATACCGCCTAATTTAGTATATATATTTTTATTGGCTGGTTATACCGCCTTGCATCTTATTCTTATTATTTACTTTAGTTTAAATCTGGCTTCAAAAACCCCTTTTCTTTTATTGTTCTTGAATTTAAGTTTTAAACTATTAATTTATAAACTAAAACCCAATCCCTGAGGACTCGACTCTTGCTAACTACTATACTTACAATTGATCTTTTTAGTGCAAGGTTAAATAAGATACACTCTTTTGGGTGCATCAAATTTTTGGCGCCGTTGCCGGGGATTGTTTTCTTTAGTTTATTTGTTACTTGGTTTATTCTTATTTTCAGTTCTAATGAGTTTTATTTTCTTGTACATACGGGTTTTTCTTATCAAAATTTGAAAAAAAAAATAAAAATAAAAAATAAAACGATGGAATTGAGCAATCTAACACTTGAAGAGTTGGTGGCATACATGAACATGGAGAATCAACAAGCCAATCTCACCTTCCCAGTTCAACAATTTGCCATGGGAGGATGTCAAGGCCATCAAGTGTTCCAAGACCAACAGTATGATCATTACTCAAACACTTACCATGAGGGATGGTGGGATCATACTAATTATGGCTACTCGAAAAATTACCAAGAAGTAGATCCTTATGCCAATTACACTCATCCATCTAGCTTCAATCAATCATGGTCCCAAGAACCAGATCTTTTTCAACCACCACATATGACTCAAAACTCAGGTACTTCTTTAGAAGATCTTGTGTATTCTCTTGTTACTGATACTTTGCAATTTCAACAGGAAACAAGGGCAAGCATCCAGAGTTTGGAAAAGCAAATGATCCAATTGACTAGTAGTGTGGTGGGATGGGTAGCACAAAGATCTGAAGAACTCCCAGCCCAAACGATGATTAACCCAAAGGAGAATGCTACTATTGTGACCTTGAGGAATGAGGAACAAGATGAGGATGAGACAAAATTAGAGATGAATTCTATTCTTGAGGATAATGAAGCCAATGATCCAAATAAGAGTATTTCGACACCTGAGGTAACGTTTGAGATTCCAATTTTTACTAATGTTTCTTCTCCACCTTTTCCTAGTAGATTCGCAAAGTTCAAAGAGGAGGAACATGAACAAAACATGCTGGAAACCTTAAACAGTTTGTTTGTGGATGTCATTCAACAAGTACCAAAAGATGCACCATTCCTCGATGAGATATGCACCACCAATGATGATGGAATAATACTTGTAATGGAGAATGCATCCACTGTTGTGCAAAGAAAGCTTCCTCTCAAACGCATAAATTTGGGAAATTTCATGTATGAGCCTGACAAGCCTAAAAAGCCAAGAAAGGGTGTTGGTTAGATTCAAAACACTAACTCAAGTGTTAATTGGGAAGGCAGCCCAATTAAAGATGAAATTGCCAACCTTCCATATTCAGATTTGCTTTCTCTTTCTTTTCCTTTTTCTTTTATTATTTTTATTGTTTTTATTTTTATTTCTTATGTTTCTTTGTTAATTGTGTTTACTGTTTTTAAGTTCATTTAGGCTGCATAAGTTTCTTTTGTTTAATAGTTCTTTTCTCTTACATATAATTCTTGCATTGGGGGATAATAGCATTACATTAATGACAATGTAAGAATTATGTGTGGGGGGAAGAATTTAGGATTTTATTTAGAGTGTTTTGTTTTTGAGTCTTTTTATGTTGTTTTTCTTTCTGATCCTTGTTTTGAAAAACACTAGATGTAAATATAATTTTTTTTAACCCCGGTTAAATAGCGGATAACGGTACTCCGTGATTATTTAAATCGGTTCCATCAGCTACCCACAAAACTGATATTGTATATAAATTTCTCTTTCAATTTCTCTTTCATTTTTTTTTCATTTTTTTTTCAGGATGGATGATATTCTCACAAGATTGCAGAAACGATTTCCTCCTTTTCCTCGAAATATTTTACTGAAGCTTTACCAAGTTCGATTTGAAAGATTAAGAATGCTTATGCACAAAGGGATTCCTGGAGACATACGTTGGATAATTGAAGCCAAGGTACGTGAAGATGAATATCTTCCTGTTTTGCATTTACCAGGTACAGGTAGAAGCACTTTTGCAAAGAAGCGACGAGCAAAGCGCATGAGTTCAAATTGCCACAAATGTGCACGATGGACGTGTAACGGTAAATGTCGTTCTATTGGAATTTCGTCCTCTAATCGAGATGATAAAATTGAATTCATTAAGGATGGACTGAGTAAGGAGAATTTGGGTAATATCCAACTTTCTCTTGAGACGCATCCTAGTGGAGACGTACAAAGAGAAATTCTTGATTTATGGCCGCAATTCCAAAGGGAATGGCAACATCTTGGGAATCTGATGTTAAAAGACCCTGTTTGCCAGCTTGTAAGAAAACTGGATGGGAAGCATATCCTCGACTCATAGAAGGCGTTTAAGCCGTTTCTGGACGTAAAACCAGAGGAAGATGTGAGCCACAATCACAACTACAATAAATGACTTCTCAGCTTTTGGTTTGATTTGCAATAACTTTATTTTGTTTTAATTTACGTGTTGTTCGATTTGTGTAATTATTCTCGTTTTTTTTTATTTGTCTTTTACGGTTGATTTTTTCTTCTCTTTTTGATTTTCTTCCTGAAATCACGCAAAAATCTTTTGTTAGGTTAACATTTTCTTCTGACAGGTCAGATACACTTTCGGCGACATTATTACTCTTGTCTGATTCACTACTCAGTCCTCTATATATTACACCATGTACTCATTCTCTTTCAGGCACTCGAAAAAAAAAAAAATGGAAAGTACTTCATCCCAGCGCATTAAAAAAATTTGTGTCTTTGGAGGTGCTTATCCAGGGAAAAATAACATATTCGCTGATGAAGCCATAAGAGTTGGAGTAATACTTGCCCAACAAAAGATCCACTTGATTTATGGAGGCGGTAGTACGGGTTTAATGGGAGCAGTCGCTACAGCAGCACACACCGGAGGAAGTCCAGTTCTAGGAATCGTGCCAAAACTATTCACAAGTTTTTGTGGACCTACCGTGGGTAAGGAAATACAAGTCTGGAGTGTCCCTGAACGGATAACAATCATGTACCATTCTGCCGATGCATTCATTGCTTTACCAGGAGGTCTGGGTACATTGGAAGAAATAGCTTGCGTGGCTTCTTGGTCATCTTTGGTCACAAATAAGAAACCCATTGGTTTGCTTAATATTAATGGTTATTTTAGTAATTTGCTTTTATATTTAGATAATGCTGTGGATAATGGATTCATGTTTTCAGAGGCAAGGAGAACCATAATTTCTGCTACAACCATTGAAGATTTACTTAAAAAGCTCCAAGCTTATGAGTGTTTATCTGCTACGGTTGTTTCGCAAACGCTCGGAAAAAGAAAAAGAGATATGGACGAGCAAGGAGTGGATTGCACTTTGTCTTTGTGACATTATCTAACATTTTGCTTGTTGTGTCTCAGTTATAATAAGTGGTTAGCAACCTCTGCAGGTAATATCTCCTAAATTCTACCTTTAAAATTTGACATTGGGGACAATGTCATATTTTAGTAGGGGGTAAGGGACATATTTTGCTAATTTAAAAAAAAAAAAAAAAAAAAAAATTAAGAAGTATTCATTCTGAACAAGGTCTGAGTAAGGGAGACTTGAGACATACCTTGTCAGTTTGATTTCTTCTTTTCAAAAAAAAAAAAAAAAAGTTTGTTGTGTTTTAAGCAATTTAGAAGTATTCATTCTGAACAAGGTCTGAGTAAGGGAGACTTGAGACACACCTTGTCAGTTTGATTTTAATCTTTTTATGTTTACTTGTTAATTTTTGTTTAGTATTTTAAGATTATTTAGGTTGCATGAGTTTGTTTTGTTTTGAGTCTTAGCTGTTCCTATTCTTATGTTATTAGTTCTTTTCTCTTACACATGATTCTTTCATTTGGGTTAATAGACTTACATTGAGGACAATGTAAGAATTAAGTGTGGGGGGAATGATTTAGGATTTCTTTTATTTTTGTCTACTATTTTTTTTTTATGAGTATTTATTATAATTTTTAGTGTGTTTTAGTTCCTTTTTAATACAATGATGAGATATGAATTGCATAAGTCTAAAACAGAGTTATTAGTGAGAAGATTTTCATGAGAATTGAGCTTGATATCATTTTTTTTTTTTATGAGCCAATGTTAATATGATATGTTGATTGAGAAAGAAGCATGTTTAGACTTAATCTGACTTGTATAATCATCCTTGTGAGTTTTTGAGCCTATAATGATTGATGCATTATACAAATCAATCTAATTTCTTTCTTGAGTGCTCTTATGATTACAGGATTCTCTAGAACTTGCTTTAAACCGTTTGAGACTATATTGATACATGTGACAACATGAATATGATAGAGGCATTAGGATTTTTAGCCAGAGCCAAACAGCCATCCCTTATTGATGTTCCAAGAGAACACACCCTTAGTGAACCAATTTGAGCCTACATTGAATAAGCTATCTCTTTGGTAACCATAACTTGTCCCTAACCTAAATATACTTATATCTTTACCTTTGTTCCAAAGATGAATTAGCATGTTTTGAGACAAGTTGCAAAGACAAAGGATATTTTTAGTTAAAAATTTGGGTTAGAAACAAGAAATAAGTGTGGGGGGGAAAGAAAAGAAAAGTCAAAAAAAAAAAAAAAAAAAAAAGAAATGGAATACTGGCAAATACATTCAAAAAAAAAATATGAATCATCTCTTGAATTTTGGGAAAAAGAAAAAGATGTTACAAAGTTGTTCAGAATGAAGAAAAGGCCCAACATAAATATCCGGCCTAGGTGACTATGTACTTGTAAAGAGTTTTGAGAAGTTTCTTTGTATGATCTTTTTATGTCTCTAAACTTTATGAACTCTTTGGAACCTTTGTGATATCTTTATCCTTTTGTTCTTCAACCACATTACAAACCCCTTGGCCCCATTACAACCTTGATTAAAGACCTCTTGATTCATGAAGTTGTATGATCTAAATAGTGGAGAATAGGTGCACAAGCAAGAATATGGTAGAACTGTTTTCATGAGATTGATTGAGTGTAAACACTTCACCACTACTTTAAAGAGTGAAAATCATGAGGGTATCCCATGTGAGAAGTTGAGATTAAATTTGAACATGCAATATTTTGATTGAGATATGTTATGCTAATATTGGCTTAACTCAAACAATTTACATTCAAGCATGATTTTTTGTGAAATTCTTTAAGCTATTAATTAGTTTATAAGACTTGTTCAAATATTGTCTCTAATTTGTATTGAAAGGATTAGGAGTAAATATTTTTAGTATATGCAGTTTATTTATATTTTAGTTTTTCAATGTTTGTGGGTATCGTTCTAGTAAACCCTCACGAGACTAAACTCGTCCACTAGGGACACCTAGGGGTTTAAAGGCTTGTGTCACATGCTAAGTGCCACCGTGATTTCCTACGAAAATGGATTAGATTAGATTTTCTTATTTTATTTTTATTGAGTCGTTGCTAGGGACTAGCAACAATCTAAGTGTGGGGGTGTGATAACTCGTATAATTATATATTTTTTAGTTATGTTTTATTATTGTTTTGTGTAAAATACGAGTTATTATTGTTTAGTCTAATTGTGTTTATGATCTTTTATATTTTTATGTATTTTGGTATTTTTCACAAGTTTCTTTGAGTGATTTCAGATTACTAGAATTAAGGGCAAATCCAGTTCAGTTTCAGTTCCGACACCTTTTGCCATATCAGCTATATCTCGAGTTTCACTGAAGCAATAAGGCTGAAATTTGTAGCCATGCAAAGCTAAGAGGCATATCTATCTTGTTCATGTTTTACACTTCTTAAAACGGAGTCGTTTTCCCTAGCGAAATCGACCATCAAGTTGGCTGATGTGCAATGACGTCTGTGCTGACATGTTTTCGTATTATGCCCGTATCTTCTTATCCACATCAGAAAATGAGCTGATTCCAACGGCTATGGTTCCGTAACTGATAGGGGAACCTTTGTCTAGAAGACCATGTGATCAGATGAGGCCTCCAATATTGAATAAATCGACCATCAAGGTGGCTGATGTGTAATGATATCTGTGCTGACATGTTTTCGTATTTTGCCCATATCTTCTTAACCACATCAGAAAATGAGCTGATTCCAACGGCTATGGTTCCGTAACTGATAGGGGAACCTTTTTCTAGAAGACCATGTGATCAGATCAGGCCTCCAATATTGACGAAATCGACCATCAAGTTGGCTGATCAAAATCGTCATATACCTACCTTTGAAATTTGTAAAGCTTGTCTCTTGTCATTTAGCCCTCCAAAATGTGTATAAATAGAGGGCCTTGGATGATTGTAAGGGATCATATTGTACATAGGTAGGATATTAGCCATTTTAATAAAATTCTCTAAGTTTTCTTCTTCTTTCTTTTCTCTAGTTTTCTTTTTCTTTAGAGAGAGCAAGAGGTTGGATAATTAATATTCTTCCTCTTCTTCTTTCTTTCTTTTATTTTCTTCTTAGATTTTCTTTAATTTTATGTTTATGTTTACAATGCCTATGCTAGGCTAAACTTCTATTTGGTTAAGGGTGATTTCAAAGCCCTAGACATGTGTTGTGATTGATTTTCAGATTCTATCTATCATTAATTTTCTATCAAAGTTGCTTATGTTCTTCTACAAGAATTGTTCATGATGTTGTCTTGATTTATTTAGGTGTACAACTAGATAGATCTTGATAATTATCTATTGCTAGTCTAGGAGTCTTGATCCGTGTAATTGTCTTGATTTCCTATTCATAAGTGGCAATTTGTGATTAATGATTATGGTCAAGTTTTCAATAATTGCAAAGTGGAACATAACCTAAGTTGAACAATCCGAGCTTATGTGTTTGTTGCTTAGATCAACCTATCTTTCTCATCATAAAGCTGCCATTAAATTGAATTTAGAGAGCTTATTCTAGGTTGTTTAATGGTTAGAGATTAAATAGAGAGCTTGTTCTATTTAACGACAAACTAAGGAAAGATTGGGATAACAGAGCTTGTTGTTATCTACGGTTGTTAACTTTGATAGTTGGTTGATATTGATAGATCTGAAATTGATTCTTAATGATGTCTAGTGGTGGAGAATGACACCTTAACCATATGTTTCATATTTGATTCTTCTTAGTATATTCATTTTTATTGGCTGGTTATACCGCCTAATTTGTATATTAACTTTGTTTTATTTTTATTGGCTGGTTATACCGCCTAATTTAGTATATATATTTTTATTGGCTGGTTATACCGCCTTGCATCTTATTCTTATTATTTACTTTAGTTTAAATCTGGCTTCAAAAACCCCTTTTCTTTTATTGTTCTTGAATTTAAGTTTTAAACTATTAATTTATAAACTAAAACCCAATCCCTGAGGACTCGACCCTTGCTAACTACTATACTTACAATTGATCTTTTTAGTGCAAGGTTAAATAAGATACACTCTTTTGGGTGCATCAGTATGTCTCCTTATCGACTTGTTTATGGTAAGCCTTGTCATCTTCCGGTTGAATTGGAACATAAATCATATTGGGCTATCAAACAATGCAACATGGAGATGGATGAGATAGGAAAGAAAAGAAAACTTGACCTACAAGAATTAGAGGAGATAAGGAATGATGCCTATCAGAATTCTAGGATTTACAAGGAAAAGACTAAGGCATTCCATGACAAGATGATATCAAGAAAAGAATTTGTTGTTGGACAAAAAGTTCTTCTCTTCCATTCACGCCTTAAGTTATATCCAGGTAAGTTACGTTCTCGTTGGGTTGGACCTTTTGTTATTACTAATGTATTTACTCATGGTGCAGTTGAAATCCAAAGCCCAAAAACAGATAAGGCATTCAAAGTGAATGGTCATAGATTGAAGCCTTACTATGAGAACTTTCCAATACAAGATGTGGAGGAGTTTCCACTTTTTGAGCCAAAGTATGTTGAATAATAATGGCATGGGTCTAAGTTAGGCTGAGGACAATAAACCAAGCGCTTCTTGGGAGGCAACCCAAAAGGATGGAGAGCATCTATTATATCAGATTTGCATATTCCTTACTCTCCATCATTCTATCTTTTATTGTTTTTCTTTTCTTTTGTTTAATAGTTCTTTTCTCTTACAAGATGTAAATATAATTTTTAATTTATTTTTTTAACCCCGGTTAAATGGCGGATAACGGTACTCCGTGATTATTTAAATCGGTTCCATCAGCTACCCACAAAACTGATATTGTATATAAATTTCTCTTCCAATTTCTCTTTCATTTTTTTCATTTTTTTTCAGGATGGATGATATTCTCACAAGATTGCAGAAACGATTTCCTCCTTTTCCTCGAAATATTTTACTGAAGCTTTACCAAGTTCGACTTGAAAGATTAAGAATGCTTATGCACAAAGGGATTCTTGACGACATACGTTGGATAATTGAAGCCAAGGTACGTGAAGATGAATATCTTCCTGTTTTGCATTTACCAGGTACAGGTAGAAGCACTTTTGCAAAGAAGCGACGAGCAAAGCGCATGAGTTCAAATTGCCACAAATGTGCACGATGGACGTGTAACGGTAAATGCCGTTCTATTGGGATTCCGTCCTCTAATCGAGATGATAAAATTGAATTCATTAAGGATGGACTGAGTAAGGAGAATTTGGGTAATATCCAACTTTCTCTTGAGACGCATCCTAGTGGAGACGTACAAAGAGAAATTCTTGATTTATGGCCGCAATTCCAAAGGGAATGGCAACATCTTGGGAATCTGATGTTAAAAGACCCTGTTTGCCAGCTTGTAAGAAAACTGGAAGGGAAGCATATCCTCGACTCATAGAAGGCGTTTAAGCCGTTTCTGGACGTAAAACCAGAGGAAGATGTGAGCCACAATCACAACTACAATAAATGACTTCTCAGCTTTTGGTTTGATTTGCAATAACTTTATTTTGTTTTAATTTACGTGTTGTTCGATTTGTGTAATTATTCTCGTTTTTTTTATTTGTCTTTTACGGTTGATTTTTTCTTCTCTTTTTGATTTTCTTCCTGAAATCACGCAAAAATCTTTTGTTAGGTTAACATTTTCTTCTGACAGGTCAGATACACTTTCGGCGACATTATTACTCTTGTCTGATTCACTACTCAGTCCTCTATATATTACACCATGTACTCATTCTCTTTCAGGCACTCGAAAAAAAAAAATGGAAAGTACTTCATCCCAGCGCATTAAAAAAATTTGTGTCTTTGGAGGTGCTTATCCAGGGAAAAATAACATATTCGCTGATGAAGCCATAAGAGTTGGAGTAATACTTGCCCAACAAAAGATCCACTTGATTTATGGAGGCGGTAGTACGGGTTTAATGGGAGCAGTCGCTACAGCAGCACACGCCGGAGGAAGTCCAGTTCTAGGAATCGTGCCAAAACTATTCACAAGTTTTTGTGGACCTACCGTGGGTAAGGAAATACAAGTCTGGAGTATCCCTGAACGGATGACAATCATGTACCATTCTGCCGATGCATTCATTACCAGGAGGTTTGGGTACATTGGAAGAAATAGCTTGCGTGGCTTCTTGGTCATCTTTGGTCACAAATAAGAAACCCATTGGTTTGCTTAATATTAATGGTTATTTTAGTAATTTGCTTTCATATTTAGATAATGCTGTGGAAAATGGATTCATGTTTTCAGAGGCAAGGAGAACCATAATTTCTGCTACAACCATTGAAGATTTACTCAAAAAGCTCCAAGTTTATGAGTGTTTATCTGCTACGGTTGTTTCGCAAACGCTCGAAAAAAGAAAAAGAGATATGGACGAGCAAGGAGTGGATTGCACTTTGTCTTTGTGACATTATCTAACATTTTGCTTGTTGTGTCTCAGTTATAATAAGTGGTTAGCAACCTCTAAAGGTAATATCTCCTAAATTCTACCTTTAAAATTTGACATTGGGGACAATGTCATATTTTAGTAGGGGGTAAGGGACATATTTTGCTAATTTAAAAAAAAAAAAAAAAAAATTGTTGTGTTTTAAGCCATTTAGAAGTATTCATTCTGAACAAGGTCTGAGTAAGGGAGACTTGAGACACACCTTGTCAGTTTGATTTTAATCTTTTTATGTTTACTTGTTAATTTTTGTTTAGTATTTTAAGATTATTTAGGTTGCATGAGTTTGTTTTGTTTTGAGTCTTAGCTGTTCCTATTCTTATGTTATTAGTTCTTTTCTCTTACACATAATTCTTTCATTTGGGTTAATAGACTTACATTGAGGACAATGTAAGAATTAAGTGTGGGGGGAATGATTTAGGATTTCTTTTATTTTCTCTATTATTTTTTTTTAGTCTTTATTATTATTATTTTTTTTTTTTTTGAGTTTTAGTTCCTTTTTAATACAATGATGAGATATGAATTGCATAAGTCTAAAACAGATTTATTAGTGAGAAGATTTTCATGAGAATTGAGCTTGATGTCAATTTTTTTTATGAGCCAATGTTAATATGATATGTTGATTGAGAAAGAAGCATGTTTAGACTTAATCTGACTTGTATAATCATCCTTGTGAGTTTTTGAGCCTATAATGATTGATGCATTATACAAATCAATCTAATTTCTTTCTTGAGTGCTCTTATGATTACATGATTCTCTAGAACTTGCTTTGAACCGTTTGAGACTATATTGATACATGTGACAACATGAATATGATAGAGGCATTAGGATTATAACCAGAGCCAAACAGCCATCCATTATTAATGTTCTAAGAGAACATCCCCACTAGTGAGCCAATTTGAGCCTACATTAAATATGCTGTTTTATTGGTAACCACAACTTACACCTAGCCTAAATATACTTATATCCTTACCCTTGTTCTAAAGATGGATTATATATTTTGAGACATATTGCAAAAAACAAGGGATATTTTTAGTTGAAAATTTGGGTTAGAAACAAGAAATAAGTGTGGGGGGAAAAGAAAAGAAAAGTCAAGAGAAAAAGAAATGGAATACTAGCAAATACATTCCTAAGTAAAAAATATGAATCATCTCTTGAATTTGTGGAAAAAGAAAAAGATGTTACAAAGTTGTTTAGAATGACGAAAAGGCCCAACATGAATATTCGGCCTAGGTGACTATGTACTTGTAAAGAGTTTTGAGAAGTTTCTTTGTATGATCTTATTATGTCTCTAAACTTTATGAACTCTTTGGAGCCTTTGTGATATCTTTATCCTTTTGTTATTCAACCACATTACAAACCCCTTGGCCCCATTACAACCTTGATTAAAGACCTCTTGATTCATGAAGTTGTATGATCTAAATAGTGGAGAATAGGTGGACAAGCAAGAATATGGTAGAACGGTTTTCATGAGATTGATTGAGTGTAAACACTTCACCACTACTTTAAAGAGTGAAAATCATGAGGGTATATCATGTGAGAAGTTGAGATTAAATTTGAACATGCACTATTTTGATTGAGATATGTTATGTTAATATTGGCTTAACTCAAACAATTTACATTCAAGCATGAATTTTTGTGAAATTCTTTAAGCTATTGATTAGTTTATAAGACTTGTTCAAAGATTGTCTCTAATTTGTATTGAAAGGATTAGGAATAAATATTTTTAGTATATGTAGTTTATTTATATTTTAGTTTTTCAATGTTTGTGGGTATCGTTCTAGTAAACCCTCACGAGACTAAACTCGTCCACTAGGGACACCTAGGGGTTTAAAGGCTTGTGTCACATGCTAAGTGCCACCGTGATTTCCTACGAAAGTGGATTAGATTAGATTTTCTTATTTTATTTTTATTGAGTCGTTGCTAGGGACTAGCAACAATCTAAGTGTGGGGGTGTGATAACTCGTATAATTATATAGTTTTTAGTTATGTTTTATTATTGTTTTGTGTCAAATACGAGTTATTATTGTTTAGTCTAATTGTGTTTATGATCTTTATGTATTTTGGTGTTTTTCACAAGTTTCTTTGAGTGATTTCAGATTACTAGAATTAAGGGCAAATCCAGTTCAGTTCCAGTTCCGACACATTTTGCCATATCAGCTATATCTCGAGTTTCACTGAAGAAATAAGGCTGAAATTTGTAGCTGTGCAAAGCTAAGAGGCATATCTATCTTTTTCATGTTTTACACTTCTTGAAACGGAGTCGTTTTCCCTAGCGAAATTGACCATCAAGTTGGCTGATGTGCAATGATGTCTGTGCTGACCTGTTTTCGTATTTTGCCCATATCTGCTTATCCACATCCGAAAAGGAGCTGATTCCAACGGCTATGGATCCGTAACTGATAGGGTAACATTTTTCTAGAAGACCATGTGATCAGATAAGGCCTGCAAAATTGACAAAATCGACCATCAAGTTGGCTGATCAAAATCGTCATGTATGACGAAAATTGTTAGAAAATGCACCCACCTATTATACCTACCTTTGAAATTTGTAAAGCTTGTCTCTTGTCATTTAGCCCTCCAAAATGTGTATAAATAGAGGGCCTTGGGTGATTGTAAGAGATCATATTGGAGATTGGTAGGATATTAGCCATTTTAACAAAATTCTCTAAGTTTTCTTCTTCTTTCTTTTCTCTAGTTTTCTTTTTCTTTAGAAAGAGCAAGAGGTTGGATAATTAATATTCTTCTTCTTCTTCTTTCTTTCTTTTATTTTCTTCTTAGATTCTATTTAATTTTATGTTTATAATGCCTATGCTAGGCTAAACTTCTATTTGGTTAAGGGTGATTTCAAAGCCCTAGACATGTTTTGTGATTGATTTTCAGATTCTATCTATCATTAATTTTCTATCAAAGTTGCTTATGTTCTTCTACAAGAATTGTTCATGATGTTGTCTTGATTTATTTAGGTGTACAACTAGATAGATCTTGATAATTATCTATTGCTAGTCTAGGAGTCTTGATCCGTGTAATTGTCTTGATTTCCTATTCATAAGTGGCAATTTGTGATTAATGATTATGGTCAAGTTTTCAATAATTGCAAAGTGGAACATAACCTAAGTTGAACAATCCGAGCTTATGTGTTTGTTGCTTAGATCAACCTATCTTTCTCATCATAAAGCTGCCATTAAATTGAATTTAGAGAGCTTATTCTAGGTTGTTTAATGGTTAGAGATTAAATAGAGAGCTTGTTCTATTTAACGACAAACTAAGGAAAGATTGGGATAACAGAGCTTGTTGTTATCTACGGTTGTTAACTTTGATAGTTGGTTGATATTGATAGATCTGAAATTGATTCTTAATGATGTCTAGTGGTGGAGAATGAAACCTTAACCATATTTTTCATATTTGATTCTTCTTACTTACTTGTTTTCTTACTTTTCTAGTTTGCTTATTTTTAAAAGTATATTTATTTTTATTGGCTGGTTATACCGCCTAATTTGTATATTAACTTTGTTTTATTTTCATTGGCTGGTTATACCGCCTAATTTAGTATATATATTTTTATTGGCTGGTTATACCGCCTAATTTAGTATATATTTTTATTGGCTGGTTATACCGCCTTGCATCTTATTCTTATTATTTACTTTAGTTTAAATCTGGCTTCAAAAACCCCTTTTCTTTTATTGTTCTTGAATTTAAGTTTTAAACTATTAACTTATAAACTAAAACCCAATCCCTGAGGACTCGACCCTTGCTAACTACTATACTTACAATTTATCTTTTTAGTGCAAGGTTAAATAAGATACACTCTTTTGGGTGCATCAATATGCCATGTCATCCACATTGCCATCTAGATTAGGCCATGTCATTCATTATGCCATTTCATTCACATGCCATGTCATCCATATTGCCATGTCATTCATATTGCCATGTCATTCATTCACATGCCATGTCATCTAGATTATGCCAAGTCATTCATATGCCATGTCATCATTCGCATGTCATGTCATCTAGGTCATGCCATGTCATTCACTAATATGCCATGTTATCCATTCACATGTCATGTCATCTAGATTAGGCCATGTCATTCGCATGCCTTGTCTTTCATATTGCCATGTTATTCCTATGCCATGTCATTCATTCACATGTCATACCATCTAGATTAGGCCATGTCATTCATATGCCATGTCTTTCACTCACACGCCATATCATCTAGATTATGCCATGTCACGTGTCATCTAGATTATGCCATGTCATTCATTCACACCCCATGTCATTTAGATTATGCCATGTCATTCATTCACATGTCATGTCGTCTAGATTATGTCATATCATTCATTCACACGCCATGTCATCTAGATTATGCCATGTCTTTCATTTACATGCCATATCATCTAGATTATGCCATGTCATTCATTCACATGCCATGTCATTTAAATTATGCCATGTCGTTCATTCATGTGTCATGTCGTCTAGATTATGTCATGTTAGTCATTCACATGCCATATCATTCATTCACATGTCATGTCATTTAGTTTATGCCATGTCATTCACATGCCATGTCATCAAGATTTTGCCAGGTCATTTGCGTCATGTCATTCATAGATTAGGTCATGTATATGCTATGTCATCCTTATGCCATGTCATTCATATGCTTTGTCATTTTGTTTTCCATGTCGATTTCATTCGCATGACATTCATTCATGTGCAATGTCATTCATATGCCATATCATATTGTTTGTCCTGTTGATTTCATTCACTTGACATTCATTCTCATTCTCATGCCATGTCATTTTGTTTGCCATGTCGATTTTCATTCACATGACACTCATTCCTATGCCATGTCAATCATATGCCATGTCATTTTATTTGTCATGTCGATTTCATTCACATGACATTCATTCATGTGCCATATCATTCGTATGCCATGTCAATTTGTTTGCCATGTCGATTTCATTCACATGACATTCATTCATGTCCCATGTCATTCATATTTCATGTCATTTATTCTTTTGGTTATGTCATTTAAATCTTGTCATGGTAAATTGCTTGCCATGCCATGTTATTTATGCATGTTATACATTCATGTTTTAATTTGCATATCCATGATTATTCAACCTTTTGGAAATTGATGTTTTTCAATAAAATAAGGTTATTCCCGAGTTAAAATAATTCATGAGTTCTCTGTCGGGTTGTGGGAGAGGACATCATCAATTATCATTAACAACGGAATATCTTTCTTTCAAAAACAAGAGTAATTTGGAGATTTTCTAATTAAAATTTTTTTCTATATTTTGTCGGTTTACTGGGGAATATAGGAAAATTTTGAGTTAATAAATTCCGGATCATTTTCAATAAAAATGTGATTATTCTTCTTTAAAATGAGAATTATTTTAAAATACCAATTTCAAAACCGACTTTCTAACGAGACTCGAGATAACACACGATTAACAAGGTATCGTTTTATACGGGTGTTGTAGGGGTGCTAATCCTTTCCCCGCACGTAACTGACTCCCGAATCCGTTTCTTTGATTTCTCTGGTTTAATGCGCAGACTTCGAAATTGGTTTTAAAAATTTTTTTAATTAATTTTAAAATGTTTTATAAAAACCGGTTTTAATAGGTGACCGATCACACCTAGCCAAAAAAGATTGGTGGCAACTCCATTTCTTTTACTGAGGTCATTTTCAAACCCTCGACTTTTTAATTTCTAGAGGAATTAAGTCATTTTTTCCTCTGCCTGTTTTGTTTTCCCGCCTCACTCGAACAGGTTCCCCTGCGAAGGATGGATCACGTGTCGACAGCTTGGCGACTCCATTGGGACCATAGAGAGTAAGGCCTAGAATTAGTCGTGTGTTATCAAAAGTCTCGATTTGTCGGGTTTAATTGGTGTTTAATTGTAATTCTCACTTTTTTTTTTTGTAAATAAAGAGAATTTTTTAAAATAAAAAAATATTTTTAATATGTTCATTTGCATGCATATTATTACTGCTCTCTGGTTGGTTAATGTGTTACACTATTCTGATCTTTGTTTTAATAAATTGTTGGGGTATTTAGGATAGAGGTCTTAGAATAGGTGGTGAAAGGTTTATTGTTCCTCCTCACACACTACACTTGCATTTGCATATCATGAGCCCTATACCTGGGTTTCGTCCTTTTAAGTGGAAGTAAAGTGCCTACGATTCATGTGGCAATAGCCTCCACATAAGCTAGCGAAACACTTTCGAAGTGTCAGATTACCTAAGCTCCGTGTGGCAATAGCCTCCGCATAAGCCTGGAAATGTACTCTAATGAATTGAACCCGCTTTAATCGGGGTGCCTTACTAGCCTTCACCGACGACAGTGAGGAGCAATTTGGAGTCTTTTTAGAACCTAATGCAACCTCATATAGTGAACCTAGGCGAAGCCATGCCGAATTTTCGTTAGAGATACCGAAGCTAGGAACACATGGAGGAATGTTTCTGATCTTTTGCCATTTATTCCTACATTCTGAATAAGTATTGTAGATCGAGCAACGATGTACGTGCATCGCCCATAATAAGTATGATAATCCGCCCCAAAGGCACCGTGATGCCTAAATAAGTAGATACTGTTGGGGCACATGTTCATTAATTTTCTCACTTTGCATGGATGATTTTACCCTTTTTACTTGCTTTGCTTCTTTTTTCCACACATCATTTGTGATAATACCGAAACCTCTTGTTTTTGGGTTATTTTGAAAATTCTTCTTATACATGTACCTTTTTAGATATTTCAAAAAAAAAAAAAAAAAGAGAGTTTAATTCTATGAAAAATTTTCTTCTTTGAAAAAAGAAATAAAGAAAAAAATCAAATAAAAAATGATATTAAGATCTTCTTTTCCTTGATCTTTTTATTTGCATTTTTTTCATAACATACACATTATTCAAGCAGATGTAAATGTGAAAATTCATCTCCCCAAGCATCTTCGTATTTTTGCACGGTTCATGCATTGATTTGTTTATTCTTTGCATGCATCATCAGGATTTCTCTGTATATGTTCATGCATTGATTTGCTTATCATTTTCATGCATCATGTTGGCATCAGGTTGTATTCATGACAAACATAATCAGCATGATCTCTCTGTATATGTTTATGCATTGATTTGCTTATTCTTCACATGCATCATGTTGGCATCAGGTTGCATTCAAGACAAGCATAGTCAGCATGATTTCTCTGTAAATCCATGCATTGATTTGTTTAGTCTTCACATGCATCATGTTAATATCGGTTGCAATCCTGACAAACACAGCCAGCTTGATTTCTTTGTATATGTTCATGCATTGATTTATTTATTCTTTACATGCATCATGTTGGCATCAGGTCGTATTCATAACATACATAGTCAGCATGATTTCTCTGTATATCCATGCATTAATTTCTTTTTTCTTTACATGCATCATGTTGGCATCAGGTTGCATTCATGGCATACATAGTCATCATAATTTCTATGTATATGCTCATGCATTAATTTGTCATATTGGCATCAGGTTGCATTCATAACATACGTAGCTAGTCAGCATGATTTCTTTGTATATACCCGTGTGTTAATGCATTTATTCTTTACATGCATCATATTGACATCGTATTGCATTCATAACATATATGATCACTCATAGGGGAGTGCATTTGGGACATGCATGGTCATTCACTGTATATATCCGTACATTGACTTGTTTATTCTTTGCATGCATCATATTGGCATCATGTTACATTTACGACATTCATCGCTCATTCATCATGAAATACGTTAATGAGATGAAATAGAAATTGGCTTAGCTTTAAGAGCTTTCAAAGAAATCTTTTTTCAAATCAGAGGTATAAGAATCACTTAGAACCTATACAACACTTGTCAGGATTCATGGAAGGCGGGAACTCAGATAAAATGAAAGGAATGAGACAGGCTCTGCAGGAGACACAAGAAAGGCTAATTAGAAATCAAGAAGATTATCGAGAACAAATAGCTAAATTGATGGAATTGATGTCCGCCACTGTCAAAGGCAAAGGCCATATTGAGGACTCTGTTGAGAGAGAAAGAAACATAAAGGTCAAGTATTTGGCTAGAATAGAGAGAATGGAATAGGTTCAGCAATGGATGAAGGAAGAAGTGATTAAAACTCAGGAAGAGGTCCGAGAGCAAATGATTAAGCTGATGGAGCTAATGCCTGCCACTGTCAAAGAAAAAAGGGCAGGTTGAGAATTCTACTGCAAAAGGAAGATCGAAAGCCTTGGGAAATGATTCGGAGAATTGCCTCCCTTGCTCGTTTGGAGTAGCAGTAATCAAAAGGCAGAATTCTCAAGATACATAGCTACAAGATACACTACTAGTAAGGTACTAGCTGTTAGCAAGGGAAGCTTTGAGCACTGGGGGAAACAGAGATATTTAGGAATGGGATCTAAAAGAATTTAGTTTAGTTCCTGATTTAGTCATTCCACCTGAATTCGAGGTCCCCAACTTCGAGATATATGACGGGACAACTGATCCAATGACCCACCTCAAAATGTTCTACCACAAGATGGTGAGCCATACAGATAATGATAAGTTATTGGTCTATTGTTTTCATGATAGCCTCAGTGGGTCTGCAAGCAGATGGTATAATCGGCTGAGTAGACATCAGATTTGTTCTTGGAGTGATTTGGCTAAAGCTTTTTATAACCAATACAAGCATATGACTGAATTGGCACCGGACCGTCTCTTTTTGCAAAGTATGAGGAAGGAGGACACTGAAAGTTTCAAAGAGTATTCTCACAAATGGAGAGATCTAGCAGCCCAGGCACCGTCGTCTTTAACTGAAAAAGAAGCTGTTGTCCTATTTGCAAATACACTGCAGGCCCCATGCTACGATGAACTTGCTAGTAATGCCATGAAGGACTCCACGATCAGGATAATCCCAAAAGAGATAATGAAGGATACAGCTAAGAATGGAAAGCTCAAAGTATGTGAGATATCCGGTAGCAAGGGAAATTGGGAACCCCAGAAAAATAAGAGATATTCAATCTATGACCTATGGTGGGCAACAGAAGGGAAGCTTTGTCCCATATCCTCCACAACCTATATACCATCAGTTCTACCCTTCCGTGAACAATGTATATCAGGATCCTTACTTGTACCCGATGTCCTCTTAATGTAATTATTTGACAAATCTTCAACCTCAGGCCAGCCAGGGAAAGTCAAAGAATATTCAGAAAAGAAATTAGTTTGAGCCACTATCCATCTCTTACTCTGAGTTGTTGCTCCAGCTTGTTGAAAATCAACTTCTCACTCAAGTACCAGTAAAGCCTATCCGACCCCCATACCCAAGCTGGTATGATGAAAATGCATTTTGTGGTTATCATTGCGAGATTCGAGGTCATTCCACAGAAAATTGTTTGCCTCTAAAGCGAAAGGTTCAAGCACTAATCAGTATCGAACAGATAGGTCTTAAGAAGAAACAAAAATCAGATAATGGGAAGAAGCCACTGTTCATTCATGGTAAGACAAGTGGGGATGTCAGGATGGGAAAGAAAGGCATACATGGGTTCATGAAGCAAGAAAGAAATCAAGTTGACCCGATTCCTGTGTCATACAGTTTGCTGAGTTTTGAAAAAGGGAAGGCCAAGTGTCATGAAAGGCCCCCTTCTCAAAAACAACCACGGGATAACCAAGACAAAATTCTGATCCCAATCCCTGACCTGCTGTCGATGCTGATAAAGAATCAGTACCTTACCCCTATGCCTTTGAAAACAGCTCAAAATCCATCAGCAGTGAGTTATGAGCCTAACAGCAAGTGTGAGTATCACATAGGGGCAATTGGACATTCGACTGAAAAATGTAGACAACTGAACGAAACGGTTGAAGGTCTTTTTCACGATGGCATTTTAACTTCAGAGCTTATTGAACAGTGGAAGTTCGGTTTGCCATAAATCAGTATCTTCTTAGGGTTTTAAAGAGGAGAATTACTATCTTTGAAAGCATGTCAATAGGAGCATTCTGATGCATGTAGTTCTATACACTTTGATGATGAAAGCACTTGTCTCATGTTGACATCTACATGAAATAAATAAATTTTGAATTCAAATGTTTTGTGTTCATTATATTTTAGCAATAATTTGAATTTGCAAAAACAAATGAAACTTTAAGAAAATTTGTGGTAAACAATAATAAGGGGTTTTCACATGAAGTAATGGGCAGTCTCAAGAATATTGATAATCATTGTTAGAAATGACCCAATACCTCCCCCCCTCTCTTTTGGGCTTTCCTATGCCTAAATCCCTTGAACCAAGACCACTTGAAAGACCTAATGCTTCAAGGAATATGAATGATTGAACTTCATAAACCATTGTCATTGCAGAATAAGCAAAGATGTAGATCCTAGTCTAGGCTATGAGCAAAGGAACGAAAATTTTGAAAATTTTTCGAGCTCTTAGAAAACTCAAACAAACGAGACATTCTTTCAAGAATCTAGATCATGGTAATTTGGTGTGTGTCAAGGTTGTGCCAAAACCATTCACAGCCTTTCCGATGACCACAAAACACCAATTGCCCAAACATCACTTCATGATTGACACCTCGGGGCACTATGACCAAACTAGATTATCCCATGTCCCAGAGAAAACCTATTTTTGGGTCATATTTTCTTTGTCACTTCAAACAAACTCAAGATTGAAACTTAGCCTTTTCAATGTAAACCTAGACTTGCGATGTTCCTCGTAATGATACAAATTCTCATGGTTAATCAAATTGGGGGCATCATATGTGGAAATGATGGATACTTGGTGAATAAGGATGGAATTAACGCATGAATCATTGGGGCATGCGAAAAAAAAAGAAGGAAAAATTGTGATATCATGCATATGAGAGTTCAGATGATTCCAAGTGCAAAATGAAATTCTGATTATTTATTCCCCCTGGGGATTGCTTTCCAATGAGAATATTTGTGCTTGATATAAGAAATGGCCATCTTTCATATCCCTTTCACAAAAAGAAATTATCCATAGTCACCCCTTTTGAGCCGAAATAATTCTTTCTTTTTTGAACCCTGATCAAGGATTACCCTCTACATTGGGGGGAAAATGCGAGGAAAGATCTTTTCAAAAGTCACGGAGAAATGAGTCCCAAATCGAAGACAGATACAAAGAAAATTGAGCTCCCGAATAAATAAGGGCTCACTATGTCGAAAAGAAGAATATAGAAAAGTTGGCAAAATGAAAGCCAAGAGCAAAACAAAAAGAAGAAAAAGGAAAAAGATGGCAAAATGAACGCCAAGAACAAAACAAAAGAAAAGGAAAAAAACACACACAAAAAAAAATGTGTGAAAAGTATGGCAAATGAAAGCCAAGAAAAAAGAAGAAACTGAGCAAAAGTCAAAAGAAGGAAAGAAAAGTCCAAAAGGGACAAATGCTTCAAAGGGAATCCTCCTCAAGAAATGATCCTTGATCTGATTACCTCAAACACAAATTTTGGGCCTATTTATCCTTTCTTTCTGAACCCGAACCTTTGGCTACATTACGTGCTTTAAAAGTCCATCAAGCATGAATATTTAACTTGAAGGGTTTTTCCTCAAATTTTATCCCATCTCATTGAATTATCATTTCACTATGGAAGAATTTAGAATTCTCAAGTGCATGGTAGAACAAAAAAAAAAAGAAAGAAAAAATGGAAAGAATGGGACTCTAAGGCGAAAACCCAAAAATGGGCGGTCGAAAGTAAAATAGGAATTTTTGATGCCATCTATGTTAGTGCCGATGCCACAAAAGAGAAGGTCATCTTGAAGAAATTGAGGAACATCTAGGAATTTCTGAACCTCCCAAATTGCCAGCTCTCATTTGGAGGATTGACTTCAAAAACTAAAACTTTTTCCCTCCAAAATTAACTTTCCACTTTAAATATCCTGGCTAATCTCGACGCTTGTCAAAACACCATGATTTGGAAACTAAAAGGATATTGAATTTTTTTGGTTCTCAACGAAATCATGTTTTATAAAACCTGTTCCATTTGTGAGCCTAGAAGGGACATACATCTTTCTTGTTGTGAAGTTTTCATGGAACAACGAAAATCCTGTTGTACCAAGCCTTGTCAATTCAAAATGAAAAACCCAAATTGACATTCAGAAAATTTCTAACGATGATCATCAGTCTTCAAGAGATTTGTATATCACAAATTATGGGGTTAATATTTTTGGCTCAGAAGTTTTCATTAAATAAGCAATTTTTTTTTTCAAAAGGGGAAAATAAATAAAAATATTTTTGAAAAACCCATTTTTGATGTTGGCATGAGACAAGAGTTTTTCTAACCCCAAAGGTATGGGACTATTGAGGTAGATCTTGACTCCCGAAAATGTGAAGAAGGAATGAACATTCGGCTCAGACTTCTGTTGATAAGATTTTGAAAATTGTTGGGGCAAAGAGAATAGCCAAAGACTGAAAAGGAAATGATCTCTTATGGGGCATGAGTATTCAAGATACATTCTGATTTGAAAAGAAATAATGAATTGGAAAGGCTAAACCAAAATCTAAAAAATAATTGGAGGCATTTGCATCATCCATGAGCACTTACCTCTTTATTAAGCTTTGCATCTGCACCATGTCGGCAAGCATTTGCATCATTTATAGGACATTGCATTTTCACTATTGTGTGGTAACTGCAATTACACCATTCATGGATCACTCACATGAACACGATTTGTAGGGGCATCTGCATCTTTTCATGAAGCATTTACATCACTATTGATCCTTGCATTTTCCACACTGTTAATCTTTGCATTTGCATCATTCAAAAGCATTTGCAAAATGTTGATCTTTGCATCTGCATTAAGAAGCATTTGTGTCAATCTAAGCCATTTGCATTTGCACCATGAAGAATTTGCATCTTCTTCAACCTTTGCATCAGTATCAAGAAGCATTTGTGTCAATCTAAGCCATTTGCATTTGCACCATGAAGCATTCGCATCTTCTTCAACCTCTGCGTCTATATTAAGAAGCATTTGCGTCAATCCAAGCCATTTACATTTGCACCATGAAGCATGTGCATCTTGTTAAAGACATTTGCATCTACATCATGAAGCATTTGCATCCTCTCTCAAAGCTTTCGGGTATAATTTTCAACACGTTTTCAAGAACCAATACCCATAGTTTTAAAAATGAACAAGTCTTTGGTGAAAATAACCGAAGCCTCTGGTGGAGATATCCAGAGTTTTACATTTTTAAAATGAACAAGTCTTTGGTAGTGATAGTCGAAGCCTCTGGTGGAGATATCCAGGGTTTTACAGTTTTAAAAATGAACAAGTCTTTGGTGATGATAGCCGAAGCTTCTGGAGGAGATATTAAAGGAAAGAAACCAAGCTTTGGTAGTGATAGCCGAAGCTTCTGGAGGAGATATCCAGAATTTTAAACAAATTTCGCACTAGGATAAGATAAAGCCCCGAGACCACCGTCGAGGTATCTTGTTTTAATATCGAGCTCGTTCTGCTTCTGAAATGAGTCGAGCCCCGAGACCACCGTCGAGGTATTTTGTTTTTAAATCGAACTCGTTCTGCTTCTCAAATGAGTCGAGCCCCGAGACCACCGTCGAGGTATTTTCTTTTGTTTAAATTGAACTTGTTTTTAAAAATGAGTCGAGCCCCGATACCACCGTCGAGTTATTTTGTTTTAAATCGAACTCATTCTACTTCTCAAATGAGTCGAGCCCCGAGACCATCGTCGAGGTATTTTGTTTTAAAATGAACTCGTTATGCTTCTCAAATGAGTTGAACCCCGAGACCACCGTCGAGGTATTTTGTTTTTAAATCGAACTCGTTCTGCTTCTCAAATGAGTCAGGCATCGAGACCACCGTCGAGGTATTTTCTTTTGTTTAAATTGAACTTGTTTTTAAAAAATGAGTCGAGCTCCGAGACCACCGTCGAGGTATTTTGTTTTAAAATCGAACACGTTCTGCTTCTCGAATGAGTCAAGCCCCGAGACCACCATCGAGGTATTTTGTTTTTAAATCGAACTCATTCTGGTTCTCAAATGAGTCGAGCCCGGAGACCAGCGTCGAGGTATTTTCTTTTGTTTAAATCCAACTTGTTTTTAAAAACGAGTCGAGCCCCGAGACCACCGTCGAGGTATTTTCCTTTTCAAATCGAACTTGTTTTCTAAATGAGTCGAACCCAAGATTGATGTTAAGACATTCCTTTTGTTTTTAAATCAAACTCGTTATGCTTCTCAAATGAGTCGAGCCCCGAGACCATCGTCGAGGTATTTTCTTTTGTTTAAATCGAACTTGTTTTTAAAAATGAGTCGAGCCCCGAGACCACTGTTGAGGTATTTTTCTTTTCAAATCGAACTTGTTTTCTAAATGAGTCGAACCCAGGATTGATGTTAAGGCATTCGTTTTGTTTTTAAATTGAACTCGTTCTGCTTCTCAAATGAGTCGAGCCCCGAGACCACCGTCGAGGTATTTTCTTTTATTTAAATCGAAATTGTTTTTAAAAATGAGTCAAGCCCCGAGACCACCGTCGAGGTATTTTCCTTTTCAAATCGAACTTGTTTTCTAAATGAGTCGAACCCATGATTGATGTTAAGGCATTCCTTTTGTTTTTAAATCGAACTCATTCTGCTTCTCAAATGAGTCGAGCCCCGAGACCATCGTCGAGGTATTTTCTGTTTAAACCCGACACAACTGACACCAAGACAAGACAAGGCCCCGAGACCACCGTCGAGGTATTTTTCTTCTCTTGCAAATCGAACTCGTTTCCTTAAGACGAGTCGAGCCTTGATTAGTCAGGGAACTCAATTTAAGGACAAAATCTTCTATTTACAGCTTTTTTGAAGAAAACAAATGATGAAATAAATGGAAATGAAGAATAAAGCAAACTTTCTTTCCTTTTCTTTACATGTGATTTCACTAACCATACAAAATTATTGTCTATTTATCTTTGCCTGATTCCTGATTCTCAGCAATAGCCAAAGAGGGGCAACTGTAGTCACCTAATTTTGTCCGGGCCCCCCTAAACCAGGTAAATTCTTCCTTGAACTTTTTTTAGAATACAGAAAATCTTTTCTCATCTTACAGATGGTCTTCCAAGATTTGTGATTCGATGTTCAGCATGAAAAGTCAACTTTAAAAAAGTCAACCACTCAAAAAGTCAACTCCCAATCAAAATCAAGGTTCGAAGTTGAATTGAACAATGTCAAAAGAAATTTGACAATCCAAGATCTACAACGAAAGATATAGAATTCAGAAGATGGGTTGCGAAAATTCAATATAGGGGAAGACCTAATCCGGCAAATTTGGGGAAAACTACAAAGATGGCCCGATTTAAAATTGAAGCCCCCAATTGATAAAGGATGAATAAAGAAATTATATGCCCAAGGCCTATTTTGAAGTGGATCCCAAGGAAAAGCCGGTGAGAGCAAAAACAGAAAAACAAGTTTGAAAAGGGGAAAACTAAATCGGAAGGGAATTTGATCGTAAAAATTGGGCATTTTTGGACCAACTCAAATTCAATATAGGACAAAGGAAGTGGAAAAAGAAATCCAAAAATCAGACCCGTTTTGAGTAAAATCGAGGTTTCGGAGATTGAAGGGCATTCTCAGAAAATCCCAAAAAAAAATTCTGAAAAAAATAGCAAACGAGCTCAAAAAATTGTGAAAACTTCCAGAACTGAGTTTCATAATTTTTGGAAGAGATTGGTGAAGAAAAATCGGGAAACGGAGCTCATTTGAAAAATGGCAAAGTTTGGGTGCACTAACCCGAAATTTCCAAAGATAATTTCTAGAAAAATAGCAAACGAGCTTCGAAAATTAAGAAAACTTCCAGATATGAGTTTCATAATTTTAGGAAGAGATTGGTGAAGAAAAATCCAAAATCGGAGCTCAAATGAAAAAGGTTAATTTCGGGTGCACAAATCCAGAAATTCCAAAAAAAAATTTCGGAAAAAATAGCAAACGAGCTCGGAAAATTATGAAGACTTCCAGATCTGAGTTTTATAATTTTTGGAAGAGATTGGTGAAGAAAATTCCGGAATTGGAGTTCATTTGAAAAAGACTAAATTTGGGAGGCACTAAACCAAAATTTCAGATATAAATCCGGGAAAAATAGAGGATAAGCTCGAAAAATTGCGAAAACTTTCAGAACCAAGTTTTACATTGAACGGGATAAGTTGGAAAAGAAAAATCCAAAATTGGGATCCATTTGCAATTAAATTAACTAAGGGGGGCTAAAAGGTAATTTTATCGAAGAAACCGAAAAGGCCAATTTGCAATTAAAAAAGTATGAAAAATGAAGGAATTGTTGAGATATTCCAGGCCCTTGGCTGGTCAACTCATGAATGAAGGTTGAGATTTGATTAAATTCATCCAATGGTCACTATCGAATTGCAAGATGCCATTTTTAATGTCATGAAAATATCTTGTCCATCTAATGGCCTAGGTGCTTTGTAGAAAGACGAGTACATCCTTCAATGGCCAAGATCAAATTGCAAGATAGCATTTTTATTATCATGAAAATATCTTGATCTAATGGCCTATATTGTTGGAGGAAAAGATGAGCACATGATCCAAGGGCTTAGAATAGAAAAAAAAAAAAAAAAAAAAAAAGCACACTCTCTAAACCAAGGGGCAGCCGACCATTCAAGAGGGGGAGGTCAGATTTTTTAACAGGGGCAGTAGCAAAAAAGGAGAGGACTTAGAATAGAAAAAAGGGCTTAGAATAGAAAAAAAAAAAAAAAAAAGATAGAGCACACTCTCTAAACCAAGGGGCAGCCGACCATTCAAGAGGGGGAGGTCAGATTTTTTCACAGGGGCAATAGCAAAAAAAGGAGAGGAAAAAGAGAGGAAAAAAGGGGACAAAAAAGAGAGGCATTTTCTTACTACTTTTTGATTTGGAAAGCTAAAGCAAGGTAGCTTCTTCCATGCTCTCCTCCATGCTTTGTTCATATGATTTTGTTATTCCTTTATGATTTTCATTTTTATTTTATTTTCTTTCATGAAATAAAATTATTTTTCAAAACAAGTTCCAAAAGATTTCTTCTTCTTGTCATCAAATAACTAAGTTGTCAAACTTTTTCTACATGTTTTTCCCACTAGCCGAAACCTAACTAGTGTTGTTGTGCTTGTTCTTGCTTGATATCTCTTGCTTGGTTTGTTGTGGTAGGATAGATCCCCCTATTTGTTGCTTCATGTTCATGCATTCATCTCATCCCCACTTGATTTTTGACTTAAGCCAACCAATGGCTCAAAGCCAAGCTCTCATGAGCATGCTTGTGGAAAAATAAAAGGTTGTGCAAGTTGGATTTTTTGATTTTCTGATTTTTCTCACCATTCATTCCTTGTCCAAATTTAAAGATTTTTTAACCATAGGTTGTAGAGTCGCGCATGGGCCGGGCAGCCCGCCCGGCCCGTATTGGGCCGGGTCTGGGCAGGATATTGTTTATCCGACCGGCCCAGCCCTGCCCGGACAGTATTTTTTTATTATAATAATATTATTTTATTTTATTTTAATTATAAAAATATAAAAATAATAAAAAATAATATTTTTTTTAATGTGATGAACAATGAATTCGGGCCTACCGGGCCTGGGCAAAGAATTTGAAAAAAAAAACAGGCCGCGCCCCGGCTCATGAGCAGGTCTACCTTTAAGGAGCCTCTAGTAATTTTGTTTTAATTATTGGATTTTTCTATCAAAGGTTTAAAAATGGATTTTGACAAAGCAGTTTTTAACTCGCTGTTTTGATTTTTGTAAAATTAGTTCATAGTATCCATACTCCAAAAATTAAGCTGCTTTTTTCCAATAGAGTTAAACATGTCCTAGGTCTACCCTAATTGTTTAAGAATTTTTCAGAATTTTTAGAAGGGCAAAAAAATAGGTTTTCAAAACTGCCTAATGGATTTTGACAAAGCAATTTTTAACTCCCTGTTTTGACTTTGGTAAAATTCGGTCATAGTATCCGTACTCCAAAAATTAAGCTGATTTTTTCCCATGAAGGTCGACATGTTCTAGGGCTACCATAATTTTTCAGATTTTTTTGAACATTTTAGAACGGCAAAAAATAGATTTCCAAAACTGCCAGTGAGGGTCAGATTTATTTTCAAGGAAGTAGTAATTTTTGTTTTGGTTAAGATATTAAGAGGGGGCTGATTTGGGGCATTAGGTACTATCTAGGGTTATTTTTCATGTTCTTTCAGTCATAAAATATGATTTTATAAAAGTCGGGTCAAGGGTGATCAACCTGGGTTTCAAAACTAGGAAAAATAGAGCTTTTAAAGAGGGGGTTCAGCCAAGGCCAATTTTTATTCCCAAAAAGTTTTGCTTTTCTTTAAATCCAAGCCCAGAGTATTTCGATTTTGAAAATCCGATTTAAGTATCTCTTAAGGTAGTTGGATACCTTTTTAGGTAACGGATGTTCTTACTTCAAGGAAGAAATACATTTTCATGCATTGCATTTTAAAAATGTTTTTACTTAACTTGTCATAAAAATGTATTTTTCGGTTTATTAAACATTTGGCGAGAATTAGTTCTTAATCTTTGCGGGTTTCTGGGGAGGTTAGGAAATCGTTCAACGCACGTGTTTATGAAATTGAAAGACACTGGATTTTGTTTTATTCGGAATCATATAAATATCATAAGAAATAAATATTTTTCGAGCTTTGTCGGGTTTGCCGAGAAGTGTGGTAATATTTTCTGATATATGCTATTTGTATGATTTCTCACAAGAAAATTATATGTCCATGGATATTCCATGTTGATGTCATTTTATGTTCATGTTGCCTTAATTAGATTTTAGCATGCCATGTCATTCATTCATGTGCCATGTCATTCAAGGGCCATGTCATCTAGATTATGCCATATCATTCATTCACATGCCATGCCATCCATATTGCCATGTCATTCATATTGCCATGTCATTCATATGCCATGTCATTCATACACCATGTCATTCATTATGCCATATCATTCATATGCCATGTCATTCATTTTGCCATGTCATTCATATACCACGTCATTCAGATGCCATGTCATTCATTTTTCCATATCATTCATATGCCATGTCATCCACATTGCCATCTAGATTAGGCCATGTCATTCATTATGCCATTTCATTCACATGCCATGTCATCCATATTGCCTTGTCATTCATATTGCCATGTCATTCATATGCCATGTCATCTAGATTATGCCAAGTTCTTCATTGCCATGTCATCAATTCGCATGTCATGTCATCTAGGTCATGCCATGTCATTCACTAATATACCATGTTATCCATTCACATGTCATGTCATCTAGATTAGGCCATGTCATTCACATGCCATGTCATTCATATTGCCATGTCATTCCTATGCCATGTCATTCATTCACATGTCATGCCATCTAGATTTGGCCATGTCATTCGCATGACATGTCATTCATATGCCATGTCCTTCACTCACACGCCATATCATCTAGATTATGCCATGTCTTTCATTCACATGCTATGTCATTCATTCACATGCCATATCATTCATTCACATGCCATGTCGTTCATTCATGTGTCATGTCGTCTAGATTATGTCATGTTAGTCGTTCACATGCCATATCATTCATTCACATGTCATGTCATTTAGTTTATGCCATGTCATTCATTTAGTATGCCATGTCATTCACATGCCATGTCATCAAGAATTTGCCATGTCATTTGCGTCATGTCATTCATAGATTAGGTCATGTATATGCTATGTCATCCTTATGCCATGTCATTCATATGCTATGTCATTTTGTTTGCCATGTCAATTTTATTCACATGACATTCATTCATATGCCATGTCGATTTCATTCACATGACATTTTTCTCATGCCATGTCATTTTGTTTGCCATGTCGATTTTTATTCACATGACACTCATTCCTATGCTGTGTCGATTTCATTCACATGACATTCATTCATGTGCCATATCATTCGTATGACATGTCATTTTGTTTGCCATGTCGATTTCATTCACATGACATTCATTCATGTCTCATGTCATTCATATTTCGTGTCATTTATTCTTTTGGTTATGTCATTTAAATCTTGTCATAGTAAATTGCTTGTCATGCCATGTTATTTATGCATGTTATACATTCATGTTTTAATTTTCATATCCATGATTATTCAACCTTTTGGAAATTGATGTTTTTCAATAAAATAAGGTTATTCCCAAGTTAAAATAATTCATGAGTTCTCTGCTGGGTTGTCGGAGAGGACATCATCAATTATCATTAACAAAGGAATATCTTTCTTTCAAAAACAAGAGTGATTAGGAGATTTTCTAAGTAAATGAAAATTTCTATATTTTGCCGGTTTGCCGGGGAATATAGGAAAATTTTGAGTTAATAAATTCTGGATCATTTTCAACTAAAAATGGGATTATTCTTCTTTAAAATGGGAATTATTTTAAAATGCCAATTTAAAAAACCGACTTTCTATCGAGACTCAAGATAACACACGATTGATAAGGTACCATTTTATACGGGCATTGTAGGGGTGCCAATCCTTCCCCGCACGTAACTGACTCCCGAATCCGTTTCTTTGATTTCTCTGGTTCAATGCGTAGACTTCGAAATTGGTATTAAAAAATGTTTTAATTAATTTTAAAATGTTTTATAAAAACCGGTTTTAATAGGTGGCTGATCACACCTAGCAAAAAAAGATTGGTGGCGACTCCATTTTTTTTTCGAGGTCATTTCCAAACCCTCAACTTTTTAATTTCTAGAGGAATTAAGTCGTCTTTTCCTCTGCCTGCTTTGTTTCCCCACCTCACTCGAATGGTTCCCCTGGAAGGACGGATCACGTGTCGGCAGTTGGCAATGCGTATAAGTTAATCTCATTAATATATACCCATAGATCAAGAGCGAGATCTAGCAACCCATCATGACCACCCAAATGTTGAAAAGTCAAAGTGACCTCTTTGAAACCTTTCAGTAACCAGCCTATCAGTGTAATGCGGTCCTTTCACCTTATATCTCGGAAAGCCCATGAGCATGGTGCAGTGTCTACTCTTCAATCCATATTAGTTCATGTAGCTTTGGTTAACCTTATGAATTTAGAGAAACGATTTCTCCTAAATCCATCATGTTTTGACCAAAGATTTTATCAAGTTAACCAAGAAAAGATGAGATATGTCTCCGATGTCATTTGGAGTGGTGAATCCTTTCTGGGTCACTCATCCATCTTTTTATGGTTCATGTCATACCTAAAACTACCCTATCATAAGCATCCCTTCTTGGGACCCATTCGTGATGGAATCAAAGTATGACACTCTCCATACAAGATGACCTAGTATCTCAAGTCCTAAGACTAATTTACATGATTGGCATGTGAGAACATTTCCATAGACACTAGAGTGACAATACCAAATGGAGTTCTCACAGCAGGCCATGTTCAGTGAACTTGTTCAACAGACAAGCATCTATATGTCATCCCAAGTATCCCTCATACTTCAACCTATGAGGATCGATTGCTTACTTCATAAGTAAGTGGGCTTAACATGTATTAGTCTTTGAGCATTGCCAATGCCCCGTCTTGGCAATGCGATGACCAGGAACAGTTTGAGGAACATGGCTTTGATGCATACGAATCTCACAATTATAACTCTTTATACTCCTTTGTAAGGCCTTTATGTTCCATGGGCTTCATCCGATTAGTACTTAATAACTCATTATCACCATACAAACATGAAGGAAAACCTTGTATCACTATGGAATAGTAATGGGTTTCCTTTATTAACTGTATATCCCATGTCCAATCTGATTGGCTCTAGGGCATATACTAACTGACGATTACAATTATATTGCTAAATTCAACGGTGAGTTTGTTTCTCTTCGTAACTCTTTACAATAAAATAAAAATTTATCTATTTTTATGAACTTAGTAGCAAGTATCGTTAAATGGACCAATATTATGACTATTGACGAAACTAATCTAAATCACATGATAAGAGATTATAAATTTGAAATTAAAAACACCGCCTTTATTTTAAATAACATGTATAACAATAAGAGATTAATTTATTATATATCACATGATAAGGTATTATTATAATGTATACAAATCATTATAATAAAATACACATATCAATGATCTACTTTATATACTTTTAAAAAGTTACCTGATAAGACTTAAGAGATTATACATTTGAAATTAAAAACTCCACATTTATTCCAAAAAAACATGTATATTAATAAGAAATTATCTAATTTAATTTAAATAACATTATAAGAGATTATTATAACGTAATGTACCAATTATTAACATAAAATAACATTATCATTATCAATAACCTATTTTTATGTATTTTGTTCTACATTACATGATAAGAGGTTATACTTTTAAAATTAAAATAATACATTTGTTTTAAATAATATGTATAACGATAAAATATTATAAATCATATGTATACCCATGAGAATAAAAATATATAATTTATATTAAATCATATTATTAGATTATAATAAGTAATAAAACATATATTAATTTGTTTAAAATTAAATTATATTATAAGATTATCATAAGAAATATAATATATAGTTTTATTGAATTATTATTAATTAGTTTTAATTTTAAAATAATTATTATTGATCTATTTAATTATTTTATCAAAGTAAAAATAAAATAAAAAATTATTCATAATATATAATAATAAATATAAAAATTAAAACTAAATAATAATTATAATTATAATTTATTTTAATTATAATTATAATTATAATTTAAAAAGATAATAGTAAAAAATATATAAAATTATAATAGTAAAAAAAGATTTCAAAAGATAATTTAAAGTTATAAAATTAAAATAAATGAATATTGTTGTCATATTTATTTATTGTATTAAATTAATATTTTTTTAAATAAAATTATACTCAATTTAAGGTTGGGTCATTTCGGGATAATGTTTCGGGTTATTTTAGGTTCAGATCAATTCGGGTTCGGGTTATTTCGGGTCTGGATCGTTTCGGATTCTGGTCATTTCAGGTTTGGGTTGTTGACTTTTATGGTAAAATCGGGTTGGATCAGTTTCGAGTTCGGATCGATCGAGTTGATTTTTCGAGTTCGGGTCAAAATTAACCGGTCTAGTGATAATCAATTAGCCATTCTGTTCGGGTGCGTTTTAGTATTATTACTCAGAAGACTTGAACTTTATTTATGGTGCTGTAATATGATATTTACATTTCAATGAAGTGATTGACTTTAAAAAAAAAATCTCAAATTCTCCTCTTTACCACTAAACCAAAGCCTCTAATATTTTATTTTAATAGTAGAAAAACTACATAAGTTTTAACAATATTTGTCATGCCCTTTACCCAGCTTATTATTATTATTACTATTATTATTATTATTATTATGAAAAATATTAATAAGTGTGCACTGATTAAAATGATATTTAAAATATATATATATATAATTAATGAATTATTATTTTTAAATTCAATAAAAATAATATACTAAATAAAAAAACTTTTTAAAATAAAATTTAATTAATTCTTAATTAATGTTTATAGAAATCGATTAATAAAATTCTATTATTATTATTATTATTATTATTATTATTATATTTTGTAGGGGGGGCATGTTAATGGACAGTTCTTGGTACCTGACTACCCTTTTTTGATGGAATCTGTCAGTATCTGTTCTATTTAGGTATACTAAACTTTTCACTTATATATGCTTCTACAAATAAAATAAAAAAAACTAAAGTTTGAGTTTATTTATCATATTTAAAAGGAAATATAGGTTTTTAACAGAATTGATAATTTCACTTTTGAAATTAAATGCAATAAAGTTATTCTAAAAACAAAAATAAAAACATAACAATGCTTATATATATCTATATATATATATATATATATATATTAGGAAAGATTCACTTTTATATGATTTATATTTTTTTTAATTCGATCGTCGTATTTCATATTCTATTCACAAAGATTATGCACGCCGAATTTCGAGTAAATTAAAAATGTCTAACTATTTATTCGATGCGAAAAACTTTTAACCGTTAAATATATATATATATTGAAAAAAATAGTATTTTTGATTGATATGATAGAGATATCTGATCGATTTGAAACTTTACGTGCACGACGAGTACAATTATATTATTAAATCCAACGATCGGTTTATTAAAATATAAATCGTATAAAAAGTTAAATAAATATGTAAAATTAATTTAGTTTTACATTAATGTAAGTAGATTCTTTATATATATATATATATAGCCCTAATTGTTAGTCCTAGGTTTTGACTTTTTACTCTAAATTTTTTTCTTTTCGGCCAAGAAAATAAGACAATTCTACTTTATAAGATAATTCTATATTCTAACCCCACTTGATGTTGAAAATTTTCCAGTAATTTATAAAAATATTTTGCAAGGGTTTATAATTTGATTGGTTAATTGTACATATATTCTCATAAAAATAGCACCAAATGATATTTCTTCCAATAAAAACAGATAAAAAAATTTATGTAAAAAAATAAAAGATGAAAGAGCTAGCAAGAGGTTAATCATCAGCAAACAACAATTTTTTTAATCTAAAATGTAAGATTAAAGATCAAATTTATGAAAATTTCGAACATAAAATTTATGAAAATTTCGAACATAAAATTTAAGAAAAATTATCTCATTTATCGTCAGTAAAAATTTTAAACTCTACAAATAAAGTTAGTAGGATGACACATACTCTTAAAGTATATTAAAAAAATTAAAAAATATGAGACATATAATAGATTTTTAACACCGTTTATAAAATTAAAAAAAAAAAATCATGTATCAACAATCAACTTAAAATTTAATAATAAACGGTCCTTATATAAAATATGTTATAAGATGAATTAAAAAGGAGTGACAATAAACATCAGCAAACAACATTAATATGCTCGGTCATTAAAAAAAAAAATCTTTAAAATTAGTTCATAGATTTTCATCCTTCCCATGCATTAAAGTTTGTGAGACTAATTTAATTGTTAAACTAAAAATATATTCTCGTTACACAACAGATAAATTTTGAATAGGATTTTTATATATATATTTTTTGAACAATAAGATGATATTTATATTAATATATAATAGATGCAAATACAATGATTCAATTTTTAATTTATTGAATTTAGAGTTTAAATTGAATCATTATGATAAATTGTGCAAAATATTCTTACTTAAGAATAATTTTTAAAGTAAGATATAGATGTTTAAAATTATCAAATTTAATCTAGACAAACAATAACTCACAATCATTATACGACACGTGACACAAAATTAAAAGTTATTTGAATACTATCAATTAGAATTGGTAATTCAGATACAACATAATTATACGACACGAACGCAACATGAGAAAAATAATTAAAACACGACACAAAAAATAATATAAAAATGACACGAATAGATGAATGTGTCAAAATCTACATAAGACGAATTATTAACATGTCAAAATTTATATAAATACATAATACCTTAAATACGATTATGACATGAAAAAGTAATACGAACACGAACACAACAACACGTGATACAAAATTGGGAGTTATTTGAATACTGTAAGTTAAACTTGACAATTTCGAACACAACATGATTATACGACACGAATACAACCTGAAAAAATAATTATTAAACGCGACACGACACGAAAAATAATATGAACACAATACGAATGCACGAACATGTCAAAATCTACATAAAATAAATTATTATCTTGCCAAAATTCATATAAGTATATAATACTTTAAATACGATTATAACACGAAAAAATAATACAAAAACAACATAAATATACAAATATTTTTTTTTCTCTTCCCTTCGCCTTTCTTTTCTTTCACTCTTTCTCTTCTTTTTCTTTTTTTTTTTTTAAAAAAAAAAAAACAATAAAACAATCCCCTCAATTTGAAGGGAAGTGCTTTAATTGTCAAATAAATACAACTTCCAAAATTTATTGGAATCATTTTCAGATTTTGACCAAAAAAAGAGAAAAATCTACCACATATTATAAAAATACATGATCCCACATATTACATAGTTCATTTATAATAATATTTAATGCAACACTATTTATGTAAGCCCAATAAATGGCCTTAGCTAGATCACAAGGAGCTTTGTTAAGGGAAGGGAAGGAAAAGGATAAGGATAAGGAAGAAAATGGAAGAGGCATTTCTAGGTGGAAATGATGAGGTAAATAAATGGAAGATATCATGGAGTGGCTTTGCGGAGGAGCTAAGGAAGGTGAGCTACATGGCGTTGCCGATGGTGGCGGTGTCGGTGTCGCAGTACCTTTTGCAGGTCATATCGGTGATAATGGTTGGACACCTCGGGGAGCTACCTCTTTCAGGGATTGCCCTAGGTTTCTCCTTCGCTAATGTCACTGGCTTCAGCTTTGTTGTAAGTGTTCTCTCCCTCAATCCTTTCCCTCTTTTGTATGTTTTAACTTGCAAATTTGTGTTTGATATCAATGATTAATTTGAATGTATAAATACGAAATACATATATCAATATGTAAGTTGTCGTAAGTAGATACACGATGTATAATTTATGTAATTGATATCATATTTGAATGAGAAATTGGTCTCATTAACACCGTGTATCAATTGTGTATCTACTTACGACAATCTACGTATTGATTACGTATTTCGTATTTATACACTCAAATTAATCATTGATATCCAACAATTTGCACTCATAAACAATCATAATTATTACTTTGGATATACATAGCTTAATTAAAGGTATCTTAAAAGCTATATTTTCCGGATTCGGAATGAGTTATGATACGGGTATATGTCAAATACATATATGTTTAATTTTTTCTTATTTTTTTTTATATATTTGAAGGATATATTTTCATATTTATATCCGAATATATATAGAAAAAAAAAATGTCGGATGCGAGTGCTTTAAAAAAATAAAGAATTTTAATATCATAGCTTAAAACTGAATATATTTTAGTGACCATTACAGAATTAACGTTCAATGACTTCTAGCCGGAAACATTGAAGATTGAAATATTCCTGATCCGAGTTTTCTTTCTTAGAATTTAAACTCTTTTAATTTCAGTGCTTGCTCAAAAGCTATTTATATGGACTTTGGATCTAGTATCTCACATGTTTTTGGTAATTTTTTATATTAATTTGGAAGATATTTAAGTGTCATTCCAATATAAGATCAGAATGATAAATTTTTTATTTATCGTCACAGAAAATTTTAAACTCTATAAATGGAATTAACAAAGTGATATATACCACTTAAGATATATTAAAAATTAGAAAAATTAATTATAAAAGTGAAATATATGACAGATTCTTAATCTTGTTTATGGAGTTAAAAAATTTCACCATAAATATATCAAAAACTAATTCGTTTAAATAATAAATCAACAACGGTGGAGTCTGTTGATAATATGTTGAAACTTATAATTAAATAATTAAACTTTAATTATTGACAATTTCAAATATAAAAAATAAAAAATTCATATAACACAGTTCAAAAATATTTACTCCTATAACAATAAGTTTATATATGTATTCTTTTTCTCTCCAAGCAACTTATTGAGGTAGCATCAGATTTAGGCATTTAGCAATTGGTCTAATTGCGTATAATGCTACTAACTCGTGAAACAGTTTCTGAAATAATAATAATAAAAAAAAAATCGGCTTTAAGGCTTGATTATTAAATTTAAGAAATCCAACAAGTTGTCTCATGATTTGCATGTAAGAGTTTTGTTTTATTTTATTTTATACGTAATGGGAGTGGCTGAAATAGTAAACCTGATTTTCTTCATTTTAAAAGTAAAACATGATTGGGGAGGATCAGCAATCTTACCTAAAAGATGTTTTAAGATTTTTATAGTGTTGTCGCATTAGGGAAACCCTTTAATCAAAAGCTCAAAATATGCTGTCCCTTTAAAATTGAAATTTGATGTGAAATTGATTTTGTAACCCTGTTTGCTTTAAATGGATACTAGTAAGGTGGCCCCGCTTTGCCTGGGTCACTTTTTTCAATTAAATTATATAATAAAAAAATAATTTTAAGTTGAACAATATGTTATATATAATATTATATTAATAAAAATATTTATTATACAGAATTGAAGATTTTAAAATTTTTAAGATAATAATAAATGGACTATTACGAAAGAATGAATCGTTTTATTTAAACAATATAATTACAATTAATTAAATTTAGCATTAGTTTTTAATATCATCATTATTGTCTTCATAAAAATATGAAAAATGTTTACATTTTAATAAAAAAATTCTCACGTTATGGAACATTAATTTTATTTCAATTTAAAAAAAAAAGTAATTGATTAAAATGTTTTTCTTATATTTTTTATTTTTCATTATTTCAAATGATTAAGTACTTATATTAAAATGAATATTTATCTTTAATTATTTTTAAATTGATTGATAAAATGCTTGTATTTGATAATTTTTTATGTTGAAATGAAATTCTTTCATAAAGACATGCATAATAACATAATAAAATATAACACCAACAACAATCATACAATAACTCATAACTTATAATATCATTTAATATAGTTTTTTTATTATTTAACAATCATAATATTTTTCTTTCGATTCAATATCTAAAGTTTTTTTTTTTTTTAAATCCACTTATATCAACCCATCTCATATTATTATTCAATATTTTAGTTTTTACCGATCATTTAACAATACAATAATTTTTTAATTTAATAATATAAAATTAAAAAAATAATATGACCTTATTTTCAAACAAAATTAAAGAACCGATCATTGAATAATACCAATTTAACCTGATATTTTGAATACGACACAGGAAAAAAATCAAAACACAACATGACGAAAAAATAACATGAATACGGAAATATATCAAAATCTATATAAAATGAATTATTAATGCGTCAAAATTTATATAAATATATAATACCTTAAATAAGATTCTGACACAAAAAATAAACATGACATGAATACACAGATCTTTCACCTTTTTTTTCTTTTTCTTTTCTTTCCTTTCCTTTTTATTTTTTTTCATCTCCTTCTCTTTCTTTTCTTTCTCTTTTCTTTCTTTATTAAAAAAAGAAAAGAAAAGAAGTTTGTGGCAAGCAAATAGAGAGATAAGTTTTATATTACTAGATAAATGCCTGTGTTCACTGCAGACATGTTATCAGATTTGAATTGATATTTTATAATAAATTTAAAAGATAAAAAAACAATAAGAGTAAAGATAATTTAGAAAAATAATAACTTTTATCCTTATACGACACTTGGTATAAAATTGAGAGTTATTTGAATATGATCAATTAGATCCGGCAATTTCAGACACAACATAATTATACGATACAAACATAACATGAAAAAAATAATTAAAACACGACATGACACAAAAAATAACATGAACACGACACAAATACACGAACGTGTCAAAATCTACATAAAACGAATTATTAACGTGTCAAATTTATATAAATATATAATACCTTGAATATGATTATGTCAAGAAAAACAACACGAAATGACGACGCGGGACATAAATTTGGAAGTATTTGAATAGTGTCAATTAGACTTGGTAATTTCGGACACAACATGATTATACAACACGAACACAACATAAAAAAAATAATTAAAATACGACACGAAAAATAACATGAACACAACAAAAATATGTGAACGTGTCAAAAGTTTCATAAACGAATTATTAACGTGTAAAAATTTATATAAATTTACAATACTTTAAACACACTATAAAATATCACGAACATGCTACGAACATACACATTTTTTTCTAAATTGAATTGGGACACGACATGAACACACACAATTTTTTCTAAATTGAATCATCATGACAAACTATGCAAAATATTTGGATGAATTGAAACATGACACGAACACATGAAAAAAATAATTAAAATACGACACGACACGAAAATAACATGAACACAATACAAATACACGAAAGTGTCAAAATCCACATAAAATGAATTATTACTATGTAAAAATTTATATAAATTTATAATACTTTGAACATACAAAAAAAAAAATAACACGAGCACGACACAAAAAATAATATGAACATGAACGAATATCCGAACGTGTCAAAATTTATATAAAACGAATTATTAACGTGTAAAAATTATATAAATTTATAATATTTTGAACACACAAAAATGACACGAACACACAATTTTTTCTTTATTTTTTCCCCTTTCTTTTCTTTTCTTTTTCCTTTCTTTTCTTTCTTTCATTCTTAATAAAAAAAAAATTGAAAATATCCAAACTAACCCCCTAACCCTCTTAATATCCATGCTTAGTTATCAACTACGTATGGATTTAAAATTCTCAATTCTCTTTTCTCATGCATTCTAGGGATAATTTTTATACTAAGTAATAGATGTATATAGATTAGGCTTAATTATAACAATGAACCAAGGCTACAATAGGCCAAAGTTTTACTCCTTCCACCACTAATTTTGATCCTATTCGGCTTTCACGAGTGTTAACAAAAGAAAACAAGTTTAGTTCAATTAATTCATATCTGACATTTAACAGATATAAAATTTAAATTTTAGCATTTGTAATTTATTTTTATTTTCAAACTATAATCTCCTTTTATACGAAAAAAACCTTTGATTATTATTTTTGGACAATCAAATGAGGTGTTTATGGTCGGGCCGAGCTATGCCCAAATAGTAAAAAAAAAATTTGCTTGTCAAAATCCAGTTTGAGCCCAACTTGTTGTACTTAAAAGTTCGTTTTACTATTTAAAATATATTAAAATTTATTTTATTATAATATTTTATATTTTCACAATTAATTTTTTAAACAAATATTTTTTATTAATTAAATACTCATTTGAATCGGACCGAATCTACTCGAATTATAAAATCTTATTTTAAATTTAATCTAATTAAAATTAAATCTATTGAATCAGACAATCCATGAAAATGTCGACCTTTGATTGTTGTTTATTTCATATTATATATTCAAACTTTTTTATAATATTAATGTACAACATTTTTTCTTGTCAAATAGTATAAAAAAAAAAAATTGGAAAATTCATTTTAGAACATTAAAAAGTAGGAATATTAGGGGTTGAATTGTTGAAACACGAAAACATAATTTTGAAACATTAAAATATATGGAAATGGTACTGGAGGAGTGCATTGCATATCATTTTCACCATAATTAATTGTCCTTTATGACTTTTGTCAATCACTGTCATAACTACGCCAGCGGCCAGCCTTGTGTGGACCACAAACTTTATTTTCTTTTAACAAAAGATTTGTAAATTTTAAGAGGGTAATTTTTCCAACTTTAAGATCGTTTTCAATTTTTGTTTTAAATGACAGCGACAATTATACAGTACTGTATAAATAATATATTTAATATATATAATCATAATTAAATAAAAAATTATCTCATACATTCTAAATAAAATTTTTAAATTTTATAAATTAAATTAACCTAAGGATGTATATCTTTTAAAGTATATTAAAAAATTAAAAAAAAATTGAGATAAGTTTTTTACTCGATTTATAAAATTAAATTTTTTTACTCTTAATGCATTAAAAATGAACTCAGTAACTAATGATAAAGCAGAATTTGTTTGCATTATTGTTGATAGCTAGGAATAGGATATAGATGTTCATCAGATTTGTTGATAATTATCTTGTGTTTTAATTATGGGTAGGGTCGACATTAATATGTTGTAACAAAAACAGAACATAAGAAATAGGAGTTTGTTTTCTAATAATGCATGTAGAAGAAATTGACTTCTTAATAGAATTAATATATAAATTGATTCCGAATTATATTTTTTTTTTTACAATTTGGTATTTAAAAAAAAATTCACGATTTTATATTTAAATTTTACTTCCGTCACTCACGTCAATCTAGAGTTTAACGATTTGATGACATGTTATTTTTTTAACAATAAAAATGCGATACGTGATAACTTTTACATGTTAGTAATGTCACATTAGTATTTTAGAAAAAAATTTATTTTAGAATTTTTTATTTTAGAATTAAAAAATTAACTAATAGAAATAATATCTTTTTTGGATTATTTTTTTTATGTTTTTTAAATTAAAAAAATTGAAAAAAATGAAGGAAAAAAAAAAAAGAGAGAGAGGGAGGAGTGAATCATGGAGAGAGATGGAAAGGGAGAGATAAGGAGAAGGGGCATCGGCCGACTGCAAATCTGGCCTGCCCGACGCAGACCGGTAGTCAACCAACCCTTTATGCCGCCCCTCCTACCGCTATTTCCTCTCTCTTCCTTCTCCTCTTTTCTCTTCCTCTTTTTTCTTTTTCCAGATTTCCTTTTTTTCCCCCGACCTGCCATTGATCTCGCCGACCCAAGGCAAACCGATAGTCGACCAGCCCTTCCTCTCTCTCTCTCTTTCTTTCGCTTTTCCGTTTTTCCTTTTCTCTTTCTCTCTCTTTCTTTTTTTCCTTTTTTTTAATTTTATTTTAAAAATAAAAAATAAATTGATGACGTGAAAATACTGAATAAAAAATAAATTGATGACGTGAAAATACTAACATAACGTTGACTTTGACATGTGACGACTTACTATTGGTCGACCAGATCACGTCAGCTTATATGTAACGACGTTAGCCAATTAAGTTAATTTAGTTGACAGAATACAAGTTCAAGTACCTAATTATAATTTTTTTTTTCTATAAATATCAAATCATAATATATATATATATAAGGCCAATTTACATATTAACCCTTCTTAATATCTTGTTTGTTTGGTAGAGGATATCAACGTAAATTTCTAATCGGTAAGGTTCAAATAAAAGGTACAATTTATAATTAAAGAAGGTTATATAGGTATAGAGAAAAAATTAAAATAGAGAAAAAATTGAATCATTTTTATATTTTTTTTTATTCTTTTTATAAATAGTATTAAAATATGTCAAGCATAAATAACATAAACTTCACTCCACTGCAAGAATTTTCCTTTTTTTTTTTATTCTTTTTATAAATAGTATTTTTTAATAGATTTAAAAAATATATAAATCTGACATATTTTATCTCCAGTCTTCATTTGCTCAGCAAATGACAAAGTGAAGAATTTTCCTTTTTTTTATTTTATTTTTTTTTGTTTCCTCTCCCTCGAGTTTCCTCCATCGGGCTGATCAATTTGGCTAGTCACCAATTGGGTTTGGTCAAGGGAGGCCGGATCCGCCGCTAGTATATAAGCAGAACTAGCATGAAATAAGGGAAACAGGGAGAGAGAAAGAAAAAAGAAAAGAAAGAAAAAAAAAATGAATTAAATTTGTATATGATCGCACATTTTATTTTTTGTATGAAAAGTAATGGCAATTAAGAATTATTTGAAAAAAAGTATATATATACATTGATGCTTGTAAATCAAAGAAAGAAAAAGGCCTAAATTTATTTAACTGCAAACAAATCGAAAAAAAAAAAAAAAACGGAAATTAGTCTCCATCTTCCTCCCGAACTTAGTCTCCATCTCATTTCAACCCTTTCCCTTCCTTTCTTTCTCTAAAGAAAAAGAGGAAAAAAAAAAAAAACTCTTATCAAAAACCTAATAAAGAAACATAAGAAAAATAAAATTCAAAATTTTTAATAATATGTTTGTTATATATATATATATATATATATATATATATATATATACTAATAAAGCCGTAAATTTTCGTTATATTACATTTTGTAAATTGAAATTGAAATTGAAATTAGAGACAAAATTCATCATTTGAATATCTAATATTAGTTCTTTTTTATTTCTTGAATTTGGTTGACGTTTCTAATATTATTTGCCTTTACTTTCTGAAACAAAAAGCAAAAACACGTTTGGAAACAAAAGTATTTTTTTTAAGCACCATGGCCATGCACAAAATATGTAATTTTTTTAGATAAAAAAAGTGTATGAATTTACTTTTATATAGAGTGATAATTATGTTATAATTAGTATTACATTTTATTTGTTTGTCCATTTTAAATCATTAAATCAATTATTATGATATGTCATTTTATCTTTTTCTTTTTTATAGCAATTTTTCAAAAAAATAAAAAATAAATAGTGAAAAATAAGTATAAAAAATATCGATTAAACGATACTTTATTGTTATTATTCTTTTATTTAGTGAAAGTAGATTTGAACAGTTTTTTTACCAGATTATAACAAAACAAATTATCTCATCCATCCATCGGTAGTGAAGTTTTTAGACTTCACAAACGAGATTAACAGAGTAACACATAGCCTTAAAGTATATTTAAAAAAATAAAAATAATTAAAAAAAAATGTGGTAATCTCTTAATTTTGCTTTATTGTTAAAAAACACCAATGTTAGTATATCAAAGAATAACTCTTATAAACAATTGTATTATAATAGCATAATGATGTAATATATAGTATGACACTGCATGCAAATGAGATTTATGCTTTGATTTTCATAATGTTTCATTGTTCAGAAAAGTATTGATTCTGAATATCTGAATATGAAATTAGTGACACTATATATTTTTATGTGCCAAATAGTTTGGAATTTCTGGTGCTTTGGAAACTCTATGTGGGCAAGCTTATGGAGCTCAACAATATCAAAAGCTTGGAACTTACACTTACTGTGCAATAATTTCTCTCATTCCAGTTTGTATTCCAATATGCTTTCTCTGGATATTCATGGAGAAACTGTTAGTATTGTTGGGTCAGGACCCTGAAATTGCAATGGAAGCTGGCAAATATGCAATCTGGCTCATACCTGCATTACTTGCTTACCCAATTCTTCAGTCATTAATTCGGTATTTACAGTGTCAGAGCTTGGTTCTTCCCTTGTTCTTGAGCTCTTCCGCAGCTCTATGTCTCCATATACCTCTTTGCTGGACTCTAGTATACAAAACAAAGTTAGGAATTATTGGGGCGTCTTTATCAACCGGATTAGCTCTCTGGTTTAATGTGATATTGCTAGGGATTTACATGATGTACTCTTCATCATGTCAGAAATCTCGTGCTTTCATCTTCAACGACATTTTCTCATGCATCAAAGAGTTCTTTAGCTATGGACTCCCTTCTGCTGTAATGGTTTGGTAATGTAGCTAGTTACAACCTTTTTCATGGGTTTAGATAATTAATTAATTTGTTTGCAATTTCCAATAACACTCTTTTTCAATCTGTTAAATATATATGTAGTCTTGAATGGTGGTCATTCGAGCTACTTATACTGCTATCAGGACTTTTACCGGATTCAATGCTTGAGACATCGGTTCTGTCGATATGGTAAGCTTCTAAACAAGTCATTTTGTGTTTTAGAACATGAACCTTCACTTCAGTTTTTAGGGTTTTTCAAAAAGAATGCTACTAATTATGTCTCTTGACTTGACTTCTGCAATGTCAAGCCTTACAATCACTGCATTACATTTCTTCGTACCATATGGGATTAGTGCTGCTGCAAGGTTAAATCCATAACTTTATCTCCTATGGATATATATATTGTATTTTTTTTTTTTAATCTAAAATTAGTGCATCGATTTTATGAGTATAATTTGCAGCACTAGGATCTCAAATGAATTAGGAGCTGGAAATCCAGAAGCAGCTCGACGAACTGTAATTGTTGCAATGGTAATTGCATGTATAGAGTCAATCATGGTGGCAATTGCTCTCTTTTGTTGCCGCCACGTTTTTGGATACATATTTAGCAATGAAGAGGAAGTCGTCAATTATGTTGCAGAAATGATTCCTCTACTTTGCATTTCACTTTTAATGGACAGCATACAAGCAGTACTTTCTGGTCAGTTCCCTTCCCTAGCTGCTTTCACAGAAACCATGTGCATGCATTAATTATGAATTATATCACACATGGCCTAGCTATGCTTTTAGGGCTGAAATTCAAGGATTTAGATATCAACCGCAACGCAATATTATGATCGTTATTTTGTCGTTTTGACTTTTTTTATCGTCGATATTTATCATAATTGACCGCGATAGCATTTATTATATTCCGTAATCGCGATAATACAACTGCGATTAAAAACTCGTCCACGATCGTAATTTAAGAGTTCCTTTGGATTCCATCGCACCAGGTGCGATGAAATCTGTTAGGGGTTTGTCCAGTGGAGGTAAAATTTCCTTTTTACCCCTCCATTATTTTTTTTAATTATATTAATTATTTTAAATTATTTTTTTAATAATTATTTAACGTAAATATAATTTTAATGTATATTTTATTTTATTTAATATATATAATTTTAATAATTTTTAATTATTTATTATATATATATATATATACACATTTTAATTTAATTTCCTTAATAGCCATTTCTTTTTTAATTATAATTCACCTCACCGTCAACTCTACTTTTGAATCCAAACACATATCCCATCACTAATTTTAATCTTACCGCTACAGTATCCAATTTCATCACTACCGCTGTTTTTAATCTCACTGAAACTAATCTCATCGCCCATTCAAATAGAGCTAAATCTCTGATAAAATTAGGCATGTAATTCTTTGGTTTTTGTGTTTATTAGGTGTTGCCAGAGGAAGTGGGTGGCAGCACATTGGAGCCTATGTGAATCTTGGGGCATATTACCTTGTAGGAATTCCAGTAGCTGCTGTGTTGTGTTTTGCTGTAAATTTGAGAGGGAAGGGGCTTTGGACTGGAATCTTGTCTGGTACTACTGTTCAAGCATTGGTTCTTGCTCTCGTTACTGGCTTCACAAATTGGCAAAAACAGGTTTCATCTTTTATAAAATATGCTACAACTCCTCTCCTTTATGCAATATATATGCATAGCAGCTTAATTCTTTTGCCAAACCTTACTATCATTTACAAACTTTATTGAAAATGGCAGGCAAGCAATGCGAGGGAAAGAATGTTTGAGGGGCCAATCACATCAAACAATGAATCAGCTTGAAGAAGCTCATGAAGAAAAAAGGCAACTAACGTTTGGTTGGTTGGAGTGGTCAAGTGGCTCCAACCTCCAAGTTGAGAACTAAGATTCGATTCTTAAGAGTCATCAATGTTGGGAGGACTTTACCATTACATTCTCAGTCCGACAGGGATTAGTCTTCCATCAACCATAAAATAAGGATGTAAAGAACACCCTGTCTTTTTAGACAAAAAACATAAAAGAAGAAAAAAAGTAACGTGTGATTCTAAATTAGACTTTTTTTTTTGGCGGAAATCAATTTTTAGAAAATAAGTTCGAACATTTGATTTTTTTTTTTTTAAATATTGAAACTTTTTTGTTGTTTGGATGATTTGGTGAATATTTTTATTATTTAGTTGTTTTTTTTTTAATAAAAAAAACTACTATTTTTTCAAATAATAATATTGTTAAAAATTAATAAAACAATTTTTATTATTAAAAAGCAATCAGTTTTGTGTCTAGCTCTCAAATAAATTGGGTTTCTTAAGTTAACTTCTTAAGGTTCCTCTAACTTGCTCCTGGATCGGGCTACTTATCCGGTCCAATAAGTTCGGTTCGAATTGGGTTGGATTTGTTTAAAAATTTTGATAATTCGGCCGTCCGATCTAAATTACTATTCATTAAATAAAAAAATTATTTAAATTTAATTATAATATATAAATATTAATATAAAAATAATATTTCAATATTTTTTAATAATAAAAAGGACTTTTGGGCCAGCTCGGACCCAGCCCAAAACGGCCCGAGACAGGATTTTTTTAATTACTATTAATAAGCTTTTTGAATTAATATATCAATTTGAATTTTCAAATTTAATTTTTATTTCACAATTATTAATAGTGAAGCTCACGAATTTGATCTAAAAAACTTTATCTAAGTCTTTGCACCCTATTCACGTAGCATACAATTTTCTAGCATTATATCAGAAAATGGTTTCATTTTATTTTATGTTTGATCAATCAATTTTTTGTCAAATAAATAAAAAAAATTATTTTTTGAAAATCAAATTTTGCGAAACAATATAAAATCTTAATCTAAATTTCAACCCTAAAATTTTGTCCGTGAAATCTTTAAATTATCCTTGCCAAACCAAATAAAGATGTCCTAAAAGGATATGTGTTGTCCCCCGGTGAGTTTGTAGTTCACTTTCTATTTATGAGTTATGATAGTAGAAAATTCCCTACCACCTACTCGGATTACAATTTTCTTTTTATAAAAACTATAAATTATAGATAAGATTTTTAAATAACAAAACCTGTGATGAGAAGGAGCATTTTTCAGATAAGATTTTAAAGTTACAAATAAAGTAACCAATATCGTATTGGTGGACGTATCGTTTTTTTTTTTGTACTGGTACATACTGGTATCGATGTGTTTCGGCGTACCGTTTTGGGTTTACCGGTTTTTTTCAATTTTTTTTTTCTTTCATATCTATATATATATTTATAAAGTTCATTTTCAAGTTTTTTAATAAAATGTATATCATATACATGTACAAATATATCTCAATTACATACATATATATTTATATGCAAATATAAATTTTTAAAATTATAAATATTTAATATATAAATTTTTAGTCATAAATAAAATAAATATTAAAACAAATAATAAATTATTATTAATTAGATTCAATAGCCTAATTTAATAAATATTTATTGAATGTAACTATGAAAAAGTAAAATTTATTATGACAAAAATTTATTAAAATTTGGTTAAAAAAATCAAGAAAGTGAAAAAAAAAAAATCTTGTACCAACCGGTACGTACCAATACAGACTTATACAGGCTGGTATCAACAGGTACGACCGGTACGAACCGATACAAAAATCAAAATGATACAATGTTGGTACTATTTCATTTTTTTTCAAAATCGGTATGTACAAACGGTATCAATACATTACCGACTATCATGGTTACAAAGCTTTAAATGAGAATGAATATTTTTGAAAAGAGATTTTAAAGTTATAAAACTTCTGATGAGGAGTAATTTTTAGATAAGATTTAAAGTTACAAAACCTCTGATTAGAAGGAGATTTTTCATATAAGATTTGTAAAGTTACAAAGCTTTTGATTAATGGAGCGTATCACTTACAATTAGTGCAGTACAATTAACCAATCACAATTTTGAATTATATAGAGTGCATCAAAATATTATGTGGAATCCATGCTTTGAGTGGACTTTTACATAATTCTGTATTGTGATTGGATAATTGCAGGATTGTAGTAAAACGAATTGCAGGTGAAATACTCTCTATGATGAAAAGAGATTTTTCAGATTAATTTTTAAAATTATAAAATCACTAATGAAGAGGAACATTTTTCATAAGAGATTTTAAAATTACAAAGCCTCTGATAAAAAGGAGTGTTTTTCAAAAGAGATTTTAAAGTTACAAAGCTTTTGGTGAGAAATTATTTTCCAAATTAAAAAAAAAAAGTAAAAATAAAATAATGAATGATGATTAGCCGGATCCGAACGTAATGGTTGTCCATATATTTGCATAATTCATGTTTCACAAAAAAATACAAAAAAAAAAAATGACAATTGTAGACATCCCATTTTGTTTGAGATCTTTTGAAACGTTTTTAAAAAATTCGTGTTAATCTTGATTGAATTTTTAAACCAATCCCTTTTAGGCTTATATGCCTTAAAAAATTCAATCTCATTTTTATCTGGGTTTAAAATTAAATTTGGTTTTCATATTCATGGTCAAATTTATTAAGCCGAGTTTAAATTCTCAATTCTTGAGCTTCAAAATTGTAATTAGGTTTCAATATTCGTTTTGAATTTTGAACCTTGGGTTTGATTAATTGGGCTTTAAGTTGTTAAATTGAATTTTGTTCTCAATTCGGGCTTTGAGTCTAACGAGAGTCTGTTTACCAAAATTGTTTTTATTTCTTTTGATTTTGATTTTTGATTCTTTTTATTTTTATTTTCAATATTTGTTTTTAATTGAAATTGGAAAATCGAAACTTGAGAATCAAGGAAAATCCATACAAATTGGAAAAGCTTGGAGGCAACAAAATTGAATTTGAACATAAAAGAAACTTGAAAAGCAAGCAATTATTGGGAAAACACCACCCAAACTGTTAGCATCAAATGCTTGTTAAAAACACAAAGATTGACCAGCAGCTTACACATCTTTCTCAACTTTCTTACCACTCAAGAACTTGGCTAAATTTGGCTTCACCTTTCTTTTCTTCTTAATGATGAATGGAGTTGATCCACCCGCCCGTATTGCAGGCAAGGCAGATTTACGAAACTTTGCTCTTCCTGATGGGGTCAAATTGCCTGTTTTGTGCATCCACATTTTTCTTTGCTGAAAGTGATCTCTCCTTTCTATATACCACCTCATGTTCCTCCTCTACTCTCATCTCTCTAAGATCTCTCTGAGCTATTTCAGTTTTCATCAATATCTCCCTCTCACTACCCTTTAAAGCTTCAATCCATGCCTGGGCTGCACCAACTTTTTTATCAGCAATTTCTTCAGCTCCAACTGCACGTCCAGTTATGTATTCATACTCAAATTTTGAGATACTGATTGTGGAACTCTTGTTAGACGCTGAAGCTCTTGATTGCATTGTAGTCTCTATGAGAGATCTTAACTTTTCTAGACCTAAAGTCTCTGATGACTTAACTGCCTCATGTTCTTGCACAGCTGCCTGCAATCTTTCCTCAGTTAAGTCTATTTCAGACTCAGTTTTCTTTATTTCTGCCTTAATAGTTGCAGTGTCTTCAGTAATAAGCACCTTCTCTTTCTTTGATGCATCTGCTTCTGTTCTTAACTGTTCAAGGGTGAGGGAAAGATTGGTCAAAATTGATTTAGCCTTTTCTTCAGCTGAAGTTACTGCTTCCAACTTGGATTTGGCTCTGAGCAGCTTTGAATTGAGACTTTGAACTTTCAAATCTGCCTTTTCTTCTGTTTTATTCAACCTTGCTGTTTCTTCTGTTACATGTTTCAGCTCATTTCTTATGATATCCATAGATGACATATACTGAAAACCTTCTTCTCTAATTGAAGCCAATTCTTTCTTAGCTGCCTCCAGTTCTTTTTTGATTGACTCTAAGGAAAGTGAAGGTTCCACTTCCTCAACAATTTGAAAACTGTGATCTGGTTGCTTCAAGAAATCACCCCTTTGAACCATTTTGTCTAGTTCCTTAACTTGCTTTAGCTCATCTTGTAAGATATTAATATCAGACAAAGTAACAGCCAATTTTTGTTCCAACTCTTTAGAGTGATCAATCTCTTCAATTATGTCCTTCCTTTTCTTCTTTGTTTCCTCCATACTAAATGAGAATTCACCAGCTTCTTTTTCTCTTTGAGCTTCAATTTCTCCAACTTCTTTCAAAGCCTCAATCCTGGCCAATTCAACTAGCACATGTTCCTCATTAGCTGCCTCAATTTGTTTCCTAAGTGCTTCAACAGAGCTAGCATTAGACCACATTCTAAAGCTTGAGTCTTCAAAATCCTTCTCTGCTCTTGCTTTCTCTCCCATAACTGAAGCCATATCAAGCTTAAGTTTACTCAATTCTTGTTTCACAAATTCCAATTTTCTCATCACTTCTTCATACTGATAACTTTCAATATTCCTGACAGCCAATGCCTTCTTTTCAAGGTTTCCATTCTTCCTTAAAGATTCAATATCTCTAATCCTTGCCTTAGCCTTAAAATTTGATACCTCAATCATTGAAGCCAGATCCTTAACTGTTTTCCTTGCACTGAAAAGTTCAGATTCAGCTTTAACCTTTGCTGATTCTGCAGCTCTTCTACTCTCTTTGTATCGACTCAAGTCCCTTCTTGCCATATGAAGCTCTCTTGCTCTTGAAGAAGGCTTCTTAACAGAGTTATCCCACAATGACAACTTTGTCAGTCAAATTGAAAAATCATAAATTCCAATATTGCATAAAAACTAAAGGGTTTTCACTTTTCATAGTGGTAGCAAAATTATACCTCTGGAAAAACCACCTGGGGTTTCTTCAATGAAGAATTACCATCAAGAATCCTCTCTCCATACATATTAACAGCAGCTTTAACTGATCCAATTCTTCTTCTATCTTCATTCCTTCTCCTATCCATTTTTAACCTGTTCCATTGACAAACCAAAACAAAACAAGTATAAATACTCATACAAAAGCCTGGAATTCCCATAAACCAAAACAAAACTACACATTAGTAACTTCCCATCAACTATAAACAGGTTTAAAAAATGGCAATTGAAACTGGAACAGGAAGTTAAAGCTAAGTGGGAAGTAGACTGAGAACATACCAGGGAATAGTAAGGAGAGTTAGAACATAGAAAATGGTGCCTGGAAATTAAACCTGTAACAAAAATTATAGTTTGCAGGAAGAAGGAGTTTTTGGGATGAGTTACAATACAAATGTCGTTAAGTCCTAAAAGGCAAATACCAAGGAAATGGAATAAAAGATAAAACGGCAGACAGCAGACAGACAGACAGACACAAAGAGAGAGAGGAAAATAAAATATAGAGTGAATCCTGATGATTGGCTAATATTCTTGGATGCAACGCTAGCCATCATTTTTGTTACCCTTTTTGGCTCCAATTATTTGTCAAAGCTTTATATTTTGGTACAGAAACTATGCTTTTTTTCCCATACGGAAATATTTTTTTGTGTATATTAATGGATTAAGAATTAAGACTTGTCAACTGGAAGGGTTTAGTCAGTTAGATCAATTCGGATCTTAAAATTTTTTGAATTATTTTTGGATTCGGATCATTTTGAATTCGGATCACTTCGGGTTCAGTGGATTTGGATTATTTTGAGTTCAAATTATTCGAGTTTGACACTCGAGTTGTTTGTGTCATTCGGGTTTGACACTCGGATTATTCGAGTTCAGATAATTCGATTTCAATTTTTTAATTTTAAAATCAGATCAGATCAATTTTAAACAAATTATTTGATCGAGTCAGATTTAATTAAAATTTTATTGAAATATATAAAATAATTAATAAATAATATTTAAAAATAAATAAAGACATTGTAATTTTTAATTTAAAAATAAATATCTATCTAACCCGATTTTTTTTTATTCAAGCGTAATCCTGTAATCTTTTAAATTCGAGTATTTGTTTTACTTAAATGAGCATTATTGTATACCTGAAATCGTTATTCCAATCCATTTACATATTTGTAAATATATTGTTATAACACAGTGTACAAATCATTATAATACAATACACATATACTTTTAGAAAATCACATGATAAGACTTAAAAGATTATACATTTAAAATAAAAATAACATATTTACCCTAACATGTATAACGATAAGAGATTATATAATTTGATTTAAATTACATAATAAGATATTATTATAGCATAATGTACAAATCATTATGATAAAATACACGTATCTTTATTAACAACCAATTTTATATACTTTATTCTAAATTATATGAGAATGGATTATACTTTTAAAATAAAAATAATACATTTATTTTAAATAATATGTATAACGATAAATAATGTTATAAGATTATTCTAAGTATATCCATAATAATTAAAATATATAATTTATTTTAACTCTTATTAAAGATTATCATAATTGATATAATATTTTATATTTATTTATGATATTATTATATATTTAAAAGACTATTTTAGTTTTTGAACATTTAATTTAAGAAGGTTATTATGATAATAATATAAAAAACTTACTTATAAAAAAATACAACAAACTTACTATTTATCAAATTCAACAGTTTGATTTAAAATAAAAATATTAAGATTGATTAAAATTTTAATTCCTAATATCTTAACACTATATATAATAACATCAATTTTTTTTCACAGCCACTGCATGTATAGAGCATACTTTATCGTACTTAAAAATGATAATTATAAAATTAAAATAAATTAAAAAATTATGTTATACTTATTTTTTATTAAATTAATATTTTAAAATAAAATTATATTTAATTTAAGTTCGGATCATTTCAGGTTAATTGTTCGGATCAATTTGGATTTGGGTCATTTTGAATTCAACTCATTTTCGATTTTGGGTTGGATCGGGTTTGGATTCGGATGGATTGATCGGGTTTTTCGATTTAGGTAAGAATTGCCAGGTCTAATTAAGATATAAATTTTATAAAAATATATTAAAATTATCCTTTCAATTGAAGGGAACTTAAAAGGCAAATTCCTCAATTGCGGGAGCAGGTAGTTGCTTGCCACGTCGCAAGCAACTTCAAATTTTTTTTTTTTTTATAATTATTCTGTGTTGTATTTATGTTATTTTTTGTGTTATAATCGTATTGAAGGTATTATATATATATATATATAATTTGATACTTTATGTATAAATTTTGACACATTTGTGCATTCTTGTTGTGTTAGTGTTATTTCTTCGTGTTGTACTGTGTTTTTGATTATTTTTTCGTGTTCTTGTAGGATCCGAAATTGTCAGGTCTAATTAGAACTATTCAAACAACTCTCAATTTTGTGTCCCATTATTTTTTTGTGTGTCTTGTTGATAGATTTTGATACATTCATGCATTCGTGTTGTGTTAGTGTTCTTTTTTTCATGTTGTATTATATTTTAGTTATTTTTTCATATTTGTTTCATGTCCGAAATTGCCAGGTCTAATTGGCACTATTCAAATAATTCTCAAATTTGTGTCAAGTTCGTTTTATATAAATTTTGACACGTTTGTGTGTTCATGTCGTGACCATGTTCTTTTTTCGTGTCGTGTTATATTTTAGTTATTTTTTCATGTCATGTTCGTATGTGACACTATTCAAATAACTTTTAATTCTTTGTCACGTGTTGTATAATGATTGGTTCTTTATTTATTTTTTAAAAAATAAAGTCATATTTTTTTTTAATATTATTGAATAGAAAATTATTGTATTAATAAATTATCAATAAAAATTAAATTATTAAATAATAATATGAGATGGGTTGAGGTAAGTAATTTTTTTTTAAAAACTTTTGGTGTTGAATCAAAAAAAAATGTTATGATGATTAAATAGTAAAAAAAAACTATATTAAATGATGTTGTAAGTTATGAGTTATTGTATAATAGTTGTTAGGTTTATATTTTATTATTCTTTTTTATTTCTTAATATGAAGAGAAATGATGGATATCAATATAATCTAAATGAATAAGATTTTGATATCCATCTTAATTTTTTACGTATAATGTACATATACTGAATTAATTCGTGTATTCGTATTGTATTTGTGTTATTTTATATCTATACCTTACTTTATAAGTTGTCATCAAGTTGTAATATTTTGCATAGTTTATCATAGTAATTCAATTTTAATTCTAAATTTATGTTTTTTTTGTTGTAATAATCGTATTTAATATATTATTTATGATAATAAAATTGAAACAATGCCAGAATTCAAACACTAACTATAAATGAATATCTAACCTATCATTTTATCATATGTAAATGTAGAATTTATTCTTTTAGCTATACTATTGTCAATGATTTCTATACCATTAACATGCACTAATTCTCGAATAAATGATAAGAACTAATATAGTTGAGTGTTATTGAGTATTGTTTGAAAATTTTCTTTTGAGGAATCATAAGTAAAATTGTCTATAAATTGGATCGAATCAGACTAGTTTGGATAATAAAAAAATTTATTTGCTTATGGCTCGACCTAGTTCATTGAATTCAAAAAAATTAGTTTTTACTGTTTAAAAATATTAAAATATAAAAAAAGTACAACCGTCCTTAACTCAGAAGGAAACCATTGTCCTTTTTGTGAATACACTGTAGGCCCCGTACTATGATAAACTTGTCGGCAGTACCACGAAGAATTTTGTGGACATGGTAATCTCCAGGGAAATAATTAAAAATGCTATCAAGGCTGGGAAACTCGAAGGAAGTAAAACATTTAATGTAGAGAGAAACAGGACGCCCAAAAAGAAAGAGGAAGATGTCCAAGCTATGGGAGACTTTGCCCCGTATATTCCGCCTACTTCATACCAACCACCCTGTCTTTCTATGAACTATGTATCCCATGGTTCATACTTATACCCGATGGCCTCTCAGAATCCAGTAAATTTTCAACCTTTTGTCAGCCAAAGGAAACCGAAGAATATCCAGAAAAGATATCAGTTTGAGCCACTCCCCATGTCTTACTCTGAACTATTGCCCCAGCTGGTCGAAGAGCAACTCCTCACTAAAGTTCCAGTGGAGCCTATCCAACCCCCATATCCAAGTTGGTATGACGAGGATGCATATTGTGATTATCATTCTGGGATTCGGGGACATTCCACAGAAAATTGCCTATGTTTGAAACAGAAGGTTCAAGCACTCATCAATAAAGGGCAGTTAGATGTAGGGAAGAAACAAAGGTCAGTCAGCGTGGAGAATCCACTGAATGGGAATGATGAAACCATTGTGGATGTCATAATGGGGAACAAGATGGAAAGGTCGAAAAGAGTACCGAGGAATAGCCAGTTTGAATTAGGGAAAACATATCAAGGGAGAGTTTTTTATGCATGTAGTTTCATACCTCATGATGAAAACACTTGTCTTATGTTAACATCCGTATGAAATAAATGAATTTTGAATGTTTTATGTTTGTTGTGTTTTAACAATAATTTGAATGTGCAAAAACAAGCATTAAGAAAGTTCTAATAATGGATAGTCTCGAGAATATTGATGATCATTGTTCGAAATGACCGAATACCTTCCCTCTTTTGGGATTCCATATGTCTAAATCCTTGAAACTAAGATCACTTGAAAGACCTAATGCTTCAAGGAATATGAATGATTGAATTTCATAAACCATTGTCATTGCAAAATAAGCAAAGATATAGATTTTAGTCTAGGCTATGAATAAAGGAACGAACTTTTTGAAAAAATTTCGAACTCCTTGAAATTCAAACAAATGAGACATTCTTTCATGAATTTAGATCATGGTAATTTGGTGTGTGTCAAGGTTGTGCCAAAACCATTCATGTTATTTCCAACAAGCACAAAACACTAATTGCCCAAACATCACTTCATGATTGACACCCTTGGGCACAATGATTAAACTAGATTATCCCATGTCCCAGAGAAAACCCATTTTTTGGGTCATATTTTCCTTGATATTTCAAACAAACCCAAGATTGAAACTCAACATTTTCAATCTAGACTTGCGATATTCCTTGTAATGATACAAATTCCCAAAGTTGATTCAATTGGGGCATCATATGTAGAAATGATGGATAAATGGTGGATAAAGGGGAATTAATGCATGAATCATTGGGGGCATGCGACAACAAAAAAAAAAAGAAAAAAAGAAAATTTTTGATATCGTGCATATGAGAATTCAAATTATTCCGAAATGCAAAATGAAATTTTGATTATCTATTTCCCCTGGGGATTGCTTTTCAATGAGAATATTTGTGCTTGATATGAGAAATGGCCATCTTTCATACCCCTTTCACAAAAAGAAATTATCCATAGTCACCCCTTTTGAGCCGAAAGAATTCTTTCTTCTTTGAACCCTGATCAAGGATCACCCTTTATACTAGGGGGCAAATGTGAGGAAAAGATCTTCTCAAAGATCATTGAGAAATGAGTCTTAGTTCGAGGATAGATACAAAGCAAATTGAGCTCCTAAATGAATACGGGCTCACTCTGTCGAAAGGAAAAGAAAAAGATGGCAAAATGAAAGCCAAGAAACAAAAAAAAAATAATAACACAAAATATGTGTGTGAAAAAGTATGGCAAAAAAATAACACGATTAGTAGGGGCATCTGCATCATTTCATGAAGTAGTTGCATCAGTGCCAATTTTTGCATTTTGCATCATTTAGAAGCATTTGCACATTGTTAATCTTTGCATCTGCATCATTCCATGAAGAAGTTGCGTTATTTGAGGATCTTTGCATTTGCATCATTTAGAAGCATTTGCATCAACCTAAGTCATTTGCATTTGCACCATGAAGCATTAGAAGCATTTGCATCAACGTAAGTCATTTGCATTTGCACCATGAAGCATTAGAAGCATTTGCATCAACAAAAGCCAGTTACATTTGCATCATGAAACATTTGCATCTTATTCAATATTTGCATCAAGAAGCATTTGCATCAATCCAAGCGTTTGTATCCTCTTTCGAATCCTCCAGGTTAATTTCCAACAGAAATCAATCTCTGGTTTCAACCAGATCTTTTTCAACTCTCTGGTTTCACCCATGTCATAACAATCTCTGGTTTCATCCAAATCTTTCTCAACTCTCTGGTTTCATCCATGTCATATCAATCCCTGGTTTCATCCAGATCTTTTTCAACTCTCTGGTTTCACCCATGTCATATCAATCTCTGGTTTCATCCAGATCTTTCTCAACTCTCTCGTTTCACCCATGTCATAACAATCTCTGGTTTCATCCAGATGTTTTTCAACTCTCTAGTTTCACCCATGTCATATCAATCTTTGGTTTCATCCAAATCTTTTTCAATTTTCTGGTTTCACCCATGTCATTTCAATCTCTGGTTTCATCTAGATCTTTCTCAATTTGCTGGTTTTACCCATGTCATTTCAATTTCTGGTTTTATCTAGACTTGACAATTCGTGTATCTGTGTCGTGTTCGTATATTTTGTCGTGGCATAGTCATGTTTAAGATATTTTATATTTATATAAACTTTGATACGTTAATAATTCATATTATATAGATTTTGAGACATTTGTGTATTCGTGTCGTCTTCATGTTATTTTTTTTTGTCGTGTCGTGTTTTTAGTTATTTTTTTCGTGTCGTGTCCAATATTGCTAGGTCTAGTTTCATCCAGATCTTTCTCAATTTTCTGGTTTCACCCATGTCATTTTAATCTCTGGTTTCATCCAGATCTTTCTCAATTTTCTGGTTTCAACCATGTCATTTCAATCTCTGGCTTCATCCAGATCTTCCCCAATTTTCTGTTTCACCCATGCCAGTAAGGTTAGTAAAAGACAGGATAAGACCCCGAGACCATCGTTGAGGTATTTTCTTCTCTTGCAAATCAAACTCGTTTCCTTAAGATAGGGTCGAGCCTTGATTAGTCAGGGAACTCAATTTAAGGACAAAATCTTCTATTTACAGCTTTTTTTCACAAAAAATGGAAAAAATGAAAACCCCTTTTCCTTTTCTTCACATGAGATTTCACTGATCGGACAAAATTAGTGTTTGTTTATCTTTGCCTAATTTCTGATTCTCAGCAATAGCCAAAAAGGGGTAGCTGTACACACCTAATTTTGTCCGGACCACTAAATCAGGTATTTTTCTTCCTAGAATAATGTTTTAGAATGCAAAAAGTCTTTTCTCATCCTGCAGGTGGTACTCCGAGACTTAGTATAAGAAGCCATGCATAAAGAGTCAATCTTGAAAAAGTCAACCTCGAAAAAGCTAACCACTAAAAAGTCAAACCACTTTCAAAATCAAGATTCAAAGTTCAATTGAACAATGGTGAAAGAATTTTGACAATCCGAGGTCTACAATGAAAGATATGGAGTTCGAAAGTTGGGTTACGAAGATTTAGTGGAAAAGAAACCCTAGTTCAAAAAATTTAGGGAAAAGTACTTAAACGATCAAATTGGTCAAAATTAAAGGTTCTGAATGGAAGATAAGCAATGGCTACGGGTAATGGAGAGGCCATTTGAAGGCAAAACTGAAGGAAAAGTCAATTTGGAAGAAAACCGAAATTAGGGTTTTTAGAGGATTTTGGTGAAATTGGAAAAATTACAGAAATGGCCCGATTTGGTAAAACTAAAGCCCCTAATTGATGAGGAGTGAGTAAACAAGGATAGCCCAAGACTCAGTTTGAAGTAATTCCGAGAAAAGAGCCGATTGGAGGAAAAACGGAGAAACGAGAAAATTCTCGATACTGGAAAAAGGAAAAATTTAAACGGAGGGGAATTTGATCTTAAAATTGGGCGTTTTCGGACCAACTCCAATTCAATATATATAAAAAGGTAAAGAAAAAGAAAATCTAGAAATCGAACTTGTTTTGAGTAAAATCGGGCTTCGGAGGTAAAAGGGCAAATTTGGAAAATTTGGAAAAAATAGCAAATGAGCTCCAAAAATTCCAATTATCAATATTATGTCATTTGGAAGAGATTGGCTAAGAAAAATCCAGATTTGGAGCTTGTTTGCAAAATGGCAAATCTCGGGCCCACTAAATTAAAAATTTCAGAAGATAAATCCCGAAAAAATAGCAAATGAGCTCGAAAAATTATGAAAACTTCCAGACCTCAATTTTAAATTATTTGGAAGAGATTGGTGAAGAAAATCTGGATTCAGAGCTCATTTGAAAAAGGGTACAAGTTCGGGTGCATTAAGGGCAATTTTGGAAGATAAATCTGGGAAAAATAGTAAATGGGCTCGAAAAATTATGAAAACTTCCAAAATTTAATTTTTTTATTATTTAGGAAGTATTGAAAAAATAAAATTTGGATTCAGAGTCCGTTTTCTATTTAATTAGGTTTGGGAGCCAAAAAGGTCATTTTATCGAAGAAACCGAAGATGACCTTTCTTGCATTTAAAAAAATAGAGATTGGGCGGAATATCAAGGGCCATTTGACCAAGCCCATAGTGGAGAATGATTTTGCTGAGTTCTTGCATCCAAAGGCTAAGAGTGGATAGTAAGGTAGTTATTTTTTTTTTTTATCAAGCCTTTGTAATTGTGACACATGGACCAATTCATGGAGAGGGATGATGTCAACATAATGACATCATATTTTTAACAGCTGAATTAGTTAGGGGCTGATTCCTTAATCTAAGGGTGGTAATTTCACATAAAAAGCATCTTGGATTAAGGGCCTTTGGATCAAAATTGGCTAGAAAAACATTACAACATTCTACACCATTCTAGAGGACTGATGTGAACCCTAGGGGTTAAACCTTTTGAACCCACTAACAAATTGAAATACCCTAACCCCAAGAAAGCCAAGATTCAGGCAAAGAAAACTTAAACCCTTAGAAAGCCTGTTTCAAAGAACCTAGATTAAGCATGTAAGCTAGACCCTAAGAACTCTCGTTTCAAGAACCTAAGTTTGATAGGTTGAACGCCACAAATAAAGAATTCTTTGATAAGTTCCTAAGTTCTGTCAAGAACTAAAAAGAGTGAAACACTCTCTTCAATAAAATCAACTCAATAGATTAATAATGGTTGCTGAAGTAGGCAGCTAAACAAGGGTATTTATAGCCTCCCTACTAACCCTATTTCAACTAGCCTAAGAATTCCTGGTACAAGTTAAACACCTTGGCAACCAAGGCCTACTAACCTAATTAACATGAAACTCCTAAAGTTGGATAGATTGTAACAACCGAGGTTACGTATAATCATGTAAAGTTAAATCCCGAAAATTTTAAGGACAAACTTGGAAATTGGTAAGAAGTTATAAGTGAAGGAAATAAAAGAAGAAAGGATCAAATTAAACAAACTAAAAAGTTTAGGGGCTTAATGGTTATTTATAAAAAGTTGAGAGACTAATGTGCAATTATACCAAAATTTAAAAATATCTTTATGTTCATTTAATCTCTTGAAAACTCTAGAATTTTTCATTCTATTCTCCAAGTAGCAGCCGGCTCTCCTATCCTCCCTCTCTCTCAAAATTCTCTTCAAACAACTCCACCAAAATCTCAACAACAATTACATCAAAGGTTAGTTTCTTGATAAATTCTTCATTTTCTTTAGATATTCTACTTGAGCATGCTAAGATCTTAGCTCCATAAACATTTTAAGGTCTGAAATCCATATATTAAGTATGAATTTTACTCACCTTTGGTAAGAATTAAAAGGATTTGAAAGCATGAACAAGAAAATGGGAAGAAAAAGCAAAACAGGGGAAGTTGAGCATGCTTGCTGTTCGGATTTTTTGGGTTTGGCACAGCTGGGTTTGTATTTTTTTGATATTTTTCCTAGAAACTATACTTCAATACAAGAATTTTGGTTTTTGAATCACCCAAAACCAATAAGCGGTTAAAAATATAAAATTCGGTGAAGTTGGCTGTTCTGTGTTGACCCCTGTTTCGGCATAGTTTCGGGATTTATCAAATTTGATCAAGATTTTGTTCTAATTTTCTAAGTTATTTTCGTCATAAATTAGACTTACTGATTGAAATAAACCAATTGGAATCACTTCAAAATTCCTTACCAAACTCAAGTTATGATTTTCTAATCTAACTTGATAGTAAGGAATTTATTGCTTAAGAGAAATATAGTACTAAAGGATGGTTATGGATTATGAAAATCTCTAAGGCATGGAGTATTAGAAAGGAATTTGATAAGGACATTATGGAGTTGAATTATGGAGAAAATGATTATGGAAATGATATTAAAAAATTAAGGATATTTTGTTTTGAGTATGAGAAATTAGTATTGACTATGGGGTAGATTAATGGGACTTAAGTTGCATTCATAATTGTGTAATGCTTTGAGCATGTATAGATACTAATTATTGTTAATCTCTAGGCCACGTAGATCCGACGTCACCTATGGATCCCGAAGTTTCAGATCGAGGTGTACAGTGAGATCATCTCAAGGATTGTGAGTAGACGACAACTATAGTTATTTGAAATTTCTTTAATTATAATTTTATATTTTTTTAGCATAATATTTATTTTACGTATTAAAGGTATATACGATATATAATCATATGAATTGATTTGTTATTAAAGTACATTTATTTCAAGAAATATTATATCGAGTAAGTTGGTTGATTTATGAAAAATGATTATACATAAAATTTGACGTACATGGTTTTGGCTCCACCTGACTTAATGTATGAGATTATACCCTTGATCGGAATACGGGAGCTGCGTGCTACGCCTTTGTGGCGGGAGCCACCTCCAGAGTCCCAATTCTTGATATTAGACTGGGGTATGGGAGCTGCGTGCTACGCCTTTGTGGTGGGAGCCACCTCCAGAGTCCTTATCCCTTTATATTAGCCTTTTGGGGGCACATCATAGTGACACATATGCCTTTGGGGCGTCCTATGGTGGTATTGGCCTTTAGGGGCCGGCTACTAGTATGCCTACATGGATATTGCCTGGTTATTTCATGGATGTATTCTTATGCATGACAGTAAGTTGGAGCCAACTATACGTAACTTGATTTACTTTACAGATTTTATACATTGATTTAATATTATAATATTGTTATACATTTGAAAACTTTGCTACGTCTTTGAATTACTCATTATGGTTTTACTATTATTTTTTTTGAAAATGTCAATTATGCTTTACAGGTTACCATTATAGTTTTCACACGCTTTAAATCTTGTCTACTCATTGAGATATTCATATATCTCACCTCTTCTTATTTCTCATTTTCAGGACACAGTTAGGTGTCGGGATTGCTGCCTTCCTCTACTCTCCGCTTCAAGAGTATATTGACGTGGTGGGCATCATATCTAAATTTCTAGAAGATTTGATCTCTTGATGTTTTTATCTAGTAAACCTTGCTGAGATAGGTTTAGTTCTGGATATATTATATATATTTGAAGATATGAGACAATAGATCAATATGTTTTGACTTGAGCATAAATTGATCATGGATAATTTTTGAATATGATGGATATATGTGATAATAGTATTGAGAAATATTGCTGGTTGAGGATATGAATTTAGTGTTATTTGCAAGAGGGTTATAGTTGAGATAGAAAGGAAACTCTGCCGGATTTTAGGTAGATTATCCGGACAGGGTGTTACATAGACCTCCTAACATTAATGAAGAATTCGGCCAACTCTAATTTGCAAGATAAAATAAAAGCTTATGGGCTGAACATGCTCAAGCCCAATCCTAAGTAATTAAAAGATATCCAATAAGTTTAATGAAGGTACACCCCACTTAGCCTAATGGACATATTACATAAGTTACATAAGTTAGGCCCAAATGCTTAAGTAATTACAAGACTTAAAATAAGCCCTCTTAATGGGCCACCTTGTGTTCTTGAATCACATGGACCAAACTTGGATGCAAGCCCATCTTGCATGTTGAAGCCTTTCCTGAATAACTTGCAACATAGCCCAAGTGAATTCCACCCATTCTTGCCATGTTTCCTAGATCTTCTTGGATCTTGGCCCACATAGAAATTGCCATGGGATTGGGCCATCTTGGATCCTATCAAGGCCATTCGGCCACTACAAGGGAGTGGAGGGTTTCATTTTCATTTTTGGTTTTTGGGGGCTGAATAGAAAGGGCAGTAGCTATAGTTGAGAGAAAAAAGAAAGGAAAAAAGAAAAGAGAAATAAAAAGAAAAAGAAGAGATTTCCTTACTACTCTTTGATTTGGAAAGCTAAAGCAAGACAGTTATTTTCTTTCATGCACTTCTCCATACTTTGTTCATATGATTTTGTTGTTTTCATTGTTATTTTATCTTCTTTCATGAAATAAAATTGTTTTTCAAAACAAGTTCTTAAAGCTCCTATCTTATGTTTCTTGAAAAATCAAAGAAAAAAAACAAGTTTTCCCCCATTTTGGGTGTTGGCCAATGGCCCTATATTTGTGCTTGTGATGCGTTTGATTCATTTTCCGTGTTGGTTGTGATGTTCTAGCTTGTTTTGATGTTCAAACCTTTTAAAAATAGTTAAGACATGGAGCTTGTTTTTAAACTTTTTCATTTATTTACTAATATTTCGCTGATTTTATCATGTTGTTTCCATGTCTACTTACTTTGTTGCCATTCTTAATTTCTTGTTTTTAACATGTTAAGTTGTTCATGCGTTGTGATTTTACTATACTATGTGTTTGTGAAAATGCCTAGCTACATTCTTGCCTATGCATCATGTTTGTTTAGTCTAGCATGTTTCCTTTTGAGTTTTGCATATATTATACCATGTGTTTGTATTAATGCTGTAGACACCAAATCTTGTCCGGATCCCTAAATCAGGTACATTTCTCCCCAAATTGATGTTTCTGAATGCTAAAAGGCTTTTTCATCCTGCAGGTGGTACTCCTAAGCTTAGTCTAAGAAAGCAGATAGAAAAAGCCAATCTCAAAAAAAGTCAACCTCGAAAAAAGTCAACCCCAAAAAAGTCAAAAATTCAACCCACTTTCAAAATCAAGATTTGAGGTTCAATTGAAAAATGGTGAAAGAATTTTGATAATCCGAGGTCTACATTGAAAGATATGGAGTTTGGAAGTTGGGTTACGAGATTCAATAAAAAAGAAACCCTAATTCGGGAAATTTGGGAAAAAAGTGCTTAAACAATCAAATTGGTCAGAATTGAAGGTCTCAATTGAAAGATAAGCACTGACTGCGGGTAATGGAGAAGCCATTTGGAAGAATAACTGATAAAAAAGTCAATTCGGAAGAAAATCGAGGATTAGGGTTTTTTGGTGGATTAAGGTGAAATTTGAAAAATTGCAGAAATGGCCCATTTCGGAAGATCTAAAGCCCTTAATTGATGATAAATGACTAAACAAGGATAGCCCAAGGCTCAATTTGAAGAAAATCTGAAAATCGGACTTGTTTTGAGCAAAACCGGGTTTCGGAGGCAAAAGGGCAAAATTGAAAAATATGGGAAAAATAGCAAATGAACTCAAAAAATCATGAAAATTTGCAAATCTCATTCTTAAATCATTTCGAAGATATTGGCGAAAGAAAATCTTGATTCGGAGTTCGTTTGCAAAATGGCCAAATACCGGGTTTTCTATGCAGTAATTCAACAGGATAAATCCCGAAAAAATAGCAAATGAACTCCAAAAATTCTGAAAATTTGAAAATCTCATTCTTAAATCATTTTGAAGAGATTGGAGAAATAAAATCTTGATTCAGAGTTCGTTTGCAAAATGGCCAAATATCGGGTTTTCTATTCAGTAATTCAACAGGATAAATCCAGGAAAAATAGCAAATGAACTCCAAAAATTCTGAAAATTTGCAAATCTCATTTTTAAATTATTTGGAAGAGATTGGAGAAATAAAATCTTGATTTGGAGTTCATTTGCAAAATGGCCAAATACCAGGTCCCCTATGTAGTAATTCAAGCAGATAAATCCCGAAAAAATAGCAAATGAGCTCCAAAAATTATGAAAACTTCCGGATCACATTTTAAAATTATTTGGAAGAGATTGGTGAAGAAAAATCTGGATTCGGAGCTCGTTTAAGAAACGGTAAAGTTCGTGTGCATAAAAAGGGTAATTTCGGAAACAAATCCGAAATAAATAGCAAATGGACTCGAAATTTTTTGAAAACTTCCAGAATTCAATTTTTTTATTATTTTGAACGTATTTAAAAAAGAAAATTCAAATTTGGAGTCCATTTTCTATTTATTTAAGTTCAGGGGGCAAAAAGGTCATTTCACCAAGGAAACCAAAAAGGGCAAATTGGTAATTGAGGAAAATATGAAGGATGAAGAAATTGCTGGGATTTTTTTCTTCCTTTGGTCAGCCAACATTGAGGAGAAGAAGAAAGCTTAAGCAATTTAATTCCCTAGTCACTATCATGCCACATGCTATAACTAACATCTTGCAAATGGTGCCCCCTTAATCCAATGGCTTAGGTGCCTTGTAGGAAAGTTGAATGCACCATCCAATAGTCAAGTTTAAATGTCAAAATGACATTTTTATTTGTCATAAAAGAATGCTCATCTAATGGTCAAGAATGGAAGAAAAAAGATGAGCACAATTCATCCAAGGGTGAGCATCAATTCGGTTGAGCAAGGAATTGCATGGGATTATCCCTTTCCATCCAATGGCTTAGGCCATATACAAGGGCTGAGTACACATTTTGAGGGCTGGATTTAATCTACAAGATATCATTTTTATGTTGGCTTCATCCAATGACCAAGAATGGAAGAGCACAACTCATCCAAGGGTAGGCATTCAAGAGGGGCAAGTAAGTGAGTGCATGGGATTGGTCCTCTTCTGCATCTAATGGCTAAGGTTAATACAAGAGCTGAGTACACATCTTAAGGGCTGGAATTAATTGGCAAGATGACATTTTTATGTTGTCATCATAATATCTACATCTAATGGCCAAGATTGGGGGAGAAAAAGTGCAATTCTCATCCAATGGTTAAGGGTGAATTCGGCCAAGGCTAAAGGGAGAGGGGGAGTTTCATTTTTTTAGAGGTTTTTGGCTGGAAAACAGTAGCTAATTTGGCAAGAAAAAAGGTTTTGAAAGAAAGAAAAAAAAGGTTTTCATTAGAGAGTTTGAAGGTAGTCCTCTCTACCAAGTTCTAGTCTAGCTTTCTTCTTCATTTTCATGGTGTTTTCTTTATTTTTCTATCATGTTTTCCTACAACATTTTTCTTAGAAATAAAGTTTTTTAATGTTTTTTAATGTTTATTCATGTTTTCATCTTCTTCTTCTTCTTCTTCTTTAAAATGGTGGAAACAATTTTTTTCTTGGAGTTTCATGCCGTGGCCGAATGGCTCATTTTTTTGCCTTGTTTTTTTCTTTTCTTTCTTTCTTCCTTGCATGTTGTTGTGAAAAAATGATTTATACAAGTTTTTTTTAAGTATTCTAAGGTTCTGATTTTTACAAAATATGAAGCAAAAAAGGTTGAAATGGCTACATGATCTTGGCTAGACCAAGTGATTATGGTTTGGTGAGAGGCTATGCCCATTTGACACCATCCATGAAGCTTACCTTATTTTCTGTTTTACATAGTTTATTTTCTGTTTTAATGAGATGGAAAGGCTTCATGATCTTGGCAAGACCAAGTGATTATGGTTTGGTGAGAGGCTATGCCCATTTGATACCATCCATGGGGCTTAACTTTCCTTGTTCTACTTACTTGTTTTGCTTACAATTTCTGCATGTCTATGTTAAATCTTGTGTATACATTTTCTTTACATTATTTTCTATGCTATATTTGTTATATTTCATTTCCATGCTTGGTATTGCATCCTTGCATATTTGGCCATTGTTGCTCACATATCCATGTTGTGCATTTTTTTTATGTACCATGTATTACATGTTTGCGTTCTCATAGTTTTGTTTCATGCATATTCGGCCATTCCATTTTTTATGCCTTGTATGTGTATTTTTTTTTCTTTTGCTTCTTAGCTTGTTTATATCTCCATGTCATGAACTTGCATATTCTGATTTTAGTATGTCTTGTGCTAATGAAAATGCTATGATAAAAATGTCATCATATTTATCCATGACCATTCGGCAATACCATGTTTATTTGCCTTGCATGTGCATTTTTCTTTTGTTTTTTAACTTGTTTGCATTTCCATGCCATGAGCTTGTGCATTTTGATTTTGGTATGTTATATGTTATTGAAAATTTCATGACATTATGCATTTTAATATGGTTTGTCATGTACTTATGTCATTTACTAAATAGGATTATATTAGAGTCTCATATGATCATTTGGCCTCTTCATGCATTCATTGCCTTGTCATGCATTTGTATTTTTGTTTAGATAACATGCTTTGCATTATCATATCTTGATATTGTGTATTAGCTACTGTTTTTTCCAGCATTGACATTAATTTCATGAGTCATTATATGTTCATGGTATTGCTATGCATGCTCACTACATTTTAGGTCTAGGCCATATTGGTATTGCCATGCATATTGAGTCTTAAATCACATTGGTATTGTCATGCATTAATATGCTATTTAGGTCTTAGGTCACATTCATTTTCATGCATATTTAGAACATATTAGGTCCTTGTCACATTTACATTATCAAGCATGCATGCATATAGAGTTAGGTTAGCATTAATTGCCATGCAAATTCATGCTAGGCATTTAGGTTGCCATGAATTGTCATGCATTTCCTTTACCATTTAGACCTTTAGACCAAGCATTTCATACATTTCATTTGCTATATGTTCATGCATTCCATGTCATTGCCACTTGATTTGTGACTTAGGCCAATTAATGGCTCAAAGTCATGCTCTCTAGAGCATACTTGTGGAAAATTAAGGAATTGTCAAATTGATCATTCTACCTTTTTGATTTTTTTTTTACTTAGCCAATTTTGTCCAAGGTTTTTAAAATGTTAAGCTACTGTCCTTAGGTCTTAAGGATTATTTCCAACAATTTCCACTTTGGTTTTTGAATGAATTTATCAAAGGCAAAAAATGTGTTTTGACAAACAGTTTTTTTCACCCAGTACTGGAACATCTCCAATTTTTCTGGGAAGTCATATTTAATCAGAAAATTAAGCCAATTTTTTATCGTGTAGATTTATATGTTCTGAGTCTCCAGTATTTCTTTTAGGAGTTTTAGAATTTTTAAAAATAGGATAAAAAATCATGTGGCAAAATCAGATAGTAGAGGTAGATTTGAAATTAAAAGGAGAATAATGGTTGAATTTGGCTAAGGCATTTAGAGGGGGTTGGTTAGAAGATTTAGATACTGTCTTAGGGTAGTTTTCAAGCCTTTTTGAACTCTAAAAGTGATTTTATAAATCTCGGGTTAAGGGTAGTTAAGTCCGGGATTTTAAACTTAGGAATTTAGAGCCATTTTAAAAGGGTTTGGTGAGAGTTTTAATTTTTATTCAAATTTTTTTTCAAACAATCACAAAGTTTCGTTTTTTTAGAAAATCTAATTTGACATATTTTCCTAAGGTAGCCGGATATCTTTTTAGATATACGAATTTCTTTAATTAAAGGAAAAAATACATTTTTTATGCATTGCATTTTCCATGTTCATGCATTTTTATTTAAATATGTGATTTTTGCTATGATATTTTCCATGATATTGTTATTATTTTAATTCATATTTTATGATCTTATATTTGTTTGCCATATGATTTTTAATGTTTCATGATATCCTATGCTTTTTATTTAGTTATTTTTGTCACATTGTTTAGCATATACTATGTTCATGCATTATTATTTTTATTAGTATTTTCATGCATATTATATGTTAGCATTATTTTAATTCCATGTCATTTCTTGTCATTAGATCATATTCCATGTCATTTAGGTTATTTCATTTATAACATGCCATGTCATTTAAAATATGCCATATCATTTAGAATTGCTATGTCATTTAAATCATTTTATCTCATTTAGAATATACCATGATACTTAGGATTTTTTTCTATTTTACCTAGAATATACTATGTCATTTGAATTATGTCATATCATTTAGGTTGCATTATATTATCTAGATTTGCCATGTCATTTTGTTTATGTCATACATGTTCATGTTCATATTTTTAAATGTTTTGAAAAAAATAATGATTTTCAATAAAAAATAAAGATATTCCCGAGTAAAAATAATTCATGAGTTCCCTACCGGGTTTGCTGGAGGGAATATCATCAATTATCATTAATAAAGGAATATCTTTCTTTCAAAAAACGAGAATGATTCGAAAAGTTTTCGAAATGAACAAAATTTTTTGTATTTTGCCGATTTTGTCGGGGAATATAGGAAAATTTTGAATTAATAAATTCCGGATCATTTTCAATTAAAAATGGAATTATTTTTCTTAAAATTGGGAATTAACTTGAAATACTAAATTAAAAACCAACTTTTTACCGAGACTTGGGATAACACACGATTAATAAGGTACCGGTTTATACGGGCATTGCGGGGGTGCTAATCCTTCCCCGCACGTAATCGACTCCCGAACCCGCTTCTTTGATTTCTCTGGTTTATAACGCAGACCTGAAATTGGTTTTAAAAAAAATGTTTTAATTAATTTTAAAATGTTTTACAAAACCGATTTTAATAGGTGGTCGATCACACCTAGCTAAAAAAGATTGGTGGCGACTCCATATTTTTTTACAAGGCCGTTTTCATACTCTCGACCCTTTATTATTTCTAGAGGAATTAAGTCGTCTTTTCCTCTACTTCTGTTTCCTCTCACTCGAACGGTTCCCCGCGATCCAGGATCACTTATCGACACCTTCGTTTTTTTAGAGGAATTAAGTCGACTTTTTCTCTTTTTTTAAGTCACGCCTAAGGAAAACGAATAATAAAGTCTTGCGATGAGACTTGTTATTATTATTCTTTTATTTTTTTTAGGGTTACGACAAATGTCATGCTAGGATTTCACTATTTAGATATGTGTCCATTCGGCTACCCCATTGTTTTTGCCTTGTGTGTGCATTTTCATCTTGTTAGTTGATAGACTTGCATTTCCATGCCATAATATTGTGTATTTTGATTTAGTATGCCATGTGTTTGTGTTAATGCCATGCTAGAATTTCACATGTTGATTTCATGCCCATTCGGTTTTCACTATATTGTTTGCCTTGTGTGTGCATTTTCATTTTGTTTAGGTACCATGCTTTTCATTACTATGCCATGAGATTGTGTATTGGTTGTGCCATGTTCATGCATTAGTATTAGGTTTATTTGGTCATTATATGTTCATGTTACTTTCATGCATTTTCATGACATTTTAGGTCTAGGTCATCTTTGTGTTGCCATGCATATTCCCATGCATATTAATATTAGGTCTAGACCATATTGTTATTGCCATGCATTTTCATATCCATTAGGTCTTAGATCATGTTGGTATTGCCATGCATTTTCATATCCATTAGGTCTAGGTTGCATTTATTGCATGCAAGTTCATGCTAGGCATTAGGTCATTTTGAATTGCCATGCATATTCTATGTCATTTAGGCCTTAGATCATGCATTTCATACATTAAACTTGCTGTTTGTTCATGCATCCCATATCATACCACTTGATTTTGACTTAATGAAATCAATGGTTTAAAGTCAAGCTCACATAAGCCTACTTGTTGAAAATTGAGAAGTTGTCGAGTTGAAATTTCTACCTTTGTGATTTTTTTTTTTTTACTTAGGCAATTCTTGTCCAAAGTTTTAGAAATTTTATCTACTGTTTGTAGGTCCTTAGAAGAGTCTCCAATATTTTTACTTTGATTTTTGAATGATTTTATCAAAGGCTTAAAAATGATTTTTGGCAAAACAGTTTTTCACCCAGTGTTTTGATTTTCATGATTTTTATGGTAGGTTATCCTTAGTCTAAAAATTAAGCCAATTTCTTCCCTTAGAGTTAGACATTTTTTGAGTCTCCTATAATGTTTTCAGATTTTTTAGAATTTTTTAAAAAAGGTTAAAAAATCACGTTTGAGAATTGGACAGTAGAGTCAGATTTGAATTTGAGGGAAATTAATTTTCTGTTTTGACTAAGACATTAAGAGAAGGATGATTAGGAACCTTAGCTACTGTCCTAGGTTGATTTCTACCATTTTAATCTTAACAAATGATTTTGTAAAACTCGGGTCAAGGGTGGTCAAGTCCGGCTTTTCAAAGTTAGGAAAATAGAGCCATTTTCAAAAAGGGAATTCGGCCATGTATTATTTTTCATCCAAGATTTTCAAAATTGTTTTCAACCAATCACAAAGTAATTTTTATTTTAAAAAAGTTAATTTGATGTCTTTTCCTAAGGTAGTCGGATATCTTTTTAGGTATACGGATTTCCTTATTTAAAGAAAAAAAATACACTTTCATGCATTGCATTTTTCATGTTCATGTATATTATATGCTATATGGTTTTTTTTTTTTTTTGCTATGAATATTTCTATGACTATGTTATTGTTTTGATTTATATTCATGGTGTTATATTTGTTTGTTATAAGGTTGTGAATATTCTATGTTATCCTATACTTTTTATTTAGTCATTTATTTTTGTCACATCATTTAGGATTTACTATGTTCATGCATTGTTATTTTTATTTTCATGCATATTTCATGAAAATATTATTTTATGTTTCATATCATTTCATGTCACTTAGATTATATTGCCATATCATTTAAATTATATTATGTCATTTAGAGTATGCCATGTCATTTAAAATATACCATGTCATTTAGATTTGCCATGTCATTTAAATCATATTAGGTCATTTAGAATATATTATGTCACTTAGGTTATATTATGTCATTTAGGTTATATTACATCATTTAGATTTTACTATGTCATTTTTATTATGTCACACATGTTCATATATATATATATTTTTAAATGTTTTGAAAAGATAATGATTTTAAATAAAATAAAGTTATTCCCTAATTAAAATAATTCATGTGTTCTCTTCCGGGTTACCGGGGAGGATATCATCAATTATCATTAATAACGGATTATCTTTCTTAAAACAAGAATGATTCAAAAAAATTTCTAAGTAAATAAAATTTTATATATTTTGCAGCATTTGTCGGGGAATATAGGAAAATTTTGAATTAATAAATTCCGGATCATTCTCAATTAAAAATGAAATTATTTTTCTTTAAATGGGAATTAATTTGAAATACCAAATTTAAAACCGACTTTTTACCGAGACTTGAGATAACACACGATTAATAAGGTACCGTTTTATACGGGCGTTGTGGAGGTGCTAATCCTTCCCCACACGTAATCGAGTCTCGAACCCGCTTTTTTTATTTCTCTGGTTTAAAAACGCAGACTTGAAATTGGTTTTAAAAATGTTTTAATTAATTTTAAAATGTTTTACGAAACCGGTTTTAATAGGTGGCCGATCACACCTAGTTAAAAAAGATTTGTGGCGACTCCATGTCTTTTTCGAGGTTGTTTTTAAACTCTCATTTTATTTCAAGAGAAATTAAGTCGACTTTTCCTCTGTTTTCCAATGTCACGCTTAACAAGTATAAAGTCTCGCGATGAGACTCGTTATTTTTTAGGTTGCGACAATACTTATTTGAATTATGAAAAATTAAGAATTTAAGATTTTAAAATATAATTTTAAATTATTGCTGATAGAATAATTGTAGTTCGGTTAATTCGATTAACGTTAAAATTTTCATAATCAAACGAATTAACCAAAATATTTTCTGTCGGTTAATACTAAATTTTGTATAATTCAATTTAGTTAACGATAAAAAAAATGACAATTCGATTAATGATTATTCGATTACGATTTTAACCAAACTAATTGAATGAACACCCCTAATATTAACTTAATTTAGTTTTCTTTTGACAATGAAATTGGACTAAAATCATATTTAATTATAGAATTAAATTTTTAATCAAAAAATAAAATTTTGTTGCAAAAACGTGTTAACATGATTTTTTTTTTTACTATTTTTATTTCTTGTATATATGTTATATACTTGTTAAGATAATTCATAATCTATCTATCTATCATATAAAGTTGGCTACATCAATTTTTTTAGGTGCGAACACGTGGCAATTTTTTTTTTGAAAAGAATAAAAGAGAAAGAAAAGAAATGAAAAAGGGGAAAGAGAAAGAGAAAAGAGAAAAAATGATAAAAATTTATGTGTTCGTGTTATTTTTTGTATGTTTAAAGTATTATAAATTTTCACACGTTAATAATTCATTTTATATATTTTGACACATTCGTTTATTCGTGTAGCGTTCATGTTTATTTTTTTATATTGTGTTCGTGTCGTATCTCAATTCATTTTATATTTTGCATAGTTTATCATTATAATTCAATTTAGAAAAAAAAAATTATGTTCGTGTCGTGTCTTAATTCATGACATATTTTGCATAATTTGTTTTCGTGATTCAATTTAGAAAAGAATTTGTGTTTTCGTGTTTATGTTATTTTTTTTGTTTTTAAATTATCACAAATTTATATAAATTTTTACACGTTAATAATTCATTTTGTATAGATTTTGACACGTTCATATATTCGTGTCGTGTTCATGTTATTTTGCGTGTTGTGTTTTAATTATTTTCTCATGTTGTGTTTGTGTCGTATCTCAATTCATCTTATATTTTGCATAATTTGTCATAGTGATTCGATTTTAACTCTAAATTCATTTACTTACGATATTAAACCATAACAAAATATTTAAATAAGTAATAATTATTAATATGATTCATCTTATATTTGTTTATGACTATTAATTTAATTAAAATTTTATAAGTCTTAAAAAAATCTCCCAGAGGAAGAATTCTAGTAACATTATATAATATTGGCTACATGAAAGCACCGAATGTTGACATGTGGCATTTTGGTTTTTTTTTTTTTTTTTTTTTTGTGAGCAGGGAAGAAAGAAAATAAAGGAAAGAGAAAGGAAAAAAAAGGAAGAAAGGAAAAAGAAAATAAAGAAAAAAAACTTTGTGTGTTTGTGTTATTTTTTGTGTGTGTTTGAAGTATTATAAATATAAAATTTTATTGTTAATAATTCGTTTTATGTATATTTTGACATGTTCATGTATTCGAGTAGTGTTCATGTTATTTTTTCATGTTGTGTTTTAATTATTTTTCCTATGTTGTGTTTGTGTCGTGTCTCAAGTCATTTCATATTTTGCATAGTTTGTCATTGTGATTCAATTTAGAAAAAATTTGGTGTGTTCATATCGTGTTCGTGTCGTGTCTCAATTCATGATATATTTTGCATAATTTGTCATAATGATTCAATTTAGAAAAAAATTTGTATGTTTGTGACGTGCTCGTGTTCTTTTTTTTTTTCAAAGTATTATAAATTTATATAAATTTTTACACATTAATAATTTATTTTATATAGATTTTGACACGTTCGTGTATTCCTTTCATGTTCACGTTATTTTTCGTGTCGTGTTTTAATTATTTTCTCATGTTGTGTTTGTGTTGTGTCTCAATTTATCCCATATTTTGTGCGTGTTATTTTTTCGTATGTTTAAAGTACTATAAATTTCTATAATTTTTACATGTTAATAATTCATTTTATTTATATTTTGACACGTTCGTGTATTCGTGTCTGTTCATGTTAATTTTTCTGTTATGTTTTAATTATTTTTCTTATGTTGTGTTTGTGTCGTGTCTCAACTCATTTCATATTTTGCATATGTCGCAACCTAAAAAATAACAAGTCCCATCGCGAGACATTTCTCGTTAAGTGTGACATTGGGGAAACAGAGGAAAAGACGACTTAGTTCATCTTTAAATAAAATGAGGGCTTGAAAACAACCTCGAAAAAGAAATGGAGTCGCCACCAATCTTTTTTGGCTAGGTGTGATCGGTCATCTATTAAAACCGGTTTTATAAAACATTTTAAAATTAATTGAAACATTTTTTAAAATCAATTTCGAAGTCTGCGCTTTTAAACCAGAGAAATCAAAGAAGCGGGTTCAGGAGTCGGTTACGTGCGGGGAAGGATTAGCACCCCCGCAATGCCCGTATAAAACGGTACCTTATTAATCGTGTGTTATCTCGAGTCTCGGTAAAAATTGATTTTGAAATTGGCATTTGAAGATAATTCCCATTTTAAAGAAAAATAATCTCATTTCTAATTGAAAATGATCCGGAATTTATTAACTCAAAATTTTCCTATGTTCCCCGGCAGACCCGACAAAAATAGAAATTTTTATTTACTTATAAAATCTCTGAATCACTCTCGTTTTGAAAGAAAGAGATTCCGTTGTTTATGATAATTGATGATATCCTCCATGACAAACCCAACAGAGAACTCATGAGTTATTTTAACTCGGGAATGACCTTGTTTTAAAAAGCATGATTATCTTTATTGCATTAGAAATCATTTAAAAAAAAAATGGTTATGAATATGCAAATCATTACTAATGACATGGCAAAGGAGTGAATGACATAGCATATGGATTGATGACATGACATGGTTGACATGGCAAAATCTAGATGACATGGTAAGAAACATAAAACTACATTATCATAGAATATGCATGAAAATAAAAAAGGCAATGCATGAACATATCAAAACCTAGATGATATGGCAAAATAATTAATGACACGAGAAGAAGCATAAAATAACATAGAATATCCACAATCAAATAATAACCATGATAACACCATGAAATCTAAATCAAAACAATGACATTACTATGGAATATTCATACATATAATTTAAATGACTAAGATAGCAAAATTAAACATCATGGAATATATATGAACATGGAAAATGCAATGCATGAAAGTGTACTTCTTCCTTTAAGTAAGGACATACGTATACCTAAAAAGATATCTGACTACCTTAGGAAGAAACTTAAATCAAATTTTCTAAATCAAAATAATTTGTGATTGGATTAAAAACAATTTGAAAATTTTTGGATGAAAATGGCATCATGACCGAACTCCCCCCTTCAAAAGGTTCTATTTTCCTAACTTTGAAACCCGGGTTGACCACCCTTGACCCGACTTTTATAAAATCAAATTTTATGATTTAAATGGCATAGAAATTAACCAAAGTCAATATCCAAAGTCCTAAGTCAGCCCCCTCTAATTATTCTAACCAAAACAGAAAAATATATTTTCTTTAAAAACAAATCTGACTCTCACAGGAAGTTTTGCAAACTAATTTTTTTACCCTTTAAGAAAATTTCAAAAAAAAAATTGAAAAAATTATGGGAGACCTATAACATGTTGATATACAAGGGAAAAAATCAGATTAATTTTTTGAGTATGCATACTATGACCGAATTAACCAAAATAGAAAGTTACCAATTCTAGAAAACAACTCTGACTTTCACAGGAAGTCTTGAAAACCTTTTTTTTCCCCTTCTAAACAATTTCAAAAAATTCTAAAAAATTTAGGTAGGACATGTCGAACTTTATGAGAAAAAATCAGCTTAGTTTTTGGAGAAAGGATACTATAACCTAACTTTACCAAAATCAAAACAGTAAGTTAAAAACTGCTTTGCAAACATCCATTTTTCCAACCATGATAAGTAAATCTAAAAATCATGAAAAAAATAGCATGGTATTCCTTAAATGACTACTGGATGTAGTTAAAAAATCAATTTATTTTGACCAAGGATGAGTAGTGAAAAAAAAAATCACAAAGTCAGAATACCCAATTTAAACTATTAATTTTTCACAAGCATGCTCAAGAGAGCTTGGCTTTGAGCCATTGATTGGCCTAAGTCAAAAATCAAGTGGAGAATGTATAAATGCATGAAATAATCAGCAAGATGAATGCATGGAAACATGCATGACCTAATGCCTAAATGTCATGGAGAATGTCATAGGATAATAAGATGACCTAATGCCTAAATAACATGGTAAATATCATGGCATAATGAGATGACCTAATGCTTAAATGACATGGAAAATGTCATGGCATAATAAGATGACCTAAAGTCTAAATGACATGAAAAATGTCATGGTATAATAAAATGACCTAATGCTTAAATGATATGAAAAATGTCATGACATAATAAGATGACCTAAAGTCTAAATGACATGAAAAATGTCATGGCATAATAAGATGATCTAAAGTCTAAATGACATGGAAAATGTCATGGCATAATAAGATGACGTAAAGTCTAAATGACATGGAAAATGTCATGGAATGATAAAATGACCTAATGTTTGAATGACATGAAAAATGAGCATGGAAATACTATGAAAGTATGATGGCCGAATGAAACATGATGAAAATGCAAAAATATGGCAAGGTAAAAATACAAACACATGGCATGGCAATAATGCAAAGTATGAAGTAAGCAGATAAACAAAATAGACATGAAAATAAATAATTAAAACAGAAAATTAAAGTAAGGAAATAAAGAAAGTAGACATGAAAAAAAAAATAAAAACAGAAAATTAAAGTAAGCAAATAAAGGAAATAGACATGAAAATAAATAATAAAAACAGAAAACTAAAGTAAGCAAATAAAGGAAATAGACATGAAAGTAAATAATAAAAACAAAAAATTAAAGTAAGCAAATAAAGAAAATAGAGGTGAGCTCCATGGTTGGTACTTTGGACATGATCCCCCTAACCATAATCTCTTGATTTGAATCAAGGTCATGAAGCCTTTTCACCTCTTTATTTTTTGTTATTTTTGAAAACTAAATCAGCAAAATAAACTATCCTACCACAACTAATGTAAGAATAAAATCAAACACAAGATGAGCACAAGAAAGGGTAGTATTCGGCCATGACAAAAGAAGTAGTAAAAACTTTCATTTTTGTTTGATGAAAAGAAAAGATGAAAACCTTCAAAGACAACTTTCAAAACCTTTATTTTACATAAGAAAAGAATTGGAAATCATATAGAAAAGAATAAGACACATGGAAAGGAAAGAAAAATGCAAGAGAGGGGTGCCAATGGCTACCTTCAAAGCTTTCTTTCAAGCTTGCTTTCTCTTCAAAAAAAAAATCATTCTTTTCTCTAAGTTAGCTACTTCCCATGCACTAAAGAAATGATTAAAACCTCCCCCAAAATGAAGATCCCTTCCCTTTTAAATAGGCTGGCCGAATCCCTCCTTTGGTGAAAGGATGTGCTCATGTCATTCATCACAAGGTAAGCTAACCAAAGAAAATAAAAATGTCATCTTGCAACCTTATTTTAGCCCTTAGATGAAATGATCAGCCCCTCTCCTCATGAGCTAGCTGAAACCCCCTAGATAAAGATGTGCTCATCTTTTTTTTATCACCTTAGCCACTTGGCATGATCATAAGGAATTAACCAAAGACTAAAAATATCTTCTTGCTACTTAATCTTGGCCATTAAATAAAATTGATCAAATCTTAGCCTTTATTTCATCATGAGCTGGCTGAATGGCCTAGTAGGTTCCAGCAACTTCCTCATTTTTAATTTGCAAAGTTGCCCTTTTCGATTTCTTCGGTAAAAATTACATTTTGGCCCCCAAACTTAATTTAATTCCAAACGGACTCCAATTCCGGATTTTCTTTTTCCAATACCTCCAAATCAATATAAAATTCAGTTCTGGAGATTTTCATAATTTTTGGAGCTCGTTTTCTATTTTTCCCAGATTTTTCCTTAAAAGTACGGATTAGGCCTCCCCGAACTTTGCCTTTTTTCAAATCAGCTCCAATTTGAGATTTTTATTTTCCAATACCTCCAAATCAATATAAAACTCAGTTCTGGAAGTTTTCATAATTTTTCGAGCTCGATTCCTATTTTTCCCGGATTTTTCTTCAAACATTTAGGTTTAGTGCCTCCCAAATTTCACCTATTTCATTTGAGGTCCGATTCTGGATTTTTCTTCTCCAATACCTTCCAAATAATATAAAACTCAGATCTATAAGTTTTCATAATTTTCCGTGCTCGTTTCCTATTTTTCTCAGAATTTTCTTTTGGAATTTCGGATTAGTGCACCCAAACTTTGTCATTTTTCATTTGAGCTCCGATTTCGGATTGTTCTTCTCCAATACCTTCCAAATAATATAAAATTGAAATCTGAAGGTTTTCGTGATTTTTCGAGCTCGGATTCTATTTTTTTTGGATTTTCCAAGACTGCCCTTTAACCCCCGAAACCTCGATTTTACTCAAAATGGGTTCGATTTTTGGATTTTCTTTCTCCACTGCCTTTGTTATATATTGAATTGGAGTTGGTCCGAAGACGCCCAATTTTTACGATCAAATTCCCCTTCAATTTGTTCTTTTCCTTTTTCCAATATCAAGAATTTTCTCGTTTTTCTTTTAACCGGCTCTTCCTTGGGATCCACTTCAAACTGAGCCCTGGGCTATCTTTGTTTATTCGTTCTTCATCAACTAGGGGCTTCAATTTTACCAAATCAGGCCATCTCTGTAGTTTTCCCCAAATTTGCCGAATTAGGTTTTCCCCTACACTGAATTTTCGTAACCCATCTTCCAAACTCCATATCTTTCGTCGTAGACCTCAGATTATCAAAATTCTTTCACTATTGTTCAATTAAACCTTGAATCTTGATTTTGACTGAGGGTTGACTTTTTTAGTGGTTGACTTTTTGAGATTGACTTTTTTGGGGTTGACTTTTTTGTGCTGACCTCCTAAACAAGGTCTTGGAGATCCATCTATGGAAAGGTGGAAGTCTTTTTGCAATCTGGGAAATTGAAAAGAAGAAATTGCTTGGTTTAAGGGGCCCAGACAAAATTAGGTGTCTACAGCGGCCCCTTTTTGACTATTGCTGAGAATCAGGAATCAGGCAAAGACCAATAAACAACCATTTTGTCCGGGTATGGAGGCTACTCACAAAAAAGGGGAGGGATTTTTCTTCAAAAATTCTAAAGTAAAATGATAGATAAAAGATTTAGGTTTTGAATTGGAAATACCCCGACGTCCTTCTCGGGGCTCGACTCGTTTGAAAAACAAGTTTGATTTAAAAGAAAAGAAAATACCTCGACATCATTCTCGAGGCTCGACTCATTTGAAAAACAAGTTCGGTTTAAAGGAAAAGAAAAATACCTCGACATCATTCTCGGGGCTCGACTCATTTGAAAAACAAGTTCGATTTAAAAGAAAAGAAAATACCTCGACTTCATTCTTGGGGCTCGACTCGTTTGAAAAACAAGTTCGATTTAAAAGAAAAGAAAATACCTCGACATCATTCTCGGGGCTCGACTTGTTTGAAAAACAAGTTCGATTTAAAAGAAAATAAAATACCTCGACATCATTCTCGGGGCTTGACCCATTTGAAAAACAAGTTCGATTTAAAAGAAAAGGAAAAACCTCGACATCCTTCTCGGGGCTAGACTTATTTGAAAAACAAGTTCGATTTAAAAGCAAATTCTCTGCGATTCCTGCAAGGTTAGTCAAATGCAATGATGTTGATGTCATGTTTTGCAAATGCTTATAGAATGCATGTTTCCTAGCTGAATGCAATTATATGTTCATGTCATAAGTCTTAATCCATGATTTTCACTGGGATTCACGGATTTTTCCAAATTTATGTAGAATTCCTTGATTTTTCCTATCTGCTCTGCCTGAAAAGTCTTCTGTCCTTGCAAACTGTCATGGGTTCTAACTTATGATTTCACCAAGATCCTCAAATTTTTTGACTTTATGATGGTGACTTCAATCCGTCCACCATTTATCCTTCATGACTAGTCTTTTAGAACCGAGGATCAGAGTATTTTCAAATTTTAGTGGTTTCGCAAACTTCCTCTGAAATTTTAACCCTACTCCATAGTAATACAAAGAAATCCTTATGTTTGAAAATTTTTATGTTTACTAATCATCATTCAATTCAATAACACTCAAAATGCATCATAAAATGTATCAAGGATGGTGTAAAACAGTCAAATGTCATAAAAGAGATAACAAAAGTTTATTGCAATAATGTTTCAGATAACAGAGATGAATATCAAGGATACAAGACAAAAATGTAGAGTTATAGGCTGTAGATGCCCCAGGTGCGGAATACCTTGGACTCTTCCTTCTTCAATTCATCTGAAATTTCTTTTGAATGAATAATTTGCTTGGGTAATTTCTCGGCGTCTGTAGTTGCATTAGACTGAGCTTTATCACTTTTCTCTTTATTTCTGATATTTTCTCCCCCTTTCATGGATGATTGATTCAATCTTTGATTAGTACTTGAGCCTCCCTTTGCGGGTTTTCAACCCAAGTGTCCTCCATTCGGTTTTAAGTCGCCCTTTTCGGGTTTTCGGCTTAAACCTCTCCTTTTACACATTTTTTTTATGCATATGAGAATTCTAAACTTTTCCATAGTTAAATTGATAATTCAAAGATGGGATGAAATCTGAGAAAAACTCTTCAAGTTAAATACCTATGCTTGATCAAAATAGACTTTAAAAGTACGTAATGTAGGCCAAGGTTCGGGTTTAGAACGAAAGGATAAGTAGGCCCAAAATATGTGTTTAAGGGTAATTAGATCAAGGATTATTTCTTGCGGAGAATTCATTTTCGAAACATTCATCCTTTTTGGACTCTGACTTTTATTTCTTTTTTCTTCTTGACTTTCATTCGCCATACTTTTTCACACATTTTTTGTGTGTTTTTTCTTTTCTTGTTTTTGTTTCGATGGCTCATTTCGCCATGACTTTTGAAGGAAAATTTCCTCACATTTGCCCCCAGTATGGAGGGTGATCCTTGATCAAGGTTCAAAGAAAGAAAGAATTCCTAAGGCTCAAAAGGAGTGACTAGGGATGATTTCTTCTTAGTGAAAGGAATATGAAAGATGGCCATTTCTCATATCAAGCATGAATATTCTTATTAAAAAGCAATCCTCAGGGGAATAGATAAATAGAATTTTTATTTTTACACTTGGAATCATTCGAATTCTCATGTGCACAGTGCCATACTTTTTCCTTTTTTTTTTCAAGCATAGTATTTCTTCAATTCGTCGGCGTTTACGGGATTTCTCAAGTTATCACCGTCCATCCAAGTTAAGATCAATGCTCCTCCAGAAAAAACTCTTTTCACCATACAGGGTCCTTCCCAATTCGGAGCCCACTTTTCACGAGGATCTTTCACAATAGGGAGAATTTTCCTCAGTACCAACTCTCCTTCTCAGAATTTTCTGGGGCGAACTTTCTTGTTGTGGGCTCGGATCATCCTCTTCTGATACATCTGCCCATGGAAAATTGCTTTCAACCTTTTCTCCTTGATGAGATTCAACTGTTCATAGCGAGCTCTAACCTATTCCGCCTCTTCTAGTCCAACTACCATCAAAACACAGAGAGAAGGGATCTCCACTTCAATAGGTAGCACTGCCTCCATCCTGTATACTAGTGAAAATAGCGTGGCACCCGTAGATGTACGAATCGAAGTTCGATATGCGTGAAGAGCAAAAGGCAAGATCCCATGCCAATTTTTGTACACATCGGTCATCTTTTCAACAATCTTCTTGATGTTCTTATTGGCTGCTTCCACTGCCCCATTCATTTTCGGACGATAAGGCGCCGAATTATGATGGTTAATATTGAACTGAGTACATATTTCCCTCATCATTTTGTTGTTCAGATTGAGGGCATTGTCCGAAATGATTCTCTTTGGCAATCCATACCGGCATATAATCTTCTTTTTGATGAATTTGCGCACCACTGACTTTGTTACATTGGCATAAGAAGCTACTTCCACCCACTTTGTAAAGTAATCTATGGCCACTAGAATTAAACGGTGTCCGTTCGAAGCTTTTGGGGTGATGGGCCCAATCATATCCATTCCCCATATTGAAAATGGCCATGGAGCTGTCATGACATGCAACAGCGATGGCGGCACATGAATCTTGTCTGCATATATCTGACATTTATAGCATTTTCGAGAATAATTATGCAATCCCTTTCCATTGTTAGCTAGTAATATCCTGCCCTCATGATCTGTTTAGCCAATATGTTGCCATTGGCGTAAGTGTCGCATATCCTTTCGTGGACCTCTTCGAGGATTCTCTGAGCTTCAGCAGAAACAACACATCTCAACAAAACCTGATCTTTCCTTTCTTGTAAAGGATTTCACCATCCAAGACAAAACTCATCGCCATTATTCTCAGGTTCTCTTATCATTTTTCGTTGCTTGATCAAGGTACTTTTGACTCTTGATGTATTACAAGATGTCGTAATACCAAGGATGATTATCTGCTTCTTCTTTAATACTCAAACAATGGGCCAGAGACTCATATATGCTCATTTTGATTGGCACAACTTCAGTCCCTTTATTCACTTTAAACATTGATGATAACGTGGCTAAAGCAACTGCCATTCGGTTTTCTTCTCGGGGAAAGTAATTAAAAACCACTTCTTGGAACTCCTCAATCAAGCTCAGTATAAGCTCTCGATATCGGATCAACTTTGTATCTCGGGTTTCCCATTCTCCTCGCAGTTGGTATATCACCAAAGATGAATCTGCAAAAACTTCTAAAGTCTTTATCTTTCTTTTGATTGCGGCACAAAGACCCATGGTACATGCCTCAGACTCAGCGGTGTTGTTTGTACAACCAAAATCTAGTCGGGCAGTGAAAGGATAATAATCTTCCTCAGGTGATATGAGTACCGCACCAATCCTGTGCCCTATGGCGTTAGAGGCGCCATCAAAATACATTTTCCATGTTTTCCTTTCAGAGAAAATTCCATCTTCTTATGAGACACACATCAGATCTTCATAGGGGAAATCAAAGTTCAAAGGCTCATAATCTTCTACTGCCCGGCTTGCTAGGAATTCGGCTACTGCGTTGCCTTTTATGGCCTTTTGACTCACAAACATGATGTCATATTCAGAAAGTAGAATCTGCCATCTTGCCATTCTTCCTAACAGGGAGGGCACTTCTAACATATATTTGACGGGATCCAGCTTCACGATCAACCATGTCGTGTGATACAACATGTATTGTCTGAGTTTTCGGGCAGTCCAAGATAAGACGCAACAAAGCCTTTCTACTGATGAGTACTTCAGCTCATACTCCATGAACTTTTTGCTGAGGTAATAAATCGTCTGTTTTTTCCTTCCCGTCTCATCATGCTACCCCAATACACAACCTATTGATCTTTAAAATATTGATAAATACAGTATCATCGATTTTCTCGGTACAGGTGGCATCAACACTAGTGGTTTTGATAGATAATTCTTAACCTTTTCAAAGGCTATCTGACATCCTTCATCCCATTCTCCCGGATCCCGCTTTCGGAGTAGCTTAAATATTGGGTCGCACTTATCGATTAATTGAGAAATGAAACGAGCAATGTAATTTAATTTTCCCAGAAAGCTTCTCACTTCTTTTTGAGTACGAGGCCGTGGCAAATTTTGAATGGCCTTTACTTTATCTAGATCAATCTCGATTCCCTTCTTACTAACAACAAAGCCTAGCAACTTTCCCGAAGTGACCTCGAAAGTGTATTTTGCCGGATTGAGTTTGAGTCGAAACTTTCTTAATCTTTCAAAAAGCTTCTTAAGAATCGCAACATGCTTGTCTTCTCCTTGCGACTTCGCGATCGTATCATCAACATAGACCTCGATCTCTTTATGAATCATATCATGAAACAAAGTTACCATGGCTTTTTGATATGTTGCCCCGGCATTTTTCAATCCAAATGGCATCACTCTATAACAAAACGTTCCCCACATTGTCACAAATATGGTTTTCTCTATGTCCTCCGATGCCATCTTAATTTGATTATAGCCTGAGAATTTGTCCATGAAGGAAAACACAGAACTCTTTGCAGTATTGTTAGGGCTGGCCCTATTCAAATCTCGGTAATCAGCACACATCCGTACTTTGCCATCCTTCTTCGGAAGTGGAATAATATTCGCTACCCATTCCGGATATTTTGCCACTTCCAAGAATCCAGCATCAAACAGCTTTTTCACCTCTTCTTTTATCTTTAATAGCATTTCAGGCCTCGTCCTTCTCAATTTCTGCTGAATTGGCTTGCAATCTGGTTTTAGAGGGAGCTTGTGAACCACAATATCAAAATCCAACCCTGGCATGTCTTGGTACGACCATGCAAATACATCAATATACTCCCGGAGTAAGGCTTCCAGCTTACGCCTTGTTGATGATGAAACTGAGGCCCCAATCTTGACCTCCTTTATCTCTTCTCTATTCCCCAAATTTATCACTTCCAACGGTTCCTTATGAGGTATTACTTCATTCTCCTCTTGTTATATATTCTCAACAGGTCCGGAGGCAAACCATAATCCTCGGCGTCTTTGTTGACGTCAAAATCACCCATACAAATGGGTCTTTCAAAATCAATTTCAGAATTATTGACAGGACATTCCTCATATTCCGCATCCGGACACCTGTAAATAAATGGGGAAAACAATATAGGAAGGCATATAAGTAATAATAAAGAAAAGAATAAAAATGAAATGATGAAAGAAAATGAACACATCAATATGAAGAAAATGCATTGTGATTGTTATTTATTGAATGAAAAAGTCTTAAACATAAGCCCGTACATAAAGATTCTTAATGCCCTTGGGCAGAGGCAATTAAGAGTGTTTCAGAGTATTACTCTGGAGTAGACCTAAAAACTAGAGGTAGTTCAGTCACACTCCAGTTCGTCAATTTATACCACGAGGGACATGGGTGCACCATCCAGTTTGCATTTTCATTCCTCATTCCTTCTGTTTCAGTCATGCCGATTACCATTTCTTACAACTATTCATTATCATTCACATAGAACCTCTCAATGGCTTGTTCTATCATTACCGTTACATCATCAGAATTCTTCCTTCCATATTCTAATCCTCCGAAGCGAAAAGTGTGAAAGGTCAGAGGGAAGGTCATGGGTTCCCAATCTATATCCATATTCTTACCTGAAAGCCGGGCCAACCTCTTCTTCCTATTCTTCTCAACCTGTCTTCTTTCCTCATAGGCTTTAGGGAGGTACCCAAGACCAAATCGGTCTTTCTTTTCGGTCACTTCTATTGCTCTGGTCATTCCTTGCAAATATTTTCCTAATCCTTTTCCCACACGGCAGCCTTTTCCTACTGTCGATTTTACCCCTAACCTGGTGTTCCTGGATAGCTTGGGCTTAGGGATTCTGTGTCCTTCGATGATGAATACAGCGTTGACCAATTCCAAAGACCTAAACAAGCATTCTACAATATCTTCATTCACTTCTATATAAGGAGAATCAGTGGACGCAGATGCTATGATATCCTCTTTTCCTGATACGCTGACTAAACATCCATCCATCACAAATTTCAACTTTTGATGAAGAGATGATGGCACAGCTCCAGCAGAGTGAATCCACGGCCTCTCCAACAAACAGTTATAAGATGGGGTGATGTCCATTACTTGGAATTTGACTTCATAAGTACATGGACCTATCTGGAGTGGGATGTCAATGCTCCCCATCACTTCCCGATGGGTGCCATCAAAGGCTCTAACAACAGTATGGCTTGGCAGCATGTAAAACATGTCGATTGGCAATTTGGACAAAGTTGCCAAAGGCATCACATTTAAGGAGAAATCGTTATCTAGGAGCACTCGTGGAAGAATATGCCCCTTGCAGGTAGTTGTGATATGAAGAGCCTTGGTGGATCCTATTCCATTCGGCGGTATCTCATCATAAATGAAAGAGCTGTAATCATCAGCTGTAATGTTGCCCACCAGTCGATCCAATTTTTCCACCGAATAAATTATTAGCCACATAAGCCTGGTTCAAAATTCTTAGCAGAGCGTTTCGGTGTGGCTATAAGTTTAACAGTAGTGAAAGGACTGAAATCCTCGCCGTTGGCGGTGCAATTATTCCATTACACTGTATTCACTGTGTTTAATAAATTTTAAAAACTTGCAGGCTTCCTTCTCATTCATAGGCTCTTTTACTTTATTAACTGGAGATGATCTTTTCTCTACTTCCTCTAACGGTTCTACCTCTACATGGACCAATTCTGCTATTCTTTTCCCTTTGTCAAGTCCTTCAGTCTTCTTTGTCTGACTATGCTCAATCGTTCTTGGGGCATAACATCTACCACTTCGGGTTAAATGCCCTACTCCAGTTATATCTACAGCGGTTGTCTGATGGTTCAAGGACCCCGACATTGCCATACTGCATTCATAGTTCCATGGAATCGTCTTGTCCCCTTTGTAAGAAAAAGGTGATGGTAATTCTATGATCACTTTCGAAACAGGTCCCTCGTCTACTGGAATAGCCTTTACCGCTGATTCATCATAATATATTATTAGAGGTCTATCCATCCCGTAACCAGCTTTATTCATACTAACTTTCGGATCTTCTATCTTTTCAGAAAACTGGGCTTCCCCCATATCCATCATCCTTTGAATCTTTGCCAAAAACTCTTCACAGTCCTGAATGGCATGCCCTTTATACCCATGAAACGGACAAAAGTTCTCTACCTTGCTTGCGATTTCTTTCAAACCTGCTTCAGCCTGAACCAACCCAACCTTAACCATTTCAAACCAGACCTTTAGCATCGGTGTCTTCGCCTCACTGATATCCCTCTTAACCCTACCACCTTTTTCTAACAAAACTGCATTCACCTTGACATCCGTATGATTGGGCAATAGGTTGCCTACAATATTAGGTCTATTCCTAGGTCCAAATTTCAATACCCCAGCATCAATGAGATTCTGGACCTTATGCTTAAACGCAGTGCAAATTCCAATGGAGTGCCCCTAAATTCCTGCATGGTACATGCAGTGGGCATTAATATCATACCATTTAGGATAAGGTGGTTTCAAATGTTGGAGATATACCGGTACAACGAGCTGGCCCTGTAGGAGTTTAGGATACAACTCCCCGTAAGATATGGGGATTGGGTCAAATTGCCATCTTTGGTTATTTCGAGGTAGTCTTGAATCATTTCTTGGAGCAGCATTTGGGAAATTGAAGGTAGTGTTTGAGGGTGTAGCGATTTGTGGTGAAATACCAGTTGGATATGGTTGCTGGGGTATGGATGTGTATGGGAAGGGATTTTGGGTGAGGTTGTTTATGGCTGGGTAATATGGGTTGTACATATGGTAAGGCATGTATGGGGCGGGATTCCCAAAAGGATGGTTCTCGAGACAAACAGCATGTGTCTTGCCTTCTTTTTTCTTGACTGGGGTTGTTCTCTTGGGAATAGTTGATTCACTGCCTTCCATCTTCCCATTCTTAATGGCTGTTTCAATTAGTTCTCCAGAGATGACCATATCGGCGAAATTCTTGGTGGCATTACCTACCAACTTGTCATGAAATGGAGCTTTCAAAGTATTGATGAATAAAACCATGGTCTCTTTATCGGTAAGAGGGGGTTGGACCTGAGTAGCCAGATCTCTCCATCTTTGGGCATACTGCTTGAAATTTTCTGTTGACTTTTTCTCCATATTCTGTAGAGACAACCGATCCGAAACCATATCTGATACATGCTTGATCTTGTTCCATAAAAGCCTTAGCCAAGTCCAACATGACTTGATCTTGTTCCTACTGAGTTGGTTATACCAACGAGTTGCTGATCCGATCAAACTGTCTTGGAAGCAATGGATCAATAGCCTCTCATTTTCATCATATCCGGTCACCCGTCGGTAGTACATTGTCAGATGTGCTGAGGGATTACTAGATCCATTGTACTTCTCAAAATCCAGCATTTTAAATTTGGGTGGGATCACCAGACTGAGAACTAAACTCAGCTCCCTGGCATCAAGATTGCCGAACAATTTCGCCCCCTTTATAGATCGCAGTCTATCTTCTAACAACTGGTATTTTTTTTGCTATTCAGCCAGCTCGACCTTTTTTAACTCCGCCATTTTTATCTTTTCTTTCTTAGCCAAATCATCCAAGTCAGGGACGTCAATGGGGTTTCTAAGATGTTTCCAGTATTTGAACCAATAGGCACCAGATTTTGTACTCCTACATGGGGTTGGACATAAATAAACGGCATGGCAGCTGTCCGGGGTGGATTCTTAGTATTCTGTGAAGATTGACCATTTAATAGTACTGTTTCTGGCTGAACCCCTACCACTCTTCTAACAGCTGGATTCTCTATAGGCCCTTTTTCCCGTAACACAGCAGACATCATATCTATTATCTTTTTCATTTGTTCCCTAGATTCCTCCTGGGACTTCGCTAATTGCTCCTGTGACCTAGCCAAATGTTCTTGCAATTCTCTTTGAACACTTTCTATTCTTGCAATACGAGCTATATGTTCACTCTCTATGGCTCTGGATAAGTGTAACACCCTGTCCGGATAATCTACCAAGAATCCGGCAGAGTTTCCTTTCTATCTTAACTATAACCCTCCTGCAAATTGATAACTCGTATAATTATATAGTTCTTAGTTATGTTTTATTATTGTTTTGCGTCAAATACGAGTTATTATTGCTTAGTCTAATTGTGTTTATGATCTTTTATATTTTTATGTAATTTGGTGTTTTTTCACGAGTTTCTTTGAGTGATTTCAGATTACTAGGTTAAATCAACAATTAAGGGCAAATCCAGTTCAGTTCCAGTTCCGACACCTTTTGCCATATCAGCTATATCTGGAGTTTCACTGAAGCAATAAGGCTGAAATTTTAACCGTGAAAATTTAAGAGGCATATCTATCTTTTTCATGTTTTACACTTCTTGAAACGGAGTCTTTTTCCCTAGCGAAATCGACCATCAAGTTGGCTGATGTGCAATGACGTCTGTGCTGACCTGTTTTGGTATTTGGACCATATCTTCCGATCCACATGAGCAAATGATCTGATTCTAACGGCTATGGATCCGTAACTGATAGGGGTATATTTTTCTAGAAGACCATTTTATCAGATCGAGCCTCCAACATTGACAAAATCGATCATCAAGCTGGCTGATCAGAATTGTCATACAATATGACGAAAATTGTTAGAAAAATGCACCCACCTATTATACCTACCTTTGAAATTTATAAAGCTTGTCTCTTGTCATTTAGCTCTCCAAAATGTGTATAAATAGAGGGCCTTGGATGAGTGTAAGAGTACATTGATACATTGGGAGGATATTAGCCATTGCAATGTAATTCTCTAAGTTTTCTTCTTCTTTCCTTTCTCTAGTTTTCTTTTTCTTTATTTTTCTTTTCATTTTCTTCATATCTAGTATGTGTTGCTAATCATATTGTTGAGGTGATGAGGTGAAGCTTTTGGTAAATGCTAAGGTTAGTCTCTTAAACATGAGCTAAAATAAATCATCATTTAGTATAGATAATATTTTCTTTTGGTTTAAAATCATACTTGCAAAGTAGGGATCTTGATTCATTATTGACAATGAAAATGGCACAGTAAATGCTTGGTTTCATAACCTTGATTTGTTGTAGACATATACCTTGGCATAAGGAATGCTTGGACTCTTTTTGTGAGTTTTGAGGACACCAAATGAACATAATATCATATGCTATGGACGTTGGACAATTTGGACTGAATTGCTAAACCTTCCGATTGGAATCTCCCTTATGTGTGAATTTCAATTGTGTAATAAAACAAGATTAATCTTAGCATAACACCAAGAGTGGATTCTCTAACCTCAACATCTTTTCTTATTGTTTTTTTTTTTATATTTTGTTTAATTTCTTTTATGTTATTTTATTTATTTTGTTCTCTAATATCTTGTTTATTTTGTTTTGTTGTTGATTCCCTAATATCTTGTTTACTTTCTTTTTCTTATATATTTATAAACTTATACTTACTAATTCGCTTCCCTGTGGTTCGACCTCGGACACCCGAGAATTTATTACTTGAACATAACCTGCACTTGGGTTTACAACTCTTAATTGAGTCTCCATCAAGTTTTTGGCGCCGTTGCCGGGGAGGCAGTACTAAGTATATAAGTTTATAAGTATATTTATTTTTATTGGCTGGTTATACCGCCTATATTTATTTTTATTGGCTGGTTATACCGCCTAATTTGTATATTAACTTTGATTTATTTTGGCTGGTTATACCGCCTAATTTTCTATATATTTATATTTATATTGTATATTAACTTTCTTTTATTTTTATTGGCTGGTTATACCGCCTAATCTGTATATTAACTTTGTTTTATGCTTGTTTGGCGACGTGATTTTAGATCTCGTCGTTTAGTTAGATTTTATTGTGAAACTTTTTCAGGTAATCTTTCTAATACAACTCCTACCATGTGCACGATGGACGTGTAACGGTAAATGTCGTTCTATTGGGATTCCGTCCTCTAATCGAGATGATAAAATTGAATTCATTAAGGATAGACTGAGTAAGGAGAATTTGGGTAATATCCAACTTTCTCTTGAGACGCATCCTAGTGGAGACGTACAAAGAGAAATTCTTGATTTATGGCCGCAATTCCAAAGGGAATGGCAACATCTTGGGAATCTGATGTTAAAAGACCCTGTTTGCCAGCTTGTAAGAAAACTGGATGGGAAGCATATCCTCGACTCATAGAAGGCGTTTAAGCCGTTTCTGGACGTAAAACCAGAGGAAGATGCCAAATACACTTTCGGCGACATTAATACTCTTGACTTTTACGGTTGATTTTTCTTCTCTTTTTGATTTTCTTCCTGAAATCACGCAAAAATCTTTTGTTAGGTTAACATTTTCTTCTGACAGGTCAGATACACTTTCGGCGACATTATTACTCTTGTCTGATTCACTACTCAGTCCTCTATATATTACACCATGTACTCATTCTCTTTCAGGCACTCAAAAAAAAAATGGAAAGTACTTCGTCCCAACGCATTAAAAAAATTTGTGTCTTTGGAGGTGCTTATCCAGGGAAAAATAACATATTCGCTGATGAAGCCATAAGAGTTGGAGTAATACTTGCCCAACAAAAGATCCAGTTGATTTATGGAGGCGGTAGTACGGGTTTAATGGGAGCAGTCGCTACAGCAGCACACGCCGGAGGAAGTCCAGTTCTAGGAATCGTGCCAAAACTATTCACAGATTTTTGTGGACCTACCGTGGGTAAGGAAATACAAGTCTGGAGTATCCCTGAACGGATGACAATCATGTACCATTCTACCGATGCATTCATTGCTTTACCAGGAGGTCTAGGTACATTGGAAGAAATAACTTGCGTGGCTTCTTGGTCATCTTTGGTCACAAATAAGAAACCCATTGGTTTGCTTAATATTAATGGTTATTTTAGTAATTTGCTTTCATATTTAGATAATGCTGTGGATAATGGATTCATGTTTTCAGAGGCAAGGAGAACCATAATTTCTGCTACAACCATTGAAGATTTACTCAAAAAGCTCCAAGCTTATGAGTGTTTATCTGCTACGGTTGTTTCGCAAACGCTCGGAAAAAGAAAAAGAGATATGGACGAGCAAGGAGTGGATTGCACTTTGTCTTTGTGACATTATCTAACATTTTGCTTGTTGTGTCTCAGTTATAATAAGTGGTTAGCAACCTCTGCAGGTAATATCTCCTAAATTCTACCTTTAAAATTTGACATTGGGGACAATGTCATATTTTAGTAGGGGGTAAGGGACATATTTTGCTAATTTAAAAAAAAAAAAATTGTTGTGTTTTAAGACATTTAGAAGTATTCATTCTGAACAAGGTCTGAGTAAGGGAGACTTGAGACATACCTTGTCAGTTTGATTTAATCTTCTTCTTCTTCAAAAAAAAAAAAAAAAAGCATGTTTAGACTTAGTGTGTTTTTAGTGTGTTTTAGTTACTTTCAATACTATAATGAGATATGAATTGCATAAGTCTAAAACAGATTTATTAGTGAGAAGATTTTCATGAGAATTGAGCTTGATATCAATCTTTTTATGAGCCAATGTTAATATGATATGTTAATTGAGAAAGAAGCATGTTTAGACTTAATCTGACTTGTATAATCATCCTTGTGAGTTTTTGAGCCTATAATGATTGATGCATTATACAAATCAATCTAATTTCTTTCTTGAGTGCTCTTATGATTACAAGATTCTCTAGAACTTGCTTTAAACCGTTTGAGACTATATTGATACAAGTGACAACATGAATATGATAGAGGCATTAGGATTATAACCAGAGCCAAACAGCCATCCATTATTAATGTTCTACGAGAACATCCCCACTAGTGAGCCAATTTGAGCCTACATTAAATATGTTGTTTTATTGGTAACCACAACTTACACCTATCCTAAATATACTTATATCCTTACCCTTGTTCTAAAGATGGATTTTATATTTTGAGACATATTGCAAAAAAACAAGGGATATTTTTAGTTGAAAATTTGGGTAAGAAACAAAAGATAAGTGTGGGGGAAGAAAAGAAAAGAAAAAGTCAAGAGAAAAAGAAAGGGATCATTATCAAATACATTCCCATATTAAAAAAAAAAAAAAAATCTTCTCTTGAACTTCTAGAAAAAGATGTTACAAAGTTGGTTAGAATGATGCAAAGGCTCAACATGAATATTTAGCCTATGTTATTATGTGCTTTATAAGAGTTTTGACAAGTTTTATTTGTATGATCTTATTATGTCTCTAAACTCTATGAACTCTTTGGAACCTTTGTGATATCTTTATCCTTTTGTTCTTTAACCACATTATAACCCTTTGGCCCCATTACAACCTTGAATAAAGACCTCTTGATTTATGAAGTTGTATGATCTAAATAGTGGAGAATAGGTGGACAAGCAAGCATATGGTAGAAGTGTTTTCATGATATTGATTGAGTGTAAACACTTTACCACTACTTTAAAGAGTGAAAATCAAGAGAGTATCCCATGTGAGAAGTTGAGATTAAGTTTGAATATACACTATTTTGATTGAAATATGTTATGTTAATATTGGCTTAACTCAAACTATTTACATTCAAGCAAGATTTTTTTGTGAATTTCTTTAAGCTATTGATTAGTTTTTAAGACTTGTCCAATGATTATCTCTAATTTATATTGGAAGGATTAGTTATAATTATTATTTTTAGTTTTTCTTATGTCTTCAATGTTTGTGGGTATCGTCCTAGCAAACCCTCACGAGACTAAACTCGTCCACTAGGGACACCTAGGGGTTTAAAGGCTTGTGTCACATGCTAAGTGCCACCGTGATTTCCTACGAAAATGGATTAGATTAGATTTTCTTATTTTATTTTTATTGAGTCGTTGCTAGGGACTAGCAACAATCTAAGTGTGGGGGTGTGATAACTCGTATAATTATATAGTTCTTAGTTATGTTTTATTATTGTTTTGCGTCAAATACGAGTTATTATTGCTTAGTCTAATTGTGTTTATGATCTTTTATATTTTTATGTAATTTGGTGTTTTTTCACGAGTTTCTTTGAGTGATTTCAGATTACTAGGTTAAATCAACAATTAAGGGCAAATCCAGTTCAGTTCCAGTTCCGACACCTTTTGCCATATCAGCTATATCTGGAGTTTCACTGAAGCAATAAGGCTGAAATTTTAACCGTGCAAAGTTAAGAGGCATATCTATCTTTTTCATGTTTTACACTTCTTGAAACGGAGTCGTTTTCCCTAGCGAAATCGACCATCAAGTTGGCTGATGTGCAATGACGTCTGTGCTGACCTGTTTTGGTATTTGGACCATATCTTCCGATCCACATGAGCAAATGATCTGATTCTAACGGCTATGGATCCGGAACTGATAGGGGTATATTTTTCTAGAAGACCATTTTATCAGATCGAGCCTCCAACATTGACAAAATCGATCATCAAGCTGGCTGATCAGAATTGTCATACAATATGACGAAAATTGTTAGAAAAATGCACCCACCTATTATACCTACCTTTGAAATTTATAAAGCTTGTCTCTTGTCATTTAGCTCTCCAAAATGTGTATAAATAGAGGGCCTTGGATGAGTGTAAGAGTACATTGATACATTGGGAGGATATTAGCCATTGCAATGTAATTCTCTAAGTTTTCTTCTTCTTTCCTTTCTCTAGTTTTCTTTTTCTTTATTTTTCTTTTCATTTTCTTCATATCTAGTATGTGTTGCTAATCATATTGTTGAGGTGATGAGGTGAAGCTTTTGGTAAATGCTAAGGTTAGTCTCTTAAACATGAGCTAAAATAAATCATCATTTAGTATAGATAATATTTTCTTTTGGTTTAAAATCATACTTGCAAAGTAGGGATCTTGATTCATTATTGACAATGAAAATGGCACAGTAAATGCTTGGTTTCATAACCTTGATTTGTTGTAGACATATACCTTGGCATAAGGAATGCTTGGACTCTTTTTGTGAGTTTTGAGGACACCAAATGAACATAATATCATATGCTATGGACGTTGGACAATTTGGACTGAATTGCTAAACCTTCCGATTGGAATCTCCCTTATGTGTGAATTTCAATTGTGTAATAAAACAAGATTAATCTTAGCATAACACCAAGAGTGGATTCTCTAACCTCAACATCTTTTCTTATTGTTTTTTTTTTATATTTTGTTTAATTTCTTTTATGTTATTTTATTTATTTTGTTCTCTAATATCTTGTTTATTTTGTTTTGTTGTTGATTCCCTAATATCTTGTTTACTTTCTTTTTCTTATATATTTATAAACTTATACTTACTAATTCGCTTCCCTGTGGTTCGACCTCGGACACCCGAGAATTTATTACTTGAACATAACCTGCACTTGGGTTTACAACTCTTAATTGAGTCTCCATCACAAATACACTCAGTTCATATCCCCGGCAAGCAATATCCTTCAATACCATTATCACATTTATACATGCATGCTCAAAAAATTTCCATGATCAATTTATACTAAAGTCAATACATATTGATCTATAGTCTCATAACTTCAAATATATATACAATATATCCAAAAGTAAACCCGTCTCAGCAAGGTTTACTAGATAAAACATCAAGAGATCAAAACTTCTAGAAATTTAGGTATGATGCCCACCACATCAAAATACTCTTTGAAGCGAAGGGTAGAGGAAGGTAGCAATCCCAACACCTAATTGTAAACTGAAAATTTAGAAAGATGAAATAGGTGAAATATGTGAATATCTCAGTGAGTAGACAACTTTAAAAACGTTTGAAACTATAATGGTAACCTTTAAAGCATAATAGACATTTTCAAAAATAAATAATAGTAAAACTATAATGATTAAAATGAAGATATAGCGAAGTTTGCAAATGTAAACAGCATCATAATAACAAATCAATGTATAAAATCTTTAAAGTAAATCAAATTTCATATAATTGGGCTCCAACTTACTGTCATGCATAAGATTTATCCATATATCCATGAAATAACCAGGTAATATCCATGTAGGCATACTAGTAGCTGGACCCAAAGGCCAAAACCACCATAGGACGCCCCAAAGGCATATGTGTCACTATGATGTGCCCCCAAAAGGCTGCCCCCAAAAGGCTAATATAATGGGATAGGGACTCAGGAGGTGGCTCCCACCACAAAGACATAGCACGCAGCTCCCATACCCAGTCTAATATCACGAAATTGGGACTCTGGAGGTGGCTCCCGCTACAAAGGCATAGCACGCAGCTCCCGTATTCCGATCAAGGGAATAATCTCATACATTAAGTCATGTGGAGCCAAAACCATGTACGTCAAATTCTATGTATAATCATATTTCATAAATCAACCAACTTGCTCGATATAATATTTCTTGAAATAAATGTACCTTAATAACAAATCAATCCATATGATTATATATCGCATATACCTTTAATACGTAAAATAAATATCATGCTAAAAAATTATAATTATAATTAAAGAAATTTCAAATAACTATAGTTGTCGTCTACTCACAATCCTTGAGATGATCTCACTGCACACCTCGATCTGAAACTTCGGGATCCAGAGGTGACGTCGGATCTACATGGCCTAGAGATTAATGATAATTAGTATCTATACATACTCAAAGCATTACACAATTATGAATGCAACTTAAATCTCATAATCTTCCCCCAAGGTAAATACTAATTTCTCATACTCAAAACAACATATCTCAAATTTTTAATATCATTTCCATAATCATTTTCTCCAAAATTCAACTCCATATTCATGTCCTTATCAAATTCCTTTCTAGTACCCTAAACCCTAGAGATTTTCATAATCCATAACCATCATTTAGTACTATATTCCTCTTAAGCAATAAATTCCTTACTATCAAGCTAGATTAGAAAATCATAACTTGAGTTTGATAAGAAATTTTGGAGTGATTCCAATTGGTTTATTTCAATAAATAAGACTAATTTATGAATAAAATAACTAACTTAGACAATTAGAACAAAATCTTGATCAAATTTGATAAATACCGAAACTATGCCGAAATAGGGGTAAACACAAAATAGCCCACTTCACCGAATTTTATCTTTTTAACCGATTATCATTTTTGGGTGATTCAAAAACCAAAATTCTCATATTAAAGTATAGTTTCTAGGAAAAATATCAAAAAAAATACGAAACCAGCTGTTCCAGACCCATAAAATCTGAACAGCAAGCATGCTCAACTTCCCCTGTTTTGCTTTTTCTACCAATTTTCTTGTTCATGCTTTCAAATCCTTTTAATTCTTACCAAAGGTGAGTAAAAATCATACTTAATAGATGGATTTCAGACCTTAACATGTTTATGGAGCTAATATCTTAGCATGCTCAAGTAGAATATCTAAAGAAAAGGAAGAATTTATCAAGAAACTAACCTTGGATGTGATTGTTGATGAGATTTTTGTGGAATACTTGAAGAGAATTGTTGGAGAGGATGAAGAGAATTTCAGAGAATGAGAGGGGAGGGGTGGGGTGGCCGGCTAGCACATAAGAAATAAGGAAGAATTTTTAGAATTTTCAAGATATAAAGATAATTATAAAGATATTTTTCAATTTTTGGTATAATTGCACATTGGTCCCTCAACTTTTCATAAATAACCATTAAGCCCTAAACTTTTTAGTTTGTTCAATTTGATCCTTCCTTCTTTTATTTCCTTCACTTATAACTTCTTACCAACTTCCAAGTTTGCCCTTAAAAATTTTCGGGATTTAACTTTACACGATTGTACGTAACCTTGGTTGTTACAACCTACCCCCCTTAGAAAAATTTCGTCCTCGAAATTTACTTACCAACTTGATTGAATAAGTGAGGATATTGAGTCCGCATATCTTCCTCCCTTTCCCATGTAGCTTCTTCATATAAATGATTCCTCCAAAGAACTTTCACTAATGGAATAGTCTTAGTCCTTAGAACTTGGTCCTTTCTATCCAAAATCTCAACCGGTTGCTCTTCATAAGTTAAATTTTCCTCAATTTCCATAGGCAAGTCCTTCAATATATGTGAAGAATCGAAAATGTACTTTCGGAGCATAGAAACATGGAACACATTACGAATTCGTGACAATTCTTTCGGTAAGACCAATCTACAAGCAACTAGGCCAAATCCGTTCGATGATCTCATACGGCCCTATATATCGAGGACCCAGCTTTCCTTGTTTTCCAAACCGGATTACTCCCTTCCAATGAGTCACTTTCAAAAACACCATATCACCAACTTCAAACTCTAAATCTTTTCTCCGGTTATCTGCATAGCTCTTTTGTCGATCTTAAGCTATTTTTATCTTTTCCCAGATTACCTTTACTTTGTTTGCAGTCATCATAACAATTTCTGGACCTAGCAATTTCCTTTCATCTATATCATCCCAACACATTGGAGTTCTGCACTTTCTTCCATACAAAGCTTCAAACAGAGCCATGTCAATATTGAACTGATAACTATTGTTATATGCAAACTCTGCTAGAGGCAAGTGTTCATACTAGTTTCCTTTGAGTTCCATAATACAAGATCTGAGCATATCTTCCAGAATTTGAATTGTCCGTTCAGATTGTCCATCCGTCTGGGGATGAAAAGCGGTACTAAACTTGAGTTTAGTGCCCATAGCATTCTGCAAACTTGGCCAAAACCGAGATGTGAATCGGGAGTCTCGATCAAATACAATCGATACTGGGGCACCATGTAACCTAACAATGTCTTTCACATAAAGTTTAGCAGCCTTTCCATGGAAAAAGTCTTATTGACTAGCAAAAAGTGAGCTGATTTTGTTAAACGATCAACAATAACCTAAATGCTGTCATAACCAGACTGTGTTCGTGGCAATCCCGAAACTAAATCCATAGCAATATCTTCCCACTTCCATTGAGGAATAGGTATGGGGTTCAATTTCCCTGAAGGTTTTTGATGCTCGACTATAATCTGTTGTCATACCAAGCATCTAGAAACAAACTCAGCTATGTCCTGTTTCAAACCCTGCCACCAATAATGTTCTCTTAAGGTTCAATACATCTTCACACTACCGGGATGTAAAGCGTATGGTGCATTATGAGCTTCCTCCAAAATCACTTTTCGGAGCTCTTCATCCTGAGGCACACAAAACCTATTTCTCATTATCAGTACATCATCATCCTTTATTTGAAAGTCAGTCCTCACGTCATCCCTTACTTCTTGCTTTAACTTTACCAACATAGGGTCATTATTCTATGCTTCACGTATCCTATCAATATGAATCGGTTTAACCTTCAAGTGAGCTATTAGGAGATCATTCTCATCAATCATCAATTCCAAAGGTAAAGACTTCAACTCATTTTGTAAGGGTTTCTGAATCGCTCGGATATGAGCAAGAGAACTAGAAGACTTTCGACTAAGAGCATCGGCCACTACATTGGCCTTTCCTGGGTGGTAGTCAATTACATAGTCATAATCTTTTATCAATTCCAACCATCTCCTTTGCCTCAAATTTAGTTCCTTCTGATCCATAAGATATTTTAGACTCTTAAGATCAGTGTAGATTGTACATTTTTCTCCAAATAAATAATGCCTCCAAATTTTTAGTGCAAACACCATTGCCGCCAACTCTAAATCATGAGTTGGATAGTTTTGCTCATGTTGTTTCAGTTGCCGAGAAGCATAAGCTATCACCTTCCCATGTTGCATCAAAATGCAACCCAAACCCCGCCTCGAGGCATTACTATATACCATAAAGCTTCTAGTCCCTGATGGTAGTGTAAGAACTGGTGCTGTGGTCAATCTACGATTGAGCTCTTGGAAAGCTTGCTCACAATCGTCAGTCCACTCAAACTTAGCATGCTTCCTTGTTAGTTTCGACAAAAAAGAGGCAATCATGGAAAATCTGTGAGACCCTCGTATGCCAGAGATAACTCAGGTCTCCTATAACATTCTGATGGCTAAAAACTAAACATGTAAAATCCACTAGGAAGGACGGGCTATCATGTGGTATAAATGTTGTATGATAGATTATAGAATTGGAGGTTAAATCGGGTGGTTAAGCGATTTTACCCTAAAGTAGTTTAAAATTCAAACTAAAATCGAGAAGGGGAAAAGTCCATAAAATATGATAAATTGAGTGGATATGATGATAATATATGATATAGAACCCATACCTATTATCAGAACAACAATCGGCATCAAATTCAAAAAAAATACATTAGGGGTATTTTGGTCATCTTACACCTCTTTTCATTTTTAGTCCGAGAAATGGTATAAATGGACTTTTTGACTATATAATATGTTAATATGACATTTGGATCTAATATTTGGCATTAGAACGAAAAAAAACGAGACTAGAATCGATAAAATTGGAAAACTGTGACGTTGTCATACTTTTTTGGAAAAACGTGGCTCAAAAGTTCTTGTTATCGGTCCGAACACATGGATAGATATTTTAACACCCAAGAAACATGAATATGTTGAGAAAAAAATTAAAATCAAAATCCCAAACATCACGTTCTGTAGGGCATGTGCAAAAAGTCAAAGGTGGTCAACTCTTTTGACAAAGCTTAGGCAAGATTAGGAACATGGGATAATTTCCCATAAATTTTCAGCCAAAATAAGAAGACACCACGTCTTCTTCTTACTCTTTATGCCTTAGGCATTTTCTCACCAAAAACTTCATTAAAGCTTACTAAAGCTTTCTCTCTCCTCAAAATTTCAAGGGAAATCACCAAATTTTGCAAGGATTTCACTAACCCATAGGTACTCATATTGCAGAGTTCGCCTGGGATCACGACAAAGCCACAAAAGTGCCGCTTTAACACTCGTACTAACACAATGAGTATTTAGGTTAATCTAGGAGGTAGTTGTTGTTTTATATGCATTGTTGATTGATATGGATATCGAAACACGATAGATTGCTTGGATTATGAAAATGGTAAGTTTCGAACCTTATGCGGATCAAAGGCGTAAGTGTGGAGTTGAATAATAATGAATGATATTGTATAGGATGGTTGAGTATCTAAGGGTAGTTAGATATTGTAGATTAAAAGGTTATGCACATAAGTTGTTTGATAAAAAATCTAAGTGAAACTGTAATGCTTTGAAAAACGTAAGTAGAAATATGTTATGTAGAGATTGTTTCCTAGCATAGTATATATATATATATATATATATTACTCCATGATATAAGAGAATGAATATATCATGCTATTATTGTACGGACAAGGTGATGTCCGGGGTGCTATTATTGTACGTAAAAGGTGATGTCCGGGATGCTTTATTGTACAGACAGGGTGATGTCCGGGATGCTATTATTATATGGACAGGGTGATGTCCGAGATGCTATTATTGTACGGACAAGGTGAAGTCCGGGATGCTATTGTTGTACGGACAAGATGAGTTCAGGATGATATGGACAAGATAGTCCAGGATGACAAATATTACGGACTGGTATAAGTCCGGGATGTTTTGATGATATAGACATGAGAAATTCTTAATTAATAATTGTGGAGGTATACACGTAAAATCGATTGTTAAATATTTTTGGCTACCGATTTCGGCTGGCCAATGGCCTATTTATATTTAGCACTTAGCATAGAAGATTTCATATGATACAAATAATTATTATAAGTCCCGGAACAATTTTTAAATATTACTTTTCGGTTAATTAGTCATACTTGATATGTCATGTTTATGCTTTAATGGTTAAGAAAGGAAGCATGAAATTTCCAAGTACTCTTCCTAGTTACATTATGCTCACTGAGTTTTTTGACTCACTTCGTTTATTTTCATTTTTTTCAGATTCTAATAGACCCAGCTCTTCCCAGATTTCGGATAGCTAGCTGCTCACATACTTGTGGTGAGCGGATTGACCTAGGACGTGGTAAGCAGTGGCGCTGGTGGGGTATATTTTTGCAGTCACTAGGGTATCATGGGTCCTCTGCATTTTGTGTATGTTGAATATGTACTGTATATTTTGTAAGCGGATGTAATTAAGTGATGTATGACGTATATCGGTCTTAGAGGCCTGGTATGAGATGGTGATGTTCATTTTGTTATGATATAATATAAATGTATGTTTGTATATAAGATGTCATAAAGGTTGAGTCTGCTGCGGGGCATTTCGGTTACTCCCTATCGGAGGTGTCCAAACCAAGATGTCATGTGTTGATGAATTATTACATTGTGAATATTGATGATTGAGAGGCAAACCCCGATGTAGGGTGAGATTATGCCAAAATTTTGTTTGATTTGGTTTAATGAGTATACTCAGGCTTCGGAGGCAGGGGCATACCTTGTCTCTGGCTGGTCACATGCCCTGAATTTGGGGTGTGACAAAGGTGGTATCAGAGCATGGTCTAGAGGTCAGTGATTACAAAAAGGGGTAGGGTAGTAGTGCATTGCTTACAAGTAATCTCGGGATATCGGTAAGTAGTGTATTACCCCTACGGATGTGCATCATCACATGCTGATACGTCGGGTGATTTTTAAGCTAGCTAGCACATATTGAACTGTATAAATAATATTATGGAGTTACTGACATATGTTTATTTTCTAGATACGATGCCTCCCCGAATAAGAACTCGTAGACCTAGAGATACAACAGGGGACCGAGAGCGTGAGGTCCCGGATCATATTTCTGCTGGCCCTGAGATTAGAGGCCAAAGTAGGGAGAGTAGTAGGACTGCTACTAGGGATACTATAGAGACTGAGATGAGATTTGACAAGATGGATGTTAAAATGGATGAGGTATTACACCAGGTTGAGGCTTTGACACAGGTTGTGGCAGAACAACAGAAGAAACTAGATCATGCCCAGCAGCCATAGCCACAGCCGGCAGCTGCACCGGTAGAGTCAGAGCAGGGCCGACCAGAGGGATACCTTTAGGTTTCTTTATCTGAGTTTAAGAAGAATCAACCACCTTTGTTTATAGGGAAGGATGCTAATGCAGATCCCAATGACTTTTTGGATCAATACAGTAGATTGTTCATATCATTGGGATGTTCTCCGGTTCGATCTGTGGAGTTAGTCAGTTTTTAGCTTAGGAGTATAGCTGGGACGTGGTATACGACCTTGCTTAAGAGACGACGAGCTACTGATCCTCCATTAGCGTGGCCAGAATTTTGTACTGAGTTTCTTCGTAGGTTCTTACCACAGAGTGTTCACGAGGCTAGGGCTCGCGAATTAGAGCAACTCAAGCAAATAGAGACCATGACTGTGTTTGATTATGATATTCAATTTTCTGATCTTTCTGTATATGCGCCACAGTTGGTATCCACCGAGTATGATAGAGCTAAAAGGTTTATGGATGGTCTTCGGGAGTATTTGTTTAGGTCAGTTCAGTTGACAGAGACATCTACATATTCTGAGGTACTAAATTCTGCTATGAGGTTCGAGCAGCGAGCCCGAGATAGGCAGAGTGATAGGGGCCCACAAAAGAGGCCCAGATTTGGTGGACAAGGCTCTAGGACGATAGGGTTATCGGGGCCGGTTGGTGGTATCGTGTCTAGAGGAGAGGGATCTACTAGTGGCGTACAGAGGGACGGGGGTCAGAACAGTCAGCGTAGACCTGGTGGTCGCCTTCAGAGTACATCAGCTGCTACTACTACTGGGGAAGCTTCTACCCCATTATGTCAGATTTGTGGACGCCGACATAGAGGCATATGTTGGAGATCAGATTTATGTTTTAGATGCGGTAAATCGGGGTACATGAGGAGAGACTACCCATTGGGTTTTGGCTCAATTCCATCAGTAGTAGCTCCACTCCCAGGTACAGCTACACCAGGGCAGTCAACAAGATCAATCGCACAGCAGGCTGGTAGAGGTACTCAGGGCCGGGGACAACAATCTGTCGGTAGGGGACAGAATTTAGGTGACAGGGGGCAGGCTCGAGTTTTTGCACTGACACCTAGGGATGCCCAGGCATCCAATGCAGTTGTGACAGGTATTATTATGGTTTGTTTACAGCCTGCACATGCTTTATGTGATCCGGGTGCTACCTATTCATTTATTTGCCCGCGGTTTGTGGATATTTTGCTCAGAGATGTTAGTGAGTTAAATGAACCTTTGCTAGTTTCAACACCTGTCGGGGTAGAGTATGTAGTTAGTCGAGTTTCGAAAGGGTTTGATATTGAGATTGGCGGGGAGGTGTTCAGAGCCGATCTAGTGATACTAGATATACTAGAATTTGATGTGATACTGGGCATGGATTGGCTAGCTGCCAATTATGCTGTGTTAGCTAGTTCTTTTTCTAAGATTGATCTTCGATCAGGTTATCATCAGCTCCGTATTCGGAGGGAAGATATGCCTAAAATTGCTTTCCGTACGCGTTATGGGCACTATGAGTTTCTTGTAATGTCTTTTGGACTGACTAACGCCCCTGCAGCTTTTATGGGTCTAACGAACAGGGTGTTTAAACCCTGTTTAGGTCACTTCGTGATAGTGTTTATTGATGATATCTTGGTGTATTCACGGATTGAGGATGATCATAACCAGCATCTTAAGGTGGTGCTTGAGACCTTGAGAACACACCAGTTATATGCTAAGTTTTCAAAGTGCGAGTTCTGGTTGAGTAGTGTAGGATTCCTTGGACATATTGTATCCAAGGAAGGTATTAGTGTGGATCCTAAAAAGGTGGAGGCAGTGCGTGACTGGAAAAGGCCTACCAACGTTACTGAGATTTGGAGTTTCTTGGGGCTGGCAGGGTATTACACGAGGTTTGTTGAGAATTTTTTGAGATTGGCAGCTCCATTGACAAGACTTACCCAGAAGGATGTCAAGTTTGAGTGGTCAAACGAATGTGAGAGGAGCTTTCTAGAGCTCAAGGAACATTTGACTACTGCTCCACTTTTGACATTACCGACGGGATCCGGTGGATATGTTGTATATTGTGATGCATCCAGGGTTGAATTGGGATGTGTGTTAATGCAGGGTGGCAAGGTTATAGCATATGCCTCAAGGCAGTTGAAGAAGCATGAGCAGAATTATCCTACACATGATTTGGAGTTAGCAGCCATTATCTTTGCATTAAAGATATGGCCAGTCATGTGAGATATACATCGATCACAAGAGTTTAAAATATATTTTTGATCAACGGGAGTTAAATTTAAGATAGAAGCGGTGGTTGGAGTTACTCAAGGACTACGACTGCACTATCCTTTATCATCCAGGTAAAGCCAACGTGGTTGCTGACGCTTTGAGCCGTAAATCTATGGGAAGCATGGCTCACTTGTCCCTAGAGAAGAGACCGTTGGCTAAGGCTATTAAGGATTGTTTGAGAAAAGGTGTTACCTTGAGTTTTATCGAGACTGGTGCACTTATTGCACATGTACAGGTTAGATCCTCCTTAGTAGAGGAAGTTAAAGCAAGGCAGCATGTCGATGCTTTTTGTACTGAGACTATAACTAGTGTGAAATAGGGTAAGGATTATGGATTTCATGTAGATGAAGAGGGAACTCTCCGTTTTCATAGTCGATTGGTAGTTCCTGAGATAGAGGGAATTCGAGGTAAGATCCTTGACGCAGCACATAATTCATCATATACGATGCATCCTGGTGCTACCAAGATGTACCGTGATGTTAAGCAGTTCTACTGGTGGCAAGGCATGAAACGTGATATAGCAGATTATGTGGCTAAATGCCTAATATGTAAGCAAGTAAAGGCTGAACATTTGAGACCAGCTGGTCCATTACAGAGCCTTGAAGTGCCAGAGTGGAAATGGGATCATGTTACCATGGATTTAGTAACTGCTTTGCCTAGAACTAAGACAGGATATGATTCTATTTGGGTGATTGTCGATAGATTGACTAAGTCGTCACATTTTGTTCCGGTGAAAACTACTTATCCAGCTAATAAGTATGCTAAGCTTTATTTGGATCGAATTGTGCCTTTACATGGTGTACCATTATCGATTATATCAGATAGAGGTTCGCAGTTTACAGCGAGATTTTGGAGATCATTCCAGGAGGCCCTCGGTACGCAATTGCGTTTAGCACTGCTTTTCACCCCCAGACAGATGGATAGTCCGAGAGGACTATACAGACCCTTGAGGATATGTTGCAGGCCTGTGTATTATATTTTGAAGGGAATTGGGATGATCATTTACCTTTGATTGAGTTCGCTTATAACAACAGTTATCACAGCAGTATACAGATGGCACCATTTGAGGCACTATATGGTCGAAAGTGTAGATCACCTGTTGGTTGGTTTGAGGCAGGCGAGTATCGGCTACTTGGTCGAGATATTGTGGAAGATGCAGTGCAAAAGGTTAGACTAATAAGAGAGAAGTTGATGGCTGCCCAAAATTGGCAAAAGGCCTATGCTAATAACCGAAGACGTGAGTTAGAGTTTGATGTTGGAGATTATGTGTTCCTAAAAGTTTCACCTTTCAAGGGGGTTATGAGATTTGGAGACGAGGTAAGTTGAGTCCAAAGTACATTGGACCATTCCAGATATTGAGCCGTAAAGGTGCGGTAGCATATGAGTTACCCTTGCCTCCAGACTTGAGCTATGTACACCATGTATTCCATGTGTTTATGTTGCAAAAATACATTCCAGATGATTCACATGTTTTACAGCCACAGGCAACACAGATAGACTCCCGGTTAACATATATTGAGGAACCCGTAGCCATAGTAGATCGCCAAGTGCCAAAGGTACAGTCCAAGGAAGTTTCTACAGTTAAAGTTGTGTGGCAGTATAACAATACGCAGGAGGCTACGTGGGAGCTTGAGGATGAGATGAGACAGTAGTACCCCTAGTTATTTCAAACATGAGGTAATTCTTTATAGGTTAATTTTATGTAAAATTTGATGACGAATTTTATTAAGGGGAGAATTGTGAGACCCTCGTAAGCCAGAGATAACTCGGGTCTCCTATAACATTCTGATGGCTCGGAAATACACATGTAAAAGCCACTAGGAAGGACGAGCTATCATGTGGAATACATGTTGTATGATAGATTATAGAATTGGAGGTTAAATCGGGTGGTTATTTGATTTGACCCTAAAGTAGTTTAAAAATTCAGACTAAAATCGGGAAGGGGAAAAGTCCATAAAATATGATAAATTGAGTGGATATGATGATAATATATGATATAGAACCCATACCTATTATCAGAACAACAACCGGCATCAAATTAAAAAAAATGCATTAGGGGTATTTTGGTCATTTTACACCCCTTTTCATTTTTAGTCCTAGAAATGGTATAAATGGACTTTTTGACTATATATATGTTAATATGACATTTGGATCTAATATTTGGCATTAAAACAAAAAAAAACGAGACTAGAATCGGTAAAATTGGAAAATGGTTACGTTGTACTTTTCCGAAAAAAACGTGGTTCAAAAATTCTTTTTATCGATCTGAACACATGGATAGATGTTTTAACACCTAAAAAACATGAAATGTTGAGAAAAATTGAAAAACGAAATCCCGAACATCACGTTCTGTAGGGTATGTGCAAAAAGTCAAAGTTTGTCAACTCTTTTGACAAAGCTTAGGTAAGATTAAGAACATGGGATAATTTCCCATAAATTTTCAGCCAAAATAAGAAGACACCACGTCTTCTTCTTACTCTTTATGCCTTAGGAATTTTCTCACCAAAAACTTCATTAAAGCTTACTAAAGCTTTCTTTCTCCTCCAAATTTCAAGGGAAATCACCAAATTTTGCAAGGATTTCACTAACCCATAGCCAAATATTGCAGAGTTCGCCTGGGATCGCGACAAAGCCACAAAAGTGCTGTTTTAACACTCTGACTAACACAGTGAGTATTTAGGTTAATCTAGGAGGTAGTTGTTGTTTTATATACATTATTGATTGATATGGATATTGAAACACGAAAGATTGCTCGGATTACGAAAATGGTAAGTTTCGAACCTTACACGGATCAAAGACGTAGGTGTGGAGTTGAATAATAATGAATGATATTGTATAGGATGGTTGAGTATTTAAGGGTAGTTAGATATTATATATTAAAAGGTTATGCACATAAGTTGTTTGATAAAAAATCTAAGTGAAACTGTAATGCTTTGAAAAACATAAGTAGAAATATGTTAGTGTAGATATTGTTTCCTAGCATAGTATGTATATATATATATTACTCCATGATATAAGAGAATTAATATATCATGCTATTATTGTACGGACAAGGTGATGTCCGGGATGCTATTATTGTACGGACAAGGTGATGTCCGGGATGCTATTATTGTACGGACAGGGTGATGTCTGGGATGCTATTATTATACGGACAGGGTGATGTCCGGGATGCTATTATTGTACGGACAAGGTGAAGTCCGGGATGCTATTGTTGTACGGACAAGATGAGTCCGGGATGATATGGACAAGATAGTCTAGGATGACAAATATTACAGACTGGTATAAGTCCGGGATGTTTTGATGATATAGACATGAGAAATTCTTAATCAATAATTGTGGAGGTATACACGTAAAATCGATTGTTAAATATTTTGGCTACCGCTTTAGGCTGGCCAATATCCTATTTATATCCAGCATTCAGCATAGAAGATTTCATATGGGACAAATAATTTTTATAAGTCCCGGAACAATTTTTAAATATTACTTTTCGGTTAATTAAGTCATACTTGAAATGTCATGTTTATGCTTTAATGGTTAAGAAAGGAAGCACGAAATTTCCAAGTACTCTTCCTAGCTACCTTATGCTCACTGAGTTTTTCGACTCACTTCATTTATTTTCATTTTTTTCAGATTCTAATAGACCCAGCTCTTCCCAGATTTCGGATAGCTAGTTGCTCACATACTTGTGGTGAGCGGATTGACCCAGGACATGGTAAGCAGTGGCGATGGTGGGGCATATTTTTGCAGTCACTAGGGTATCATGGGTCCTCTGCATTTTGTGTATGCTGAATATGTACTGTATATTTTGTAAACGGATGTAATTAAGTGATCTATGACGTATATCGGTCTTAGAGGCCTGGTATGAGATGCTGATGTTCATTTTTTTATGATATAATATAAATGTATGTTTGTATATAAGATGTCATGAAGGTTGAGTCTGCTGCGGGGCATTTCAGTTACTCCCTATCGGAGGTGTCCAAACCGAGATGTCATGTGTTGATGAATTATTACATTGTGAATGTTGATGATTGAGCGGCAAACCCCCATGTAGGGCGAGATTATGCCAAAATTTTGTTTGATTTGGTTTAATGAGTATACTCAGGCTTTGGAGGCAGGGGCATACCTTGTCTCTGGCCGGTCACATGCCCTGAATTTGGGGTGTGACAAAACCCTTCCACTAATCTTCAATAGTACCCTGCCAATTCGAGAAAGCTTCTAACTTTTGTGACATTCGTGGGTCTTTCCCAAGCAACTAAAGCTTCTAACTTTTTTGGATCTACAAAAATCCCTTCCTTAGATACTACGTGACCAAGGAATGCTACTTTGTCCAGCCAGAATTGACACTTGGAAAATTTAGCATAAAGTTGCTTTTCACGCATAGTCTGCAGCACCGTTCTCAAATGGTTAACATGATCATCCTTATTCCTGGAATAAACTAGGATGTCATCGATGAACACAATAACAAACTTATCTAAGTAGGGTCGAAACACCCTATTCATCAAATCCATAAAGACTGCAGGTGCATTAGTTAGCCCAAAAGGCATAACTAAAAATTCATAATTACCATATCGAGTTCTGAAAGCAGTCTTTGGAATATCAGATTCTTTGATCTTCAATTGATGATAACCCGACCTTAGGTCTATTTTGGAGAACACACTTGCACCTTGCAACTAATCAAACAAGCCATCAATCCTTGGCAAAGGATACTTATTCTTAATGGTGACCTTGTTCAGTTGCCGGTAGTCGATACACAATCCTAAAGATCCATCCTTTTTCTTTACAAATAAAACCGATGCTTCCATGGTGAAGTACTAGGCCGAATGAAACCTCTATCAACTAGGTCTTGCAACTGCACTTTCAATTCCTTTAGCTTCGAAGGTGCCATTCTATAGGGTGCCTGAGAAATAGGAGCACTGCGAGGGATTAAGTCGATAGTAAACTCCAATTCCCTGTCAGGAGGTAAATCGACCAATTCTTCAGGAAAGATCTCAGGAAACTCTTTCACCACAGGTATTGTTTCCAACTTTGCCTCATGTATGTCCTTGTGATAACTCGTATAATTATATAGTTTTTTGTTATGTTTTATTATTGTTTTGTGTCAAATACGAGTTATTATTGTTTAGTCTAATTGTGTTTATGATCTTTATGTATTTTGGTGTTTTTCACAAGTTTCTTTGAGTGATTTCAGATTACTAGAATTAAGGGCAAATCCAGTTCAGTTCCAGTTCCGACACATTTTGCCATATCAGCTATATCTCGAGTTTCACTGAAGCAATAAGGCTGAAATTTGTAGCTGTGCAAAGCTAAGAGGCATATCTATCTTTTTCATGTTTTACACTTCTTGAAACGGAGTCGTTTTCCCTAGCGAAATTGACCATCAAGTTGGCTGATGTGCAATGACGTCTGTGCTGACCTATTTTCGTATTTTGCCCATATCTGCTTATCCACATCAGCAAATGAGCTGATTCCAACGGCTATGGATCCGTAACTGATAGGGTAACATTTTTCTAGAAGACCATGTGATCAGATAAGGCCTGCAAAATTGACAAAATCGACCATCAAGTTGGCTGATCAAAATCGTCATGTATGATGAAAATTGTTAGAAAATGCACCCACCTATTATACCTACCTTTGAAATTTGTAAAGCTTGTCTCTTGTCATTTAGCCCTCCAAAATGTGTATAAATAGAGGGCCTTGGGTGATTGTAAGGGATCATATTGTACATAGGTAGGATATTAGCCATTTTAATAAAATTCTCTAAGTTTTCTTCTTCTTTCTTTTCTCTAGTTTTCTTTCTTTTCTCTAGTTTTCTTTTTCTTTAGAGAGAGCAAGAGGTTGGATAATTAATATTCTTCCTCTTCTTTTTCTTTCTTTTATTTTCTTCTTAGATTTTCTTTAATTTTATGTTTATGTTTATAATGCCTATGCTAGGCTAAACTTCTATTTGGTTAAGGGTGATTTCAAAGCCCTAGACATGTTTTGTGATTGATTTTCAGATTCTATCTATCATTAATTTTCTATCAAAGTTGCTTATGTTCTTCTACAAGAATTGTTCATGATGTTGTCTAGATTTATTTAGGTGTACAACTAGATAGATCTTGATAATTATCTATTGCTAGTTTAGGAGTCTTGATCCGTGTAATTGTCTTGATTTCCTATTCATAAGTGGCAATTTGTGATTAATGATTATGGTCAAGTTTTCAATAATTGCAAAGTGGAACATAACCTAAGTTGAACAATCCGAGCTTATGTGTTTGTTGCTTAGATCAACCTATCTTTCTCATCATAAAGCTGCCATTAAATTGAATTTAGAGAGCTTATTCTAGGTTGTTTAATGGTTAGAGATTAAATAGAGAGATTGTTCTATTTAACGACAAACTAAGGAAAGATTGGGGTAACAGAGCTTGTTGTTATCTACGGTTGTTAACTTTGATAGTTGGTTGATATTGATAGATCTGAAATTGATTCTTAATGATGTCTAGTGGTGGAGAATGAAACCTTAACCATATTTTTCATATTTGATTCTTCTTACTTATTTGTTTTCTTACTTTTAGTTTGCTTATTTTTTATATTTATTTTTATTGGCTGGTTATACCGCCTAATTTGTATATTAACTTTGTTTTATTTTTATTGGCTGGTTATACCGCCTAATTTAGTATATATATTTTTATTGGCTGGTTATACCGCCTAATTTAGTATATATATTTTTATTGGCTGGTTATACCGCCTTGCATCTTATTCTTATTATTTACTTTAGTTTAAATCTGGCTTCAAAAACCCCTTTTCTTTTATTGTTCTTGAATTTAAGTTTTAAACTATTAACTTATAAACTAAAACCCAATCCCTGAGGACTCGACCCTTGCTAACTACTATACTTACAATTTATCTTTTTAGTGCAAGGTTAAATAAGATACACTCTTTTGGGTGCATCAAATTTTTGGCGCCGTTGCCGGGGATTGTTTTCTTTAGTTTATTTGTTACTTGGTTTATTCTTATTTTCAGTTCTAATTAGTTTTATTTTCTTGTACATACAAGTTTTTCTTTTCAAATTTAAAAAAAAAAAAAAAAAAACAATGGAATTGAGCAATCTAACACTTGAAGAGTTGGTGGCATACATGAACATGGAGAATCAACAAGCCAATCTCACCTCCCCAGTTCAACAATTGGCCATGGGAGGATGTCAAGGCCATCAAGTGTTCCAAGACCAACAGTATGATCATTACTCAAACACTTACCATGAGGGATGGTGGGATCATACTAATTATGGCTACTCAGAAAATTACCAAGAAGTAGATCCTTATGCCAATTACACTCATCCATCTAGCTTCAATCAATCATGGTCTCAAGAACCAGATCTTCTTCAACCACCACACATGACTCAAAACTCAGGTACTTCTTTAGAAGATCTTGTCGATTCTCTTGTTACTAATACTTTGCAATTTCAACAGGAAACAAGGGCAAGTATCCAGAGTTTGGAAAGGCAAATGAGCCTATTGGCTAGTAGTATGGTGGGATGGGTAGCACAAAGATCTGAAGAACTCCCTGCCCAAACGATGATTAACCCAAAGGAGAATGCTACTATTGTGACCTTGAGGAATGAGGAACAAGATGAGGATGAGACAAAATTAGAGATGAATTCTATTCTTGAGGATAATGAAGCCAATTATCCAAATAAGAGTATTTCGGCACCTGAGGTAACGTTTGAGATTCCAATTTTTGCTAATGTTTCTTATCCACCTTTTCCTAGTAGATTCGCAAAGTTCAAGGAGGATGAACATGAACAAGACACGCTGGAAACCTTAAACAGTTTGTTTGTGGATGTCATTCAACAAGTACCAAAAGATGCACCATTCCTCGATGAGATATGCACCACCAAGGATGATGGAATAATACTTGTAATGGAGAATGCATCCACTGTTGTGCAAAGAAAGCTTCCTCTCAAACGCATAAATTTGGGAAATTTCATGTATGAGCCTGACAAGCCTAAAAAGCCAAGAAAGGGTGTTGGTTAGATTCAAAACACTAACTCAAGTGTTAATTGGGAAGGCAGCCCAATTAAAGATGAAATTGCCAACCTTCCATATTCAGATTTGCTTTCTCTTTCTTTTCCTTTTTCTTTTATTATTTTTATTGTTTTTATTTTATTTCTTATGTTTCTTTGTTAATTTTGTTTACTGCTTTTAAGTTCATTTAGGCTGCATAAGTTTCTTTTGTTTAATAGTTCTTTTCTCTTACATATAATTCTTGCATTGGGGGATAATAGCATTACATTAATGACAATGTAAGAATTATGTGTGGGGGGAAGAATTTAGGATTTTATTTAGAGTGTTTTGTTTTTGAGTCTTTTTTTATGCTGTTTTTCTTTCTGATCCTTGTTTTGAAAATAACTAGATGTAAATATAATTTTTTTTTTAACCCCGGTTAAATGGCGGATAACGGTACTCCGTGATTATTTAAATCGGTTCCATCAGCTACCCACAAAACTGATATTGTATATAAATTTCTCTTCCAATTTCTCTTTCAATTTTTTTTCATTTTTTTTTTCAGGATGGATGATATTCTCACAAGATTGCAGAAAAGATTTCCTCCTTTTCCTCGAAATATTTTACTGAAGCTTTACCAAGTTCGATTTGAAAGATTAAGAATGCTTATGCACAAAGGGATTCCTGACGACATACGTTGGATAATTGAAGCCAAGGTACGTGAAGATGAATATCTTCCTGTTTTGCATTTACCAGGTACAGGTAGAAGCACTTTTGCAAAGAAGCGACGAGCAAAGCGCATGAGTTCAAATTGCCACAAATGTGCACGATGGACGTGTAACGGCAAATGTCGTTCTATTGGGATTCCGTCCTCTAATCGAGATGATAAAATTTAATTCATTAAGGATGGACTGAGTAAGGAGAATTTGGGTAATATCCAACTTTCTCTTGAGACGCATCCTAGTGGGGACGTACAAAGAGAAATTCTTGATTTATGGCCGCAATTCCAAAGGGAATGGCAACATCTTGGGAATCTGATGTTAAAAGACCCTGTTTGCCAGCTTGTAAGAAAACTGGATGGGAAGCATATCCTCGACTCATAGAAGGCGTTTAAGCCGTTTCTGGACGTAAAACCAGAGGAAGATGTGAGCCACAATCACAACTACAATAAATGACTTCTCAGCTTTTGGTTTGATTTGCAATAACTTAATTTTGGTTTAATTTACGTGTTGTTCGATTTGTGTAATTATTCTCTTTTTTTTTTATTTGTCTTTTACGGTTGATTTTTCTTCTCTTTTTGATTTTCTTCCTGAAATCACGCAAAAATCTTTTGTTAGGTTAACATTTTCTTCTGACAGGTCAGATACACTTTCGGCGACATTATTACTCTTGTCTGATTCACTACTCAGTCCTCTATATATTACACCATGTACTCATTCTCTTTCAGGCATCGAAAAAAAGAAAAAAAAAAGAAAAAAAAATGGAAAGTACTTCGTCCCAACGCATAAAAAAAAATTTGTGTTTTTGGAGGTGCTTATCCAGGGAAAAATAACATATTCGCTGATGAAGCCATAAGAGTTGGAGTAATACTTGCCCAACAAAAGATCCAGTTGATTTATGGAGGCGGTAGTACGGGTTTAATGGGAGCAGTCGCTACAGCAGCACACGCCGGAGGAAGTCCAGTTCTAGGAATCGTGCCAAAACTATTCACAGATTTTTGTGGACCTACCTTGGGTAAGGAAATACAAGTCTGGAGTATCCCTGAACGGATGACAATCATGTACCATTCTGCCGATGCATTCATTGCTTTACCAGGAGGTCTGGGTACTTTGGAAGAAATAGCTTGCGTGGCTTCTTGGTCATCTTTGGTCACAAATAAGAAACCCATTGGTTTGCTTAATATTAATGGTTATTTTAGTAATTTGCTTTCATATTTAGATAATGCTGTGGATAATGGATTCATGTTTTCAGAGGCAAGGAGAACCATAATTTCTGCTACAACCATTGAAGATTTACTCAAAAAGCTCCAAGCTTATGAGTATTTATCTGCTACGGTTGTTTCGCAAACACTCGGAAAAAGAAAAAGAGATATGGACGAGCAAGGAGTGGATTGCACTTTGTCTTTGTGACATTATCTAACATTTTGTTTGTTGTGTCTCAGTTATAATAAGTGGTTAGCAACCTCTACAGGTAATATCTCCTAAATTTTACCTTCTTAAAAAAAAAAAAAAGTTTGTTGTGTTTTAAGCAATTTAGAAGTATTCATTCTGAACAAGGTCTGAGTAAGGGAGACTTGAGACATACCTTGTCAGTTTGATTTCTTCTTTTCAAAAAAAAAAAAAAAATTTGTTGTGTTTTAAGCCATTTAGAAGTATTCATTCTGAACAAGGTCTGAGTAAGGGAGACTTGAGACACACCTTGTCAGTTTGATTTTAATCTTTTTATGTTTACTTGTTAATTTTTGTTTAGTATTTTAAGATTATTTAGGTTGCATGAGTTTGTTTTGTTTTGAGTCTTAGCTGTTCCTATTCTTATGTTATTAGTTCTTTTCTCTTACACATAATTCTTTCATTTGGGTTAATAGACTTACATTGAGGACAATGTAAGAATTAAGTGTGGGGGGAATGATTTAGGATTTCTTTTATTTTGTCTATTATTTTTTTTTAGTCTTTATTATTATTATTATTATTATTTTTTTGAGTTTTAGTTCCTTTTTAATACAATGATGAGATATGAATTGCATAAGTCTAAAACAGATTTATTAGTGAGAAGATTTTCATGAGAATTGAGCTTGATGTCAATTTTTTTTTTATGAGCCAATGTTAATATGATATGTTGATTGAGAAAGAAGCATGTTTAGACTTAATCTGACTTGTATAATCATCCTTGTGAGTTTTTGAGCCTATAATGATTGATGCATTATACAAATCAATCTAATTTCTTTCTTGAGTACTCTTATGATTACATGATTCTCTAGAACTTGCTTTGAACCGTTTGAGACTATATTGATACATGTGACAACATGAATATGATAGAGGCATTAGGATTATAACCAGAGCCAAACAGCCATCCATTATTAATGTTCTAAGAGAACATCCCCACTAGTGAGCCAATTTGAGCCTACATTAAATATGCTGTTTTATTGGTAACCACAACTTACACCTAGCCTAAATATACTTATATCCTTACCCTTGTTCTAAAGATGGATTATATATTTTGAGACATATTGCAAAAAACAAGGGATATTTTTAGTTGAAAATTTGGGTTAGAAACAAGAAATAAGTGTGGGGGGAAAAGAAAAGAAAAGTCAAGAGAAAAAGAAATGGAATACTGGCAAATACATTCCTAAGTAAAAAAATATGAATCATCTCTTGAATTTGTGGAAAAAGAAAAAGATGTTACAAAGTTGTTTAGAATGAAGAAAAGGCCCAACATGAATATTCGGCCTAGGTGACTATGTACTTGTAAAGAGTTTTGAGAAGTTTCTTTGTATGATCTTATTATGTCTCTAAACTTTATGAACTCTTTGGAGCCTTTGTGATATCTTTATCCTTTTGTTATTCAACCACATTACAAACCCCTTGGCCCCATTGCAACCTTGATTAAAGACCTCTTGATTCATGAAGTTGTATGATCTAAATAGTGGAGAATAGGTGGACAAGCAAGAATATGGTAGAACGGTTTTCATGAGATTGATTGAGTGTAAACACTTCACCACTACTTTAAAGAGTGAAAATCATGAGGGTATATCATGTGAGAAGTTGAGATTAAATTTGAACATGCACTATTTTGATTGAGATATGTTATGTTAATATTGGCTTAACTCAAACAATTTACATTCAAGCATGAATTTTTGTGAAATTCTTTAAGCTATTGATTAGTTTATAAGACTTGTTCAAAGATTGTCTCTAATTTGTATTGAAAGGATTAGGAATAAATATTTTTAGTATATGTAGTTTATTTATATTTTAGTTTTTCAATGTTTGTGGGTATCGTTCTAGTAAACCCTCACGAGACTAAACTCGTCCACTAGGGATACCTAGGGGTTTAAAGGCTTGTGTCACATGCTAAGTGCCACCGTGATTTCCTACGAAAGTGGATTAGATTAGATTTTCTTATTTTATTTTTATTGAGTCGTTGCTAGGGACTAGCAACAATCTAAGTGTGGGGGTGTGATAACTCGTATAATTATATAGTTTTTTGTTATGTTTTATTATTGTTTTGTGTCAAATACGAGTTATTATTGTTTAGTCTAATTGTGTTTATGATCTTTATGTATTTTGGTGTTTTTCACAAGTTTCTTTGAGTGATTTCAGATTACTAGAATTAAGGGCAAATCCAGTTCAGTTCCAGTTCCGACACATTTTGCCATATCAGCTATATCTCGAGTTTCACTGAAGCAATAAGGCTGAAATTTGTAGCTGTGCAAAGCTAAGAGGCATATCTATCTTTTTCATGTTTTACACTTCTTGAAACGGAGTCGTTTTCCCTAGCGAAATTGACCATCAAGTTGGCTGATGTGCAATGACGTCTGTGCTGACCTATTTTCGTATTTTGCCCATATCTGCTTATCCACATCAGCAAATGAGCTGATTCCAACGGCTATGGATCCGTAACTGATAGGGTAACATTTTTCTAGAAGACCATGTGATCAGATAAGGCCTGCAAAATTGACAAAATCGACCATCAAGTTGGCTGATCAAAATCGTCATGTATGATGAAAATTGTTAGAAAATGCACCCACCTATTATACCTACCTTTGAAATTTGTAAAGCTTGTCTCTTGTCATTTAGCCCTCCAAAATGTGTATAAATAGAGGGCCTTGGGTGATTGTAAGGGATCATATTGTACATAGGTAGGATATTAGCCATTTTAATAAAATTCTCTAAGTTTTCTTCTTCTTTCTTTTCTCTAGTTTTCTTTCTTTTCTCTAGTTTTCTTTTTCTTTAGAGAGAGCAAGAGGTTGGATAATTAATATTCTTCCTCTTCTTTTTCTTTCTTTTATTTTCTTCTTAGATTTTCTTTAATTTTATGTTTATGTTTATAATGCCTATGCTAGGCTAAACTTCTATTTGGTTAAGGGTGATTTCAAAGCCCTAGACATGTTTTGTGATTGATTTTCAGATTCTATCTATCATTAATTTTCTATCAAAGTTGCTTATGTTCTTCTACAAGAATTGTTCATGATGTTGTCTAGATTTATTTAGGTGTACAACTAGATAGATCTTGATAATTATCTATTGCTAGTTTAGGAGTCTTGATCCGTGTAATTGTCTTGATTTCCTATTCATAAGTGGCAATTTGTGATTAATGATTATGGTCAAGTTTTCAATAATTGCAAAGTGGAACATAACCTAAGTTGAACAATCCGAGCTTATGTGTTTGTTGCTTAGATCAACCTATCTTTCTCATCATAAAGCTGCCATTAAATTGAATTTAGAGAGCTTATTCTAGGTTGTTTAATGGTTAGAGATTAAATAGAGAGATTGTTCTATTTAACGACAAACTAAGGAAAGATTGGGGTAACAGAGCTTGTTGTTATCTACGGTTGTTAACTTTGATAGTTGGTTGATATTGATAGATCTGAAATTGATTCTTAATGATGTCTAGTGGTGGAGAATGAAACCTTAACCATATTTTTCATATTTGATTCTTCTTACTTATTTGTTTTCTTACTTTTAGTTTGCTTATTTTTTATATTTATTTTTATTGGCTGGTTATACCGCCTAATTTGTATATTAACTTTGTTTTATTTTTATTGGCTGGTTATACCGCCTAATTTAGTATATATATTTTTATTGGCTGGTTATACCGCCTAATTTAGTATATATATTTTTATTGGCTGGTTATACCGCCTTGCATCTTATTCTTATTATTTACTTTAGTTTAAATCTGGCTTCAAAAACCCCTTTTCTTTTATTGTTCTTGAATTTAAGTTTTAAACTATTAACTTATAAACTAAAACCCAATCCCTGAGGACTCGACCCTTGCTAACTACTATACTTACAATTTATCTTTTTAGTGCAAGGTTAAATAAGATACACTCTTTTGGGTGCATCACCTTGTTAATCACATAAGCAAGGTAAGCAGAATACCCTTTCTGCAAGTATCTATTGGTTGCCATCTTGGAGATAAGGGAAGAAGTAAAACTTTCCTTTCTCCTTGAAAGGTAAATTGCAAGTCTTCCGACTTCTTAAAAGTCTCAGTTTTGGAAAAGGAATCTATAACTGCATTGTGTTTAGACAACCAATCCATTCCCAAAATCACATCAAAATCATACATTCCTAATGGAAACAAATTAACTAGTAATTCATGCTCCTGAGCCATAACGGTACAATCTGGATAAACCACATCAATTTTTAAAGTTTCTTCCACTGAGGTACTAACGACCATAGGGATGTCTAACCTCCTAGACCATCTACCCAAATGCATGACATATGAATTAGCAACAAAATAATGAGTTGCACCCGGATCTATTAAGATCCTAGCATTTGCCTTAGAAATTGGAAGAGTACCTGTAACCACTTCAGGAGTAGCCTGAGCCTGTTGTTGGGTCATAGCATAAATTATGGCTGCAGTTCGAGGTCTACCAGGCTTTCCACTCTGTCGAGGGCCAGTAGATGAACCAACTAGAGATTGTGCCCCAGTTCTATCTCTAACTGCTATTGGCTGAGGTGCAACAGTAGGTTGGGTTCTTTCCCTTTGACCCACTGATAATTGACTAGTAACTCCTTGGGACAATCCCATTTCATGTGTCCCAGTTCTTTGCAGTAAAAACACAGACCTTGTAGTCTCCAACATTCACTAGGGTGATTCCTCCCACAATGGGGACACTGAAGATAAATCAATGTACGAGGTCCTCTTGACCTCCCAGGTAGCGATCTAGTCTGCCGTTGAGGTCCGATGGTAGGTCTACTAGAAGAATCACCAAAAGGTTTTCTATCTAATTCCTCTTGAAATATCGAGGGTTTGTAACCACTGACACTGCTCTCTACATTACTTTTCTTAGGCCTCACGTCTTCACAAGAGGATTGACCTTTTCTTTTTCTGAACTTCTGTTCTCTATCTTTCATTTTTTTCAGATTATGTTCAGCTTTGATTGCCATGTTGACCCATTTATTAAAGTCATTTGTATCCAGGGTCGTCAACCTATCTCGAATACTAACATGTAGCCCATCTTGGAATTTCTTGCATCTGTCATCATCATTGGCTACTACTGATGGAGCAAATTCTGATAGTTCGCTGAATTTCTTCTCATACTATACTACTGACATACTACCCTATTTTAAATTCATAAACTTAGTCCATTTCTTTTCCCGCAAAGCCCGAGAATAGTATTTTTTTTCAAACTCTCTTCAAAAGTCTGCCTAGATTATGGCAGGACGTCCAGCATACCTTTGCACTGTAGTTTTCCATCATGTGTGTGCATGACCCTCCAAAAATTGTACCACACATAGTAACCTCATAGGCTCGGGAATCTGAAGAGTAATGGAAGTAGTCTCAATTTTTTGTAGCCATGACCAGGCTAAATCTTATTCCAAAGATCCCGTGAAAATCTTGCAACCCATATTTTTCAGATCTTTATAGTAATCAACTATCTCTTTTTCAGCAAGGGCACTCAAAATGAGAATTACTCTTGCCAAATCTGCAACTGCCTCAGCTAAATTAAGATCAGCTGCTGGGGGTGCTGCTGAGGGTGCAGCAACAGAAGATGAACCAGCAGCTGAAGCTTGTTCTCCAATTTGCTCATCAATATTCTCATTTTTATTCCTATCCCTGTTTTGGGGTAGGGGATTGATTCTAGGCCTTCCTCTTCGACATGGTGGCATCGTGTCTGATTTCCTGCACAAGTGACAATATTTTAATACTTCAACATACAATTCCTAAGTCTACAGGACCTATAACCTTGCTCTAATACCAAATTGTAACACCATGTCCGGATAATCTACCTAGAATCCTGTAGAGTTTCCTTTCTATCTTAACTATAACCCTCCTACAAATACACTCAGTTCATATCCCCAGCAAGCAATATCTCTCAATACCATTATCACATTTATACATGCATACTCAAAAATTTTCCATGATCAATTTATACTCAAGTCAATACATATTGATCTATTGTCTCATAACTTCAAATATATATACAATATATCCAAAAGTAAACCTATCTCAGCAAGGTGTACTAGATAAAACATCAAGAGATCAAAACTTTTAGAAATTTAGGTATGATGCCCACCACGTCAATATACTCTTTGAAGCGAAAGGTAGAGGAAGGTAGCAATCCCAATACCTAATTTTAACCTGAAAATTTAGAAACGTGAAATAGGTGAAATATGTGAATATCTCAGTGAGTAAACAACTTTTAAAACGTTTGAAAACTATAATGGTAACCTTTAAAGCATAATAGACATTTTCAAAAATAAATAATAATAAAACTATAATGATTAATTCGAAGATATAGCGAAGTTTGCAAATGTATAACAGCATCGTAATAACAAATCAATGTATAAAATCTTTAAAGTAAATCAAATTTCATATAATTGGGCTCCAACTTACTATCATGCATAACATTTATCCATACATCCATGAAATAACCAGGTAATATCCATGTAGGCATACTAGTAGCCGGCCCCAAAGGCCAATACCACCATAGGACGCCTCAAAGGCATATGTGTCACTATAATGTGCCCCCAAAAGGCTAATATAATGGGATAGGGACTCTGGAGGTGGCTCCCACCACAAAGGCGTAGCACGCAGCTCCCATACCCAGTCTAATATTGATAACTCGTATAATTATATAGTTTTTAGTTATGTTTTATTATTGTTTTGTGTCAAATACGAGTTATTATTGCTTAGTCTACTTATGTTTATGATCTTTTATATTTTTATGTAATTTGGTGTTTTTCATGAGTTTCTTTGAGTGATTTCAGATTACTAGGTTAAATCAAGAATTAAGGGCAAATCCAATTCAGTTCCAGTTTCGACACCTTTTGCCATATCATCTATATCTGGAGTTTCACCAAAGCATTAAGGCTGAAATTTTGACAGTGCAAATTTAAGAGGCATATATATCTTTTTCATGTTTTACACTTCTTGAAACGGAGTCGTTTTCCCTACCGAAATCAACCATCAAGTTGGCTGATGTGCAATGACGTCTGTTCTGCACCGTTTTGGTATTTTGACCATATCTTCCGGTCCACATGAGAAAATGATCTGATTCCAACGGCTATGGATCAATAACTGATAGGGGCATATTTTTCTAGAAGACCATTTGATCAGATCGAGCATCCAACATTGACAAAATCGACCATCAAGCTGGCTGATCAGAATTGTCATACAACATGACGAAAATTGTTAGAAAAATGCACCAACCTATTATACCTACCTTTGAAATTTATAAAGCTTGTCTCCTGTCATTTAGCTCTCCAAAATGTGTATAAATAGAGGGCCTTGATGAGTATTAGGATACATTATACATTGGTAGGATATTAGCCATTGTAATAAAATTCTCTAAGTTTTCTTTTTCTTTCCTTTCTCTAGTTTTCTTTTTCTTTATTTACTTATGTTTCTTACATTTCTTTTCATTTTATTCATATCTAGTATGTGTTGCTAATCATATTGTTGAGGTGATGAGGTGAAGCTTTTGGTAAATGCTAAGGTTAGTCTCTTAAACATGAGCTAAAATGAATCATCATTTATAAACACTAGTATAGATAATATTTTCTTTTGGTTTAAAATCATACTTACAAGTAGTAGGAATCTTGATTCATTATTGACAAGGAAAATGGCACAGTAAATGCTTGGTTTCATAACCTTGATTTGTTGTAGACATATACCTTGGCATAAGGAATGCTTGGACTCTTTTTATGAGTTTTGAAGACACCAAATGAACATAATATCATATGCTATGGACGTTGGACAATTTGGACTGAATTGCTAAACCTTCCGATTGGAACCTCCTTTATGTGTGGATTTCAATTGTGTAATAAAACAAGATTAATCTTAGCATAACACCAAGAGTGGATTCTCTAACCTCAACATCTTTTCTTATTGTTTTTTATATCTTGTTTAATTTCTTTTATATTTTGTTCTCTAATATCTTGTTTATCTTATTTTGTTGTTGATTCCCTAATATCTTGTTTACTTTCTTTGTCTTATATATTTATAAACTTATACTTACTAATACGCTTCCCTGTGGTTCGACCTCGGACACCCGAGAATTTATTACTTGAACATAACCTGCACTTGGGTTTACAACTCTTAATTGAGTCTCCATCAAGTTTTTGGCGCCGTTGCCGGGGAGGCAATACTAAGTATATAAGTTTATAAGTATATTTATTTTTATTTTTATTGGCTGGTTATACCGCCTAATTTTCTATATATTTATATTTATATTGTATATTAACTTTGTTTTATTTTTATTGGCTGGTTATACCGCCTAATCTGTATATTAACTTTGTTTTATGCTTGTTTGGCGACGTGATTTTAGATCTCGTCGTTTAGTTAGATTTTATTGTGAAACTTTTTCAGGTAATCTTTCTAATACAACTCCTAAGATGGCTGACAATGAAAGTGTTCATGCTGAAGATGAGAACAGACAAGTACGCACCATGCGTGACTACTTGCAACCAACTCGAAGCTCATCACCCTCTTGTTTTATTTTTCCTCTCAATGCAAACAACTTTTGTTTTAAACCAGGTATGATAGCTTTGCTTCCAAATTTCCATGGGTTAGAATCGGAAAGTGCTTACTCGTTTCTAAAAGACTTCGAAGATGTATGTGTCACCTTTAATGACCAACAATGTACAAATGAAATTGTCAAGCTAAAATTATTTCCTTTTTCTTTAAAAGATAAAGCAAAAATTTGGCTTCATAATTTAAAACCAAGGTCAATTGGCACATGGCAAGAATTACAAACTGAGTTTCTAAAGAAATTTTTCCCAGCACATAAAACTACTGCTTTGAAAAGACAGATTCAAAATTTCAATCAAAATCAAAATGAAGCATTTTTTCAGTGCTGGGAGCGTTTTAAAGATTTGTTAAGTTCTTGTCCACATCATGGTTTTGAAAAATTGCGTCTTATTAGTTTCTTTTATGAAAGTTTAACTCCTGAAACTAAACAATTTGTTGAAACAATGTGTAACGGTGAGTTTCTAGAAAAAGAACCTGAAGAAGCCTTTGACTACCTAGACCATTTGGCAGATAACTCTCAAGCCTGGCACACAGATAATTCCTCTGAAAGTTTCAATAGATCTAATCTTGTTTCTAACAGAGGTGAATATCATTTTAGTCAAGAAGATGAGATAAAAGCTAAAGTAGCTAATTTGGCTAGAAAGATTGAAGCCATGGAACTTAGAGAAGTAAAAGAAGTCAAAACGGTTAAAAATGAAGAAAGTTGTGGAATTTGTGAAATCATGGGACACCCCACTTCTGAATGTCCAAACATTCCCATTCTTAAAGAAGCGTTGCATGATCAAGTAAATTCCATAAACACATTTAAAAAGCCTTTTCCTTCTCCTTACTCTGAAACGTATAACCCTGAATGGAGAAGTCATCCCAACTTCAGTTGGCGGAATAATAATCATGTTCAGGTACCACAATCTCAAAAGCCGGGCAACACTTTTTCCTATCAACCTTCACGTGTACAAACCTTGGAAGAGACATTGCAAGCATTCATGCAAACACAAGAAAATGTGAATAACCAAACTTCACAGGACATCAATGAGATCAAAAACACCTTGTCCACATTGACAGCTTCATTACGCACTCAAGAAAAAGGTAAGTTTCCTGCTCAACCTCAGCCTAACCCTTCTACTCAATGTCTTGTTTCTTGCTCCAATGAAACTCAACAGGAAAATGCCAGTTCTATCACAACTCTTCGAAGTGGAAAGGCAATTGACAAAAAGATTCCATCAAAAGACCAAGATCCTCCTTCCCCTCCGAAAAGTATTGGTAAGGATGATGGTAAGTTTGAACTTCTTGAAAATTTGGACAAAGAAAAAGGTATGCATCCTGCTCCTTTTCCTCAAAGGTTGCAAACAATAAAGAATTTGAATCAAAATGCAGAAATCTATGAACTTTTCAAACAATTTAAGATTAACATTCCTTTATTGGATGCAATCAAACAAGTTCCATCTTATGCTAAATTTTTGAAGGACATGTGCACAGTTAAAAGGAAACATAATGTACAAAAGAAAGCATTTCTGACGGAAAGTGTGAGCTTAATCATTCAGCACCTTACTCCACCAAAATTCAAAGATCCTGGATGTCCAATAATCTCATGCATCATTGGAAACACTAGAATAGAACGTGCATTGCTTGATCTTGGTGCTAGTGTTAATCTTTTGCCTTTTTTTGTTTATCAACAGTTAGGTTTAGGTGAACTCAAGGAAACACCTGTTACACTTCAACTAGCTGATCGTTCTGTAAAAATTCCTCGAGGGATAGTTGAAGATGTTTTGGTTCAAATTGATAATTTTTACTTCCCTGTTGATTTTATTGTTTTGGACACACATCCTGTTTCAAATCCAAATGTTCAAATTCCTGTTATATTAGGCCGTCCATTTCTTGCAACTTCTAATGCTCTGATAAATTGCAGGAATGGTATGTTGAACATTTCTTTTGGAAATATGACTTTAGAATTAAATGTGTTCAACATTTGCAAGCAACCTGGTGATGATTCAGAAGTACATGAAGTCGATTTCATTGAAGAACTTGTTCATGAACATCTCACCACTACCACATTCCATGATCCTTTAGAAGCTTATTTAATTGAATGTGAATTTGATAATGCTTCAGAAATTTCACACACTGATTCTTTGTTAAATTCTTTTCAGGATAAGCATTGTTGGAAACAAAAGTTTGAGGAACTTCCATCACTCACAAATGTCACTGTACCATCAACTATTGAACCACCCAAGCTGGATTTAAAACCATTGCCATCCGAGCTAAAATATTCCTTTTTGGGTGAGAATGAAACTTTTCCAGTCATAATTTCTTCACATCTTGATGAACTACAAGAAGGTAAGTTGTTACAACTTTTGAAAATGCACAAAAATGCATTAGGATGGACCTTAGCTGACATAAAAGGAATAAGCCCATTAATCTGCACACATAATATTTATTTAGAGGAAAATGCTAAACCCTCTAGACAAATGCAACGAAGGCTTAATCCTAATATGAAAGAAGTAGTGAGAAATGAAGTCATTAAACTTCTAGATAATGGAATCATTTATCCTATCTCTGATAGCAAATGGGTAAGTCCTACTCAAGTCGTACCTAAGAAATCTGGAGTTACTGTAGTTAAAAATGAAAACAATGAATTAATTCCAACTAGGACTGTTACTGGTTGGCGCATGTGCATTGACTACAGGAAACTTAACTCAGTGACGAGGAAAGATCATTTCCCTTTGCCTTTCATGGATCAAATCTTAGAAAGAGTTGCAGGGCATGAGTTTTATTGTTTTCTAGATGGATATTCTGGGTATAATCAAATTGCCATTGCACTTGAGGACCAAGAGAAAACCACTTTTACATGTCCTTTTGGTACTTTTGCATATCGTAGAATGCCATTTGGATTATGTAACGCCCCTGCCACATTTCAAAGATGCATGCTTAGTATTTTTAGTGACATGATTGAACGTAATCTTTAGATTTTCATGGATGATTTTTCTGTTTCTGGTGATTCATTTGATGATTGCTTAGCCAATTTGAAAAATGTATTGATTAGGTGTGAAGAAAAAAATCTTGTTCTTAATTGGGAAAAATGTCATTTCATGGTCACTAAAGGTATTGTACTAGGTCACATTGTTTCTGCAAAAGGGATTGAGGTAGACAAGTCAAAAATTGAATTGATTGCTAATCTACCCACACCAAAGACAGTAAAGGACATTAGGTCATTCTTGGGACATGCAGGTTTTTATAGAAGATTCATAAAAGATTTTAGCACGATATCTAAACCTCTATGTAATCTTTTAATGAAAGACACTGCATTTGAATGGACTAAAGATTGTGAAGATGCTTTTGAAAAACTCAAAAATATGCTCATTACTGCTCCTATTATGAGATCTCCTGATTGGTCTTTACCATTTGAAATAATGTGTGATGCTAGTGACTATGCTGTTGGTGCTGTGTTAGGACAAAGGAAAGATAAGAAACCACATGTAATTTACTATGCAAGTAAAACTTTAAATAGAGCCCAAATGAATTATTCCACTACAGAAAAGGAATTACTTACAGTTGTTTTTGCATTGGATAAATTCAGATCTTACCTTGTTGGATCATCAATTGTTGTCTTTAGTGATCATGCAGCTTTAAAATATCTTCTCTCTAAGAAGGATGCAAAACCTAGGTTGTTGAGGTGGATCCTTTTGCTGCAAGAATTTGACATCACCATTCGAGATAAAAAAGGAGTAGAAAATGTGGTGGCTGATCATTTATCAAGACTTGTTTGTGATGAATCTTTTGGAACCTCACCAATAAATGATACTTTTCCTGATGAACAACTTCTAATTGTCTCCACGACACCTTGGTTTGCTGACATTGCTAATTTTCTTGCTACAGGAAAAATTCCTTCTCAATGGAGCCCCCAAGATAAAAGGAAGTTTCTGAATGAGGTAAAGAAGTCCTATTGGGATGACCCTTACTTGTTCAAATATTGTCCTGATCAGATTTTTCGAAGATGCATTCCCGACAATGAGGTAAGTAGTGTAATTAAGTTTTGTCATTCCGAGGCATGTGGTGGTCATTTTTCATCAAAGAAAACTGCTGCAAAAATTTTACAGTGTGGATTTTACTGGCCAACTTTATTCAAAGATGCACATAATTTTTGCAAGTCATGTGAAAGTTGTCAAAAATTAGGTTCCATTTCGAAAAGAAACATGATGCCTTTGAACCCAATTCTTGTAATTGAAATTTTTGACTGTTGGGGTATTGATTTCATGGGACCATTTCCACCATCTTTTGGTTTCTTATACATTTTAGTTGCAATAGATTATGTTTCAAAGTGGATAGAGGCAATTCCATGTCGAAATAATGATCACAAAATAGTGATTAAATTTTTAAAAGAAAATATTTTGAGTCGATTTGGAATTCCTCGATCTATCATAAGTGATGGGGGAACACATTTTTGCAACAAGGTTTTTGAAACATTAATGAAGAAATATACCATTACACACAAAGTTGCAACCCCTTATCACCCGCAGACAAATGGACAGGTAGAATTAGCAAATAGGGAGATTAAACAAATTTCGGAAAAGACGGTTAATCCAAATCGCAAAGATTGGTCTCTTAGACTTAACGATGCATTATGGGCCTATCGAACAGCTTTTAAAACATCATTGGGCATGTCTCCTTATAGGCTAGTTTATGGAAAACCTTGTCATTTACCTGTGGAACTTGAGCATAAAGCATATTGGGCCATTAAAATGTTCAACTCAAACCTTGATGACGCTTCTAATTTACGGAAATTACAAATAAATGAACTTGAGGAACTTAGAAATGATGCATATGAGAATTCTAAAATTCATAAAGAAAGAACTAAAGCCTTTCATGACAAGTTAATTTCAAGAAAAACATTTGATGTTGGGCAAAAAGTTCTACTTTATAATTCTAGACTTCACATATTTCCTGGTAAATTGAGATCAAGATGGACTGGCCCATTTGTGGTTAAGCATGTGTATCATTATGGAGCAGTTGACATTGAGAATCCTCAAAATGGTAACGTATTCAAGGTAAATGGACAAAGACTCAAACTCTTTTTGGAAAATCATGTTACTCAAGAAGAGGTTGTTTTTCTTTCTGATCCTTGTTTTGAAAATAACTAGATGTAAATATAATTTTTACTAATCTTCAAAAAAAAAAACATTTTTTTAACCCCGGTTAAATGGCGGATAACGGTACTCCGTGATTATTTAAGTCGGTTCCATCAGCTACCCACAAAACTGATATTGTATATAAATTTCTCTTTCAATTTCTTTTTCATTTTTTTTCAAGATGGATGATATTCTCACAAGATTGCAGAAACGATTTCCTCCTTTTCCTCGAAATATTTTACTGAAGCTTTACCAAGTTCGATTTGAAAGATTAAGAATGCTTATGCACAAAGGGATTCCTGAAGACATACGTTGGATAATTGAAGCCAAGGTACGTGAAGATGAATATCTTCCTGTTTTGCATTTACCAGGTACAGGTAGAAGCACTTTTGCAAAGAAGCGACGAGCAAAGCGCATGAGTTCAAATTGCCACAAATGTGCACGATGGACGTGTAACGATAAATGTCGTTCTATTGGGATTCCGTCCTCTAATCGAGATGATAAAATTGAATTCATTAAGGATGGACTGAGTAAGGAGAATTTGGGTAATATCCAACTTTCTCTTGAGACGCATCCTAGTGGAGACGTACAAAGAGAAATTCTTGATTTATGGCCGCAATTCCAAAGGGAATGGCAACATCTTGGGAATCTGATGTTAAAAGACCCTGTTTGCCAGCTTGTAAGAAAACTAGATGGGAAGCATATCCTCGACTCATAGAAGGCGTTTAAGCCGTTTCTGGACGTAAAACCAGAGGAAGATGTGAGCCACAATCACAACTACAATAAATGACTTCTCAGCTTTTGGTTTGATTTGCAATAATTTCATTTCGGTTTAATTTACGTGTTGTTCGATTTGTGTAATTATTCTCGTTTTTTTTTGCATTGGTCTTTTACGGTTGATTTTTCTTCTCTTTTTGATTTTCTTCCTGAAATCACGCAAAAATCTTCTGTTAGGTTAACATTTTCTTCTGACAGGTCAAATACACTTTCGGCGACATTATTACTCTTGTCTGATTCACTACTCAGTCCTCTATATATTACACCATGTACTCATTCTCTTTCAGGCACTTGAAAAAAAATGGAAAGTACTTCGTCCCAGCGCATTAAAAAAATTTGTGTCTTTGGAGGTGCTTATCCAGGGAAAAATAACATATTCGCTGATGAAGCCATAAGAGTTGGAGTAATACTTGCCCAACAAAAGATCCAGTTGATTTATGGAGGCGGTAGTACGGGTTTAATGGGAGCAGCCGCTACAGCAGCACACGCCGGAGGAAGTCCAGTTCTAGGAATCGTGCCAAAACTATTCACAAATTTTTGTGGACCTACCGTGGGTAAGGAAATACAAGTCTGGAGTATCCCTGGACGGATAACAATCATGTACCATTCTGCCGGTGCATTCATTTCTTTACCAAGAGGTCTGGGTACATTGGAAGAAATAGATTGCGTGGCTTCTTGGTCATCTTTGGTCACAAATAAGAAACCCATTGGTTTGCTTAATATTAATGGTTATTTTAGTAATTTGCTTTCATATTTAGATAATGCTGTGGATAATGGATTCATGTTTTCAGAGGCAAGGAGAACCATAATTTCTGCTACAACAATTGAAGATTTACTCAAAAAGCTCCAAGCTTATGAGTATTTATCTGCTACGGTTGTTTCGCAAATGCTCGGAAAAAGAAAAAGAGATATGGACGAGCAAGGAGTGGATTGCACTTTGTCTTTGTGACATTATCTAACATTTTGTTTGTTGTGTCTCAATTATAATAAGTGGTTAGCAACCTCTGCAGGTAATATCTCCTAAATTCTACCTTTAGTAGGGGGTAAGGGACATATTTCGCTAATTTAAAAAAAAAAAAGTTTGTTGTGTTTTAAGCAATTTAGAAGTATTCATTCTGAACAAGGTCTGAGTAAGGGAGACTTGAGACATACCTTGTCAGTTTGATTTTAATCTTTTTATGTTTACGTGTTAATTTTTGTTTAGTATTTTAGGATTATTTAGGTTGCATGAGTTTGTTTTGTTTTGAGTCTTAGTTATTCCTATTCTTATGTTATTAGTTCTTTTCTCTTACACATGATTCTTTCATTTGGGTTAATAGACTTACATTGAGGACAATGTAAGAATTAAGTGTGGGGGGAACGATTTAGGATTTCTTTTATTTTTGTCTACTATTTTTTTTTATGAGTCTTTATTATTATTATTATTATTTTTTAGTGTGTTTTAGTTCCTTTTAATACAATGATGAGATATGAATTGCATAAGTCTAAAACAGATTTATTAGTGAGAAGATTTTCATGAGAATTGAGCTTGATGTCAACCTTTTTATGAGCCAATGTTAATATGATATGTTGATTGAGAAAGAAGCATGTTTAGACTTAATCTGACTTGTATAATCATCCTTGTGAGTTTTTGAGCCTATAATGATTGATGCATTATACAAATCAATCTAATTTCTTTCTTGAGTGCTCTTATGATTACATGATTCTCTAGTACTTGCTTTAAACCGTTTGAGACTATATTGATACATGTGACAACATGAATATGATAGAGGCATTAGGATTATAACCAGAGCCAAACAGCCATCCATTATTAATGTTCTAAGAGAACATCCCCACTAGTGAGCCAATTTGAGCCTACAATAAATATGCTGTTTTATTGGTAACCACAACTTACACCTAGCCTAAATATACTTATATCCTTACCCTTGTTCTAAAGATGGATTATATATTTTGAGACATATTACAAAAAACAAGGGATATTTTTAGTTGAAAATTTGGGTTAGAAACAAAAGATAAGTGTGGGGGAAGAAAAGAAAAGAAAAAGTCAAGAGAAAAAGAAAGGGATCATTGTTAAATACATTCCCATATTCAAAAAAAAAAAAATCTTCTCTTGAACTTCTAGTTAAAGTAAAGAAAAAGATGTTACAAAGTTGGTTAGAATGAAGCAAAGGCTCAACATGAATATTTAGCCTATGTGACTATGTACTTGTAAAGAGTTTTGAGAAATTTATTTGTATGATCTTATTATGTCTCTAAACTCTATGAACTCTTTGGAACCTTTGTGATATCTTTATCCTTTTGTTCTTTAACCACATTATAACCTTTGGCCCCATTACAACCTTGAATAAAGACCTCTTGATTTATGAAGTTGTATGATCTAAATAGTGGAGAATAGGTGGACAAGCAAGCATATGGTAGAAGTGTTTTCATGAGATTGATTGAGTGTAAACACTTTACCACTACTTTAAAGAGTGAAAATCATGAGAGTATCCCATGTGAGAGGTTGAGATTAAGTTGAATATGCACTATTTTGATTGAAATATGTTATGTTAATATTGGCTTAACTCATTTATTTACATTCAAGCATGAATTTTTGTGAAATTCTTTGAGCTATTGATTAGTTTATAAGACTTGTTCAAAGATTGTCTCTAATTTATATTGAAAGGATTAGGAGTAAATATTTTTAGTGTATGTAGTTTACTTATATTTTAGTTTTTCAATGTTTGTGGGTATCGTTCTAGCAAACCCTCACGAGACTAAACTCGTCCACTAGGGACACCTAGGGGTTTAAAGGCTTGTGTCACATGCTAAGTGCCACCGTGATTTCCTACGAAAATGGATTAGATTAGATTTTCTTATTTTATTTTTATTGAGTCGTTGCTAGGGACTAGCAACAATCTAAGTGTGGGGGTGTGATAACTCGTATAATTATATAGTTTTTAGTTATGTTTTATTATTGTTTTGTGTCAAATACGAGTTATTATTGCTTAGTCTACTTATGTTTATGATCTTTTATATTTTTATGTAATTTGGTGTTTTTCATGAGTTTCTTTGAGTGATTTCAGATTACTAGGTTAAATCAAGAATTAAGGGCAAATCCAATTCAGTTCCAGTTCCGACACCTTTTGCCATATCTGCTATATCTAGAGTTTCACCGAAGCATTAAGGCTGAAATTTTGACAGTGCAAAGTTAAGAGGCATATATATCTTTTTCATGTTTTACACTTCTTGAAACGGAGTCGTTTTCCCTACCGAAATCAACCATCAAGTTGGCTGATGTGCAATGACGTCTGTTCTGCACCGTTTTGGTATTTTGACCATATCTTCCGATCCACATGAGAAAATGATCTGATTCCAACGGCTATGGATCAATAACGGATAGGGGCATATTTTTCTAGAAGACCATTTGATCAGATCGAGCCTCCAACATTGACAAAATCGACCATCAAGCTGGCTGATCAGAATTGTCATACAACATGACGAAAATTGTTAGAAAAATGCACCAACCTATTATACCTACCTTTGAAATTTATAAAGCTTGTCTCTTGTCATTTAGCTCTCCAAAATGTGTATAAATAGAGGGCCTTGGATGAGTATTAGGATACATTATACATTGGTAGGATATTAGCCATTGTAATAAAATTCTCTAAGTTTTCTTTTTCTTTCCTTTCTCTAGTTTTCTTTTTCTTTATTTACTTATGTTTCTTACATTTCTTTTCATTTTATTCATATCTAGTATGTGTTGCTAATCATATTGTTGAGGTGATGAGGTGAAGCTTTTGGTAAATGCTAAGGTTAGTCTCTTAAACATGAGCTAAAATGAATCATCATTTATAAACACTAGTATAGATAATATTTTCTTTTGGTTTAAAATCATACTTACAAAGTAGGGATCTTGATTCATTATTGACAAGGAAAATGGCACAGTAAATGCTTGGTTTCATAACCTTGATTTGTTATAGACATATACCTTGGCATAAGGAATGCTTGGACTCTTTTTATGAGTTTTGAAGACACCAAATGAACATAATATCATATGCTATGGACGTTGGACAATTTGGACTGAATTGCTAAACCTTCCGATTGGAATCTCCTTTATGTGTGGATTTCAATTGTGTAATAAAACAAGATTAATCTTAGCATAACACCAAGAGTGGATTCTCTAACCTCAACATCTTTTCTTATTGTTTTTTATATCTTGTTTAATTTCTTTTATATTTTGTTCTCTAATATCTTGTTTATCTTATTTTGTTGTTGATTCCCTAATATCTTGTTTACTTTCTTTGTCTTATATATTTATAAACTTATACTTACTAATACGCTTCCCTGTGGTTCGACCTCGGACACCCGAGAATTTATTACTTGAACATAACCTGCACTTGGGTTTACAACTCTTAATTGAGTCTCCATCAAATATCACGGAACTGGGACTCTGGAGGTGGCTCCTTCCACAAAGGCGTAGCATGCAGCTTCCGCATTTCGATCAAGGGAATAATCTCATACATTAATTCAGGTGGAGCCAAAACCATGTACGTCAAATTCTATGTATAATCATATTTCATAAATCAACCAACTTGCTCGATATAATATTTCTTGAAATAAATGTATTTTAATAACAAATCAATTCATATGATTATTTATCGCATATGCCTTTAATACATATAATAAATATCATGATAATTTTTTTTTTTAATTATAATTAAAGAAATTTTAAATAACTATAGTCTTCTACTCACAATCCTTGAGATGATCTTACTGTACACCTCGATCTGAAACTTCGGGATCCAGAGGTGACGTCGGATCTACATGGCCTAGAAATTAACGATAATTAGTATCTATACATACTCAAAGCATTAAACAATTATGAATGCAACTTAAATCTCATAATCTTCCCCCAAGGTAAATACTAATTTCTCATACTCAAAGCAACATATCTCAAAATTTTAATATCATTTCCATAATCATTTCCTCCAAAATTCAACTCCATATTCATGAACTAATCAAATTCCTTTCTATTACTCCATGCCTTAGATATTTTCATAATCCATAACCATCATTTAGTACTATATTTCTCTTAAGCAATAAATTCCTTACTATCAAGCTAGATTAGAAAATCATAACTTGAGTTTGATAAGGAATTTTGAAGTGATTCCAATTGGTTTATTTCAATCAATAAGTCTAATTTATGAAGAAAATAACTAACTTAGACAATTAGAACAAAATCTTGACCGAATTTGATAAATCCCAAAACTATGCCGAAACAGGGGTCAACACAGAACAGTCAACTTCACCGAATTTTATCTTTTTAACCGCTTATCGGTTTTGGGTGATTCAAAAACCAAAATTCTCATAATGAAGTCTAGTTTCTAGGAAAAATATCAAAAAAATACAAACCCAGCTGTGTCATACCCATATAATCCAAACAGAAAGCATTGCCAACTTCCCATGTTTTGCTTTTCTTCCCATTTTCTTGTTCATGCTTTCAAATCCTTTTAACTCTCACCAAAGGTGAGTAAAAATCATATTTAATACATGGATTTAAGACCTTAACATGTTTATAGAGCTAAGATCTTAGCATTCTCAAGTAGAATATCTAAAGAAAAGGAAAAATTTATCAAGAAACTAACCTTGGATGTGATTGTTGATGAGATTTTTGTGGAATACTTGAAGAGAATTGTTAGAGAGGATGAAGAGAATTGGAGAGAATGAGAGGGGAGGGGTGGCCGGCTAGCACATTAGAAATAAGGAATAATTTCTAGAATTTTCAAGATATGAAGATAATTATAAAGATATTTTTCAATTTTTGGTATAATTGCACATTGGTCTCTCAACTTTTCATAAATAACCATTAAGCCCCTAAACTTTTTAGTTTGTTCAATTTGATCATTTCTTCTTTTATTTCCTTCACTTATAACTTCTTACCAACTTCTAAGTTTGGCTTTAAAAATTTTAGGGATTTAACTTTACACGATTGTACGTAACCTTGGTTGTTACATTCGGGATCCGGTGTTGTATTGGTGCGGGAGTTCTGAGTCTCTCATAGGATGCCTAATCTTTACACCTTAAGTTTAAAAACCATGGATCAAAACTTATTGACAATATTCTTTATGTTTTATTATGAATGAATGAATAAATGAATGACTAAGTACATGAATATGTATAATAAATAAATGTATGAATGAATTAATATAAAATGGAATAAATGACTAAGTACATGAATATGTATAATAAATAAATGTATGAATGCATTTGAAAGTATTGGCCACGGGATAATTTCAACCAAACGATCTTCCATTGATTTTTGAAATTAAATACATTAACGATAAAATAACAAGATCTGTCCTAAGGCAATCTAATATTTATTAAATAGTTTGCCCATCTATTACAATGTGATGGTCCTAAAGTAACCTCCCCAGATCTCAAACTTTCCTTCATAGTCCTTCTTTTCCGAATTGTCTTGCTTCTTCAACTTTTAGTCTGGCCTGTAATCTTTTATTTTCCAGTTGACATCTCAATAGTTCAGTAGAAACAGTAGTGTGTGAGCTTTCCTTAACTTGCTTCTCTTGCTCAAGTCTGTCGGCTCGAGCTTCCTCCTATTTCACTCTCTCTTTCCAGTAGTCATTCTCTTTTTTGAGGTAGTCAACTTCTTTCTGCCATACCCTAGAAGACTTGACGGTCCCTTCAAACTTTAGTTCAAAATGGAACCTTTTATTTTCCAAGTGTAGTTCCTCGAGATCACCCTTGACAGTATCCCTTTCTCTCTTGACCTTTTCCACTTCCCTTTCCCGAATTGGTTCCCTAGTCTTCAAGTCATCGATCTCTTCTTGGAGTCGAGCAGCCTCTTTACTCATGCGGGCTTTTTCTTTTTCAAATTCTGACTTCACAATTTCTAATCCGACGGCACTTCTTCCAGTGGTAGATCTGTCAGTGAGACATCCCTTCCATCGGGCGCTAATAGTCTGTCATTAATTCTCCTGGCTCTCCATACCATGTAATCTGGTGTGACGATGTCGGCATATCGAGCTACCTTTATTTGATGAGTCTTCTTCCATGCTTCAACTATTTCCCGCACCTTTCCTGAGTACCCCTCCTCTCCGTAGGTAAACTCTAATAAACCTAGCCTATGAGTCGCGGACGTGAATTGTCGAGACTCGACCTGTCTTTGCACCAACAGAGGTGTGTAACTCATAGCTCCCCAAATCCCAAGTAGTGGAACTCTCGGCTTGTCCCCATATTTGTACAATATCGGCATAGGAACCATCCACGGGGCTCTCCAAGTTACCATCTCACCCTTAAGGTTCCGGAGCATGTTGATCCATTGCTCTTCATTTCTGTCCTCGGGTCAATCTTTCTTTAGAAACTCGCTGATCGGTACTAGGGATTTCATATACAGTTTAAAAGAAACATCCTCCCTCTTCTAGAAATGACTCTGAATCCAAACATAGAGGAGTTGCGCACATCTCCTGAATCTACCTTTTCCTGCTTGCTTGCAAAAATTCAAAGACCTTATTGTTTCTGCTATGATGGTTGGGGACGGATCTATCTTCTGCCTTAACCTCTCAAAAAGGTCAGCTATAGGTAACTCGACACGTCCTAGTGTCCCTGGGAAGATAACCAAACAATATATGCCAAGGGCGAAGATATCCCTAGTGATCTCTCTATTCGAGTGGCTTCGGATCAAAGATTGGAGGGCGTCCCAAGGGATACACTAACTTTTCCCTTTCTTAACCACATGTCCATTGACCCATTTGCTATCCATTCCTATAATCTTAGCTAACTTCTTTTTAAACCCCAATGTCTTCGAATCCTTCAAATAAATCCGATCCGAGATGGTATCCTCGATACGCAATAAAGTCGAATACTCCTCTATGGTCGGTGTCATATCTTCCTTGTTGAAGGTGAAGCATCGGTAAGGAGGATTCCATAACTGCATCATAGTCCGAATCAACTCACTATTAACTCTGACCGGTATCAATAATGCTATTTCTTCGTATATCTGAGTGAAAGCCCTATTCTCCGACATATCCCACTGATTCCAAATATATGTCAACCTAGAGAGATCATTTTGCCGGAGATCTAATTCTACCCGTTCTGGCAATACTGACACATATCTTTTTTTTAAGCAATCCCCGTTTCTTCACTGATCCGACTCCGAGCGCTCTCTTACCACTGCCTGCTCTTCCACTATCGAAGTAACCCTACCCTCCATGAAAGCCCTTTTTGGATGAAGACTATCTCGAGGCCAATAACCTTCTCTATGCATTATGATGAAAAAAATGCATGAAAAAGAAACAAGTTAATAAAGGTGAAGAAATCAAATAATAAAAAATAGTATAAAATAAACAAATGTCCCAATGAAAATTAATGCATGAAAAAGAAACAAGTTAATAAAGGTGAAGAAATCAAATAATAACAAATAGTGTAAAATAAACAAATGTCCCAACGAAAATTCGGCATTACGACTCCTTTGGGATATTAAACTTATCACGGGCGAAAAAATGTGTGTTCATCATCGCCCGATTTGCAAAACTTATTTGGAATGTAACATAGGTAACGAAAGGTTGGAAATGTCCCTCCATGTGTCCCTAACTTCGTTATATCTATCAAAAATTCGGCAAGGCAACGCCTATGTTGGCTCTATATATGGTTCACTATATGTGGGTGAATGAAGTTATAAAAGGTCTCGAATTGTTCCTCACTGTCGCCTGTGAAGGCTAGTAAGGCACCCCGATAAAAATGGGTTCAATTTGTTAGAGTATATTTCCGTCACGAGAGCTTAGGTAATTTATACACCGGAAGTATTTTGCTAGCCCATACGGAGGGTCAATCACGAGAGCGTAGCTACTTTACTTTACTTAAAGGGATGAAACTTGGGTATAGAGCTCATGTTATGCAAATGCAAGTGTAGTGTTTGAGGAGGAACAACAAACTTTTCACCACATATTCTATACCCCTTATTCTAACTACCTCGATAAGATTAAACAACGTAAAACATCAGTTAACCAAAGAACAATAATATACAACAAAATAACAAGAGAACAATACTAATATACATGTACATGCGTATGAACATATTCAAAAATATTTTATTATTTTCAGAATTCTTCTTATTATTTGAAAAAAATGTAAGAATGAAAATTAAATACTAACTAAAATCGATAAAATTGAGACTTTCTATAACACACGACTAATTTCAGGCCTGACTCTCTAAAAGTCCCCAGCGGAGTCGCCAAGTTGTCACAACCTAAAAAATAACAAGTCTCATCGCGAGACATTACTCGTTAAGTGTGACATTGACTTGATTCCTCTTGAAATAAAATGAGGGTTTGAAAACAACCTTGAAAAAGAAATGGAGTCGCCACCAATCTTTTTTGGTTAGGTGTGATCGGCAACCTAGTAAAACTAGTTTTGTAAAACATTTTGAAATTAATTAAAACATTTTTTAAAACCAATTTCGAAGTCTGCGCTTTTAAACCAGAGAAAACAAAAAAGGGGTTCGAGAGTCGGTTACGTGCGAGGAAGGATTAGCACCCCCACACCACAACGCCCGTATAAAACGTATCTCATTAATCATGTGTTATCTCGAGTCTCGATAAAATTCGATTTTTGAAATTAGCATTTTAAAATAATTGCCAATTTCAAGAAAAATAATCTCATTTTAGTCAAAAATGATTCAGAATTTATTAACTTAAAATTTTCCTATATTCCCCGGCAAACCCGGCAAAACATAAGAAACTTTTTTTTATTTAGAAAATCTTTGAGTCACTCTCATTTTTGAAAGAAAGATATTCCGTTGTTAATGATAATTGATGATATCCTCCCCAGCAAACTCGGCAGAAAACTCATTAATTATTTTAACTCGGGAATATCCTTATTTTAAAAAGCATGATCTTTATTATACTAGAAAACATTTTAAAAAGAAGGTTTTTAATATGCAAATTATTACTAATGACATGGCAAAAGAATTTAATGACATAGCATATGGATTGATGACATGACATGCTTGACATGGCAAAATTTAGATGACATGGCATAATCTAAATGTCATAGCAAAAGAAATAATGACATGGTAAGAAACATCAAATAACATTATCATAGAATATGCATGAAAATGAAAAAGGTAATGCATGAACATAGCAAAACCTATATGATATGGCAAAATAATTAATGACATAGCAAGAAGCATAAAATAACCTAGAATATCCACAATCACATAATAACCATGATAACACCATGAAATCTAAATCAAAGCAATGACATTACTATGGAATATTCATACATATAATTTAAATGACTAAGATAGCAAAATTAAATATCATGGAATATGCATGAAAATGGAAAATACAATGCATGAAAGTGTACTTCTTCCTTTAAGTAAGGACATACGTATACCTAAAAAGATATCTGACTACCTTAGGAAGAAACTTAAATCAAATTTTCTAAATAAAAATACTTTGTGATTGGATTAAAAATAATTTGAAAATTTTTGGATGAAAACGGCACCATGGCCGAACCCCCCTTTAAAAGACTCTATTTTCCTAACTTTGAAACCCTGGTAGACCACCCTTGACCCGACTTTAATAAAATCAAATTTTATGATTGAAATAGCATGGAAATTAACCAAAGTCAGTATCCAAATTCCTAAGTCAGCCCCCTCTAATTATTCTAACCAAAACAGAAAAATATATTTTCTTTAAGAATAAATTTGACTCTCATAGGTAGTTTTGAAAACTGATTTTTTTTACCCTTTTAGAAAATTTCAAAAAAATCTAAAAAACTTATGGGAGACCTATAACATGTTGATATACATGGGAAAAAATCAGCTTAATTTTTGGAGTATGGATACTTTGACCGAATTAACCAAAATAGAAAGTTACCAATTCTAAAAAACAACTTTGACTCACACAGGCAGTCTTTAAACCTATTTTTTTGCCCTTCTAAAAAATTTCAAAAAATTCTGAAAAAATTACGAAAAATCTAGGACATGTTGACCTTTATGAGAAAAAATCAACTTAATTTTTTGAGCAAGGATACTATGACCGAAATTTACCAAAATCAAACCATTAAGTTAAAAACTGGTTTGCAAAAATCCATTTTTCCAACCATGATAAATAAATCCAAAAATCATGAAAAAAATATCATGGTATTCCTTAAATGACTACTGGAGTAGTTAAAAAATAAATTTATTTTGACCAAGGATGAGTAGTGAAAAAAATCACAAAGTCAGAATACCCAATTTATACTATTAATTTTCCACAAGCAAGCTCAAGAGAGCTTGGCTTTGAGCTATTGATTGGCCTAAGTCAAAAATCAAGTGGACAATGTATAAATGCATGAAATGATTAGCAAGATGAATGCATGGCACATGCATGACCTAATGCCTAAATGTCATGGAAAATGCCATGGGATAATAAGATGACCTAATGCCTAAATGACATGGAAAATGTCATGGGATAATAAAAGGACCTAATGACTAAATGACATGGAAAATGTCATGACATAATGAAATGACCTAATGCCTAAATGACATGGAAAATGTCATGATATAATAGAATGACCTAATGCTTAAATGACATGGAAAATGTCATGACATAATAAGATGACCTAAAGTCTAAATGACATGGAAAATGTCATGGCCTAACAAGATGACCTAAAGTCTAAATGACGTGGAAAATGTCATGGCATAATAAGATGACCTAAAGTCTAAATGACATGGAAAATGTCATGGCATAGTAAGATGACCTAAGGTCTAAATGACATGGAAAATGTCATGGCATAATAAGATGACTTAAAGTCTAAATGACATGAAAAATGTCATGGAATGATAAAATGACCTAATGTTTGAATGACATGAAAAATGAGCATGGAAACACTATGAAAGTATGATGGCCGAATGAAACATGATGAAAATGCAAAAACATGGCAAGGCAAAAATACAAACACATGGCATGGCAATAATGCAAAGCATGAATGACTTGATATGAACAATATAGTATGGCAATAATACACATGAAAATTAATAATAATAACTTGGAATTAAAGTAAGTAAATAAAGAAAATAGACATAAAAATAAATAATAAAAACAGAAAATTAAGTAAGTAAATAAAGAAAGTAGACATGAAAATAGATAATAAAAACAGAAAATTAAAGTTAGCAAATAAAGAAAATAGACATGAAAATAGAGGTGAGAACTAAACCATCAAAGAAAGCTATCCTACCACAACCAATGTATGAATAAAATCAAACACAAGGTAAGCACAAAAAATGGCCTATTTGGCCAAGGTAAAAGAAATGGTAAAAAAATGTTTTTGATATTTTTTTTGATGAAAAGAAAAGATGAAAACCTAAAAAGAAAACTTTCAAAACCTTTATTTACACAAGAAAATGATTGGAAATCTCATGGAAAAGAAAAAGAAACATGGAAAGGAAAGAAAAATGCAAGAGAGGGGTGCCAATAGCTACCTTCAAAGCTATCTTTCAAGCTTGCTTTCTCTTCAAAAAAATTCTTTCCTTTTCTCTAAGTTAGCTACTGCCTTTCCCTTCTAAAATAACCAACCTAATCAAAAATAAAAGACTCTTCCCACTTAATAAAGGCTGGCCGAACCTCCCTAGCTATCGCAACCTAAAAAATAACAAGTCTCATTGCGAGACATTACTCGTTCAATGTGAAAATAGGGGAAACAGAGGAAAAGGCGACTTAATTCCTCTTGAAATATATTCCTTTTGAAAAGATGACTCAATTCTGTTTTGGGCAGACAGATGGTTAAATGGGGTGTTGCTGAAAGAGAAGTTCTTGAGAATATATGCTTTATCGGAGGTAAAAAATAAAGTGGTTAATAAGTTCGGATTGTGGGATGGGGACTGTTGGAGGTGGAGAATCACTTGCGTAGAGACATTTTTTATTTGGAAATCACACAGTGGCAGACTTTGCACCACTTTCTTAGGGGTGTCCAGTTTGATGCAAATAGGAAAGACAGACTTATTTGGAAACCTGCGTTGGATGGTCACTTTAAATCAAAATTAATTAGACAAGCAGTTGAAGGAAGTGTTTCAGATGAGGGAACTATTAATGTGTATAAATGGCGTGGTTTAATACCCCTAAAAGTGGAGATATTTCTATGGACTATGTTTCGGAATAGACTGCCAGTTTATATGTATTTGTTTAGATGCAAAATTGTAACGGATGAAAATCTTAAATTTTCTTTGTGTAAAAGTGATGTGGAAACAGTGGATCATCTATTTGTGTGGTGCAGGTGTGTTTGGAGGATATGGATGCTTGTCTGCACACAGTGGAGGATGAGTGTAGTGCAATCGAAATCAATCATTGATTGGTTCTTACAATGGATGGAGTTACTTCCTAGCACAACAACTGAGGAGGTATGGTTTATGATTTTGCTGATGTTGTATGGACTATATGGCTATGGCGGAATGGTGTTGTTCTTAATGATAAGTCAATCGAAATCGATTCTTTGATTTTCATGATTAAAAGTAGATTAGCTTGGTGGTACTGGGCTAAATGGCCAACCGACTTTCCATCAATGAAGGATTTCATCCATAAACCTATTTCATATTTACTTCCTAAAACGAAAATAAGACCAAATGCTCTATACATTGGACAACTCCTGACATATATTGGTGGAAGTTTAATGTTGATGCTTCCATTATTGGGAAACCTGGATCAGCAGGGACCAGTGGGGTGCTAAGTAATGATAGAGGAACAGTTTTGGCTATGTTCTCTAGGTCTGTAGGGGTAATGGATTCAAATGAGGCTGAGATAAGAGTTATATAGGAAGCTTTTGAGATAATCCAATCGAAACAGCTGTCAGCAATCAATTTGGAGATAGAAAGTGACTCAACGACTACAGTTGCGTGGTGCAAGAATAGCAAGAAAAGACATTGGCGTCTGAACTCCATTTTATTCTGATTGATAGGATTGTGAGAAAGTTGAAAGGATATAGGATTGTACACAAGGGTCGTTCAGCCAATTATTTTTCGGACGCTCTGGCTCGACAAGGCGTTCATAGAGAGAGATTTTATGGCATGGCTTAATGACTAAGAGTCACTACGGGCTGGTTGATTACTGGAAAAAATGGTAACTCTTTATTATTGACGTTTGTTCTTTTTGGCAGGTACAGGTGCAAAATTTGAGGCTGGTGGGATTTTTTTGGTTTTTGGACCAAGTTAATTTTTGGGGACAATGGAGCTTGTTTGTTTTTTGCAAGTTGGTAATTACTTTCTAGGTTTTTTTTCATATTGTTCTTTTTTGGGGATGGTAGGGAATGATGCATATTTTCTGCATGTCGGGTAAAACATTACAGGCTTTTTTCTCATATTGGACTTGGTCTTCGTGTTAACAAATTTCTTTCATAGAGGGTTTTGTGGGGTCAACTCTATTATTGGCTTGAGGGTAGATATAATAGGGTTTGAGTCATCAGTGTATTTCGAGTGACTATTTCCACGGAGATGGACGATGAGTATATCGAGAAGGAATATTGTAGAGCTTTATTAACGATTGTTTCTTTTTGCAGGATTAAGTGAAATAAGTGTGTGTTTCTGGGAAATTTGACATTTTGTTCAAGTAAATTCAGTGAGTATTTTTAAGTATGAACTACCTATTGATCAAGTGCACTTTGGGGAACTTGGGATCTTGTAAGTTTTTTGCAAGATTGGGTAAGAACGTCCTAGGTATTTTTCACATCACATGATTTTTTGGGGAAAGATGGATGAAGCATACTTTTTGCTTGACGGGTAGAATATTAAAGGTTTTCTTTCTATTATTGTACTTGGTCGTAGTTATAAATCATCTTGGTGGGTTTTCGGGATACAAAGCTTTTGTCAGGCTAATGGGGTTGATTTAGATATAGGTTGAGTTTGTTATGGTTGGTGATATGATTGTATATGTTTGTCTCGAATCAGATGCTGTAAAAATGTTAGTTTTGTTCGGATATTATGGTTATGGTCACTGTGATTCCCTCAATGCTTTGGTTAACAAATGACTGGATCAGTTTTGATTTTTCTTTTTGATGATCATTATGGATTACTTTATTTATTGTGGATGCAAACAGGTTTCAATAATTTTAACAGGTTCATCAAAAGAATGGACTTGGATAACTTGCGAGACTTAGGTTGGTGTCAATTCTGGCATTTTTGTGTTGCGGTTTCTCAGGACCTGGGAATCAGTTCGACTTGCTTGTTTTGTTTTTACCAGTATTATGATTCTTTGTAATAAAGAGGAATTTGTGGTAGCTTTCATGTATCACAGGGTTACATTTAGGGATGCAAGCTATTTTGAGTTTGAAGGGTTTTTACTTAGGGAATTTCATGGTAAAATAGGTTTCAGGTTTATGTTTGAAGGGTAGACTATTTGCAGGAAATTTGGATCGTTTGGGTTGATTCGTACTCTATGTTTTTTTTCTCTCTCAATAAAATATTACATTGTTGTTCAAAAAAAAAATCCTCTTGAAATAAAATGAGGGTTTGAAAAAAACCTCGAAAAAGAAATGGAGTCGCCACCAATCTTTTTTGGATAGGTGTGATCGGCCACCTATTAAAACCGATTTTGTAAAACATTTTAAAATTAATTAAAACATTTTTTTAAAACCAATTTCGAAGTCTGCGCTTTTAACTAGAGAAAACAAAAAGCGGGTTCGAGAGTCGGTTACGTGCGCGGAAGGATTAGCACTCCCACAACGTCCGTATAAAATGGTACCTTATTAATCATGTGTTATCTCAAGTCTCGGTAAAATTCGATTTTTGAAATTAGCATTTTAAAATAATTCTCAATTTAAAGAAAAATAATCTCATTTTAGTCGAAAATGATTCAGAATTTATTAACTTAAAATTTTCCTATATTCCCAGGCAAACCCGGCAAAACATAGAAATTTTTATTTATTTAGAAAATCTCCAAAATCGCTCTCATTTTTTGAAAGAAAGATATTCCGTTGTTAATGATAATTAATGATATCTTCCCCAGCAAACCCGGCAGAGAACTCATGAATTATTTTAACTCGAGAATATCTTTATTTTAAAAAGCATGATCTTTATTATATTAGAAAACATTTTTTTTTAAAAAAAAAAGGTTACGAATATGCAAATTATTACTAATAACATGGCAAAAGAATGAATAACATAGCATATGGATTGATGACATGACATGCTTGACATGGCAAAATCTAGATGACATGGCATAATCTAAATGTCATAGCAAAAGAAATAATGACATGGTAAGAAACATAAAATAACATTTGTCGCAACCTAAAAAATAACAAGTCTCATCGCGAGACATTACTCGTTAAGTGTGACATTAGGGAAAATAGAGGAAAAGGCGACTTAATTCCTCTTGAAACAAAATGAGGGTTTGAAAACAACCTGAAATTGAGTCATGATAACTCTAGGAAATATAGTTATTTTGCCACCTTTTATGCATTTAAATCGGCTAAGTCTTTGTGGCTTTCATTAGGATTTGATTAGTTTTAGATGTTTTTATTTTTATTTTAATTATCCATTTTATGTTTGAAATAGTTATTTAGTTGTTATTTATGTGTTTTTATAGGTCCAAGGTGATCTGGAGCTTCGAGGTGCAAAACGATGAAAAACAATGCATTCCAATGAGTAGGCAGATTCGACCTCCGGAGCTTATTTCAAGAAAAACTTGATCTTAAATACTTCAATTGAGAAAATTCTCTCTTGAATTTTGAAGCTGACTTCCATACCTTTCCAACGGTATAAGGCGTATCAAAATCGGACGAGATTTGCCCAGTCAAAACAACTGACGAAGTTTGAGAAGACGACAGAGGCGAAGTGCAGCAAAACGAGAAGGCTGACTCTCCAATTCGAGAGTCAGTGCTGCATCACTGGTAAACCAGTGCTGCAGTGCCGGGGGGTTATGAACAGTACAAGAAAAACGTAAAAAAAATGCAAAACTTACCTGTTTTGCTTGGGAGCGAAATTTCGGACTCTAAGAGGCCTTGGACACTTTAAATAGGATTCTTTCAGGTTAGAATAAAGAGGATTAGATACCTAGAAACCTAATTCTCTCTCAAGAAGATAGTTGTCATCAAATTCTCTCTCAAGAAGATTGAAGATTTGAAGATTCAAGATTCAAGAACCGACAAATCTTAGTTTTCTCTTTTCTCTTCTTTATTTTTCTTGTGTTGTTGATGATGGTGAAACTATTTGATTATTTGTTTTCATTAATTATCATGAACTAATTTTTTTTACTAGGATTTTGACTCAACTCATAGTCTGAATTTACTTTCTCTCTCTCTAGCTTGATTTAATGGTTTGTTGAGTTGTTTGTTCAATCTTGTTCTTAATGCTTCTAGTTGATTGGCCACCAATTAGATTGATTTATTAACCTAAATACAACTTGGAAAAGGGAGTTTAGTGTTAGACATGGATTGAATGAAACATGTTTCATATTCATTTATTAGGATGAATTAATCTGCAGATAGGGTAGAAATATACTTACTTGTCATGTGTAACCATTGTCAAATCCTAAGCTTAATAAGTTCTTCTTTAATTCAATTATCATAGACATATAGTTAATTGGTTAGGAGGAATATTTTTATAAGACCATCGACAGATGCTTATAAATAGATTAGAACTCTAGGTTAACAACTTAGGATCATTAATCAAGTGAAGAGGTAGAAAGAGATTTAAGCGAAGTATTGATGGAAGAGATTTAAGCGAAGTGTAATCCTAGGCTTTCATAATTAATTGAATTCATCCTTTTTAATTTACTTGCTTTCAGTATTAGTTTCTTTTAATTTTAGTTTTTAATTACCATCTTTAATTAGTTGTTTAGATAAGATTGGGTGTGTGAATTTTAGTACTTAGCAAAATTAATAGCAATTCCTCATGGGTACGATACTCTACTTTTCATTATATTACTTGTTAATGATACGTGCACTTGCGTGGTTAAATCCGACAACAAGTTTTTGGCGCTGTTTTCGGGGACTTGTTTTACTATTTTTGTTAATATTAATACCAAGCAACCTTAGTCTTAATTTAAACTTTTTTTTTCAGGTTTGTTGATTTGGATGCACTATGTGGGATTATAAACGGGATGCAATCAATGCTTTATCTGCATAGATGGCTGCTTTGTCCAAGAAATTTGACACTTTGTGTGTACCTTCTTTCCAAAGCCCGTTTGAAATTTGTGAATTCTGTGGGGGTGGACATCATAGTGATTGGTGCCCAACTTATGCTGAATCAATGCAATATATTGGAAACTACAATATGCAGTAGAATAATCTTTATTCCAACAACTACAATCCAGGTTGAGGAGATCACCCAAATTCTTCTTGGAACAACAATCAATGGTCCTCCTATTCCGAAAATCAAGCATATTCTCCTGGGTTTCCATTGCAACCTCAAGCACCTGTCCCAGAAAATAAGACGATATTGGAAGAGGCATTCATGTATTACATGGCAAGAACCGAAGCTATGATTCAGGCGACCAATCAAAGTCAAGAAGCATTACTTCAAAGCCAAGCACCTACTCCAGAAAATAAGCCATCATTGGAAGAGATGATGTTGCAAAATATGGCGGAAAACAATGCATCAATCAAAAATCTTGAGGTACAAATAAGCCAGCTTGTTACCGCCATTAACAACCAACCTCAAGAAACTCTTCCATGTGATACTGAAACTAACTCCAGATTAGGTGAAGACGAGCATTGCAATGAAATCACACTCAATAGTGAACAAGAGATAGATGAGGATAGCAAAAAGCCTGAATTGCCAACCGAGTTTATTGAAGAAGAATTTGAAAAAGTTCAAGAAGAATGGATCCAGTGTGACCCACCACCACAGCCTGTTCCCTAATGTATCCAATAGCCAAAGCTAATCGATGGGATAGATAGTGCTAACAACGAGGAATTCATAGAGATTTATCCCATTGATCCATTTAAGGCATTAATAAATTCTACCACTGAAAGGGATGAATTTTGCTTTCAAGCCTGCAAGACTGCTAAACTGTTCAAAGAAGAAAGAAACACATGGCATGAAATGAAAAGCATCAAGTGGTTGGATACAGGATGATGAACAATGAGATAGTCAAGTCGATAACTATAAATCAAGCGCTTCTTGGGAGGCAACCCAAGTTCTAAATTTTTTTCTTTTCTTTAATTTTGAATTTTCATTTTTTTTAGGATATTATTATTAATTTCTTTTTACTTTGTTTTCTTTTGTAGTAGTCACTCTCCCAACTTGGACAAGCATAATGAGGTCTAAGAGGAAAACAAAAGCTTCTCCTGCGTTGCTTTCAACGATAGGGGAGTTTTCTTATTCTTACTCTTTTTATTTCTAAACATTGAGGACAATGTTTGTTTTAAGTTTGGGGGTGTGTCTTTAGATATATTTTAGTTTATGTGATTGTTTAATTTTATTATTAGGAGTCTAAAAAAATGTTTTTTGCTTGAGATATGATGCACTTATTATGATAGAATAGTTATCCAATGATGAATATTAGTCATTGATTTATCTTGATTTTTGGGAAAACATAAGCATGAGAAGAATTTGTGTTAAATTCTTTTGTTAGTTTCATGTTAGGATGTGATTTTCAACAAATTGAGCACTTGATCTCTTACTTAGATTTCCATTGCTTATTTAAAGATTGCTTATGTTAATGTGAATTGCAATTATGTCTAGAACTTAGAATTTGTTTGATTCTCTCTCAAGGCGAAATCCTAGACAACATTAAGTTGAGGAAGTGATTTAGGTCATCTTTGGATCGTTTGAGCCTTTCAAGCTTACCTTTATATATGATTATCCTTAGTCTACCTCTTTGTGCCTATTGATATATCTTTTTTATTTGATTGCCATATTTTTTTAGTCTAGCCAAATAAGAAAAACCATGATTAACCCTCACTACATAGGCATGTGAAGAATTATGAGCCATGTCGAAATTAGGTGAAGCGATGATATATAAAAATAAAAAGTTTATGGTTCTTCGAAAATGAAGAATAAAAAAATGAATAAAGTGGTGAAGCAAAAAAGAAAATGCATTCAAAGAAGAATAGAGAATGTAATTTGAGAAAAAAGCTGACTTTCAAAAATCCTAAAAAAAAATATGTAAAATGTCTATGGGTGAATTTAACAGAAAATATATCTTTATCCTACCTTGACCCTAGCCTTACATTACAAGCTTAATAAAGACCTACTTGATCCTTGACGAAGTGTTAGTCTACATTAGTGGAGAGATAGATGAAAAGCAAACATATTAGAATCTAGTACTAATATGTATTTTTGCATTGGCATAAACTTATTTAGATTGCATGTGATGATTTGCAAAGATATTATATACACACAAACACACTGAAAATCATTCAAGTATGAAGTTTACGATTGAATTGAATCATAGATTTGGATTATGTTTATGTTCTACTTTGAATCAGGATTTTGAGGTAACTTTTGAGGAAACTTAAGAAATCATTGTTTGAGTGCATTTATCTTGAGTGGTGTTTTTTGTCAGGTTATTTAGTTAGTTAGTTTGTTTTGTTTTGTTTTGCTCGAGGACTAGCAAAATATTAAGTTTGGGGGTGTGATAACTCTAGGAAATATAGTTATTTTGTCACCTTTTATGCATTTAAATTGGCTAAGTCTTTGTGGCTTTTATTAGGATTTGATTAGTTTTAGATGTTTTTATATTTATTTTAATTATCCATTTTATGTTTGAAATAGTTATTTAGTTGTTATTTATGTGTTTAAAGGTCCAAGGTGATCTGGAGCTTCGAGGTGCAAAATGATGAAAAAAGGTGCATTCCAATGAGCAGGCAGATTCGACCTCTGGAGCTTCTTTCAATAAAAACTTGATCTTAAAAACTTCAATTGAGAAAACGCCCTCTTGACTTTTGAATCTGACTTCCATACCTTTCCAACGGTATAAGGGGCGTCAAAATCGGACAAGAATTGCCCAGTCAAAACAGCTGACGAAGTTTGAGAAGATGACAGAGGCGAAGCGCAGCAAAATGAGAAGGCTGGCCTGTTTTGCTTGGGAGCGAAGTTTCGGACTCCAGGAGGCCTTGGACACTTTAAATAGGACTCTTTTAGGTTAGAATAAAGAGGATTAGATACCTAGAAACCTAATTCTCTCTCAAGAAGATAGTTGTCATCAAATTCTCTCTCAAGAAGATTGAAAATTTGAAGATTGAAGATTCAAAGAACCGATAACTCTTAGTTTTCTATTTTCTCTTCTTTATTTTTCTTGTGTTGTTGATGATGGTGAAACTATTTGATTATTTGTTTTCATTAATTATGATGAGCTAATTTTCTTTTACTAGAATTTCAACTCAACACATAGTTTGAATTTACTTTCTCTCTCTAGCTTGATTTAATGGTTTGTTGAGTAGTTTGTTCAATCTTGTTCTTAATGCTTCTAGTTGATTGGCCACCAATTAGATTGATTTTTTAATCTAAATACAACTTGCAAAAGACAGTTCAGTGTTAGACATGGATTGAATGACACATGTTTCATATTCATTTATTAGGATGAATTGATCTGCAGGTAGGGTAGAAATATACTTACTTGCCATGTGTAACCATTGTTAGAGCCTAAGCTTAATGAGTTCTTCTTTAATTCAATTATCATAGACATATAGTTAATTGGTTAGGAGGAATATTTTTATAAGACCATCGACAGATGCTTATAAATAGATTAGAACTCTAGGTTAACAACTTAGGATCATTAATCTAGTGAAGAGGTAGAGAGAGATTTAAGCGAAGTATTGAGGGAAGTTGTAATCTTAGGCTTTCATAATTAATTGAATTCATCTTTTTTAATTTACTTGCTTTCAGTGTTAGTTTCTTTTAATTTTAGTTTTTAATTACCATCTTTAATTAGTTGTTTAGATAAGATTGAGTGTGTGAATTTTAGTACTTAGCAAAATTAATAGCAATTCCTCGTGGGTACGATACTCTATTTTTCATTATATTACTTGTTAACGATACGTGCACTTGTGTGGTTAAATCCGACAACAAGTCCCCACCAATCTTTTTTGGCTAGTTGTGATCGGCCACATATTAAAACCGGTTTTGTAAAATATTTTAAAATTAATTAAAATATTTTTTTAAAGCCAATTTCAAAGTCTGCGTTTTTAAACCAGAGAAATCAAAGACGCGGGTTCGGGAGTCGGTTACGTGCGGGGAAGGATTAGCACCCCCACAACGCCCGTATAAAAAGGTACCTTATTAATCATGTGTTATCTCAAGTCTCGGTAAAAAGTTGGTTTTAAAGTTGGCATTTCAAAAAATTTCCCAGTTTAAAGAAAAATAATTCCATTTTTAATTGAAAATGATCCGAAATTTATTAATTCAAAATTTTCTTATATTCCCCGACAAGCTCGGCAAAATATAGAAATTTTATTTTTTTTGAAAATTTTTCGAATCATTCTCATTTTTAAAAAAGATATTCCGTTATTAATGATAATTGATGATATCCTCCACGGCAACCCGGAGGAGTACTCATGAATTATTTTAACTCAGGAATAACTTTATTTTATTAAAATCATTATCCTTTTTTAAAATCATTATCCTATTTTATTAAAATTAATTAAAATATTTTTTTAAAGCCAATTTCAAAGTCTGCGTTTTTAAACCAGAGAAATCAAAGACGCGGGTTCGGGAGTCGGTTACGTGCGGGGAAGGATTAGCACCCCCACAACGCCCGTATAAAAAGGTACCTTATTAATCATGTGTTATCTCAAGTCTCGGTAAAAAGTTGGTTTTAAAGTTGGCATTTCAAAAAATTTCCCAGTTTAAAGAAAAATAATTCCATTTTTAATTGAAAATGATCCGAAATTTATTAATTCAAAATTTTCCTATATTCCCCGACAAGCTCGGCAAAATATAGAAACTTTATTTTTTTTGAAAATTTTTCGAATCATTCTCATTTTTAAAAAAGATATTCCGTTATTAATGATAATTGATGATATCCTCCACGGCAACCCGGAGGAGTACTCATGAATTATTTTAACTCAGGAATAACTTTATTTTATTAAAATCATTATCCTTTTTTAAAATATTTTTTAAAAAGATGAATATGAAAATGTATGACATAGTAAAAATGACATTGCAAAAATCTAGCTGACATAGTATAATCTAAATAACATGGCAAAATCTAAGTGACATAGTATATTCTAAATGACATGGCATAATTTAAATGACATTGAAATATAATTAATAACATGAAATGATATGAAACATAAAATAATATTATCATGAAATATGCATGTGAATGAAAACAATGCATGAAAATAATAAATCCTAAATGATATGACAAAATAAATAATGATTAAGCAAGGAGCATAGAATAACCTAAAATATTCACAACCATATAACAATCAATATAATATCATGCAATATAGATCCAAACAATAACATTACCATAGAAATATTCATATCAAAATTCAATATACCATAGAATATGCATGAACATGGAAAATGCAATGCATGAGAGTGTATTTTTTTCTTTAAATAAGGAAATTCGTATATCTAAAAAGATATTTTGTGATTGGATTTTTCTAAATCAAATCAAATTTTTCTAAATCAAAAGTATTTTGTGATTGGATTGAAAGCAATTTTGAAAATTTTGGATGAAAATGACACTATGGCCGAAACCCTCCTTGAAAAGGCTCTATTTACCTAACCTTGAAAACCCGGGTTGACCTCTTTTTGTCGCAACCTAAAAAAATAACAAGTCTCATCGCAAGATTTTATTATTCGTTAAGTGTGACATTAAAAAAAAACGAGAAAAAGTCGACATAATTTCTCAAGAAAAATGATGGTTTTGAAAATGACCTTGAAAAAGACTTGGAATCGCCACCAATCTTTTTTAGCTAAATGTGATCAGCCACCTATTAAAACCGGTTTTATAAAATATTTTAAAATTAATTAAAACATTTTTAAAACCAATTTCAAGTCTGCGTTTTAAAACTAGAGAAATCAAAGAAACGAGTTCGGGACTCGGTTACGTGTAGCGAAGGATTAGCACCCCCACAACGCCCGTATAAAACGGTACCTTATTAATCATGTGTTATCTCAAGTCTCGGTAAAAAGTTGGATTTAAATTTAGCATTTCAAGTTAATTCCCAATTTAAAGAAAAATAATTCCATTTTTAATTAAAAATGATTCGGGATTCATAAATTCAAAATTTTCCTATATTCCCCAACAAACGTGGCAAAATATAGAAATTTTTATTAGTTTGAAAAAACCTTCCGAATCATTCTCATTTTAAAGAAGATATTCCGTTATTAATGATAATTGATGATATCCTCCCCTGCAAACCCGGCAGAGAACTCATGAATTATTTTAACTCGGGAATATCTTTATTTTATTGAAAATCATTACCTTTTTGAAAACATTTTAAAAAATATATATTAATATGAATATGTATGACATAAATAAAATGACATAGCAAAATCTAAATAATATAATGCAACCTAAATGATATGATATAATTTAAATGTCTTAACATATTCTAAATGAAATGAAATATCCTAAGTTATATGATATATTCTAAATGAAATGAAATGACCTATGTGACATAATATATTCTATATGAAATGTAATATCCTAAGTCATATGATATATTCTAAATGAAATAAAATATCCTAAATGACATAATATATATCCTAAATGAAATGAAATGACCTAGGTAACATAATATATTCTACATGAAATGACCTAGGTAACATAATATATTCTATATGAGATGAAATAATTTAAATGACATGGCAAATATGAATGATATCGCATATAATTTAAATGACATGAAATATAAAATAATGCTATCATATAATATGCATGAAAATAAAAATGAAAATAATAATGCATGAACATAGTATATACTAAATAATATGACAAAAATAACTAAATAAAAAGCATGGGTATCATGAAATATTCAAAACCATATAATAAACAATGTAACATCAAAAAATATAAATCAAAATAATAACAATACCATAGGAATTATCATAGCAAAAATCACATATATAAAATGCATGAATATGGAAAATGCAATGCATGAAAATGTATTTTTTCCTTTAATTAAAGAAATCCGTATATCTAAAAGGATATCCGGCTACCTTAGGAAAATATGTCAAATTAAATATTCTAAAACCAAAATACTTTGTGATTGTTTGAAAACAATTTTGAAAAGCTTAGATTAAAAATAAAAACTTAGCTAAACCCTTTTTTAAATGGCTCTAATTTTCTAAGTTTAAAATCCCGGACTTGACCACCCTTAACCCGAGACTTAAAAAATCATTTTTAGAGTTTAAAAAGGCTTAGAAACTACCCTAAGTCAGTAGCTAAACTTCCTAATCAGCCCCCTCTAAGTAACTTAACCAAAACAGAAAAATATTTTCCTTTAAATTCAATTCTGACTCCACTGTCCAGGTTTAAGCCACAATTTTTTACCCTATTTTTAAAAATTCAAAACAATCTAAAACAAATACTGTAGACTCAGGACATGTAAAACTATACGGGAAAAAATTTTCTTAATTTTCTGATTAAATATAACTGCCCAAAAAAAATCGGGAAAGTACGAGTACTGGGTGAAAAAACTGTTTTGCCAAAACACATTTTTTGCCTTTGATAAAATCATTTAAAAATCAAAGTAAAAATATTTAAGACTCACAAAATGTCTCACAAACAATAGCTAGGACTTTTGAAAAGTTAGACAAAAATTGGCTAAGTAAAAAAAATCACAAAGGTAGAATAATCAATTTGACAACTCTTTAATTTTCCACAAGTGTACTCAAGAGAGCATGACTTTGAACCATTAATTGGCCTAAGTCATTAGTCAAGTGGCATGGACATTAAATGTATGAAAAAATACAGAAAATATGATGCATGAAATGCATGAGTTTAAACTTAAATGTCATGAAAAATGCATGGCATCAATAAAATGACCTAGACCTAAATGAACTTGCATGGCATTTAATGCAACCTAGGTCTAAAATGCATGGACATACATGGCAAAATAAACCAAACATAACATCTAAAATATGCATGGCAATAACACAAACACAAGGCATGCTTAAACCAAATACTCAACCAAATGTCATGAGAATGCAAACCTATCATCTAACATAACAAAAATGCACACACAAAGCAAAATACTGTGAGATGGCCGAATGGCCTCATGTCTAAATAAGCAAGGCATTTTCACAAACACTTGATATACTTAAACTAAATACTCAATAAAATGTCATGCAAATGCAAACCTATCAACTAACATAGCAAAAATGCACACACAAAGCAAAATCAATGGGATGGCCGAATGGCCTCAAGTTCCAAGTAAGCTTGGCATTTTCACAAACACTTGATATACTAACATACTCAACTAAAATATGACACTCAAATCATGCAAATATAAAGTAGATGTTTTAAAACTAACAAGCATTTTCACAAACACATGGATTACAAAATATAAAACATCAACAAATTTAACATTATGAAAACAGAAAATTAAAAATGCAATAACATGATAATAGACTTATAAATGGCAACAAACAAGCAACCAAATCAAAACAAGCTTCAAGTATATGTAGTAGAAGAAGATTTAAAGCATCAAGACTAAAAAAATAACAAAAATAACATGACAAATAAGCAAAACAGCAAGACCAAAAAAATGGGCCATTCGGCCAAGACAAGAAATCAAGAGAAAAAAATGCAACTTTTTTAAGAAAAGATGAAGAAAGAACTTAAAAAGAACATTAAAAAACACTTATTTAAAAAGAAAAATCGAAAGAAAACTCACCAAAATAATAATCAAAATAGAAAAAACAAGAACGAAAAATCAAGAAAGTGCAAGAGTTGGTGCTAAAAGCAAGCTCTAGAAGCTATCTTTCAAGCTTTTTCTCTTCAAACTTTCTTTTCTTTTCTAAACTTTTCTTTTTGCTTTGCAACCAAAGAGAGAAAACTCAGCCAAACAAGAGAGAAATATGAAAAATGAGAGTGCTGAAAATGAAAGAGACCCCTTCCCTTTAGGCTGGCCGAAACCTCCCTCTCTCCTAACTAGGATGTTGTCATTTTTACTCCAACCAATTTCCATCCAAGGGCCATTAATCTAAGATGTTTAAAACATGAAATTATCACCCTTAGATTAGGCCATCAGCTGTCCATAATTATAGCTATTCAAGAATTATGTTGACACTCTCCCTCTTCATGCATTGGCCAATGTGGCTTATTTGCAAAGGCTTGATCAAAAAATCACTAACTAACTCTTCATTTTTGGCCTTTTGATTGAAAAATCAGAAACTCCTTTCCATCTATGGGCCTTGGACGGCCAGCACTCTCTCTTCTAGCCCAAATCTGATTTTTTTGAAAGGCAAGATAAGCCCTTTTCGTTTTCTTGGGTAAAATGACCTTTTTGCCCCCCGGATGCAAATAAATGGAAAACAGACTCCAAATTCAAATTTTATTTTTTCAATACTTTCAAAATAATAAAAAATTGAATTCTGGAAGTTTTCAAAAATTTTCGAGTTTGTTTGCTATTTATTTTGATTTTTTCTTCCAAAATTGCCCTTTTATGTCCCCATATTTTACCATTTTTTAAACGAGCTCCAAATCAAGATTTTTCTTCACCAATCTCTTCCAAATAATTTAAAAGTGTGATCTAGAAGTTTTCATAATTTTTGGAACTCATTTGGTATTTTTTCGGGATTTATCTGCTTGAATTACTACATAGAAGGCCCGAGATTTGGCCATTTTGCAAACGAACTCCGAATCAAGATTTTATTTCGGCAATATCTTCCAAATAATTTAAAAATGAGATTTGAAAATTTTCAGAATTTTTGGAGTTCATTTGTTATTTTTTCGGGATTTATCTTCTTGAATTACTACATAAGAGACCCGAATTTGGCCATTTTGCAAACGAACTCCGAATCAAGATTTTATTTCGCCAATCTCTTTCAAATTTTTTAAAAATGAGATTTGCAAATTTTTAGAAGATTTGGAGTTCATTTTCTATTTTTTCGGGATTTATCTTCTTGAATTATTGCATAAGAGACCTGGGATTTGGCCATTTTGCAAACGAACTCCGAATCAAGATTTTCTTTCGCCAATCTCTTTCAAATAATTTAAAAATGAGATTTGCAATTTTTTAGAAGATTTGGAGTTCATTTTCTATTTTTTCGGGATTTATCTTCTTGAATTATTGTATAGGAAACCCGGGATTTGGCCATTTTGCAAACGAACTCCGAATTAAGATTTTCTTTCACCAATCTCTTCCAAATGATTTAAGAATGAGATTTTCAAATTTTCAAAATTTTTAGAGTTCATTTGCTATTTTTCCCAAATTTTCCAATTTTGCCCTTTTGCCTTCGAAACCCGGTTTTGCTCAAAACAAGTCCGATTTTCAGATTTTCTTCAAACTGAGCCTTGGGCTATCCTTTTTAATCACTCCTCCTCCATTAGGGGCTTTGGTCTTACCAAGTCGGGCCATTTTTGTAATTCTTCCCAATTTCAACGAAATCCACCAAAAACCCTAATTCTCGGTTTTCTACCGGATTGACTTTTCTTTCAGTTTTTCTTTCAACTAGCTTCTCCATTACCCGTAGTCAGTGATTTTCTTTCATTTGGAACCTTCAATTTCGACCAATTTGATCGTTTAAGCACTTTTTCCCAAATTTCTCGGATTAGGGTTTCCTTTCTACTGAATCTCCATAACCCAACTTTCGAACTCCATATCTTTCAATGTAGACCTTAGATTATCAAAATTCTTTCGCCATTTTTCAGTTGAACTTCAAATCTTGATTTTCAACGTAGGTTGACTTTTTTAGTAGTTGACTTTTCGGGGTTGACTTTTTGGGGTTGACTTTTTTAAAGTTTGACTTTTTATGCTCGCCCTCTTAAACTAAGTCTCGGAGTATCACTTGCAGGAATAAAAAAGTCTTTTTACATTCTGAAACATCAATTTAGGAAGAAAACATATCTGTTTTAGTGGTCCGGACAAAATTAGGTGTCTACACCCTTGACCCGATACTCAAGCATGAAAATATGCATGGCACACAAAGAATATTTGTGTGCCATGCATATTTTGTATTTGTGTGCATATGCATGGCACACCTAGACAAAGCATGAATGAAAGCATGATATTCAATACTCAAAATGAAGATGCAAATACACAAGGCAAATTGTAGTAGTAGCCGAATAGACACTAAGCATATGTAAATAAATGTAGCAAGGCAATAACACAAACATATGGCATGGCAAATCAAATACACTATATCATGGCTTAAAGATGCAAAGAATGAATGAAAGCATGGCAACTAAACAAGATGAAAATGCAAATACACAAGGCAAACAAGATGGTAGAAACCGAATAGACACTAAATAAAATGTGAGATCCTAACAAGGCAATAATACAAACACATGGCATAGTAAATATGCAAGACATGAATGGAAACATGTTGGATAAATAATCATGATGAAAATGCAAAGATATAGCTAGGCAAATACACAAACACATGGTATGGCAATAACACAAAGCATGAACAACTTGATATAGTAAAAACAGATAATTAAAGTTAGTAAATAAAGCAAGCATACATGAAAATAAATGATAAAATAGCAAAATAAGAACAAGTAAAGAAAGTTAAAAGCTTCATATCTTGATTATTTTAGAAAGATAAAACATCAAAACAAGCTAAAATACCACAACCAACATTGGAATAAAATCAAACACAACACAAGCACACTAAATGGAGCATTCGGCTAATATGAAAAAAAGGGTGAAAATTTTGTTTTTTGATTTTTTCATGAGAAGAGACTTTCTGCATTTTAAAACATCATTAGGAAGAAAATTACCTGATTTAGGGGTCCGGACAAAATTAGGTGTCTACAACATTATCATAAAATATGCATGAAAATGAAAAAGGTAATGCATGAATATAGCAAAACCTAGATGATATGGCAAAATAATTAATGACATAGCAAGAAGCATAAAATAACCTAGAATATCCACAATCACATAATAACCATGACAACACCATGAAACCTAAATCAAAGCAATTACATTACTATGGAATATTCATACATATAATTTAAATGACTAAGATAGCAAAATTAAATATCATGGAATATGCATGAACATGGAAAATGCAATGCATGAAAGTGTACTTCTTCCTTTAAGTAAGGACATACGTATACCTAAAAAGATATCCGACTACCATAAGAAAAAACTTAAATCAAATTTTCTAAATCAAAATACTTTGTGATTGGATTAAAAACAATTTGAAAAATTTTGGATGAAAACGGCACCATGGCCGAACCCCCTTTAAAAGGCTCTATTTTCCTAACTTGGAAACCCGGGTTGACCACCCTTGACCCGAATTTTATAAAATCAAATTTTATGATTGAAATAGCATGGAAATTAACCAAATTCAGTATCCAAAGTCCTAAGTCAGCCCCTCTAATTATTCTAACCAAAACAGAAAAATATATTTTCTTTAAGAATAAATCTGACTCTCACAGGTAGTTTTGAAAACAGATTTTTTTACCTTTTTAGAAAATTTCAAAAAAATCTCAAAAACTTATGGGAGACCTATAACATGTTGATATACATGGAAACAAATCAGCTTAATTTTTGGAGTATGGATACTATGACCGAATTAACCAAAATAGAAAGTTACCAATTCTAAAAAACAACTTTGACTCTCATAGGGAGTCTTTAAAACCTATTTTTTTCCCTTCTAAACAATTTCAACAAATTCTGAAAAAAATTAGGGAAAATCTAGGACATGTCGACCTTTATGAGAAAAAATCAGCTTAGTTTTTGGAGCTAGGATACTATGACCGAACCTTTCCAAAATCAAAACAGTAAGTTAAAAACTGGTTTGCAAAAATCAATTTTTCCAACCATGATAAGTAAATCTAAAAATCATGAAAAAAATGTCATGGTATTCCTTAAATGACTACTGGGTGTAGTTAAAAAATCAATTTATTTTGACCAAGGATGAGTAGTAAAAAAAATCACAAAGTCATAATACCCAATTTATACTATTAATTTTCCACAAGCAAGCTCAAGAGAGCTTGGCTTTGAGCCATCGATTGGCCTAAGTCAAAAATCAAGTGGAGAATATATAAATGCATGAAATGATCAGCAAGATGAATGCATGGCACATGCATGACCTAATGCCTAAATGTCATGGGATAATAAGATGACCTAATGCCTAAATGATATGGAAAATGTCATGGGATAATAAGAGGACCTAATGCCTAAATGACATGGAAACTGTCATGACATAATGAAATGACCTAATGCCTAAATGACATGGAAAATGTCATGACATAATAGAATGACCTAATGCTTAAATGACATAGAAAATGCCATGGCATAATAAAATGACCTAATGCTTAAATGACATGGAAAATGTCCTGACATAATAAGATGACCTAAAGTTTAAATGACATGGAAAATGTCATGGCATAATAAGATGACCTAAAGTCTAAATGACATGGAAAATGTCATGGCATAGTAAGAGGACCTAAGGTCTAAATGACATGGAAAACGTCATGACATAATAAGATGACCTAAAGTCTAAGTGACATGGAAAATGTCATTGAATGATAAAATGACCTAATGTTTGAATAACATGAAAAATGAGCATGGAAACACTATGAAAGTATGATGGCCGAATTAAACATGATGAAAATGCACACACAAAAAAACATGGCAAGGCAAAAATACAAACACATGGCATGACAATAATGCAAAGCATGAATGACTTGATATGAACAATATAGTATGGCAAGAATACATATGAAAATTAATAATAATAACATAGAATTAAAGTAAGAAAATAAAGAAAATGAACTTAAAAATAAATAATAAAAACATAAAATTAAAATAAGTAAATAAAGAAAGTAGACATGAAAATAGATAATAAAAACAGAAAATTAAAGTAAGCAAATAAAGAAAATAGACATGAAAATAGAGGTGAGAACTAAACCATCAAAGAAAGCTATCCTACCACAACCAATGTAAGAATAAAACCAAACACAAGGTGAGCACAAAAATGGCCTATTTGGCCAAGGTAAAAGAAATGGTAAAAAAATGTTTTTGATAGTTTTTTTATGAAAAGAAAAGATGAAAACCTTAAAAGAAAACTTTCAAAACCTTTAATTACACCAGAAAAGGATTGGAAATCACATGGAAAAGAAAAAGAAACATGGAAAGGAAAGAAAAATGCAAGAGAGGAGTGCCAATGGCTACCTTCAAAGCTATCTTTCAAGCTTGCTTTCTCTTCAAAAAAAATTTCCTTTTCTCTAAGTTAGCTACTAGTAGCCTTTCCCTTTTAAAATGACCAACCTATTCAAAAATAAAAGACTCATCCCCCTTAGTAAAGGCTGGCCGAACCTCCCTAGCTGTCGCAACCTAAAAAATAACAAGTCTCATTGCGAGACATTACTCGTTAAGTGTGATATTGGGGGAAACAGAGGAAAAGACGACTTAATTCCTCTTGAAAAGACTACTCAATTCTGTTTTGGGAAGACAGATGGTTAAATGAGGTATTGCTGAAAGAGAAGTTCTCTAGAATATATGCTCTATCGAAGGTAAAAAAATGAAGTGATTAATAAGTTCGGATGGTGAGATGGGGACTGTTGGAGGTGGAGAATCACTTTGCGTAGAGACATTTTTGATTTGGAAATCACACAGTGGCAGACTTTGCACCACTTTCTTAGGGGTGTTCAGTTGGATGCAAATAGAGAAGACAGACTTATTTGGAAACCAACGTTGGATGGTCACTATAAATCGAAATTGTTCAGACAAGCAGTTGAAGAAAGTTTTTCAGATTAAGGAACTATTAATGTGTATAAATGGTGTGGTTTAATACCCCCAAAAGTGGAGATCTTTCTATGGACTATGTTTCGGAATAGACTGCCAGTTTATATGTATTTGTTTAGATGCAAAATTATAACTGATGAAAATCTTAAATGTCCTTTGTGTAAAAGCGATGTGAAAACAGTGGATCATCTGTTTGTGTGGTGCAGGTGTGTTTGGAGGATATGGATTCTTGTCTACGCATAATGGAGGATGAGTGTAGTGCAACCGAAGTCAATCATTGATTAGTTCTTACAATGGATGATTTTGCGGATGTATGGTTTATGATTTTGCGGATGTTATATGTACTATATGGCTATGGCGGAATGGTGTTGTGTTTAATGATAAGTCAATCAAAATCGATTCTTCGATTTTCATGATTAAAAGCAGATTAGCTTGGTGGTGCTGGGCTAAATGGCCAACCGACTTTCCGTCAATGAAAGATTTCATCCATAACCCCATTTCATATTTACTTCCTAAAACGAAAAACAAGACCAAATGCTCTATACATTAGACAACTCCTGACATATATTGGTGGAAGTTTAATGTTGATGCTTCCGTTATTGGGAAACCTAAACCAGCAGGGATCGGTGGGGTGCTAAGGAATGACAGAGGAATAGTTTTGGCTATATTCTCTAAGTCTGTGGGGGTGATGGATTCAAATGAGGCTGAGATGAGAGCTATAGAGGAAGCTTTTGAGATAATCCAATCGAAACAGCTGTCAGCAATCAATTTGGAGATAGAAAGTGACTCAACAACTGCACTTGCATGGTGCAAGAATAGCAAGATAAGACCTTGACGTCTCAACTCCATTTTTATTCTGATTGATAGGATTGTGAGAAAGTTGAAAGGATGTAGGATTGTACACAAGGGTCGTTCAGCCAATTATTTTGCGGACGCTTTGGCTCGACAAGGCATTCATAGAGAGACAGATTTTATGGCATGGCTTAATGACTAAGAGTCGCTATGGGCTGGTTTATTACTGGAATGAATGGTAACTATGAAGTTCTTTATTATTAACGTTTGTTCTTTTTGGCAGGAACAGGTGCAAAAATTGAGGTCGGTGGGATTTTTCGGTTTTTGGACCAAGTTAATTTTTTAGGGACAATGGGAGCTTGTATGTTTTTTGCAATTGGGTGATTACTTTCTAGGTTTTTTTCATATTGTTCTTTTTTGGGGATGGTAGGGAGTGATGCATATTTTCTGCATATCGGGTGGAATATTGCAGGCTTTTTTCTCATACTGTACTTGGTCTTCGTGTTAACAAATTTCTTTCGTAGAGGGTTTTGTGGGGGTCAAGTCTATTATTGGCTTGAGGGTAAACTATAACAGGGTTTGAGTCATTAGTGTATTTCGAGTGACTGTTTCCATGGAGATGGACGATGAGTATATCGAGAAGGAATATTGTAGAGCTTTATTAACGATTGTTTCTTTCTGCAGGATTAAGTGAAATAAGTGTGTTTTCTGGGAAATTTGACATTTTGTTCAAGTCAATTCAGTGAGTATGGTTAAGTATGAACTACCTACTGATCAAGTGCATTTTGGGGAACTTGAGATCTTGTAAGTTTTTTGCAAGATTGGGTAAGAACGCCCTAGGAATTTTTCACATCACATGTATTTTTTGGGGAAAGGTAGATGAAGCATACTTTTTGCTTGACGGGTAGGATATTAAAGGTTTCCTTTCTATTATTATACTTGGTCGTAGTTATCAAATCATCTTGGTGGGTTTTTGGGATACCAAGCTTTTGTCAGGCTAACGGGGTTGATTTAGATTAGGTTGAGTTTGTTATGGTTGGTGATATGATTGTCTATGTTTGTCTCGAATCAGATGCTGTGAAAATGTTAGTTTTGTTCAGATAGTATGGTTTTGGTCACTGTGATTCCTTCAATGATTTGGTTAACAAAGGACTGGATCAGTTTTGATTTTCTTTTTGATGATCATTACGGATTACTTTATTTATTGTGGATGCAAACAGGTTTCAATAATTTTAACTGGTTCATCAAAGGAAAGGACTTGGATAACTTGCGGGACTTAGGTTGGTGTCAATTCGAGCATTTCTGTGTTGCCGTTTCTCAGGAAAAAGTTGGGAATCAGTTCGACTGGCTTGTTTTGTTTTTACCAATATTATGGTTCTTTGTAATAAAGAGGAATTTGTGGAAGCTTTCATGTATCACAGGGTTATATTAGGGATGCAAGCTATTTTGAGTTTGAAGGGTTTTTACTTAGGGAATTTCATGGTAAAATAGGTTTCAGGTTTATGTTTGAAGGCTAGACTACTTGCAGGAAATTTTGATTGTTTGGGTTGATCCGTACTCTATGTTTTTTTTTTCTCTCTCAATAAAATATAACATTGCTATGCAAAAAAAAAAAAAAAATTCTCTTGAAATAAAATGAGGGTTTGAAAACAACCTCGAAAAAGAAATGGAGTCGCCACCAATCTTTTTTGGCTAGGTGTGATCAGCCACCTACTAAAACCAGTTTTGTAAAACATTTTAAAATTAATTAAAATATTTTTAAAAAGCAATTTCGAAGTCTGCGCTTTTAAACCAAAGAAAACAAAAGGCGAGTTCGGGAGTCGGTAACGTGCGAGGAAGGATTAGCACCCCCACAAAGCCCGTACAAAATGGTACCTTATTAATCATGTATTGTCTCGATAAAATTCAATTTTTGTAATTAGCATTTTAAAATAATTCTCAATTTAAAGAAAAATAATCTCATTTTAGTCGAAAATGATTCGGAATTTATTAACTTAAAATTTTCCTATATTCCCCGGCAAACCCGGCAAAACATAAGAAACTTTTTTTTATTTAGAAAATCTTTGAGTCACTCTCATTTTTGAAAGAAAGATATTCCGTTGTTAATGATAATTGATGATATCCTCCCCAGCAAACTCGGCAGAAAACTCATTAATTATTTTAACTCGGGAATATCCTTATTTTAAAAAGCATGATCTTTATTATACTAGAAAACATTTTAAAAAGAAGGTTTTTAATATGCAAATTATTACTAATGACATGGCAAAAGAATTTAATGACATAGCATACGGATTGATGACATGAAATACTTGACATGGCAAAATCTAGATGACACGGCATAATCTAAATGTCATAGCAAAAAAAATAATGACATGGTAAGAAACATAAAATAACATTATCATAGAATATGCATGAAAATGAAAAAGGTAATGCATGTACATAGCAAAACCTAGATGATATGGCAAAATAATTAATGACATAGCAAAAAACGTAAAATAACCTAGAATATCCACAATCACATAATAATCATGATAACACCATGAAATCTAAATCAAAGCAATGACATTACTATGGAATATTCATACATATATTTAAATTACTAAGATAGCAAAATTAAATATCATGGAATATGCATGAATATGAAAAATGCAATGCATGAAAGTGTACTTCTTGCTTTAAGTAAGGACATACGTATACCTAAAAAGATATCCGACTACCTTAGGAAGAAACTTAAATCAAATTTTCTAAATCAAAATACTTTGTGATTGGATTAAAAACAATTTGAAAATTTTTGGATGAAAACAGCACCATGGCCAAACCCCCCTTAAAAAGCTCTATTTTCCTAACTTTGAAAGCCGAGTTGACCACCCTTGACCCGACTTTTATAAAATCAAATTTTATGATTGAAATAGCATGGAAATTAACCAAAGTCAGTATCCAAATTCCTAAGATAGCCCCCTCTAATTATTCTAACCAAAACAGAAAAATATATTTTCTTTAAAAATAAATCTGACTCTCACAGGCAGTTTTGTAAACTAATTTTTTTACCCTTTTAGAAAATTTAAAAAAATATATTTAAAAAATCATGGGAGTCCTATAACATGTTGATCTACATGGAAAAAAATCAGCTTAATTTTTGGAGTCTGGATACTATGACCGAATTAACCAAAACAGAAAGTTACCAATTCTAAAAAACAACTCTAACTCTCACAGGCAGTCTTGAAAACCTATTTTTTTTCCTTCTAAAAAATTTCAAAAATTCTGAAAAAATTAGGGAAAATCAAGGACATGTCGACCTTTATGAGAAAAAATCATCTTAATTTTTGGAGCAAGGATACTATGACCAAAATTTACAAAAATCAAAACAATAAGTTAAAAACTGCTTTGCAAAAATCCATTTTTTCAACCATGATAAGTAAATCTAAAAATCATGAAATAAAATATCATGGTATTCCTTAAATGAATATTGGATGTAGTTAAAAAATAAATTTATTTTGACCAAGGATGAGTAGTGAAAAAAAATCACAAAGTCAGAATACCCAATTTATACTATTAATTTCCACAAGCATGCTCAATAGAGCTTGGCTTTGAGCCATTGATTGGCCTAAGTAAAAAATCAAGTGGAGAATGTATAAATGCATGAAATGATCAGCAAGATGAATGCATGGCACATGCATGACCTAATGCCTAAATGTCATGGGATAATAAGATGACCTAATGCCTAAATGATATGTAAAATGTCATGGGATAATAAGAGGACCTAATGCCTAAATGACATGGAAAATGTCATGACATGATGAAATGACCTAATGCCTAAATGACATGGAAAATGTCATGACATGATAAAATGACCTAATGCTTAAATGACATGAAAAATGTCATGCCATAATAAGATGACCTAAAGTCTAAATTACATGGAAAATGTCATGGCATAATAAGATGACCTAAAGTCTAAATGACATGGAAAATGTCATGGCATAGTAAGATGACCTAAGGTCTAAATAACATGAAAAATGTCATGGCATAATAAGATGACGTAAAGTCTAAATGACATGGAAAATGTCATGGAATGATAAAATGACCTAATGTTTGAATGACATGAAAAATGAGCATGGAAACACTATGAAAGTATGATGGCCGAATGAAACATGATGAAAATGCAAAAACATGGCAAGGCAAAAATACAAACACATGGCATGGCAATAATGCAAAGCATGAATGACTTGATATGAACAATATAGTATGGCAAGAATACACATGAAAATTAATAATAATAACATTGAATTAAAGTAAGCAAATAAAGAAAATAAACACAAAAATAAATAATAAAAATAGAAAATTAAAGTAAATAAATAAAGAAAGTAGATATGAAAATAGATAATAAAAATAGAAAATTAAAGTAAGCAAATAAAGAAAATAGACATGAAAATAGAGGTGAGAACTAAACCATCAAAGAAAGCTATCCTACCACAACCAATGTAAGAATAAAATCAAACACAAGGTGAGCACAAAAATGGCCTATTTGGCCAAGGTAAAAAAATGGTAAAAAAATATTTTTGATATTTTTTTGATGAAAAGAAAAGATGAAAACCTTAAAAGGAAACTTTCAAAACCTTTATTTGCACAAGAAAAGGATTGGAAATCTCATGGAAAAGAAAAAGAAACATGGAAAGGAAAGAAAAAAAAATGTAAGAGAGGGATGCCAATAGCTACCTTCAAAGCTATCTTTCAAGCTTGCTTTCTCTTTAAAAAATTTCTTTCCTTTTCTCTAAGTTAGCTACTACCCTTCCCATCTAAAATGACCAACCTAATAAAAAATAAAAGACCCCTCCCCCTTAGTAAAGGCTGGCAGAACCTCCCTTTAGTGAATAGATGCTGTCATCTTTTTTTTATCTAAGACATGTGGCATCCATCACATGGTATATTAGCCAAAGAAAATAAAAATGCAATCTTGCAACCTCATTTTGGCCCTTTGATCAGAATTTTCTAGCCAAGAGAAGATAAGGATGTGTTCATTTCTCTTCAAAATATCTAAGCCACTTGGCATGATCACAAAGGAACTAATCAAAAATTAAAAATGTCTTCTTGCAACTTAATCTTGGCCATTGAATAAAATTAATCAAATCTCAGCCTTCATTCCATCATGAGCTGACCGAATGGTCTAGAGTGCTCCAGCAATTTCCTTATTTTTTTAATTAGCAAAATGGCCATTTTCTTTTTCTTCGGTAAAATTGCATTTTAGCTCCCAAACTTAATTTAATTGCAAACAGACTCCAATTTCGGATTTTCTTTTTCCAATACCTCCAAATCAATATAAAATTCAGTTCTGGAGATTTTCATAACCATAATCTCCCCCTAACCATAATCTCTTGATTTGAATCAAGGTCATGAAGCCTTTCCACCTCTTTATTTTTTGTTATTTTTGAAAACTAAACCAGCAAAATAAATTATCCTACCACAACTAATGTAAGAATAAAATCAAACACAAGATGAGCACAAGGAAAGGTAGTATTCGGCCATGACAAAAGGAGTAGTAAAAACTTTCATTTTTGTTTGATGAAAAGAAAAGATGAAAACCATCAAAGACAACTTTCAAAACCTTTATTTTACATAAGAAAAGAATGGAAATCATATAGAAAAGAAGAAGAAACATGGAAAGGAAAGAAAAATGCAAGAGAGGGGTGCCAATGGCTACCTTCAAAGCTTTCTTTCAAGATTGCTTTCCTCTTCAAAAAATTTCTTTCTTTTCTATAAGTTAGCTACTGCCCATACACTAAAGAAATGACTAAAACCTCCCCCAAAATGAAGATCCCCTCCCCTTTAAATAGGTTGGCCGAACCCCCCTTTGGTGAAAGGATGTGCTCATCTTTTTTCCTCCTAAGACATGTGTCATTCATCACAAGGTAAGCTAACCAAAGAAAATAAAAATGTCATCTTGCAACCTTATTTTAGCCCTTAGATGAAATGATCAGCCCTTCCCCTCATGAGCTGGCCGAAACCCCCTAGATAAAGATGTGATCATCTTTTTTTCATCACCTTAGCCACTTGGCATGATCATAAGGAATTAACCAAACATTAAAAATGTCTTCTTGCAACTTAATCTTGGCCATTAAATAAAATTGATCAAATCCCAGCCTTTATTCCATCATGAGCTGGCTGAATAGCCTAGTAGGTTCCAGCAACTTCCTCATTTTTAATTTCCAAAATGACCGTTTTTGGTTTCTTCGATAAAATTACATTTTGACCTCCAAACTTAATTTAATTGCAAACGGACTCCAATTCCGGATTTTCTTTTTCCAATACCTCCAAATCAATAAAATTAAGTTATGGAGATTTTCATAATTTTTGAAGCTCGTTTTCTATTTTTTCCCGGATTTTTCCTTTAAAGTGTGGATTAGGCCTTCCCGAACTTTGACTTTTTTTATATCAACTCCAATTTGAAAATTTTCTTTTTCAATACCTCCAAATCAATATAAAACTCAGTTCTGAAAGTTTTCATTATTTTTTGAGCTTGTTTCCTTTTTTTTTGGATTTTTCTTTAAAAATTTCGGTTTAGTGCCTCCCAAATTTCACCTATTTCAGTTGAGCTCCAATTCCGGATTTTTTTTCTCCAATACCTTTCAAATAATATAAAACTCAGATCTGAAAGTTTTCATGATTTTTTGAGCTCGTTTCCTATTTTTCTCGGAATTTTCTTTTGGAATTTTGGATTAGTGCACCCAAACTTTGTCATTTTTCATTTGAGCTCCGATTCTGATTTTTTCTTCTCCAATACCTTCCAAATAATATAAAATTGAGATCTGAAGGTTTTCATAATTTTTCGAGCTCAGATTCTATTTTTTGGATTTTCCAAGATTGCCCTTTAACCCCCGAAACCTCGGTTTTAGTCAAAACGGGTCTGATTTTCGGATTTTCTTTTTCCACTGCCTTTGTTATATATTGAATTGGAGTTGGTCCGAAAATACCCAATTTTTACGATCAAATTCCCCTTCAATTTGTTCTTTTCCTTTTTCCAATATCGGAAATTTTTTCCTTTTTTTCGTTTTTCTTCTAACCGGCTCTTTCTTGGGATCCACTTCAAACTGAGCCCTTGGCTATCTTTGTTTATTTGTTCTTCATCAACTAGGGGCTTTAGTTTTATCGAATCATGCCATCTCTGCAGTTTTTCCCAAATTTGCCGAATTAAGTTTTCCCCCACACTGAATTTCCGTAACCCATCTTTCGAACTCCATATCTTTCGTTGTAGACTCGGATGATCAAAATTATTTCACCATTGTTCAATTAAATCTTGAATCTTGATTTTGACTGAGGGTTGACTTTTTTAGTGGTTGACTTTTTGGGGTTGATTTTTTTTAGTTGACTTTTTGTGCTGACCTCCTAAACAAAGTCTTGGGGATCCATCTATGGAAATGTGGAAGTCTTGTTGCAATCCGGAAAATTGAAAAGAAGAAATTGCCTGGGTTAAGGGGCCCGAACAAAATTAGGTGTCTACAGCATAGTTTGTCATTTTGATTCAATTTAGAGAAAAATTTGTGTGTTCGTGTCGTGTCTCAATTCATGACATATTTTGCATAATTTGTCATAGTGATTCAATTTAGAGAAAAAATTGTGTGTTCGTGTTCATGTTATTTTTTAGTGTTTTTAAAGTATTATAAATTTATATAAATTTTTACGCGTTAATAATTCATTTTATATAGATTTTGACACGTTTCTGTATTCGTGTTGTGTTCTTGTTATTTTTCGTGTTGTGTTTTAATTATTTTTCCTATAATGTATTCATGTCGTGTCTCAACTCATTTTATATTTTGTGTAGTTTTTCATTGTGATTCAATTTAGAAAAAATTTGTGTTTTCATGTCGTGTCATATTTTGTATAATTTTTCACAATTGATTCAATTTAGAGAAAAATTATGTGTTAGTTACGTGTTCTTGTTATTTTTTGGTATTTTCAAAGTATTATAAATTTTTACGTGTTAATAATTCATTTTATATAGATTTTGACACGTTTGTCTATTTGTGTTGTGTTCTAATTATTTTTCTTATGTTGTATTCGTGTTGTGTCTCAACTCATTTCATATTTTGCATAGTTTGTCATTGTGATTCAATTTAGAGAAAATTTTGTGTGTTTGTGTCGTGTCTCAATTCATGACATATTTTGCATAATTTATCATAGTGATTCATTTTAGAGAAAAAATTATGTGTTCATGACATGTCATTTTTTGGTGTTTTCAAAGTATTATAAATTTTTACTTCTTAATAATTTATTTTATATAGATTTTGAGACGTTCGTGTATTCGCGTCGTGTTCATGTTATTTTTCGTACCGTATCGTGCTTTAATTATTTTCTCATGTTGTGTTGTATCGTGTCTCAATTCATCCTATATTTTGTATAATTTATCATAATGATTCGATTTTAACTCTAAATTCATTTACTTAAAATATTATAAAACATAAAATTTTATTTAAATAAATGATAATTATTTAATATGATTCAACTTAAATTTATTTATGATTATTAATTTAATTAAAAATTTATAAATATTTAAAAAAAAATCCCCGAGCGAAGCAGGGATAAGAATTTTAGTATTTAATTCTATTAAAAAAAAAAAACGAGGAAAGATTTCAATTCAATCCATATCCAGAGATGACAATAGATAAGATATATAATTCTTGAAATATCCGAATTTAAATCTTTTTACATTCTATGATATTCGTATCTATTTATTATCCACTTACTTTTTGAATCTGCATCCGATTTAGATAGCAATATATGTGAGATATCCGAATATGTTAAATATTCGAATTCATTAAATCAAATTTTTTTAAAATAAAATATAAAATTATATAAGAATTAAATATGTAAACGAATATCAGATTCAAATATCTGAATCCGTTATCCGTATAAGTAAAGCGGATTTAGATAATAAATTTGGATATCCGACATTATTCGAATCAAAATCAAAACGGATTTGGATATCAGATATCTAAAGATTTCTATTCGAATTCGCTCCAAATCCGCTATAAATAATAAATTTTTAATATTCAAATTCAAAAATTATCCAAATTCATAAAATTCAAACCAAATAATACCATATATTCAATTTTTTACTATCTCCCACTAGTACTACCCATATCAGCAAAACCAAAAGAAACAACAAAAGCAGTTAACCAAAGCGGTAGCAAACTTACCGTTGACTTTGGCTAACGCGACGCTACTCCAAACTCTCACGTACCGACGCACGTGCTCAATCCGACGAATCGAACAACCCACCTTTGACCTCCCTCAGATCTAAATCTAAAAAAACTCATCAGATCAACACAGTCCATATTAGATCGACTCCATGAAATCTTAATACTTCTCCGTCACACCAAATCCAAACTCTCTTCCTCGCCTTCCAGCTCAAAGACTTCCAAAAACACGAGCTCTTCAACCATTTCGTAAACCATATATATTTATATAGATTTTGTTTTGAGAGAAATGTTTGATTAGATCCTACTGTTGATAAACGGCGGAGATTGATTGATTGGGCAAGAATTAGATGATGGATGTAGAAAGATCATCGCTGTGCAATTGCGTCGTGAATTTTCTACTAGAAGAGAATTACTTGTTAACGGCATTTGAGTTACTCCACGAGCTTCTCGACGATGGCCGTGACGCTCAAGCTATTCGTCTTAAGGAGTTCTTCTCCGATCCTTCTCATTTTCCTGTTGATCAGATCTCTCGTTACAACTCTCTTCGAGGTACTACTTTTTTTTTTTGAAATTTTTTTTCCCTTTCAGTTATGGAATCGGAAATGATTTAGGTATAGAAAATTTCTTTCTTTTTCATTTTTTTCTTTCAAAAGGGGAAAAAAAAATTTGAACTGTGTTTTAAGTGTTACTTATGGTTTACAGAGAGCAAGTAGCAAAACTAACAAGGCAATGGAGCTTTAATATTTTTGAATATATAAATTTGAATATAAAAATGAAAATGAAATTTTTTGAGTTTTTTTTTTTATGTAAGAATATTTAAATTGGAATTTGATGTTGTATTTTAGTCTTTTTTTTCATTTATTTAATTTAATTAATTATATGATTTTGCTTTATATCAACTTTTTTGGAAGTTAAAAGTTAGTAATTACTAAGTGGAAGTTGAATTTGTTAGAAACAAGTTAATTTGTTCTCTTGGCAGTTGAGAGAGGGTAAAGAAATTAAGGCATTTTAAAATAGCAAGTGGGTTCCTCTGGCAGCGTAAATCTACTGTGTGGCACTTGCTAGTCAAGGCATTTACCATCCTGCTAGAGAATATATATCATATATGTGAAAGATAGAATGCTTTTGTTTAAGATGTAGCTAGTTAAAATGTTTGACAGTTGATTAGCAATTTCAATTTAGACCTGGAATCGAATATGTGAACCTTATTGATGGTTTCATCCATCCTTTATTTCTTGAAATGCAGTTGTAGACCCTCAGAGTTTGCTAGAAGAGAAAGAAGCAATTGAAGAAAAATTAGCACTTAGTGACTATGAACTGCGTTTAGCTCAAGAAGACATTATGAAACTCAAGACTGAGTTACAGAGGAAAGAAGATCTGCCTCAGGATAAATTGAGTGGTAACATTTCGTATTTATCCAGTATTTGAATTGATACACTTAGAATCCATTTGTTTGATGCTTTTGCTATTTGCCTTTTGTTTTCTGTTCATTTTTTTTTTTTGCCTTTTGCTTTCTTCATATTTTGCAGAAAAAGAAAATAGCTATAATAGCAAACATCAATCGAACAGAGTCTTAGGTTTTTTGTCATTGATATTTTTAGAGAAATTTTTTTATCTCTTTGAATGATACATTTTTAGTTTGCTTTTTATTTATGGCTCTAAGAATCATTAGAAGAAACAAAATGCTCAAGAGTGGCTACCTAAATCATATAGGTCCACTAATGGTGAGTTACTTGTGGTAAAGGTAAACAATGAGGAAATTATTCTTTTTGGCTCCTTTTGCATTCAATGAGGTTGGCCACCTTGCATGACTATTTACATGCATAGAATGAAATATAGTTTTCTCCCTATCATCCTAGATATTCATACAATTGTTTGGGAATGACACCCATATTTCTGCATCAGTTGCTTTTCGTTGGCAACTGTTTTGCATAATTGGTGGGCTTTGTAGGATTTCTGGTGGTAAATTGGACATTGTAGGATTGTTTCCTTTGTGCATGCTTTAATCATTAGTTAGCCACCATGCTTCTGGAATGTGTAAATTCTTTTTATGTTGGATGCACATGCAGAGTCAAGTGCGAGCAATTCTGTAAATCATGCACTGGAAATCCATCGGCAAAAGAGAGATACTCCCTTCTCTGATTTAGGCCCATTGAAGGCTAATGAGCGTAAAGATCTAAATTGTGCAGTAAAGGAATATTTGCTGATAGCTGGATACCGACTAACTGCAATGACATTTTATGAAGAGGTATGTGGAACTATTGGTAGCGTTTTCTTCTTGTTACTGCTTTTTACTTCTGTAAATCTGCACCAACTAGCATTAGAGGACCTAAACTGTTCTTTGTGATTGGTTTGGCTGCAAGGGCTGGCTGTCCTGCCAATCCATATGCTCTAAGCTTGATGCAAAACTCAATAATATGAAAATTGTGGAATTTTTGAATTATTATTTGGAAACTGCAAGAAGTACAAAATACTTGCCCTATAACATCTTTAGTGTAGATTTCTTGAACATGAAGGTAGTTTAGAAAACAGAAAACACAGCCTGGGGTTCATCCGGCTTTTAATTTGATGTTAGAACCTAAGTAATCTTCTTTTTCTAGGGATGTTCTGATCTTTTTCAATGGTAAAATCAGCAAAGAGAGAGAGAGAGAGAGAAGCTGTAATGATTTATTGAGTTCAGAGAATCTAATTTTCATCTTTTCTTTGCGGTATGTCTTAATTTTTCTCTTATACAAGTAGGTTTTTAGGCCCCTGAAGGGATATGAAGCAGGAGCCTAACCTGGTGAATGTGCATATTTTACAGCTAGTTCTTAAAACTTGTCATAGCTGATTTATCGTTTAACCTCAGGTTACAGATCAGAACCTAGATGTTTGGGAAAACTCAACAGCATCTGTACCTGATGCCTTACGCCATTATTATTATCAGTACCTGTCTTCAACTTCAGAAGCTGCTGAGGCAAGCGAGCTGTTTTTTATTATTCGTATCAAATCATACTGAATATTCTTCATATTTGTACATTATAGCTATTGTCCTTTATTATTGTTTACTTTGCTTCGAGGGAAACAGTATTATTTCAGTCACCTGCTTCTTCTTTTTCTTGCATTTGTTGTGTTGTGTTTGTGCGTATTTTTCAAATCCCCGACTGTGAGTGCAACAAAATCAACTTGAACTGTCAGTTGTAAATATTCATTACAAAGTACTTCAAACTTATTCTAGTTTGTTAACAAAGGTGTTGCTTGTAGTATTATGTTTATGGAATTGTTTCATTGAGAAAATATCTATGCTCTGTAGGTATCATTTAGAGATAAGAACGGATCCTTGACCTAAAATCTTTCCCCATGAGCACTTTTTATTTTTATTTTTTTTACATTTTGATGGGTTTGACATTGCTTGTTATAGATGCTTCTTCTCCATGTCGTAGATACATGTTGCTTGACTTAATGTATTTTTGGCATTTAAGATGTTCAGTTATGATTATGAAGGATCAATGTTTCAATAATATTTGCTGTTACACTCCATGTAGATCTTTCTACTTGCAGTGAATTCCTTATCATTGAAGACAGTAATGCCTCGTCTATTGCAGGAAAAATTTTCTATGATTCGAGAAAATGATTCATTAAAAAAAGCAAATGAGAGTTTAAATCATGAGAAAGAGTGCTTGATGAAAAACAAAGGTTTGGCTGAAGGTCAAATAAATGCATTATCGAAATCCTTGGAAGTCGCTCAGAAGGATCTGAAGGACAAGGAAAAGCTGGTAGTTCTCTCTAACATAATTGCTTTTAGAGCAGGTCCTTGATAATGCTAAAATGGTAATTACTACGTTGACTTCATATTTCTTCAGATACAAGATCTGAAACATGCCTGGGAGCACCAAAGGAAAGAACTAAATGATTGTAGAGCTGAAATCACATCTCTGAAAATGCACATTGAAGGATCTCGTTCTGTACAAAATTGGGTGGCTACTAATGTTGAGTCTACTCAATCCCAGGCCTTAGAAAGTTACAAGGAAGAAATAAAGTCTTTGCAGATGGAAATTGAAAGATTAAAGGCAGAGAAAACAAATATTTCAGATTTAGTTGATTCCAGCTTTGGTGAGAAAGAGTTAATACAGACTGAAGAGAAAGTCGTTGAGATGGATGAAAATAAAACTCTAATCTCTGAACCAGCAGGAGTTGTAGACAGCAACGCACTGTTAATGCCAGTTCAAACATTCGACAATAGCACTCACAAGCCTGAAGAAAATTTGCCAGAATCAGTTATGAATCCTTCTAGCAGTACTGATGGTTTTCCAGATGGTGGAATCCTATCCCAACAGGATGAGAAACCACCATCAGAAGATGGTGGGTCGCATTTAAAATCGGAAAACCTTGGCAGTGGACCTGCTCCCGAGAATACGGCAAGTTTTTATTTTTTCTTAATCATATTATATCCTTACCCTCAAGGGTGGTAGCAGGGGTTTCTGTGTCTCTGGATTTGGTGGGGAGATTGGTGGATTGGGTCTTTTATGCCATATATGAGATTCTTCATGTCTGTTTACATTTTTGATAGGCTTTCCATTTGAATAGCATAATTTCATTTATTTGAAAACTTTACTTTCCTCCCACTCCTCATCCACCACCCTTGTGGCTGTTCTCCCACTGTCTGCTCTGTTCTTGTGTTTCCCGTCATAGAAATTCAAGTAAATCTATCATGTCTGATGCAGAGTTTATATTTTAACAGGGTTTGGGGACGATTCAAATCCTTGCAGATGCCTTGCCTAAGATTGTTCCATATGTTTTGATCAACCATCGGGAGGTCACTTTCTGACTATATTAGCTTTTACTCAGACATCTATCTTATTTACTATTTTTATGAATTTATTTTAATCCCATATATATTTTATTTATCTCTAGGAGCTTCTACCGCTGATAATGTGTGCTATCGAGCGGCATCCAGATAACAGCACTCGAGATTCATTGACACACACACTCTTCAATTTGATTAAACGTCCAGATGAACAGCAGAGGCGAATTATAATGGATGTATGTTACTATTCAAAGAATCACATTTTAGTATCCAATAGCTACAAGTTTGGGTATGGTGCTAAATCTTTTCAACTCCATTTCAGGCATGTGTTAGCCTTTCTAAAAATGTAGGGGAGATGAGAACAGAAACAGAATTGCTCCCCCAGTGCTGGGAACAAGTGAGTTTCTGCACTGCTTATTTCTTGTTTTTCTCAGTTATATTTGTAGTAGCCTGATATCAATCTTTTCTTTGTGGTTTTCTAAATGCAGATAAATCACATGTACGAGGAGCGTAGGTTGCTGGTTGCTCAATCATGTGGAGAGCTTGCTGAATTTGTCCGACCTGAGATTCGTGATTCTCTTATTTTGTCTATTGTGCAACAACTGATAGAAGATCCTGCAACTGTTGTTCGAGAAGCTGCTGCTCACAACCTGGCCTTGCTGCTTCCACTCTTTCCGCTTATGGATAAATATTTCAAGGTCAGCCTCACTAAATATGCTTCGAGGCAATCATGGAGAAGAAATTCTGACTTGACAGAATTGGCTACAATGTAAGCTCTAGAACAGGTTGATGACCCACGGTCTAGGGAATGAAGCCTTTTGCCCTTGGCATAATATCATATCATGACTTGAAAGAAATAGAGAGTATAATAAAAAATGTATAAAGATTCTCCAATGCCTTATTTGTTTATTGATAGGTTGAGGAGTTGATGTTCCAATTGGCCTGTGATCCGTCTGGAGTGGTGGTCGAAACTACACTAAAAGAACTACTTCCTGCAATAATAAATTGGGGAAACAAGTTAAACCATATTTTGAGAGTTCTACTCTCTCATATCTTAGGCTCTGCTCAGGTAACTCGCCCTTTCATTTCTCATTTACCAGCGGATACTACAAAATTTCCAGTTTGCAATACTTCTACGTTTTAATATCATTCCCCCTATATTTTCAGCATTGCCCACCTCTTTCTGGAGTTGAAGGGTCAGTGGAGTCTCACCTTCGTGTTTTAGGTGAACGAGAGCGCTGGAATCTTGATGTTTTGTTAAGAATGCTGACTGAATTGCTTCCTTATATCCATCAGAAGGCAATTGAGACATGCCCATTTTCCTCTGTTTCGGAGTCAAATGGGACAATATTTTCCAGCTCGATACTTGAACTGTATGCAGGGTAAGCTTTTGCTTTTTCTTTGTTGTTTTTACCAGGCTTGCATTTCCTTTTATATCTGACATCTGGATGAGTATATGGATGATGATAGCTTAGTTATGAGCAGATTTGGTTTTGATAGATTTTAATATTCTACTAGGGGACATGTCGAATGGCCTGCATTTGAATGGTTGCATGTCGATTGCTTTTCTGGTTTGCTACAGCTGGCTTGCTTGTTACCCCAGAAAGAAGATAATTTAAGAAACCGAACTACAAAGGTATTTTGGTCAATATTGCATCTTTAATGGGATTTCTGCTTTCATCATTGCTTGTTCTATTGAAAATAATGCTTTTGTTCTTGTTTCTAATCTATATCACGATATTGCAGTTTTTGTTAGCTGTTTCTGAATGTTTTGGGGATTCTTATTTGACGCACATAATGCTCCCTGTGTTCTTGGTAGCGATTGGGGATGATGCTGATTTCACGTTTTTCCCTCCCAACATTCATTCAAGAATCAAAGGTATTGGATCCATAGAATCTTGTTAACCTTTAATCATTGCATATTGCTTAATTGTTGATTGGTTGCAGGTTTGAGACCAAGAACAGCTGTGGCAGAGAGACTTGCTATTCTAGGTATCCTGCCACTTCTCTTGGCGGGTGTTCTAGGATCTCCTGGTAAGCGTGAACAGTTAGCAGACTACTTGAGAAAGCTGCTAGTTGAAGGTGCCATGAAAGAGAGTCAGTCTACAAAACACAACATGGATACTGTTAATGCTGTCCGCTTCCTTTGGTTTGTAATTAAAACCCTTTTGTCCTAATTATTTGTTATTTATTACTGAATATTTCACAAAAGAAGAATATTCTTCAATAATGCAGCACATTTGAAGAACATCATGGCATGATATTCAATATTTTGTGGGAAATGGTTGTAAGCTCTAATATAGAAATGAAGATCAGTGCTGCCAATATATTGAAAGTCATTGTATGTTTCTCTTTCCTTTGAAACAAATATATCCTGCTATATCTGATAATAAGATATTGACTTCATACATTTAACAGGTGCCATATATTGATGCAAAAGTTGCATCTACACATGTTCTCCCTGCCTTGATTACCCTTGGCTCTGACCAAAACCTGAATGTGAAGTATGCAAGCATAGATGCATTTGGAGCTGTGGCACAACATTTTAAAAATGACATGGTACAGGGTTTTTATTCTGATTCATGCTCGTGCAGTTCCCATGCATTGTTCTTACTAACTCATTATGTTGCAGATTGTTGATAAAATACGTGTTCAAATGGATGCTTTTCTTGAAGATGGATCCCATGAAGCAACTATTGCTGTGGTCCGTTCATTAGTGGTAGCAGTTCCACATACAACAGAGAGACTTAGGGATTATATCCATGACTTTCATGTGAAAATCAGTTTTTAGAACTTCATTCATTGAGTTGTGCATTTTGATTTAGCCATTTAGGTGGTTGCCGCTGTCCATTTATTGTGTGAAGCCATTTTTTCCTTAACATGTTTTACATCTTTTATCCAAGATTTTCCAACTGACAAGCATGCCTGTTTCTGCAACTGATGTGATGCATCGTCGGCAGAGAGCTAATGCATTTTGTGAAGCCATTCGTGCTGTGGACGCCACAGGTTTGTTCTCTTAGTGACCGGAGACATCTTCTTTTCTCCCCCTTTTCTGTTCTCTGTTATTTCCCTTGTCATCACAGAAAAAGAGAAGGGGGGAGGGGGAGAGTAAAAAATCACTTGCTAGATTCCTAAGGCACCGGAGAAAGGGAAGAAATGCAACGGGGGGATTGGTTCGAGATAGTAATAGGTGGAGGGGCTCAACTTTAATATAAGACCATAGGAAACCCAATACTTAATAGATGTGGAATAATACCACTTAACAGTTTCCCTTCCGTCACTAGTGCTATTGATAAATCTCAGTTTAAAACCATAAACATCATGCATTGTTTGCCGGCATGCCTGGTAGGAAATCAAGAAGGATTAATAATAATTACTACCATTTTATCATTTTTTTTTTCAGTTTTCCTTTAAAAGTTCTTTCTTATAATATAATCATATATTATGCTTGTATTCTGTTTGTGGTAAGGATAAGTTTCTCTATATTTTCCTTTGAACACCTTGGAGCCTTATTCCTCCCTATTTCATTGGCATGCTGGACAAACATCAAACTCTTCTTATAGTGATGCTTTAGTTGCATCAACTTTTGTGTGCCTGCATTGAACTTTTCTCGGTTCATTATCCTACAACACCAAGGAAACATAAAAGTATTGCTGCTTTTAATTTGTAATCATTTATTTACGGTTTCCTCCCAAATGGCTCAATTGCACCTAAATAAGGTTTCTTTCGATGTATTTTGGTGCTTATTCTCATTTTTTGTTGCAGATCTTTCAGCAAATAGCGTTCGCGATTTACTCCTTCCTACCATACAAAACTTGTTAAAAGACCCTGATGCACTAGATCCAGCACACAAAGAAGCCCTTGAAATAATATTGAAAGAAAGGTCGGGTGGGACTTTTGAGGCTTTGAGCAAGGTGATGGGAGCTCATCTCGGGATTGCGTCATCGGTGACTAGTTTCTTTGGTGAGGGTGCGCTGCTAGGCAAGAAAGAAATTACTGAACCACCAACTGAGCCGGTTGAATCCCCAAAAGCTGCGGCAGCACCTGCACCGGCACCGGCAGAGGATACCAGATTCATGCGAATCATGAGGGTCACTGACATGCTTAGAGGCAAAGCAAAGAACCAAGATGAAACACACCAGAACCAGTGAAATCAAGTGAGACTGTTGTTTCCTAACTCCTATATATATATATATATATATATATATATATATATATATATATATCTTTTTAAAAAACTTTTCACGTCATACACGAGGATGCTACGTAGTATCAGGTGGTCATTTTTTGTTCATTATAATCATTACTTTTTAAAGCATTCCTTATCGCATATGAAGGAAGTAAAGAGAGATGAGGTTGGTGTCATAAGCAATGCATTATAATGTTTTTAAAAGTTTCTAGCTATTGCTATCTCTATAAAGTGCTGTATTGTTAGGATGATTGGTGTTGGGGTGCATTACAATTACAAACTACATTCTCCAGGGACTGAAACTAAGCTTTCCTTGCAACTAACGACTTATTCTGTAAATGTATAATCCACGATCTTCAAGTATTTTCGTCTCGGAATTATACCGAAAGAAGCCTTCTCTCCTCCTCGTCTTCGAGAAGAGCTTCGCCGTTCTTTTCGAAGCTAAATAACTGAAGCCTTTTTCTGTATAGTAGGAGAGGTACTTCAATTGAGAATTCCCAAGCGTCAGCAATATTTCTACTAATAAACAGTGTTGAAAAACCCGGACCGGTTCAATTCAATTGCAAACTGGTGGTTTGTCCGATCTGGTATATATCAAAGAATCGGGAATTCAATAAACCGGTAGAAAATCAGTTCAATTGGTAAAAAATCGATTTTTTGTTATTTTTATTATAAAAAAAATTTGCAAATGATGAGATTTGAACATTAACCTCTTAATCATATATTAAACACCATGCAATTAAGACAAATACATAATTTTATTAATTAATTACTATATTTAATATTTATTTAATATTAAAATTACATATTTAATATTTAATTTATTTTTTAATTGAATAATCTGGTTCAATCGGTTAAAGCGGTTGAATCGGTGATTTATTCATTGCTAATAAGTGGTTGAGAAATCAAAGAAAGTGAATTTTTATATATTCTCTAACATTGCATTCACTCCTAGCAGCAAAGTTATAATTTGGCATCTTTATTTCTTGAAATACCAATTCGTATCGTCTAAACATGATAAACATTCTCCTTGGAGAATGTATTTTGTTTTGCTAGCCAATGAGAAGCTCCATTGATGAACAATATACGGCAGCGGTGAAGCCTTGAAGGCCACAAACTCCACTCTATAGCTGTTGTGGTAATGCTTTTCCATAAATTTTTGCTTAAGCTATAAACTTTAACTTCTGATGGAGGCAAATAAAAACAAAACAAAAGCAACTTAAGTTATTTTTTTGGTATAAAAGAGGTTATAGTCTGGAATTAGATCTGCTCAAGAGCCACGTAGTCCGCTCGGCCCGACAAGTCTGTTTCGTACTAGGTCGGGTCTAGGCAAATGTTTTTCTAATCCAGACTAGTTCGGCCCGGATCACTGTTCATAGTATAAAATAATATTTTTTTTATTTAAATTTAATTATAAAAATATTTTAAAAAATTATTAATGATGAACAGTAAATTTAAGTCCACGGGCCGGCTCGGGCTCGCCCAAATATGGGCCTGGGCAAGCAAAAAAAAAAAGGTTTCGAGCAGCGGTTTGGTTCGGCTCATGAGCAGATCTACTTGAAATAGGAGAAAGGATTACAGATGTTGGAATTCGAATTTCAAATATGATAGGTGTCATTTTTTAAAAATAACTACATGAACCAAGTGAATTTAGCTAAAAATATGGTTTCATTACATCCGGGCAGTTCCTTGATTTTTCTTGATGACGGTTCCAAACATGTATTTTCAATTGCTCCAGCCTTGTCCAAATAAATTCTTACGGCTTAGACAAACTTATCTATTGCACGAACCAAACTATCAATAGCTCCAGCCTTCTCGTCCAATTTGCTGGCTGTCTCATTGATTCCGCGCTTAGAAAAAGAAAGCATTGTTCATAAGGATACAATTGAGTTGGTGGATTGTGGATGAGTCAATTGGGTTTGCTAGCTAGAGATGATTGGCAGAAAACAGCTTTATTGAAGTAGAATTTTACCTAACTTCTATTCTTATAATTAGGTTAATGGACATGACTTTTTGCCTCAGCAGCTAGAAGATTAAACACGAGACAACAAAATTGAATATAAGATTAGGGTTTTTACACTCTAAAGAGCATATAAGATAAGGTTAATTTCCTTAGTCATATCCAAATGCAAAACATCAAGAATCAAGGTCAGCAAAAGAAATAATCAACTGAAAACAAATTAACCCTAAAATTAAAAGGAAAAAAAAAATGAAGGTATAGTACAATACTATAAAATTCAAGTCATTCGCCTAAACACACACTGCTTCCTAAGCAATGAAACAAAGCTTTCCTTGCAATTAGAGGTGGCAAAATGAACCCGAACCCGAAAACCCGCCCAGGAAAACCCGAACCCGAACCCGTCCAAACCCGATTTGACCAAAAAGTTAAAAACCCGAACCCGAAAAAGCCCGAACCCGAATGGGCCCGAACCCGAATGGACCCGAACCCGAATGGGCCCGAACCCGAATGGACCCGAACCCGAATGGACCCGAACCCGAATGGGCCCGAACCCGAATGAGCCCGAACCCGAATGAGCCCGAACCCGAATGGACCCGAACCCGAGACCGGCCCGAACCCGAACCCGAATTTAATACTAAAAATAAAAATAAACAAATTACAATTATTTTTTTTTTACAAAGCAATAACTTTAATTATTAATTTTATTCTAATTTTTTTAATAATTTAATTAAAATTTAAAATTTAATATATTATATATATATGATGAAATAATAATTTTATCAAAAAGTAAATTATATTTTGTACTTATAAGTTATAACTTTAACGTCTCATATCATGATGAATTTACAATCTAAATATTTTAAATTCTTGAAAATTTTAAAGATGTGAAAAAAAATTTGACAATAATTCAATTAATCTATAAGGGTAAAAAAATTGACAATAATTCAATTATTTTGGCCTTTTGGGTTATACTTAGACCTGCTCACGGGCCGGGCCTGGGCAGGATATTTTGTGTTCCGGGCCGGCCCGGTCCGGAACAGTAATTTTTATTATAATATTATTTTATTTAATTTTAATTATAAAAAAATAAAAAAAAAATAAAAAAATTATTTTTTTATTCCAATGAACAGTGTTTCGGGCCTAAACGGGCGGGCCGGGCCGACCCAGGGCCAGGCCTGGGCAGAGAAAATAAAAAAAAACTGGGCCGCGGCCCGGCCCATAAGCAGCTCTAGTTATATTTATGCGGTTAGGTTAGGGTGGGTTTAATTGGATTATGGCTTTCATGTGATTTTATTTTAGCGGGTGGATTTAATGGGGTTTTGGGTTTTATGGCCTTTTGGTTTTGGGTATATTTATTATATATTAATAAATAATCATATTAATTATATATTTATTACGTATAATTTAAATATAAATTATATTTTTTAGTACTACTTTATAATTTATACTTTATACTGATGAAAAAAATATAAGTACTCGATATATATATATATATATATATATATTGACTATAAGCATAAATTTTTTGCATTTTATAAGTATATAAACGAATAGATGAAGGCCATGATTTATTTTTAAAATTTTTTTATTTTATAGTGAATATAAATTATAATGTACTTATATTTTGAAATTCGAGCTCATCAAATCAATTATTTTAAATATCAATATATTAATTTATAATATATCATATTTTTTATAATAAATTATTTCAAAATTTGATTTTATATAACAAATTAATTTCTTATTCTTTTGGTGCTAACAAATATTAATTTTAAAAACTTATCAAAAAAAAATATATATTAATTTTAAAAATAAATATAATTAAAAATATCATATAATAGCAAAAGTATAAAAATAAAAATAAAAATAAAAATAATAATAAATTAATAATTTGTTTTTAGATATAAATATTTAAATTACGTAAAAATGATTGCATCTAATATAAAATAAAATAATGTAAAACATACCCGTACCCAGATCGAACCCGAACCCAGACCGAACCCGAACCCGAACCCGAATGGGCCCGAACCCGAATGAGCCCGAACCCGAATGGGCCCGAACCCGAATGGGCCCGAACCCGAATGAGCCCGAACCCGAATGAGCCCGAACCCGAATGGACCCGAACCCGAATGAGCCCGAACCCGGATGGACCCGAACCCGAATGAGCCCGAACCCGAATGAGCCCGAACCCGAATAAACCCGAACCCGAATGAACCCGACCCGAACCCGCCCGAACCTGCCCAATTGTCACCTCTACTTGCAATTAATGACTTGCCAAAGTGGATATACTCTTTTCGTAGAGAGTCTGCTTTTAAGAGATTAATGTCATATTCAAGGGTTGAATTTTCTTGGTCTTTTATCATTGATGATGTTTTTTTAGTTTATTGTGGATGGTAAGGTATCTAAAGGTGCTTTATCTTGGATGTGTAATGACTGTTCGGACCGTGGGATTGGTGGAATTTATTTTTGTTATGTTTGAAAATATGAATTTAAAAATTTGAATTTCATTTGCTATATAAATTGTAAAAATGAAATGTATACATTATTAATAAATTAGTTAAGATTCAACATGATTATATATTTGAAAGGTATAAAAATATGAATTTCAAATTCAACACTAAATAGGTATCTAACAAATATTTGAATTTGAAAAATAACCATGAATGTTATATTTATATGTGTTTTATTACACAACTTATACTATTTTTGAAATTTAAATTACCAAACGCAACCTTTATGGATTGACAAATTAAGGAATTTTATGGGTATGGTTCAGCTTGCTCATTTTTTTCAGAAAGCTTTCTCCTTTATGTTCATTTGTAAAGCTTAGCGTTTCATTCTTTGGGTTGGTGGTTTTCTGCCACGAGTTTCATTCTAATTCTGCATATCAAAAAGTATTTCAGTCATAAGATGCTCGAGTTTTTGCTTTGATAAGTTTCCTAGTTGTAATTTTTTAATTAAGATTTTGGTGTTATCCAGTTTTTGGGTGTTCTTTGGGCAGTTTGCTCATGCAACAAATCTTATATGTTTATGTTGCTAATCTTTGTCCATAGTATTCCTTGTGGATTATTAATGAAATTCTAATTGGCCTTCACAAAAATCCCTTCTCCGCAATTTGCTTGGTCTTGGTATTATATCAAACAACCATTCTCTCAGTCTTATCTAAAAAAAAAAAAAGAATTTCACATAGCTTTTTTTAATGCCTTTTTCTAGGTATAAAGTGCTATCCCCGTCATCCTCCTCTTAGCTAATGGAGATACCACATAGCTTTGCTAGGTCCTTATCATTTTTTTTTTTTTTTCATTTTCTAGGTATCAAGTGCTATCCTCATCACCATGGCTTCCAAACAATTTACGGTGGATTTAAGAGCCTTTTTCTAAAAAAAAAAATATTTTATCAAATTTATGTTCATGTTTTCTTAAAAATAATCAGAAATCAAAATTTAAAAATTCTGATATCAATGATGATTATCATGTATAATTTATATAAACAAATACGAAATAATTTAAAAAATTATTCGATGATGAACCATTTTGATTTACTAATCAAAAACAAAATCATAAAAAGACGATTGTCCAATTATCTACAAACTAAGTCTTTCATCTTGAATTGCACATAATATATTTGAGTATTGTATTTTTATTTCTGAATTAACCGTCCATATTCAAACATATTTGAAAATCATTGATACTTATAAAAAATTGTATGAAACGGTTACTCCATATCAGCATATACCCCTTCCATTCAAATCATATCATATAATCAGATTTTTTTAAAAAAAAGTAAATTATTTATTACAAAAAACATTAATAAATTGCTGAAATAAATATTTATCATTTAATTATTACATGTAATGTGTAGTAAATAGTTAATTTTTTTAAAAAATTTGATTAAGTGACATAATTTGAATAAAAGATATATATATTAACATGAAATAATTATTTTATACAATCATTTTTCAATAGTTACTAGCATTTAGGAAGAAAGGCATTAAACTTTCCATTAATACTTGATTGTTGTCTTGAATCATGTAACATCCATTATGAGTGGACTGGTTCCGACTTCAAATTCCAACATTAAAAAAAGACCATCTACTTCAAAATTGTAACTCATGGGATTTACGTATCTACCTTCTTAAATACCCCAAAGGACCCACATTTTTAATGTTTAAGCCTCCCAAAGATTTGACTCATGACAGTTTGACATCCGTAAATCATGATCTAAAGTTGTTTCATTTACTCCGCCCCATCTTCATTTTTCAAATAAAAAATAAAATATTCATTCGAAACAGATCGATGCATAATCCGTTGGAAGGATCGAATTTTACCATCCCGCTCAGAGGACCCCATTTTTAATGACTAAGCCTCCCAAAGACTTGACTCATGAGAGTTTGACATCCGTAAATCATGGTCTAAAGTCTTAGCAGTTACCATTCCAGCTCCTATAAATTGTGCCACAGCTCTTGCCCAATATGCACCAAATACCATTTAACTTTATTGTTTTTGTCACAAGTATTCGCACTTTGTATAGGAAAAATATGAAGAGGTTTTCCTTTGTTTCCTTCTGTGTGGTGGCGCTGCTGGTGGTGGTGCAGTTTTCAGGTGAAACTCACACGGCGGAGGCAGTGACATGTGACGTCTCGGAGCTCAGCCCCTGCTTGGCAGCGATCACGTCGTCGAAGCCTCCATCAACCACTTGTTGCAGCAAGCTGAGGGAGCAGAAGCCATGCTTTTGTGGGTACCTTAAGAACCCAACTATTAAACAGTTTGTTGACAATCCTAAGGCTAAACGGGTTGCTAGCACTTGTGGTGTTGAATATCCTCAGTGTTAAGAGTTTGCTTAATTACAATATCTATTGGAAAGTAGTGATCTGAATAAATGAATAATGATGAGATGAGATAAAATTAAGGTAATATTTTAGTTGTTTAAGCTGGAAGAAACTCATCATAGATTTTTAGTATTTACATGTGTTTTGATGAATAATGATTGAGGTTTCTTGTGGAAATATGGCTCATCTTTTTTTTTTCGTCTTTAAATTGGTGCATGAACAATATTGCTTTAGTTATATACATATATATATGTGTATAGTCGTGACAAATAGATTTATCCATAAGTCGTGTCAAAGAACGAGGATTTCCAGTCCTCACTAGGTCTCTGTGTAAGAAAATCCTTTCCGAAGCAAGGATGGGGACGACAAATCTACTCCTCGTCCCAAATCCTTTGGGATTGTCTATGACTATGACCTACAAATCAGATTTTTATGATTTTTTTATTTATGAAATTACATGTATAATAAAAATCAAAATTATAATTATGAAATGGAAACTTTACTTAGGCTTCAACACCTTTTAATTGGATTGAAGATTGTACACTAAGAATAATTACACATAGAACTTTTAACATTTGATTTAATTAGAACTAGGACCGAATCTAGGCATGATTTGAAATCCTAAATGGGCTCGGCCGAGAAATATCATTATATTAATATAAATATATATTTTATTATTTTAAAATTAAAATATTAATATAAAAAATACTTTTTAATATTTTTATAATAAATATCATGATTTGAAACCCTAATTGGGCTCGGTCGAGGAATATCATTATATTAACAAATAATATATTTTATTATTTTAAAATTAAAATATTAATATAAAAATACTTTTTAATATTTTAATAATAAATATAAAATAATGGGCGAACTCAAATTTATGTTTTTCATGTGTCAATCAGATTTGGCCTAACTCATAAAAACTTTTAGGTTTAACATAGATGCATATATTTTTTTGCTAAAAACATTAAGACTGAATCCATTCTCCCAATAATTTTTTTTTTTTTTGCAAACAACCACCATTTTCCTTTTATAGGTAGTCTAGGGCTAAGTTCATTATTTTTATTGGTAAGTACTTAGTTACCATATTAAAATTTGGTAGTAATTGTGTATCTAATTTCTATTAGTGGAATTAGAGATTTAAATTTTGGGTTCAGTCATAAAATGATAATTCCAGTACGATGAAATACCTCTGACCGAACTCTCAAATAAAACCAAATGGATAACTAATAAGTTTGAGAAAGACCCAACAATGAAAAGAAAAGGCTATTGATAGGATTAACGTTTGATAGAAAGATAAGGGGAAGGTGAACTTTTTTTTATTATATACTAAAATGCATTATTATTCTTTTTACTAAAAAGTAGAGAAGAGAAAGAGATATAATAAATAAAAAAAACATAATATTGAAAAGCAAAAACTTTTATCAATGAAAAAAGGGAATAAAAGATGAATGAGATGATTCAAACAAAAAGGAAACAAAGAAAAAAAAATGAAAGAAGAGAAATGAAAAGAATGATTGTTCCATATGCTTAATGAGACTTCAATTTTTATTTTTTATTTTTGTTATGAAGAAGATAATGTGGCATTCAGGTGAGGCCCCACTTTCATGGATAAAATATTCATAAAATAAAAGATGCAAAGATCTTTTGTCATTGGATTTTCAATCAAAATATTTGAAAGGTTCTTTTACTATAATAAAAAAAATAAATTAATTTTTTATTTAAATTATCAATAATTTAATTTTTATATTTTTGAATTTAAAATAAAAAATAAAATAGATAACGAAAATAACACCAATCATTAAATCGATGACGTGACGGCACTGACGTAAAAATTAAATTGGTATAAAAGGTAATTGCTAACATGAAACTTAAAATTCCTTTATAATAGATACAACAATATAGGACAAACTAAAATTTGGCAACCACCTTATTATTTGAAATTCCTTTATAACACGTATATGATAAATTATCAATTGATTTACTGAAAATAAAATTTAAAATTAAATCGATTCACTTAAAAGAAAAATTGAAAATCAGTATATAATATGATAAAATAATTTAGGTTCAATATGTAATTAATGGAAAGTAGATATCACAAAAAGAGTAGTGAAGATAAAAAATATATATATTATTGTTTATCCACTAATTTTTGTAATACAAAAACTAGTTCTGATTTTACTAATTGTAATGCAAGTATACAAAAAAAAACTTTTTCAACAAATCAAAATGATAAAGAATTTGTTATTTAAACAAAAAAGAAATAGCTTGGTAAATAATTATTTGATTACGTGTATTGAAAAATGCATTAAATATATTAATGATGAATTTGAAAACGTTTCACAACAATTATAAAAGAATATCTTTATATTAATTTTTTTTGAATTATTATTTTTTATTAGAATATTGAAATTTTTAAATTTTACAAGCAGAATTATATAATTGTTATATATGTTCATTTAATAACTAATTAATTTATTATTTTTAAATATATTTTAATGGACACATATATTTAACCTTATAATCCTGTTTAGGAAATTTAAAAATTCTACTATAATATAAGATAATTATACGTCCTTTTCATTTTGTTATTTGCACTTAAGTGTTTATATTGTCATTATTATTATTTGAATATTATGTATGAAATTTTTTATATTAATACATTTGTATATTTTAAAAGATAATCCTTTGGTCTATTTTTGTATTTTTTTTACTTTTACGAAAATTAATAAAAACTTTTGATTTTGTATATCTTTATATTAAAGTGTAAAATTTTATATAATTGATATTCCTTCACTTTTACATAAAAAAATCAAAAAATAATCTTGAAAATAATATGAAATATGAAAAAAAAAAGTATTAGGTAAAAAAAATTAAAAATGTGACGAAAGAAATGTACTAATTTTTTGACCCCATTGAATCAAATTTCTAACTATGCAACGGGGCTTTCTATTTTCTTTTTCTTTTTCGTTTATTTTTATATATTTTCTTTCACTTTTACTGTTTAAATAATAAAAAATTAATTTAATAGTTAAATATTTTTTATTTTTTAAATATATTATTATTAAAAATATAAAAAATTCAATATGGACAAAGTTAAATGAAAAAAAAAATTCAATAAAAAATTATTATTTATAAGACAAAGATGAATAAGTTTTTTTATTTTATTTAAAACCAGTAAAAATAAACCGGTATCAGATATATATATATATTTGTATATGTCGCAACCTTAAAAAGTTGGGAACGTCTCGTCGCAGGTAGGGCTGTAATCGAGTCGAGCGGAGCTCAAATACTGATAAGCTCGAGCTCGATTCGAAACTCGAGGCTCGAAACTCGGTTCGAGCTCGATCGAGTATCATTTTTTAAGCTCGAGCTCGGCTCGAGATAAAATCGAACTATTCGAGCTCGACTCGATTAGGCTCGTTTATATACTCGAGCTCGAGCTCGAATTAAGGGTTTTTAAGTATGTCTATATATTAAGGGTAAAATAGTAAATTAATAATAAAAATATTATAAATAAAAAAGCTCAATTAGGCTCGCGAGCTGCTCGAATCGAGTATTAAGATACTCGAACTCGGCTCGCTCGATAGCTCGAGCTGCTCGAGCTCGAGCTCGAGCTCGGCTCGATAATGACCGAATCGAATTCGAGTTTTTTTCGAGTCGAACTCGAGTAGCTTGCGAGCACAGGTGTCTCGTTTACACCCCTAGTCGCAGGATATCGCTCATTAAAGTGTGACATTTGAAAAAATAAAAGAAAAGATGACTTAATTCCTCTTAACGAAGTGAAGGGTTTGAAAACAACCTCGAAAAAATAAATGGAGTCGCCACCAATTTTTTTGGGTTAAGTTTGATCGGCCATCTACTAAAATCGATTTTTATAAAATATTTTAAAATTAATTAAAACATTTTTTAAAACCAATTTTGAAGTCTGCGTTTTGAACCAGAGAAAACAAGTGCGGGGAAGGATTAGCACCCCCACAACGCCCGTATAAAATGGTACCTTATTAGTCATGTGTTATCTCAAGTCTCGGTATAAGTCGGTTTTAAATTTGGTGTTTAAAAATAATTCTCTTAAAAAAATCATATTTTATTTGAAAATGATCCGGAATTTATTAACATAAAATTTTTCATGTTTCCCGACAAACTCTGCAAAACATGAAATTTTTTCTTGATTTTGAAATTCTCCGAATCACTCTCATTGTTTAAAAAAGATATTCTGTCGTTAATGATAATTGATGATATCCTTCCCGGCAAACCCAGCAGAGACCTCATGAATTATTTTAACTTGAGAATAATCTTGTTTTATGAAAAAATATATATTATTTATTTTTCATATATTTTAAAATCATAAAAAAATGATCATGAATATGCAAAAATATTACTAAAATAAAAATTAAACAATATGCATATTTATCATGACATGGCGTAATCTAAACGACATAGCACATGAATAAATGACATGGCATATGAATGAATGACATGACATGCTTGACGTGGCAAAATCCAAATGACATGGTTCATGAATGAATGACATGGCATATGAATGAATGACATGACATGCTTGACATGACAATATTCAAATGACATGGCACATGAATGAATGACATAACATGCTTGACATGGCAGAATCTGAATGACATGGCATATGAATGAATGACATGACATGCTTGACATGGCAAAAATTTAAATGACATAGCATATGTAAATGAATGACATGGCATGTGAATAAATGACCTAGCATGCTCTAAATGATATGGCACATGAATGAATGGCATGGCATATGAAATGAATGACATGACATATGAATGAATAACATGGCATGGCATACGAAACAAATGACATAGCATGCTTGACATGGCAAATTCTAAATGACATAGCATATGTATAAATGACATGACATGCTTGACATGGCAAAAATCTAAATAACATAGCATATGTATGAATAAATGACATGACACAAAACGCTTGACATGGCAAAATCTAAATAGCATAGCATATGTATGAATGACATGACATGTTTGACATGACAAAATCTAAATGACAATGCATATGTAACATGACATGCTTGACATGGCAAAATTTAAATGACATAGCATATGTATGAATGACATGACATGTTTAACATGACAAAATCTAAATGACATAACTTATGAATGAATGACATGACATGCTTGACATGGCAAAAATCACAAAAAGACATCATCATAAAATATTCATATTCATAATCACATCATAATCGCACTAGCAACATGAATATAAAATGGCATCAACATGGAATATTCATGAACATAGAATTTTCATAATTAAGATGACAAATGTAGATATCATGGAATATGCATGGTCATGGAATTGATTTTTGATGTGAGGAATCACATAAATGGCATATGTCGAAAAATATTACCGTACTCCCCGGCAAAGCTTGAAAAATATTTCTTTCATATGACATTTACATGATTCCGAGTAAAACGAAAATCATACGTTTCGATTCTATAAACACGTGCGTTGAATAATTTCCTAACCTCCCCGGCAAAGATTAAGAACTAATTCTCGCCAAATGTTTAGGAAACAAAAAAAAAACGTTTTTATGCCAAATTAAATAAAAACATTTTAAATATGCAATGCATGAAGATGTATTTCTCTCTTGAAGTAAGGACATCCGTATACCTAAAAAGGTATCCGACTACCTATGGAAGAAACATAAATTGGATTTTTGAAAACCGAAAGACTTTGTGCTCGGATTTGAAAAAATTGAAATTTTTAGGATGAAAATTAGGCTTTGGCCGAAACCCTCCTTTAAAGGCTCTATTTTCTCTAGTTTTGAAACCCGGGTTGACCACCCTTGAACCGATTTTTATAAAATTAAATTTTATTCTTGAAATGACATGGAAATCATCCTAAGACAGTAACTAATGTCTCAAATCAGCCCCCTCTTAGTATACTAATAAAAACATAAAATTATTAGTTCTTGAAAACAAATCTGACTCCCACAACTAGTTTTGATACCCGATTTTTTACCCTTCTAGAAAATTTCAAAAAATTATGAAAAAATTAGGGTAGACCTAGAACATGTTGATATCAATGGAAAAAAATTAGCTTAATTTTTGGAGCAAGGGTACCATAACCGAAATTTTACCAAAGTCAGAACAGTGAGTTAAAATTGCTTTTGTCAAAAGCCATTTTTTTCAACCATGATTAAAAAAAATCTAAAAATCATGAAAAAAATACCATGGCATCCCCTTAATGGCTACTGCATGTGGTAAAAAAATCATTTTATTTTGACTATGGATGAGTAGTGAGATAAAATCCCAAAGTTAGAATACCCAATCTAAACTATCACTCTCTCAACTAGTAGAGGCAAGGGGTTTTTGGCTTTAGATCATTGGTTGATCTTGGCCAAAAGCCTAGTTGAAATGTCATAAAATGCATGATTTTTAGCCAACCAACCATATGACAATGAATCAACCATGAGTTAAGAATATGAATAAGCAAACCAAGCAATAAATATCAAGCATGAACAAGCACAAAAACATTAGCTAGGTTCGGCTAGCACAAGGAATGTAAAAAAAAATTGTCAAAACTTGGTTATTTGATAAAGAATGAGGAATAAAGGATAGAAACCCTTTGAAATTATTTTTGATAACCCTTGTTATTCAACAAAAGTTAAAAAATCACGTGAATAAAAAGAGAAGAAAAAGAATCACAACATCGAAGAAAAACACTAAAGAATAAGAAATGAGGTGATAGCTACCTAGCTATTGCTTTCCAAATTAAGATTGTCAAATTTTTCTCTTCCTTTTCTCTCAAGAGTGAAATGCCTTAAGAAAAATGAAACCTCCCTTCTTTAATGCTTGGTCGGCTGCTCCTATATGTGAGAGTGTCTGTGTTTATTTTTTTACCCCTTGTCATGCTTTGCATGCTTCTTCCAACATCCTTGCCAAGTGGCTAGAAATTGTCTCCTACTTGCATGATGCTTTGCTTAAAAATAGGGTGCTTGTCCCCTATTTGAATGATGTTTCCCTTAAAAATAGGGTTTCTCAACCTCCCATTGGCTAACAAATCCACCTCAACCATTTGTGTCTCCTATCTCTACAAAATATCTTTGCCATTTGTCATGATCATGGAGGCTACTATTAAAATATCTTCCTAGGTGGTATTTTAATCCTACTTGGCATCATCACATAGCCTTCACATGCTCTTCACATGGCTTTGCAATTTGGAGACCTCCCATTGGCCTAAAATGCCATGTAGGCAAAGTAGTGGAGAATCTTGTCCTCTTCAAAATGTCATCTTGCTATTCAACCTTGGCCACTTGATTCAAGATGATCACACTCCCACCTTCATCCAAGGGCTGACCGAAAATGGCCTGGAAATTTCCAAGCCATTCATCTTTTTTTATTTATTTACAAAATGGCCCTTTTCGATTTCTTTGATAAAATTGCATTTTGGCCCTCCAACTTAATTTAATTGCAAATGGTCCACAATTTCAGATTTTTCTTTTCCAATTCATCCCATCCAATATAAAACTCAGTTATGGAGGTTTTCATATTTTTCCGAGCTTGGATTCCATTTTTCTCGAATTTTTCTCTTGGAATTTGCAGATTAGTGCACCCGAACTTTGTCTTTTTTCATTTGAGCTCCGCTTGCGGATTTTTCTTCTCCAATCCCTTCCATAAAATATAAAATTCAGAGCTGGAAGTTTTCATAATTTTTCGAGCTCGTTTTCCATTTTTTCAGGATTTTTCTCTTGGAATTTGCGGATTAGTGCTCCTGAACTTTGTCTTTTTTTCATTTGAGCTCCGATTCTAGATTTTTATTCTTCAATCCCTTCCATCAAGTATAAAATTCAGACTTGGAATTTTCCATAATTTTCTGAACTCGGATTCTATTTTTTCTGGATTTTCCAAAATTGTCCATTAACCCCCGAAACCTCGGTTTTACTCAAAACGAGCCTAATTTTTGGATTTTCTTTTCCCACTGCCTTTGTTATATATTGAATTGGAGTTGGTCCGAAAACGCCCAATTTTTACATCCGAACTCCTCTCCGACTTAGTCTTCCCTTTTTTCAATATCGAAAATTTCTCATTTTTCCTTTTTTCCTCAAACCGGCTCTTCTTTGGGATTCACTTCAAACTGAGACTTGGGATATTTTTATTTATTTATCCTTTATCAATTGGGGACTTCAATTTCACCGAATCGGGCCATCTTTGCAGTTTTTCCCAAATTTGTGAAATTAGGTATTTTTTCATTAAATTATTATTTTCCTTTTTCTCTTCAAACCACATCTTCCTTCAACTCCACTTCAAAATTGCACCTTCCAATGTCTATATTTATTGATCTTAATCCATTTGGAACCTCCAATTTCGTCCAATTTGATCGTTTACGCACTTTTTCTCAAATTTGCCGAATTAGGTATTTCTCTATATTGAATTTCTGAAACCTGTCTTTCAAACTCTCTATCTTTCGTTGTAGACCTCTGATTATCAAAATTCTTTCACCATTGTTCAATTTAACTTAGAATCTTGATTTTGATCGAGAGTTGACTTTTTTAGTGGTTGACTTTTTGAGGTTGACTTTTTGGGTTGACTTTTTCGCTTTGACCTCCGAATCAAAGTCTTGGGACCCATTAACAGAATAAGGGAAGATTCTTTACATTCTGGGAAGTTGAAAAAGAGAAAATCACCTTGTTTAGGGGATCTGGACAAAATTAGGTGTCTACAGTATAAACTATAAAGGCAAATTTATTGTAACATTGTTTTTTTTTTTTTTTTAAAATACCGATATTTTGAAATTATGTATCGAAATGCGCTTATTTTTGAAAACATTGGAAAGTCGCCATATGAAATGGCGACTTCCCAACTATTTTTTATTTATTTTAAAAACAATGCTCGGAAGTCGCCATCTAGGATGACGACTTTCGAACTATATTTTTAATTTTTTTTTTGTTAAAACAGTAGGGAAGTCACCTAGAAACTTCCCTTCTGTTCTAATCATTTAAAAAAAAATTATTTTACTAAGCATCTTCCTAACATAAAATCTTCATCAACTTTTCTTTTAAAATATTAAATAATAAAAATTATATAATTGATAATTTTAAAAATAAAAATTTAAATTTTAAATTTTAAATAACAATTTTAAAATTTTAAAAAATTATATAAAATTTTTTATATAACATTTGTTTATACAATTTCTGTATTTTTTTTAACTGTATGTATACAATTTATGTTTTTTTTTTTTTTTTTAAATTATGTATACAACAACTGTATGTATAACGGTATTATTGTTGATGCGAACTCTCCCCCGATGTACAAGATTGATAAGGACATTTTCGACGGCTATAACTAAATGTGTCCATGGCCGGGTCGGGCCGAGTCCCAATTTTTTTTTATTTTCCTTGTCCAAGCCCATTTCGGGCCGGGTCTGAGCTGACCCGAAAGCCCATTTCACTATTCAAAAAATATTAAAATATTAAAAATATTTTTTTATATTTTTTTATATTTTATAATTAAATTTAAATAAAATATATTTTTTATTTAATAAATAGTAATTCGGGCTAGGTTGGGCCGGCCTGAATTACAAAAACACTTGTCCAAGCCCAGCTCAATACGATCCGGGCTTACCGGGCTGGGCAGGCTACCCAGCCCGTGGATAGGCCTAGCTATGACCTTCATTCCTACATAATCCACAACGCTTTGGTTTGTCTTTCTCTCGGAAGTCCATTTCATTACAAATACAAGTTGAAAGAATCCGATTGATATTATAATAAATCATCAATATTTTTAAAATTTTTTGTAAATTGTTATTTTCTTAATTTTTAATTTTTATTTCAAATTTATTAATTTATATTTTTAAAATTATAAATTATAAATTATATAATTTTTATTTTTAATTTATTATTTAATATTTAAAATATAATATATATATATATAATTATATATATATGCTGGGATTCCTGGGAAGTGGTCACCCCAGGTGACGACTTCTCAACATAAGAATTCATTATCAGGTGTCGACTTCTCAATATTAAAAAAAAAAAAAAAATTAATGTGAAGAAGTCGCCATTTTGGGTGGCCACTCCTCCTTGTATAATTCATTTTTTTTTTTTTAATCTACAAGGAAAGTCGTCATCTGAGATGACGACTTTCCTTGATAAATTTTGGTTGTCATCCGTACTAAAAATGAAATATTTTGATAAAGAAAAAAATTAATAATTTAAAAATTAATTTTTTTTAACTATATTCAAATTAATTTGCCAAACTATAAACTATAAATTTCAGTTTTAAAAAATAAAATAATTTTTCATAAAAATATTTGCCATAAAATCCCAAAATAGGCAAAGCCGTAACATAGAAAACAAACGACATGCATGTCATGTGTGTATATATCATTTGTCAAAGTCGCCGTCAGGCGACCCTTCCTATACCCACGCGCTCACGCGCCCTTTTCCTTTCTCTTAATAGACAAATGAGTTCTCAACGTTCAAAACATCAAAAAGCACACCTCTAACAATTTTGTTTTGTTACGGACGGCTGCTTCCCTACGTCACGCGCCTCCCCTTCTCATCGCACGCGCCACCTCTCTCCCTTTTAATTCCTTTTTTTACTCTCTTTTATTTTTCTGTAAAAGAAAGATCCGAAGAAGATCGGATGGTGGAGATTGTGAGTTGAGGTTTCGAGGCGGCTGAGATATTTTGGTAATTTAATGAAAGAGGAACATCTGCTGATGCTAAAAAGAAGATGGGAGGAGTCACGTCGTCGATTGCCTCGAAATTCGCTTTCTTCCCGCCAAATCCGCCGTCGTACAGAGTGGTAGAGGACGAGTCATGCGGCGGTCGGCTTTACATACCGGAGGTATCGAGGAGGGACGATGTCGACGTCCTGAAGCTACGCACCCGCCGTGGAAACGACATCCTTGCTGTCCATATAAAGCACCCGAAAGCTTCCGCTACTCTCTTGTATTCTCATGGAAATGCCGCTGATTTGGGACAAATGTTTGAGCTTTTCGTCGAGTTGTGTAATCGCCTTCGAGTTAATCTTATGGGGTATTTTTTTTTTTATAATTTTTTATACGTGTAGAAATTCTCACTACATAATAGGAAGTATTCTTTCCTTTTGAAACATGATTTTTTTTTTTTTTTTTACGTTGGTATCTTAGGTTTTAACTATTTTGTTTGAATTAAAGTTGTTTTAGCTTAGTGGAAGTAGATGGTTGGGGTTTTGATTTGTGTGGTTTGGTGTGATTTTCTTGGGTTTTTGAGGTTTTATGAGTGTTGGGTAATTTTTGGTTTTTTTTTTTTAATAAAAAAAAATAGTACAAAGCAAATTTGTAACTGTTTTATTACTCTATTAGGTATGAAGTGGAACTTTCTTAGATTCAGCTGTCTGATTGAGGATAGTTTCATGGTGAATGTTAGGGAAAGAAGAGAGATTTTAGGCCGTGGCCAGGAAGTGAAAGTTGGGTTTGGCTCCCCTCCATTACTTTGCAATACATGGTTAATCACCATTAGTAAGTATGACTTTCATAATTAATGAGTGGATCCTACACGTGGGAATTGTAATGACGAGTGTATTGAAAAGTAATGACTGGATCCTAACCCGTGAAATTTATGCTGATTTTGATATTTGCTACGATAGTGGTAGTGGTTTTGCTTTAATTGGGTTCATTTTCATAGTACCTAAAAGAGATAAGAAAGGAGGAAGAGAAGACTTGGAAAGAATTATTGGTAAAGGCATTGTTGTTGAGTTAAGTTACTTAGGGTTCACAGTTTCTTTTTATTTGTTATCCTTTCTTTACTACAGCTTCTGCACTGTGAGGGCAGTATTGCAGTGTTATCTGCGCATGAATACTGTTGACGGCTAATCGAAATGCTTTGGGACTTTTTGCTTTTTACTGATCAAGCACGCCTACTTAAGCCAATGTAGAAGAAGATGGTTTATGGCCAGGTCATATTTGTAACGGTTACTTGCTTGTTGTTGAGGAGCTGGATGTGATGGAATTATACTTTTTGCAAACAGTGCTGTGAAGCTTTTAATGCCTAAGGACATTGACATGCAGGCAAATATCAAGAAAGAAATAAAAAATGTGTAGACTATGATTAGAATGTCCAAATTTTGATACCTTGATTGTGTAGGTGTGTAGTTCTCTTACTGGATGTTCTGTTTCCATAGAATATAGGCTACACCATCATAATAGCCTTCTATTCCATTAGAGGAACTATGCCTAACTGAAGAGATATTTCTCTACTGTTGTTTTCTAGTTGTCTTATACTTCTGAATAATATTAGGGAAGTTTATGTTTACTGTATCATATTACAGTCTGCGGAACAGTGAAATCTTGACTTCTTTTCACAATAAGGTTTACTAACGTTCTTGCATTATTTTCCATTTGATTCCCATGTTTGTAATTATCCTGCGTTCGTTCCTTTCCTCTGTGTCATTAGTCATTACCACTTCCAGAGCTATATGCTATGTTTATCATCATCCGTGAAGTTGATAGGATCTTGTAATTGTTGCTTATTGAGCAACTTGGACTGCAGTATGAGTACGTGGAGTATAGGTTTCGTCATACCAGCAGACAAAGAGTAAAGGGGGTAGGTTTGTTTGGGTCATTATGTGGGCATATGTAGGTCTGTATCAGGATTGAAAGATATATTACAAAATTTAGTGATGACATATAACAGGAATAAAGTGAAAGAAAAGAGAAGGAAACATTCTCCTTTTAAGTCCAAATGATAGGATCTCATGCAACTAGTTCGGGCCATACTATGCACGCAGTTGATTGGTCAGAGTGCGACTATCATGTTGTTTGGGCAGACTGCAAAGTGATAGCTACTAAATATCACCAAGCTGCAAAGTGATACCTGATAAATATCAATTATGTCATTGTAGTTACATTTTATGCATTGATAAATTTAAAGTATATTATGTCATGCAAATGTACAATGAATGCAAGAAACAATGTTTGTTAGATTTTTTCACTGACATACTAGTTAATACTTAATAATGAATCATTTCTGTAAGGAAGTTATTTTAGGCCCTGCTTCTACTTCTATAAAATGATTTCTAAGAAATTTATCAGTGGAAGTTTAGTTTATTTGGGCTGTTATTGCTGTACTTTTAAGTTGGGGCTTATGTATGTTGCCTTATGGTATCAATCTATTAACAATCTCAATTTTGTTTGTGACATATGCTGATATATATCCTCTTATCCTTGTCTATATCAAGGTTGGCAGCCTCTTTTGGAAATGATTGTCTCCTTTCTTGGTGTTTTCTTTGCCATTATTGCATTTGCTTGATGTGAAACTGTTGAGGTTTCATTTTATATGCAAGCAGAGTGTGGCTTGAATTTGGTTGCATGATGTAATATGTTTTCCTTTTGATAAGTGTGATACTTTAATAAACCCTAACGCATGTGCTGACTGCTAACATAAGAATATAAAAAAAAAAACCAATAAATGATCAGGAAGAGAAAAAAAAAACGAGCTTGATGCTTCCTTGCAGATACAATATTTCTAAGAGAAAATTAGAAAAGTTTGCCTTAGAATTATGCACTAACTTAGCATTACCTATTGAACCCCCAAATAATATGAGCACATTTTCTCCTGTGGAGACTTTCATAGGAGAAGGTAAACTACAGAGTCTTCAATCCTTATATGTATAGCTCTTCCCAAAGTTTTGTGCGTCATGCAAGATTGAGCTGCCATTCAAACAAATGAAGAAACATTCATCAGAATCTCAACCTTCCAAAGACTAATGAACAACATTCTCCTGTTATTAAGCATTTAAAATTTTTGTTAAAGTTTTATCCAAAAAAAAAACTTTAGAAATCTGTACTATAAAATTTTTCTTGACAATGTTTCTAGAGACAAAACACATGATTGTACAGATAATTAGAATTCCTGAAAGTAGAATATGTTATCATCCATTTTCTTGACAGGTCTGTTTTTAGTCTAGCCTTTTCTTATATTTATTTATTTTTCTAAAATGTTCCTAATGTCACTCTTTTTTTTTTTTTTTTGCTAGGTATGATTACTCTGGCTATGGACAATCAACTGGAAAGGTTGGTCACCTGGCTTCTCTTTTCTTAGTTGCTAATGTTGGGAGCAAAAATTGCCCTTATATTAGCTATAGCAATTTAACTATCATAGTGGACATTTTAAATAATTACACATTATCTCTGGCCAACGCTTTCTGTCTCTTTTTCTGCTAATGAAATAGAGTGTTCATTTAATTTGCAAGATTTGAGTTCTTAAAATTATCTGAGTGTAAGCCTGTTGGGCAGCTTATTTTATATCGTATAATGTATTGGTTGATGTTGATCCAAATGCTTGCAGGATTTTATTTTTTTCCTATCATTTTGATATTTAATGTACTAGTTTCTTTCAAACCTATGGGGTTTCTCATTAATTTGCTGTGTTCAATGTGTTTCAAAATCTATGAATTTTCTATGCAGCCATGTCATTTCTGATTTATTGTATGTAATGAACGAACATATTACTGCTTGATGAAAACCTTTATTCTAATAGTCACTTTCTTTTATTTGAAACAGCCAACTGAGTGTAATACATATGCAGACATAGATGCAGCATATACGTGCCTTAAGGAACAGTATGGAGTTAAAGATGAACAATTAATATTATATGGTCAGTCTGTTGGTAGTGGACCTACTGTCGATCTTGCTTCTCGTTTGCCAAACTTGAGAGGCGTGGTTCTACATAGCCCAATTTTGTCTGGCATGAGAGTATTGTACCCCGTCAAAAGGACATACTGGTTTGACATTTATAAGGTAAGTCTGTGTTATTCACCCAATTTCTATTTTCTTGTTTTATCTTGTAGGTTGTGACCTTCATTACTGGGTTTTTCCCCAATTGTAATTTTCAGAATATTGACAAAATTGGAGCAGTGAACTGTCAAGTTTTGGTAATTCACGTAAGTATTGTTCTCATTGTTTTGGTATTTATCCACCCCATCTCGTTTAATCACCTATGTTGCTCCGACTCTTCATTTTTCTTGAAGTACCCTTATCCGACGCATATCCGGACATAGGTGTGGGGATATGATCCTCCAAAGACCCTCCAAATACAGGGAAATCTTGGAAAAAATTGAACATACCCGAGTCCGAGTGAAGAAAGGTTTGATTGTATTATATTCTGAACTAGTCTGTTACAAGGTATTTATACATAAAGGAAGGGTTTACTAAATCCCTAAAATATAGGAATTTGACACCCTAATTTACAGCTCTATTTACACCCTAAAATCAGGGATTTCAGTCAGTCAATCCCTGATTTCCAGCAGTCAATCGCTGATTTCCAGCCTTGGGATTTCAGTCAGTCAATCCCTGATTTCCAGCAGTCAATCCCTGATTTCCAGCCTTGGGATTTTAGTCAGTCAATCCCTGATTTCCAGCCTTGGGATTTCAGTCAGTCAATCCCTGATTTCCAGCACTCCCCCTCAAGCTGGGGAGTAGATATTTTCCATCCCTAGCTTGCCTACAATCTGCTGAAATGCTGAACTCATCAGTCCTTTAGTTAAGACATCTGCTAGCTGGTTCTTTGTAGAAATATAGGGAGTGCAAATCAATCCACTTTCAAGTTTCTCCTTAATGAAATGTCTGTCAACCTCCACATGTTTAGTTCTGTCGTGCTGAACTGGATTGTGAGCTATGTTGATTGCAGACTTATTATCACAATACAACTTCATTGGAGTCTCCCATTTAATCTTCAAGTCATCTAGTATAATTTTGAGCCATAACAGTTCACAAATACCTTGTGCCATTGATCGAAATTCTGCCTCAGCACTAGATCTTGCTACAACTGGTTGTTTCTTACTCCTCCAGGTTACCAAATTTCCGCCAATGAAAGTACAATACCCAGATGTTGATCTTCTGTCAGTAACACAGCCAGCATAATCGACATCTGTGTATGCTTCTAGTTCCATTCTTGTGCCTTTTCTAAAGAGAACCCCTTTTCCTGGATTGCCTTTCAAATATTGTAGGATCCGATATACTGCAGCGAGATGGACATCCTTAGGATTTTGCATGAACTGACTCACAACACTCACTGCATATGCAATGTCAGGTCGTGTGTGTGATAGATAGATTAGCTTCCCCACAAGTCTTTGGTACATGCCTTTGTCAGCTGGTTCTCCTTCCACAGATTCTCCTAATCTATGATTTGGCTCGATAGGCGTATCTGATGGTTTGCAACCAAGCTTACCTGTTTCTTTTAACAGATCAAGAACATATTTTTGCTGTGAAACAAAGATTCCTTCCTTGGACCGAGCTACTTCTATTCCTAAGAAGTACTTCAATTTTCCAAGGTCCTTTATTTCAAACTCTTTTGCTAAATACTTCCGAAGAGTCTCCTTTTCATCTGGATCATTCCCAGTTACAATTATATCATCCACATAAACTATCAATGCCGTGACTCCCCCTGAAGCCGAATGCTTGATAAACAATGTATGATCACCCTGACTCTGTTTGTACTTCATATTCACCATTGCTTTGGTAAATCTTCCAAACCATGCCCGGGGAGATTGTTTGAGCCCATACAATGCTTTTTTCAGTTTGCACACTTTGTTTTTATCCAGATTTATTCCAAAACCAGGTGGTACTTCCATATAAATTTCCTCCTCAAGATCACCATGTAAAAAGGCGTTCTTCACATCGAACTGTTGTAAAGGCCAATCATAATTTGCTGCTAGGGATAACAATACCCTTACTGTGTTCATCTTCGCCACTGGTGCAAATGTCTCTTGATAATCCACCCCATATGTCTGTGTATATCCCTTGGCTACTAGTCTTGCTTTATACCTCTCAATGGATCCATCCGACTTATACTTCACTGTGAAGACCCATTTGCATCCTACTAGTCTCTTTCCAGTTGGTAATTCTGTTAGTTCCCATGTTTTATTTTTCTCCAAGGCCTCCATTTCTACTCTCATTGCATGCTTCCATTCCTCTTTGCCAAGTGCCTGCGATAAGGTCTGTGGGATGTCTACAGTGTTTAGATGGGTAAGAAAGGTTTTGTGTGGGGTTGATAATTTTTCAAATGACACAAAATGGGATAAAGGATGTTGTGTGCATTTTCTAAAACCTTTTCTTGTGGCTATGGGCAAATCTAAATCAAGAACAGTAGGTGATATCTCAGTAGAAGGACTTACCTCAGTTCCAAGTGACGATTTGGTTTCTTGAACTTGCACAGGATTGATCACTGGCTTTATCCTTCTTGAGTAGACCTGTAGTGGCTTTGTGAGAGTAGGATTTATGAGTTCACAAGGTTCAGAGGTAAGTTGTCTTTCAGAAGTGGGTTCTGTTTGTACAGGAGATATTTTAACCACCATTGATGGTTCTCTCAAGAACAAATCCTTATCCTCCATAAATGATGCCTCCCCCTGAGGATAAGGGCTAGAAAAATAGCTTTCGTGTTCTGCAAAAGTAACATCAGCAGAGACATAGGTTTTACGAGTAATAGGATTGTAGCACTTGTACCCTTTTTGAGTAGGTGAATATCCTATGAATACACACTTGACTGCTCTAGGATCTAACTTGCTTCGACTATTAGAGTGAACATGAACAAATGAGACACATCCAAAAACTCTAGGGACTAACTTCATAGACATATTGAAATCTGAAAAATACTTAGAAAACACCTCCATTGGACTTTTAAAATCAAGAACTCGAGAGGGGATACGATTTATTAAATGAGCTGCAGTAAGGACTGCTTCCCCCCAAAAAGTTTTTGGAACATTTTGTTGAAACAAAAGAGCACGAACAGAGGCTAACAAATGACCATTTTTCCTTTCGGCAACTCTATTTTGTTGGGGTGTGTCAACACAAGAAGATTCATGAATAATTCCCTCTTTTTGAAAGTATGGAGACAAAGTTTGATTAAAGTAGTCCCTAGCATTATCAGTCCTCAACTTCTTAATTCTAACATTGAATTGAGTTTTGACCATTGTATGAAAAATAGGAAAAATGTTGCTCACATCAGATTTTTGTTTTAACAAATAAATCCATGAAACTCGAGTACAGTCATCTATGAATGAGACAAACCAACGAGCCTCCGAAATGTTGGGAACTCGAGATGGACCCCAAATATCACTGTGAATCAAAGAAAAAGGAACAGTAGTTCTTTTATTACTCAAAGGAAAGGACACACGTCGGTGTTTAGCAAATTCACAAACCTCACAGTGAAACTCATTTAAACTAACATTCTTAAACAAAGATGGAAACATGACACTAAGAACACTAAAGGAAGGATGCCCAAGTCTAAAATGGTGGAGCCAAATTTGGTCTTTATTGAAATGAGAGTTATTGGATAGAAACGAGATAGGTGATTTGTTTCCACTGTTCACTTGTTCACTAGGTAACTCAAGGTAATAAAGGCCATGTCTCACCTTAGCATGTCCAATCGTCCTCCTCGTAACTTGGTCCTGAAATACACAAGAAATATGAGAAAAGATCATATTGCAGTTTAGATCTTTTGTAAGTTGGTAAGCAGACACAAGGTTTATAGATAACTTGGGTACATGTAACACATTTTTAAGAATAATGGATGGGCTTAGAACAATATCTCCTTGGCCTGCAACAGTGGCCAATGATCCATCAGCAATGACTATTTTTCTGTTGCTAGGACACGGATGATATGTGAGAAATTTGTGTGAAGAATGAGTCATATGATCGGTTGCCCCAGAGTCAATAACCCAAGAGTTTGAAAATTCAGAATTGGAGGCACTTAAAGCATATAAGGAATGAAGCTTACCAGAATTTGCCAAGGAACAGGTACCTGTAGACTTTTCTAATGAATCAAGAAGTGATCTCAGCCGTTCAATGTCTCCTTTGTTGAATTCATTCTGTTCTCCACCATTGAACTCATTTGATCTGTCTTCTTTAGATTGAGTCATATGCACCCGGCTTCTTTGTGTTCCACTTTTAGGTCCTCTATTCCATTGAGAACTTTGTGGCTTGCCATGAAGCTTCCAACAGTGCTCCTTAGTATGACGGGGCTTTTTGCAGTGGGTACACCAGAGGTTATCCTTGTTTGAGGGCTGAGACTCCATTCTCGCAACTTCTGAATCTTTTCCAGCATTAAACTTTGGTCTGTCACCATTGTTTTTTTCAGATATCATTGCAGATCCTTCAACCGGTGGTGAGTAAAGCATAACTCCCCTTCGACTTTCTTCAGCATTGATAATAGAGATGGTCTCATTCAGCGAGGGTAAATCTTTTTTACCCAATATCTGGACTCTCACTTGATCAAATTCAACATTTAAACCAGCAAGAAAGTCATAAATTCGATCCTTTTCAATAAAGTTCTTTAACACAGCTGCATCATCACTGCACTTCATCTCAATACACAGGGAATGATCCATCTCTTGCCATAGATTCTTCAACTGGTTGGCATACTCCGTGACTGAGCAACCTCCTTGTTTAGTGGCAGATATTTTAGTTTTAATCTCAAAGATTCGAGTAGCATCTCTAACTTTAGAATAAGTCTGTTCTGCTGCGTCCCATATTTCTTTAGATGTTGGCAGAAACATGAACGTATCACTGACTTCTGGCAGCATGGAATTCCATAGCCAAGACATTACCATGGAGTCCTCTTCATCCCAAGCATCAAATTCGGGATCTCCCTTCTTGGGTCCAGTTCCAAGGAGATGACTCAGTTTTCCCTTTCCTTTTAGAAAGGTCCGAACCATTTGAGACCACTTCATATAGTTTTTGCCATTCAATCTGTAGGCTGATTGAATACTCTGTAGTTCACCTGTTGTTTGACTTAGTGTCACCTCTTTGGATTGGGCGGTAGAAGCATTATCGGTTATGGAAGACATTTTGTAAAGAGATTGTTTTTGAAAGAAAAAATCAGCAATGAAGGCTGCTGATCAGTGACCAGAAATTCAGCTATGAAGGCTGAAAAAAAAAAAAAAAAAAAAAAAAATTTGAGCAGAAATTCTGTTCTTGGACAGATTTCAAATCCCAGAAAAAATGAGCCTATAGCTCTGATACCATGAAGAAAGGTTTGATTGTATTATATTCTGAACTAGTCTGTTACAAGGTATTTATACATAAAGGAAGGGTTTACTAAATCCCTAAAATATAGGAATTTGACACCCTAATTTACAGCTCTATTTACACCCTAAAATCAGGGATTTCAGTCAGTCAATCCCTGATTTCCAGCAGTCAATCGCTGATTTCCAGCCTTGGGATTTCAGTCAGTCAATCCCTGATTTCCAGCAGTCAATCCCTGATTTCCAGCCTTGGGATTTTAGTCAGTCAATCCCTGATTTCCAGCCTTGGGATTTCAGTCAGTCAATCCCTGATTTCCAGCACCGAGTAACATAGTTAATCACCATTATCTCCTCTCTCTCTCTCCAGCCTTGATTTGTCATGTTAACATTAGTATTATATGTTTGTTCTGGTAAGTAGGTGTTTTGGCATTATTAGTTCACCCATGTGATGTTCCAAACAGTGAACAAATATCTATCATGAAATTTTTACCCAAACAATCTATGAAAGAAAATCTTGAAAGATTGGTTTGAAGAAAACTCAACCTTGACAAAAATATCATGGGTCATGGATTCTCAATAAGAATACTCGCTCCAAATGAATATAAAAATCTTAAAAGTGTTTTAGTTCGATCAGTCTGGATATGATTTAGTGTTTTGTCTGTGATGAACAGATAATTGAGATTTTCATGTGAAATTAAATAAAGATAACAGCATTATCCACAAGTAGTGCATTTCAGTTCATAGGTACCGATGAATTAATTTATCTTTAAGACTTCATATTGTGCCATATGTTGTGTAGGTTTCGAGAATTTAAGACTTTGTTAAGAAAGAGAGAAGTAGATATATACTATGTTACTTGGACTCGGGTGTGAGTGTCGGACATTGGTATGTGTCCGACACGGGTATGTTCAATTTTTTCTAAGATTTTTATGTATTTGGAGGGTCCTTGGAGGATCATATCTCCATACCCATGTCCGAATATGTATCGGACACGGGTGTCGGACACGGATACTTCAAGAAAAATGAAGAGTCGGAACAACATAGGATATATATATATATATATATATATGTTTTTGACCAGAGAGAAAGAGATATAAATAGATATGGCTTTTTTTGGTTCTTTGAACACATTTTGTTTCTTGTTTTTTCTCCCCATGTTCAGGTTTGGGGTGAGTGGTTAACTTTGACAAGTGAACACATCTGCTCACTTGCTCATGCTCCCCAAATATATTGATATTAAGGAGAGGTCTTATACATTTCTATTTTGAATTCTTATATTAAATGTGGTGATGAAGGAAGCTCATTTTGTTCTGTTGGCAGGGGACAGCGGATGAAGTTGTCGATTGTTCACATGGTAAACAGCTTTGGGAGCTTTGCAAGCATAAGTACGATCCTTTGTGGGTAAATGGAGGAGAACATTGCAATCTTGAGATCTATCCTGAATTCATTAGACATCTGAAGAAATTTGTACTGTCCCTAAACAAATCAAAAGCAGCCGCCGCGAATGGTTCTGAAAAAATAGCAGGAAACTCTGACAATCGGAGCAAACCATCTGATGGTGGACCTTCAGATACTTTTGAATTGGGTGCTGACCTTCCAGAAATTTCAAGAAACAGTTTAGATAGTCGACTCGAGAAGTCTAAGAAGTCAAATAAGCCTGAGAAGTCTCGAATGAGCACTGATCGTGTCGACAGGTTTAGGAGAAAAAAGGGCTTAGTTTGGTGATCAAAGAGCATCATCTCAAAAAAAGTATGTTCATCATCTATCCAGTCCACTTGAGGTAATTTACTTTTTACTTCTGCATCTCAGTCCAGCATAAGTTATGGATTTTTCTCATAAATGTTATAATTTTTCTGTATGTTTCTGGAGAAAACAAGTCCAATTAAGTGAAAAATCTTGGATTATAAATTCTTGTGTAAAAAACAACAGCCCCAATGGTAGCTAAATGAAAGTATTCTACTAGTTTTTGCTATAATGTACTCATCTGTTTAGTTGAATCTTGAAATTCATGCATATTTCGTAGCAGGCTTTAGCATTTCTCAAAAACCTATTAACATTTCCTGGCGAGTTGAAATATCAAATGACTCATGGTCAGTTTTTATATCTGAGAGAAAGGCACTTAATAACAGTGGTTTAGAGAAGAATATAAGTAGTGGCTTTTAAGTCGGAGGCACGTTATGAATTTTAAGATAGAATGAAAGAAAGAAAAGAAAAGAAAAAGAAATGACACCATTTTCTGCAAAATAAAGCAGAAACGAGACCCAGAACTTTGAGTACTTTAACTATGAGTATTTTTCAGTGTTGAAAAAATTAAACTAGACCAGTTCAATCGGAAATCGATAGGCTGTTCGGTCCAATACATATTAAAACTTATTTGAAGGAAATTCCTAATCACTTCACATCAAACCTATCAATGAAAGGAAAGCTCCTTTAAAAAAATGATTGCAGCTGTAGTTTATTCATGCAAAATGCAAAGACTAGCAAATTGAAACAGCTTTGAAGTATTTGCAAAAAATCTAACCAAATGACCTCAGCCATCCATTTAGGCTATTTTGGCATGCAAAGGGAGGCACTATACAAAGTCTTCAAAATTGGGAAACCAGTTTAAATAAAGTAACCATGAAAGTTTCTAGTCAAGGGAAGGTTTAAAAACTATGAGCAACACAATGTAGAAGCAAAAGGACCACATATCTCAGAAGCAATTATTAACATGCAGACCTAACCAACAAAACTAAGAGTCCTAGCATCCAATCCATTCAAATGGTGATATGTAGTGTGGTAGCCAGCACCCATCACTGGCTTCATGTTTGCTGTCCAGATGGACAATATATATGAGTTGTAAAATCAGTTGGTACAACACAATGAAGAGTGCTGCTATAACATGAGGTACTGCCTGCAGCTGCAGTATTCCATCCAGAGGGTGAAAAGCCAAACCTGAAATAAGACAAATTATTTTCAGCCTATTTTCATTTAGTAAGATACAAAGATCTTAATAGAATTTTCAGCCTATTTTCATTTAGTAAGATACAAAGATCTTAATAGAATTTTCAGCTGAAGTGGGTATAATATCGTGAAAATTATTAATTCATCTACTTTAAGGGACAAGTAGTGAGTCCTGTGTTGACATCTGTCAATATGTTATTGGTTAGCTTTTTCCCTCTTGCCTATTTGGTTTCGCAAAACGGTGTCGTTTCGTGTCTGTTTTCATTAATTTTGGTTGCTCACTTCGTGTTTTCCGGTTCTTACTACGTGTAAAATGGTTACTGTCTGATACATTAAATGCTCTTTTCTTTTATCTATTTGATTTTACAAACACGTAAAACAACTGTAGCATTAAAGTTCAAGTGATTCATTAAATGCTCTTTCAATAGTTTGGCGTGAGAATTAAAGGCATTAAATGCTCTTTCCGTTTTATCTTTTGGATAATAAAGTGTTTCTTGACATTTCAAGAACTTCCTCTTATACATCGGATATTATAATGAGTTTATTTATTTTTTTGTTTTATGCGTTAACAACTTTAAAAACACGTAAAATATAAAATAAAAAAAAATCGCGTATGAAAAGAGAGTAGAGAAAATGAAATCTTGTATAGGTGAAATTCGATTCACGCGTTAATCGTTACCAATTGTAAATTAATTTATTTAATCTATCTATCCATCTACCCATCTATTGTAAAGCTCAAGTAGTGAGCCCCATTTCGACATCTGGCAGCACACTATTGGTTAGCTCTTTTCCTTCTTCACATTTGGTCATGCGAAACGACGTCATCTCGTTCGATAAGCATTTAAGTTTTGACGCGTCTGACAAATTGTAAGACTTTAAACTGTGACTCTTGTCTTTTGGCTCTACGTTTTGGGCTTTACTATCTGATGCATTAAATGTTCACGCGGCATCTAGCTACAGCTTGAGGAATTAACTCGGTCAGCATTTATTAACTCGGCCAACATTAAATTTTGACGCGTTAGGGGATTTAACTTGGCCAGCATTTTTTTTTTATTTCTACGCATTCTTGAGCTGTTCTCATATCTGCCTTTGACTCAATGATTAAACAGGATATTCATGCACTCCTTTAACCAATGGACTCATACTTTGTTTTGTCTAGTGGACTTTTGTGTTTGGGGAACAAAACGTGCTTTTATCCTCAAGGCTTTTCATGTTCTTCTTCATTGAAAGTTTCTTCCATGCAAAATGCTTGCCTGCTACTCCACATCTCCAATGGCAAATGACCGGCTAGCCCTTTCTATAGCCTTTCTCTTCTACCATATCGCTTGGTTTGCCTTTGCTATTCACCCTCCAAAAAAACTCTATAAATAGCCCTCACTTCACCTTTTCTGCACATAGCGTGCGCTTTTCCATTGGGAAGGTTAGTAGAATTTCTCTTTGCCTTTTACTTTCTCTGGTGCTATTCGTCCACCCTACTTTATATATGCTTCTTTGTTTTCATATTATACTGATCGTCCCTTAAAGTGCCAAGCTTTCGTTTTGCTTTATATATGCTTCTTTGTTTTTGTTTTATTTGACTGTTCCTTCATAGAACACTACTATTATGTCTCTTTGGTTGTTCGATTGTCTTCGACTTATTTTATATATGTTTTTATCGTATTATAATGCATGTTCTTTAATAGAACACAGCTATTATGTGCCTCTTTGGTTATTTATTTTTCTTGTCTTGTTACTATTAACGTTCGACTTTCCTTTTGCATGTCTAACTTATCTATATATGTAGGGAAACAGCTCCAACAACTTTCAGCTATTTCGTGCCCTTTGTTTTGCAGACCATGGAGGCTCATAAGAGGACTACTCAACAGATAGAACATAATGGCAACCCTTCGCCGTTTGCTGAGTTTTTCACTTTTCCACAATTCTCAACTCGTGCAACTCAGTGCAACAACTCACAGTCAATGGCAGCTGAGCAAAACAGAATTATAGAACACCAACCAAAAATAAGCTTGACATGATATGTGATTGGTCCATTTTGAGCCAAAATTAGAATTGAGGTCAAACATCCAAAGCCAACAATAAGAAAGAAAAGGAAGTGTCTAAACAAAATGGTGTTATTCATTTTCGATTTTAAATAAAAGCTTACTGGAAACTCATTCCATCCTCTCAAGATTTGGCAAACCCAAAAAGTCAAATCTTAGAGACACCTCTAGGGTCAGAAAAGTAGAACCAAAGCTCGCAGTGGCTGTGTGAAAAGAAACAAAAAAAACTCTTAACGTTTTAGCTTCGTGATTTGATTATAGTAATATGTAATCTAAAAAAGAAAAGAAAGTTTAATGGGTTGTTGATAAGTAGCAGAGGGATAGAAATAGAGACAGAGACAAAGCCATGTTGGAACGAGAAAGATTAATAAATCAAGGGGGAATTACAAATATGATTGTCTAATGAAAATATTTATAATTTGATACCATAATGAAAACTAATTAGTTAAAAGAAAATGTTAATATGTAAAATTCGAACAAGAAATCGCAATTATTTTTAGGATTCCATATTCAACGGGTGTAAAATCAAAATTATATATGATTTATATATATATATATATAAACAAAAGACATGTACATATAGTTAAAAAATATTTAAAATTAGTTGATAATCTATGTATACGGGTAAAAGTTCAAAACTCTATATTTACTAGTGAAAAAAGAAAAGGAAAAAAATATTAAAATAATAGAATTATAAAAAAAATAATAGGATTTTAGAGAAAAGATTATGAACAATAGTTTATACATTCCAAAATTGAGAATATAACTTTTACTAATGTACGTATAGTTTAAGCTTATTTGTATATAATCTTTCTTTTTAAATGCACATATATGATCAATTTATGTACATTTCAAAATTTTATTGTTAGTTTATTATTTGAGGGGTATTTAAGTTTAAGGTTTAGTATTTAAGATCATTTTTTTAAACAAAAAAAAAAATAGAATTTGACACATCTAGGTGAAATTTTTTTAATTTGTAATGCATTAAAAAAGGTGGATAGTTTTTTCAAGTATAAAAGTGAGTAGCTTTTTTTTAAGTAAAAAGGTGAGTAGCTTTTTTAAGTGGATAGTTAATTACTTTTTAAGTGAAAAGACACAAATAACTTTAATTTTGTATTTATTAAAATAATTTTATTTAAATTTTCATCAAATTTTCAACTAAATTTGTGTTTCTTAACTCGTAATACCAACTCAATCAGAAGTTTTATAATAATATAAATATAAGGTAATGTTTAAATGAACTATCAAACACAACCTTTTTAATTTTTTATGCACAATTAACTTTGTTTCTTACAATTACATATATATATTATAAAATAATTTTCAATTGAGCATTAGCTCATATAATTGCAAATTTGAAAGGATTTAGACATGTATTGTCCTCTTTAAATAAGTAGTGTTGAGGGATTAAAAGTAAATTAAAAATACCAAAAAATATATATAAAATAAAATAATTGTACATATAATTTGACTAAATATAAATATAATTATTGATACTTCATAAAAGTAATTTTGATAATCTTTTTACTAATTTTATAAAGTCACATTTCTTTTTCAATAATTAGGATATTGTCATGGTTACCAAATATAAAAGTACTTTTGTTGGGCTGGAGTTTTTTGAAATTCCCCATAAACCAATCTTAATACTTTTGCTTTTAAGTTTTAACTCTAACTTTAGCACTGGTCGAGCTTTTAGGTGTTTATAAACATTGAAATAACTTTTTTAGTAGGTTAAGCAAAGAATATAAATAAAAATACAAAAATACAGTACCAAATCTGCAAATGGTCTGCTTTCTACCAACTTATTTGGGGACTTAACACTTTTGATGGTGATTACGTCAAAATTCTCTTAACATTTAATTCAAAGTTTTAAAGCGTTTTTCTCTAATGCCGAAAAAAATAGGTTACTCATTAATAGGAAGAAAAAAAGTTAAAGACACCAATGGTTAAAAAGATGTTTGGAGGTCATAGTATCGACTAGATATAAGGATGTAGGAACATGTTAAACCACGTTTTCTCTGCACAATTCGTCAAGCAAAGTTAAATAAAATGATGCAATCTTGTAATACCAACTGCTACTCACATGGAAGACAAAAAAATGAACAGTTATGCCAACCAATAACAATCTAGAAGATGTCAAGTTGAGGCTTTTTTACTTTTGGGAAATATTAACCAGTGCCATTAGACACGAGTTAAGGTATATAGAAATGAAAATAATTAATACATTATTTTTTCTTGAATTCATAAAAATAATGTATTAAATACAAAAAGCTTTTCTGAAATGGTAAATAAATAATCTTTAATCAGTGCCTATAGACACTGATTAAGGAGACCCTTTACTCTTTTTTTTCTTTTTTTTCTCTTACATGATCAACTTTTATTATACATCATTATTTAATGGTGGCCACAATTAATTATCCATTCAGCCTTCCTTGGGCAATTGAAATATTTTAATATTTTTTTTGCAATATTGCGTTAATATATTCAATTAATAATGAATTATGACATGGGACATTATTATAATTATTATCCAACCTTATTTGGGCCATTGAAATATTTTTATTTATTTGTTGTATTATTAAGTTAATATATTCAATCAATAATGAATTATTTACATAGGAAATTATTATAATTAGTTTAAGTTATTTTACTTTTTGTATTGTATGGGACTTATCGCCTTTGACAGCTAAATTTTATAAGAGGAAAAAAGTTTAACTTTAAACGCATGCAATTTTATCACTATATTTTTAATTTGTTTCACAAATTGTTTAAAATACAGATATCCACAAACCTGGTCATATTAATAAATAATATCTTGTTTTAAAATATATTTGAAATACAAGACTATTTTAATTAACGATTTTTTCACTAATTTTTCTGTAGCTGAATATCACTCTCTCTCTCTCCACAAGCAAAGCAGCAATTCGAGCAAGCCATCCCCATCATGTGTAGGAGGTCCCTGTGGATAGTGATGATCGACAACAACCAGTTGGTCATGCTCTGAAGCTCGAGGATTCTTGTTCCCTGCAGAATCTTTGATGTACCACTAGGGAAATAGAGCAATGATGTGTTTCTTGCACTACTGGATGGTTATCACTTATCCTTAAAAGCTGCGCAACATAACTTCCATGGTACACAAATAACAAAAGTATAATCATAATGCAAAGAAATATGTAAAAGATGGAAATAGTGTTTTGAATAGAAATAGAATAACTATGGAATGCCACTTATGCTGTTTGCATTTGAATCAAAGAGAGTTTTGCCTAACATGACAAGCTAAGTGACAGAATTAAGAACAGCTGTCCAACAACTTAATGAGAGCATGAGGGAGACCTTGATCATCAAAAGATATATACAACAATGAAAGAAAGTGTTTTGAAACAAAAAGGAAGACAGTGGTACAACAATAAATGAAGCCTACAAATTCATGACACCAATTACATGGGAGTGCATTAAGAGGATTCTGGATATTGAATCTTAGGTATATAAATTAATAAGAAAAAAAAAACTTTCATGTACAAACAAGGAAATAGAGCAAAGATAACAGACTGGAACAGCCCAACTGCAACCCATTAAAAAAGGAAATCACAAGCTATAATAAAAAAGGATACAAAACACCCATCCAATTAGATTGTTCTATATAAGTTGAAAATGTATTTTAACAAATGAACATATCGTCTTCCAGTTTCAAAGTGCAAACTGAATCAATCCTATACTTTTCAATTTTAGGTTCCTCGAGTTATATCTAAACTATTTTAATATTTTAGTAATAAACTTAACTTAAATGGTTGAATTGGCCTCAAACTTAAGTTTTAATCAGGTATAGCTTTACTTGATCTTGTTCATAGACGTTTTTAATTCAAAGTTAACGATAAAAAAATATTCTAAACTTTTTGATTATTTATTAATAGAAAATAAAAGAATTATTCTAAACTTTTTTGTTGTGATAGGGTTTTAATTTATAATGTAACTTTTCCTCATTACAGTTACAAATAAGATATAAATAATGTATAATGCTTAAATAACAATATCTTTTTTAAATAATGTGGTAATAAAAAATTGTATTTCAAATGGGAAAAAATTTAACATGTGAGTTTATTTTTAATTAGATCAATATGATAATAAAAAATAAAATAATTGCAAATTGAGATATAATTTGTCAAATGAAATGCAATAAGAAAAAGTATCTAATAATCAAATACATAGAAGAACATAGCTAAGATTATATATAAGTGGAGCACAGATATTGTTAGGGCATACGTTTGGAAAAAAAAGACATCAACTGAGATTGTATATTTCAAATATTAAAAAGTCAACTATTAGAAGCATCATGAATTATCACATGATATTTGTAATTGTGTCCATATTCTTGTGCAAATTCTACTTTGTCAATTCTTGCATTTCTAATCTCGATTACCGGATTATTATTTATAGTTTGGTCTTTTTTAAAGTTAACAGTGACGCTTTTTTTTAACACATTTTAGTTTTCTTCGCTTTTTTTTTTAAACACATTTTAGTTTTTTTTTTTAGATATGGCTACTAATAAAATTGCTCGCTTAATGCAGTAACTTTTTGCAATAGGATGCCTACCTCATCGTAAAACTAAGTTGACTATTTCCCTGCCTTAATGCAAGCTAAGCTGACTCTTTTCCTACATCAACACATTGATCAATATTACAGTGAATGCAACAAAGTATTTTTAGATGGATAGAAAAGATTTGTTTAGACATTCAACTCAAAATTGGGGATGCATGTGTTTTTTTAAGACCAACCACACTAACATTAGTACACACATCAACCAGTGTCAGAGTTATTGATCTCCATCTAGTATGCATAATCTTGTCAAAAACTCAATAGTTTATCTATTGAGCATTTGTATATATTATGTATGTAGACATATACACATATGTCTTAACATGTCATAATAAACTAGACCTGGCAATTCGTGTATCCGTATCATGTTCGTATATTTTATCGTGTCATAATTGTGTTTAAGGTATTTATAGTTATAAAATTTTGATACGTTAATAATTCGTATTATATAGATTTTGAGACATTCGTGTATTCATATCGTGTTCATGTTATTTTTTCGTATCATGTCGTGTTTTCTACGTGTTATAGTTATTTTTCCTGTATCGTGTTCGTTTTGTTTTCAATATTGTCAAATTTATAATAAACAAATACAAAAATCAAATTTAAAAGGTTTAACCACCGGTCGCGAAGCACGGGCTTTCACTAGTAGTTTCTAATCTGTTAGCCAAGTGTGCCTTCTATTTGTAAACACAAAAATATATATATATATATATATATATTCTATTTGCAACAAATATTTAGTTTACCACACTAAATAAATTCAGTTCAAATGAAAGAAACCAGCAAGCCATCAATGCAACTATCACCAAGTTGCTTCAGTGCATCCAAATCAAATAGAAAACAAAGAAAGATGCCGAAATACATTCTTTAGAAGAAAGAATCTAAAGCTAACGTGGATTAGTTCAGTTGGTTGAGTATTCATTAGCGTTTTGGTAAGCATAAAGGTTCGAGTCTCACTAGCAATCTCACTTGATAGGTGATCTGTAAGTACTACTATTAACTCTCTCTAAAGCTTGTAGCATGCTTTGACCATGGACTAGGATAACCCCTTTTCACCTAAACTTTTTTGTAAAAAAAAAAAAAAAAAAAAACGAACCTAAATAGAAGTGGGAAGAAAGGACCAGGCTTCTATTTAGAGGAGGTAAACCACATATAATTGGAAGTTCTGTAAAGGTATTACTAACTCAGATTGCATTTCAGTAAACAACGTATTGTTTGGCCTATCTTATCAAAGAGCATACACTCTTTTTCAAGCTTCAGATAAAGATAGTTTCAGATGTGGATTAAAATTTCCTCAAATTGAGTGTTTCAGGAAAGCAAGGGAGCACTGAAATTGCTATAGTATTTTTTTTCAAAATTTTCAAATTTTTGGTGATAGCTTTTAGAAAAGGAAGGCAGCAGTTGTGAAAGAAAGAAAGGCAAATGGTCATTATGGTACATCAAAAGAGCAGCTAAGAGAACCTGCACTATAAGAAGACCATGTAGATTACGGTTTTGTTCATCAGAACTCTTAAAGTTGATGTTGCTGTCCAATCCCAATCGCCTCTCACAGAGAAAGAAACTACGGTTTTGTTCATTAATATTTTTAAAGTTCCATATTGTGAAAAGATGATTGAAAACGCCACAAAACATTTCGTTGACATGGTAATTTTTGGAGAGAGTAAAAAATGCAATCAAGAATAGAAAGATTGTAGGAGGTAATGCAGTTGGTGCTAAAAAGGTAGTGCCGCGAAAAAGAAGAAAAGAGTGGCACAAGCTGTTGGTTAAAGTACTTAAATAGTTTTCGTGTTATAGTCAAAAGTGTATTTTAGTTTCTGTACTATAAATGTGAGTAATTTAATCCTTGTACGTTTGAAATTGGTGCAAAGAAGTAAAATTGGTAACAGTATTAATGAAAAACCGTCTAAATGTTGACATGGAAATGTGAAACTGACAGAAAAATGGCATGAAAAAAAAATGATGACGTGTTAAATTTTTTTACTCAAGCGAAATTTAGAAAAACATAATTTTTTTTTTATCCAAATCTCTCCCTTACTCGTAAAAATATGTCATCATTTTTTTTTTTTTTTGCAGTCATCTATTCTGTCAGTTTTTAAATTCCACCTAAGCAAAAAAATTTGACACATCATCATTTTTTTTTCCATGTCATCTATTCTGTCAGTTTCACATGTCCACGTCAGCATTTAGACGATTTTCCATTAACACTGTTACCAATTTTACTTCTTTGCACCAATTTCAAACGTATAAAGATTAAATTATTCACTTTTATAATACAGGGATTAAAATACACTTTTGACTATGGACTACCTAGATATTTTAACACAAGCAGTTACATGAGGGACAATTGCCTAGAGGCTTCATCCCATACTATTCTTATCATGCTTACCAATCTTACTACACGGCCATAAACAATATCTCCCAAAGTCCTTACCTTCATCAATCAATCTCCCAATCAGGTTTTCAAGCAAATCTCAAAGCATCTGCACCTAATTCTGTTTCAGTATCTGCACTTGCAATCCAACCAATTGCTCAGCCTAGTAACCGAGTAAGTAACCAAAGAGGGCACGAAACAATCAAGAGAGAATTTCCATTAACCCAATTTCTATGTCATACACTGAGTTACTCCCTCAGCTTATTCAGAATCATCTTGTTGCACCAATTCATCTAGAGTCTTTGAAGCTATATCTGACTTTCATCTTGTGATTTCATGCCATTCCACGAAAAATTGCATTACCTTGAAATATTAGGTGCAAGGTTTGGTCAAAGTCGGTTTGTTGAATTTTGAGAAGAAAACAAGACCAAATGCTAGTGGAAACCTTTTATTGAACCATACAGGGCATAATGATGAAAAGGTTGGAATTGTTTGTCGCCTTTGAAATTCTTACAAAGTAGTGCAATTCTCTAAATGCTAATGCCCACGAATACTAGGGAAGTCTTTTATGTATGATGGGCTTTTATTTATCCTTTATCATTTTAATAAGATGGCAAATATAATGCATTTTCATTACATTTCAGCTTTCATTCATTCAAATCACTATTCTTTTGTTCTCATACCTCCTAACATATCGTTTCAATTTCACCCATTTTTAAATTTCCAAACATGAAGACATCATGACAATAATTTGGGATTGAATTTTGAAAACCTTGTTCATATTGTTGAGCTTGATGAAAGAACATAGATGATTATGCTTTGTCCTCTAATCTATTGAGATTAATGGAGCAAGAAGGGAGGCAAATTGCACCTTATCAAGAATTCATGGAAGTATATAGTGGGCGAAAATTCGTAAAATTACTTTACAAGTATGTAGATCCTTTATGATCACTTATCCACAAGTCTATCCTTGCTAATTAAATGTTCTTCAATGGGTATTCATATTTGAGGTGATGAATGATCATCTTTTATTCATATTTCACATAAAATAAAATCATCCTTTTGCTATACCCTTTGAATCTATTAAGTTCTTTAAAAAAGAAACTCAACCAAGAATCACCTCAACACTGGGGCAAAATTTAGAATGTGACTTGATCAAAAAAGGAGAAGGAAAAAGCATAAAAGATCTCAGGAGCAAAGAAAGAACCCCTTTTGTGCTTTTGGAAGAGAAAAAGAAAAAATAAAAATAAAATCGCAACTGATGAAAAAAAAAATCAAAATACTTCATGTAATTTAAAGATAATAAAAAATCTACAAAAATATTACAAAAGTATAAAAACTGTTATTTTCTCTAGTAAATTAGCACTCTCTACAATTTTTTAAATAATGTTCATGGTTTAAAATGTTTTAGATTTTTTTAATCCAAGATTAAAAGAGATTTTGTTTTTTATTCAAAGGAATATTGTTATTTATCACTAATATTCTTTTTGGTTACCTCCAAATTTTAGAGTCATTATCCTATAGTCGGTAGAGTACAGGTTTTGAAAAAAAAAATCGAAATGGTACCAACATCGTACCATTTTGATTTTGTACCGGTTCATATCAATCTGTATCGGTCAGTACCGGTACGTATCAATTCGTACTGATTGGTACAAGATTTAGATTGTTTATTTTTTAATTTTCTTTTTTTACTTATTTGATTCTTTTAACCAATTCTTAATATTTTTTCTGTCTTGATCATTTTATTTTTCATAATTTCATTCAAAAATATATATTTATTAAACTAGGCTATTGATCCTAATTAATAAATATACTATTTTATCTAATATTTTTAGTATTTATTTATGTTTAAAAATTTTGGATATTAAATATTTATACTTTTAAAAATTTATATTTACATATAAACATAAATATATATATATATATGTATGAAATTGAGGTATATTTATAAGTGTATATAATATATATTTTATTAAGAGTTTTGGAAATCAGATATATATATATATATATGAAAAAATATTTAAAAAATATCAATAAATTCGAAACGGTACGTCGAAACACACCAATATCAATATATATCATCATTATTATATCTCCGTGGAATTTTATCCTTTACTAATTTAAGTCAATTAGTTTATATTATTGCATAGTTTTCAGTATTATTAGTAAGAAACTAACAAATGCCGTACGAGATTCCACTCTAAACATTTATCGATTACTAATTTAAGTCAATTAGTTTCTATTATTGCATTGTTTTCAATATTATTAGTAAAAAACTAATAAATGCCGTACGAGATTCCACTCTAAACAAGAAAGAAAAAATTAAGAGGGCCTCAACTAACAACTCTATTTCATAAAATAAAAAACAACAACAACAACAGCTCTATATTATTTTTAAAAAGAGAAAATGCTAGGGATAGATGAAAAAGACAAAGCATATATCTAAGTCAACCTTGAATTTTTAAAATGACACATAGCTATATTTTTATTAAGGAAAATATCAATGAGTGTTTAATGATATTGATTAAAGTGATATTTATAAAAATATATATATAATTAATATAATATAATATTTCTTAAAAAATTTAATAAATATAATATTAAATATAATTTTTTTTAAATGACAATTAAATCATTTTTAACTAATAATGAGAGCAAACAATCATTATTAAAGTTTATAATTTTTTACTAACTAAATTATGTCACACCCACTGTGTGGGTGAAAGAAAAAATCCTATGTAAATATATATATATATATGAGCAGTTTTTTTTAATTAAGTGGTAATTTTTTAAGAAAATGATAATTTTTTTAAGATAATGGTAGTTTTTTAAGTGAGTGGTAGTTGTTAGTTTAAGAGAGTGGTAGTTTTTTTTAAGAGGGTGGGTAAGTTTTTTTTTTTAAATATATTATATAAAAAAATTAAAATATATAAAGGCCTTTATAATATTATTATTTGATTTATAAAATATTTAATTTTTAAGTAATTTTCTCAATTGAGTTGGTGCCATTTAACTCGTGACACTAACTCAGTCACTTTCATTATACTAGATTATGTCACACTCATTATGTGATTGAAAAAAATTGTGTAAATATATATATATAAGCAGTTTTTTAAAAGAATGATAATTTTTTAAGTAAATGGTAGTTTTATTTTAAGATAATGTAGTTCTTAAATTAGTGGTAGTCTTTTTAAGGGAGTAGTAGTTTTTTTAAGAAAGTAGATAATTTAAAAATATATATTATATTAAAAATTTAAAGACATAAACACTCTTATAATATTATTACTTGATTTATTAAATATTTGATTTTTTAGTAATAAGAGTGACTGAGTTGGTGTCATTTGATTTAGTGACACAAACTCAGCCATTCTTTTTATAATAGTACCATTTTTTTTATAATAGTATAGATGTAATATAGGTACGTAATCATTAATTATTAGCCAAGTATTCATTGTTCTAATAATTTGTTTTTTTTTTTAATAAAAGAAAACTTTGATTGATATAAAAGAGACTAATTACATATGCTAAAATGCCCTCGACCAAGCAATCAAGCCACTCTCTACTAGAATTTAAACTACAAAACTTAGTTATGTTAGAGGGAACAACATCCTTGATGGCAAATATTAGGGGAAAAAACTAAAAAGAAAGAGAGAGATTGCATGTCATATTTTTCATATTTTGAATGAATGGAATATTTGTAAATGGGGAGTGATTGTTAAAAATGGTTCTCCCAAATAACATACAGGGGTAAGCACTAAATTTGACATTTTTATTTGAATTTAAATTTTTCGAGTTTATCCAGTTCGAAATCACATTTTGATATCGAAACCAAGTAAAGAACTGATATTTTCTAAATCAATACCACTTTTTGAGCTTATGATTTGTCAAAGTTTGAGAATGATGAAAATGCCCTTGAACTAGACGAACTAGCATGAAATTAGACATTCACAACACTTTGGCCTTGATTGACACTTGTTAGTGTCAATCAAAGGAAGGCTTGGTTCGATCGACCAAACTTGAACCTCGATCAATAGGCCATGACAGTCGATCGAGTGGCCAAGTTGAGAGGGAATTCAAAAATCTCTCTCCTTTTTTTTTCAAAATTAAAAAATTCTTTGGGGAATTGATCGACACATGAAGAATGTCGATCGAGCGAGCCTTTTGATACATTTAAAAGAGTATATCTTATTTAACCTTATACTAAAAAAAGAATCAATTGTAGAGTATAGTGGTTAGCAAGGGTCGAGTCCTCAGGGATTGGGTTTTAGTTTATAAATTATTAGTTTATAACTTAGATTCAAAGAAAACAAAGTAAATGGGGTTTTGAGATCAGATTTAAACTAAAGTAAACAATAAAAATGAGAAAACAAGTAATTAAGAAGAATCAAATATGAGAAATATGGTTAAGGTTTCATTCTTCACCACTAGACATCATTAAGAATCAATTTCATATCTATCAACATCAATTAGCTATCAAAGTTAACAACCATAGAAACAACAAGCTCTGTTACCCCAATCTTTTCTTAGATCGTCGTTAAATAGAACAAGCTCTCTATTTAATCTCTAATTATCAAACAACCTAGAATAAGCTCTCTAAGTTCAATTTAATAACAGCTTTATGATGAGAAAGATAGGTTGATCCAAGCAACAAACACATAAGCTCGGATTGTTCAACTTAGGTTATGTTCCACTTTGCAATTATTGAAAACTTGACCATAATCATTAATCACAAATTGATACTAATTAATAAGAAATCAAGACAATTGCTGATCAAGACTCCTAAACTAGCATTAGACAATTATCAAGATTTATCTAGTTGGCCACCTAAACAAATCAAAACATCATCATGAACAATTTTAATGGAAGAACATAAGCAACTTTGATAGAAAACAATTATAGATAGATTCTGAAAATTAATTATATAACATGTCTAGGGCTTTGAAATCACCCTTAACCAAATAAAAGTTTAGCCAAGCATAGGCATTGTAAACATAAACATGAAATTAAAAAGAAAATAAAAGAAAGAAAGAAAGAAAGAAAGAAGAAGAAGAATATTAATTATCCAGCCTCTTGCTCTCTCAAAAACTCTAAAACAAAGAAAAAATCAAAACTCTAATGCTTTTGAAGTGTGTATTTCGACTGCCCCCCTTGTTCTCTATTTATAGGCAACATGTAGGGCATCAATTAATGAGTTGCTGCTCTTTCCCTCTTGATTTGCTGACTTGCAGCTCAATTCACTTAAAGAAGGAAAGGTGGTTGGCGGCTAGGGTAGAAGAAAATATGCTAATTTGTGGCTGACTTAATGTGTTTTAAGGAAAGAAACAAGACTTGACAACCAAGTTTGAATAAAGTAGGAAAGTCTTAGTCAAAGCACTCTTTAATGAGGAGAGATTACAAACTTGCAGCTAAAGTAAGTGTAAGGAAGGAAAGTCTTGGTTGATTTAATTCTCCTACTTTGACTAGTATTAGCTTTAAAGAAAGATCTTTGCAATTAATGCAAGATTACAAAGTTGACAGCCAATAATAGCTTGTCGCCACTCCTTGTTTGACTAGGACAATTATAATTCAACTAGGGTATTTATTAAAGGAAGAATGAGGGTAGCCCATACATGGTTAAGTGAAGGTGGTGGCTGACATTCTTCATGGTGGAATAAAAGCTACCGCTAGCCCTCCTTTAGGTGTGGGAATGGTTTTTCCAACTAGGAGTTTTATGGATAAAGAGTATATGATACACCACTAGTTTATTTATGGAAGGTTTTAGGTTAGGTTTAGCCACATAGTGTCTCTTTGATGGGCAGTCAGCTTTCCTTTGTGCTTGAAGCTTCATTTTTTGTCCAAATTCATTCTTTTCAACTCCATAGCAATCCTTATCTTCCAAAACACAAAACCATAGTAAACCATCAAGGATTTCAAGGAACTAAGCACACTTAGTCTTTTTCTAGTCCTCGAGCAAAATCAAATAGAGATAAAGAAAAAAAAAAACTAATCTAGTCCACTTTCAGTACAACTTATAGACAATCATTGAACAAGTCTTATAAACTAATCAATAGCTTAAAGAGTTTCACAAAAAATCATGCTTGATAGTAAAGGGTTTGAGCTAAGTTAACATTAACATAACATATCTCAATCAAAATAGTGCATGTTCAAACTTAATCTCAACTTCTCACATGGGATACTCCCATGATTTTCACTCTTTAAAGTAGTGGTAAAGTGTTTACACTCAATCAATCTCATGAAAACAGTTCTACCATATGCTTGCTTATCCACCTATTCTCCACTACTTAGATCATGCAATATCATTAATCAAGAGATCTTTATTCAAGGTTGTAATGGGGCCGAGGGGTAATAATGTGGCTAAAGAATAAAAGATAAAGGATATTACAAAAGTTCCAAAGATTTTATAAAGTTTAGAGACATAATAAGATTCATACAAAGAAACTTCTGAAAACTCTTTACAAGTACATAATCACATAGGCCGTATTCATGTTGGGCCGTTTCTTCATTCTAAACAACTTTGTAATTTTTTTTTCTTTTTCCACAAGTTCAAGAGATGATTCATAATTCTTTTTTTTTCTTTTTTTTTTCATTTTTTTTCATATGGGAATGTATTTGGCAATATTCCCTTTCTTTTTCTCTTGACTTTTCTTTTTTTTCCCCCACACTTATTTCTTGTTTCTAACCCAAATTTTCAATAGATCTTCCTTGTCTTTGCAATATGTCTCAAAACATGCTAATTCATCTTTAGAACAAGAGTAAGGATATAAATAAGTATATTTAGGTTAGGGACAAGATGTGGTTACCAAAGAAATAGTTTATTCAATGTAAGCTCAAATTGGTTCATTAAAGGGGATGTTCTCTTGGAACATCAATAAGGAATGGCTGTTTGGCCCTGATTATAATCCTAATGAATCTATCATATTCATGTCATCAAAATAGTCTCAAAAAGGTTTAAAGAAATTTATAGAGAAACATGTAATCATTAGAGCACACAAGAAAGAAATTGGATTGATATGTATAATGCATCAATCATATAGGCTCAAAAACTCACAAGGATGATTATACAAGTCAATATCAAGTCTAATCATACTTCTTTCTCAATCAACATATCATATTAACATTAGCTTATGAAAATAGTATTCAAGCTCAATTCTCATGAAAATCTTACCACTAATGATCAGTTTTAGACCTATGCAATTCATATCTCATCATTGTATTGAAAGTAACTAAAACACACTAAAAACAAACTAAAAAGACTCAAAACAAAACAACTAAAGAAAATCCTAAATTCTTCCCCCCACACTTAATTCTTACATTGTCCTCAATATAATGCTATTATTCATAAGAATCATGTGTAAAAGAAAAGAATACTAAAGAAAGCAAACTAAAAAAAAAAAAGCAATAAAAGATAGAATGATGGAGAGTAGGAAAGAGCAAATCTGATTATTATGTATGCTCTCCATCCTTTTGGGTTGCCTCCCAAGAAGCGCTTGGTTTAGTATCCTTAGCCTGACTTATTAAAACACTCAAAAATATTAAAAACTCAAAACAAACTAGTGAAACTGAAATAAACCTAGAAAAAAATTAAAAGAAAGAAAACAAATCTGATATGGCAGGTTGGCTATGCTTGCAGCAATTGGGTTGCCTCTCAATTAGCACTTGATTTGATATCTTCAACCTAACCAATACCCCTTCTTGGCTTTTTGGGATTTTCCAGCTCAGACATGAAACTTTCCGGATTTGTGCGTTTGGTAGGAAGCTTTCTTTGCACTACAGTGAATGCATTCTCCATCACAATTATTATTCCATCATCCTTTGTAGTGCATTGCTCATCGAAGAATGGAGCATATTTTGGTACTTGTTGAATGGCATCCACAAACAAGCTGTTTAAGGTTTCCCGCATGTATTGTTCATATTCCTCCTCCTTGAACTTTGAGTATATACTAGGAAAAGGTGGAGAATAAACATTAGTAAAAATTGGAACCTTAAAAATTACCTCAGGTGCCAAAATATTCTCCTTTGGAATTGAAGCTTCATTATCTTCAAGAAGTGAATCCATCCTTGGTTTTGTCTTATCCTTAACTTGTTCCTCCTTCTTTAAGGTCACAATATTAGCATTCTCCTTTGGGTTAATCACCGATTGGGAAGGGAGTGCTTGAGATCTTTGTGCTACTAATTCCACCATACTACTAGCCAATAGGTTCATTTGTGTTTTCAAACTCTGGATACTTGCCTTTGTTTCCCTTGTTTCTTGTTGAAGTTGCAAAGTATTAATAACAAGAGAATTAACAAGTTCTTCTAAAGAATTACCTGAGTTTTGAGGTGGTGACTCAAAAAGATCTTGTTGTTGATCCCATTGTTGATTAAAGATAGATCGATGAGTGTAATTTGCATAATTTCCCGAGTAGCCATAATCAGTATGATCCCACCATCCCTCATTGTAAGTGTTTAGGAAAGGATCATACGGTTGGTTGTGGAACCCTTGATGGCTTTGGTATCTTCCCACATCATAGGCTGGTTCAAAATTATCTTTTTGGTAGTATGGGCACCAATTGTTTGGATGATCTATCATGAAGCACACTCCACACTGCCATGATTGTTGAATCTCATTTATGGCCACTTGTTGAACTATGGAGATGAGCTTTTGTCTATTTGGTTCTAAGGTTCTGAAGTTTTGATGTAGCACCTGCCATATCTTTTTGCTTGAATTCCAAAAGGAAAAACCTGTATGTACAAGAAAAATAAAATTAATTACGACTAAAAATAAGAATAAACCAAGTAACAAATAAACTAAAGAAAATAATCCCCTGAAATAATGTCAAAAACTTGATGCACTCAAAAGAGTATATCTTATTTAACCTTGCACTAAAAAAAGAATCAATTGTAGAGTATAGTGGTTAGCAAGAGTTGAGTCCTCAGGGATTGGGTTTTAGTTTATAAATTATTAGTTTATAACTTAGATTCAAAGAAAACAAAGTAAATGGGGTTTTGAGATCAGATTTAAACTAAAGTAAACAATAAAAATGAGAAAACAAGTAATTAAGAAGAATCAAATATGAGAAATATGGTTAAGGTTTCATTCTCCACCACTAGACATCATTAAGAATCAATTTCATATTTATCAACATCAATTAACTATCAAAGTTAACAACCGTACATAACAACAAGCTCTGTTACCCCAATCTTTTCTTAGTTCGTCGTTAAATAGAACAATCTCTCTATTTAATCTCTAACTATCAAACAACCTAGAATAAGCTCTCTAAGTTCAATTTAATAGCAGCTTTATGATGAGAAAGATAGGTTGATCCAAGCAACAAACACATAAGCTCGGATTGTTCAACTTAGGTTATGTTCCATTTTGCAATTATTGAAAACTTGTCCATAATAATTAATCACAAATTCCTATTAATGAATAGGAAATCAGGACAATTACGGATCAAGACTCCTAAACTAGCATTAGACAATTATCAAGATTTATCTAGTTGGCCACCTAAACAAATCAAAACATCATCATGAACAATTTTAATGGAAGAACGTAAGCAATTTTGATAGAAAACAATTATAGATAGATTCTGAAAATTAATTACATAACATGTCTAGGGCTTTGAAATCACCCTTAACCAAATAAAAATTTAGCCTAGCATAGGCATTATAAACATAAACATGAAATTAAAAATAAAATAAAATAAAAGAAAGAAAGAAGAAGAAGAAAAATATTAATTATTCATCCTTTTGCTCTCTCAAAAACTCTAAAACAAAGAAGAAATCAAAACTCTAATGCTTGGTGAAGTGTGTATTTCGACTGCCCCCCTTGTTCTCTATTTATAGGCAACATGTAGGGCATCAATTAATGAGTTGCGGCTCTTCCCATCTTGATTTGCTGACTTGTGGCTCAATTCACTTAAAGAAAGAAAGGTGGTTGGCGGCTAGGGTAGAAAATATGCTAATTTGTGGCTGACTTAATGTGTTTTAAGGAAAGAAACAAGACTTGGCAACCAAGTTTGAATAAAGTAGGAAAGTCTTAGTCAAAGCACTCTTTAATGAGGAGAGATTACAAACTTGTAGCCAAAGTAAGTGTAAGGAAGGAAAGTCTTGGCTGATTTAATTCTCCTACTTTGACTAGGATTAACTTTAAGGAAGATTTGCAATTAATGCAAGATTACAAAGTTGACAGCCAATAATAGCTTGCTGTCACTCCTTGTTTGACTAGGATAATTATAATTCAGCTAGGGTATTTATTAAAGGAAGAATTAGGTCAACCCATACATGATTAAGTGAAGTTGGCGGTTGACATTCTTCATGGTGGAATAAAAGCTGCCGCTAGCCCTCCTTTAGGTGTGGGAATAGTTTTTCCAACTAGAATTTTTATGGATAAAGAGTATATGATACACCACTAGTTTATTTATGGAAGGTTTTAGGTTAGATTTAGCCACATAGTGTCTCTTTGATGGGCAGTCAGCTTTCTTTTTGTGCTTGAAGCTTCATTTCTTGTCCAAATTCATTCTTTTCAACTCCATAGCAATCCTTATCTTCCAAAACACCTACAAAACACAAAACCATAGTAAACTATCAAGGATTTCAAGAAACTAAGCATAAAATATAAGGACTTGATATAAGAAAATACATGAATTTAAGCACTTATCACCTTCAATTTGGAACGATTAAAGCAAGTGTCGATCGAATCATTGGTTCAAAATTCATCCCATGAATATTAGCTATTGTCGATCGAGCCATTTGGTGAAGGGTGAAGTGTCGATCGACACTCTTGAGTTGATTTTTCACATTTATCTGATTGTTAATTATCTACTCATTATCTTCTTCTTAATAAATCTCAAATTTATTTTATGATAAATATCCAGACTTTTCATCAAATCTGAGTTGTTCATTAGTTTTAATATCAAATTTCCATTTCATTTCACTTCATTTATAAATAGTTTGCTTTTATTCACTTTCAAAATACACCGTAACATTCTAAAAACCTCCAAACTAGTTCTTTACTCACTTCTCCCCTTTTTTAAAAAAACATTCTTAAAAATTCTTAGCCTAGATCCTTCCACAAGTTCTAGCCTTAGTCCAAGCTTGAGTCCGAGGAGCCCAAAAGAGCCAGAGCCCAAGTTCAAGGAGCCTAGAGGAGCCTAAGATCGAGAAATCTCGGTTCAAGAGGAGTTCTCAATCCAAAGTTTTGAAGAATCCTAGTCCTACCGAAACTTTGTACGAAGAGTCCTAGTCTATTCGTCAAGGTAAATTTTGTTCTTTAAACATAGCTTAAATCGTGAGGTCTACCTATGAAATGTGTGCAATTTTGACATTAGATGTGCAAGTCATCTATGCTTAATATTAGGTTATATCATTATAATGTTATTATAAACCTAATATGATGTTATTATAAGTTTTTATTATGTTATTATGTTGCCCAAATTGTGCTATCTAAAGTATGGGGCATTTTGGTAATTTTACATGCTATGTATAATATTTCATCAATATCATTCCATACCAAATATGTCATCTAAATCTAGCTATGTTTTAATGTTTTATCATAAATATACCTTGATGGTATTTATTTATTTATTGCAACTTAGTATGCCACATAGAATTATATCATGATATATCATGCCATATAGATTAGAAAATTTTATGCTTATCATCATGTAAATTATTAGGATTCTCACCATGTAGATATCATGTATATTATCATGTTATTTATGCAATTTATTTATGTTATCTTTTAATTCATGTTATTTATTTTCTTGTGCCATAATTTTTTTTATTTCATATTTTATTTAAATTCATGCTTTTATTTATATTTTATTCTAATTATGTTATTAACTGTTGTGAATGTTATAAATTATATATTTGAAACATGCATATTTTAATAGCCGATTGATTACCTAAAATTATCAATTCACCTATATCTTTTTAGATGCATGCATGAAAACATGAGACATTCAAATCATTCATAAATTGTGAAAATTGAGACAACTATATAATATAATACAAAATTGAATATCCAGACAAATAGAGCTTGTTTATCCCAAGCAAGGTTTTGAGTTTTGATTTTTTTTTTAATCTTGTATCTAAATTTCCGAATCAATTTTTTTGAAAAAGACGAGATTTGAGATATTAAAAATCAATCTTGATTCCCGTATATAAATATATCAAGTGACAATTCTCAATCAAAATTCAATCCAAATGTTATATGAACACTAAGGGTGAAACATGCACCGCTTACAACAGATTTAACAAATCAACCCACATTAGAGGGGAAAAATTCAGGACATAAAAAATATCAAGAGTTGCTTTTCTTTTTTATGGATAAAAATTCACGCTTAAAAATTTGAGTTAAAAAATGGATTTTTAATTCTTATATGAATGTTTTTGTCTATAAAACATAAATAAATGGGTTGCAAATTTGCAATAAACAAAAAAGAAAAGTAAATGGGTTAAGCCCAAATTCCTTTAGAAGCCCACCGATTGTTCGTTAATCATATGAAATTTATGTGAAAATCATCCAAACATGAAATATCCGAACCACCAAAGCTAAAGACAAAACGACCAAAGCCTCAAACTCAAACTGAACTTTGCTTTCCTTCCCAGTTCCCTCCCCCTTTCTCTCTATCAGCCTTTTTTTTTTTTTTTTTTTTTTATTCTTTATTGAATTGAAGTACCCAAAGACAAACAGGTTAGTTCCTTAACTTTTTTTTATTCACTTCTAATTTCTATATATCAGTTTTCCTTATTTTATGTTTTTGTACTCATGTGTTTTTTTTTAGATATTTTTTGAGGTATTAGTTTTCTTCAGTTCTTGGGTATCTCTTGTTTAGTTTGCTTGCTTCACTGTATCTTCTGTTCTTGGTAAGAGCTGCTCATTATCAATACTGGGTTCAAGCTTAAGTTGGCTATGGAAAGGAAACAATGTAGAAATCTGAATGAAATGTACCAAAATAGTGAATTGTCAATTTCCCATTTTTCTATTATGCTCTAAACAGAAAATTTTAATCAAAGAATGAATTTTTTTTTTTTAGATAAAGGAACAACAAGTAACAGCAAGCCCAAATATTCTTTTTTATTTCATTATGAATAAATATTTTGTGCTATGCTTTTTTAGTTCAATGTTGCATGCAATCTCTGTTCCAAACATTTGCATTTCGTATCCAAGAAGCCGGTGTTTTGGTCAAAGGAATCGAGGATCAACAAGGCTCTGTTCGCGTGCTTCGTTGCCGGATAATAATGATAGATTTAAAGTGGAGTATACACCTTGGTTGATTGTTGGATTGGGTAACCCTGGAAATAAGTACCATGGAACTCGGCACAATGTAATAAATTACAAATTATGAAGCCAAAAGCTTGATTTTTCTTTTGGTTTATATGGTATTTACATTGTTGTATGTATCAGGTTGGTTTTGAAATGATTGATCAAATTTCTCGATCGGAAGGGATTGCGTTGAATACTATACAGTCAAAAGCTCTAATTGGAATAGGTATATATTTAGTATTTGTGTTGCTTAAATCTTTTATTTATTTATTTTTGCTTGGGATTTAATGCTTTTTAGTCTTTCCAGATTCACAGTTATGCTTGATGGTTTACTTAGATTTCTTGTGTGATCAGTACAGGTGCCATTGGGGAAGTACCAATTTTGTTGGCAAAACCTCAGGCATACATGAATTTCAGTGGCGAGTCGGTTAGTCCTCATACATTTTGTTTTCCCCTTTTCTCATCTCAGTACTATATAGCAGGGTCTCGTTTATGCATTCACATGTCCTTTTGAAGAATCTCCTCACATTTTGGTTAGCAAAGGCATCTGCACTTTTTTAAAACATGGCTAGAAATGAGCTGTCAAAGCTTTTGCTTGGAATATTTTCTGAAACATGCTGCCTTCATCTCTTTTTTCTTGAACCAGCTGCATCCATCAGATAGCTAGAGGACTGACAGTGATTCTTGGACAAGAAACCATTACTTAGATGCCTCACCATAAAACGGAATAGGGATCATATTATGACTGAACAAATCTGGAACTCATTGTATTCTCGTTATTTATAATTTAGGATTTTAAAGACAAATTGTTGTTTAGTTTCTTTAGTGCCATTGATTTACAGAAAGCTAATGGGATATTAATAAAAATTACGTATCTCATTAGTTAAATTGGTTTTTTCATCAATGTCAGCAATGAAAATTGATCTATCACCTCAATTCCTAAGACCTAGAAGAATCCAAGTAGTGCTATCCAAATTTTATTCTGATCCCTTTTTTTACCTTAATTTAAGATTTGATTTTGTAAACAAGTGTTTGGGAAAGAAAATTATCCAATTGGAAAGTCTTTCTTGATATTAAAAAAAATGGAAGATGTAGGTCTGCCAGATTAAACTTATATTGTATGAGAAGTATTGCAACAACTCTCATGGTTCACGTAACAGTTCCCTTTTTCTATTTTATTTTACCAATTGCCTGCTGACCACCAAGGCTGCAAAATGAGGTAACGCTTAGACGGTATCTTTGACAAGTGGATGCCTTGTCATGGATTAGGTGCAGCTAAAATTTAACTGGAGATTAACTGCATAAAGAGTGTTTATGTAGTTCATTGGAGATATTTGGGAAAATTGTCACTTTAAAACTTGCTCAGAACAGTCAACTTTGGTTTTATAAATTATGTCTAGAGACTGATGTCCTGAAACAAGTAGTACAAGCTACAGATTTTCAAAAGGCAAATGTATCAGCCTCAACATGATTAAAAGCAGCAGAAAAGCGATTAAAAACTTACTGCTTACCATGAGTGTTCTTCAGTCTGAGCTGTTCCCTTTAACATATGTGCAGAATTTCAAATCATGCATGTCTGAATTTGGGATAGACAGGTGATAGATTCTGAGAGATGCTATCAAATTAAATTAAGTTGTTGCTGAATGCCTAGCCATGCACCTACCTAAATTCAATTGCAGTAAATTACCATGTTTAATTTTGGAGTTAATCTTTGAGACTTTCCTCTTTGTATTTATGGTTAGTCCTGTATTTGGACTTTTACACTATGTTGCTCCGACTCTTCATTTTTCTTGAAGTACCCGTGTCCGACGCATATCTGGACATGGGTATGGGGATATGATCCTCCAAGGACCCTCCAAATACATGAAAATCTTGAGAAAAAAAAAAATTGAACATATCCGTGTCCGACACTCACACCTAAGTCCGAGTAACATAGCTTTTACATGCTGCCAGAAAACACTGCAATACCCAAATTAATGTTTATTAACTAGTGCTTTTTATTTGAGCGGATTTTTTTAACCGTGGCAGAGATTTTATATGTAAATGGTTATTCCTATATTATGGACTTTACCTGCTGCCAGACTACCCTGCAACACCCAATTTCATGTTTATTAACAAGGGTTTCTTACTTGAGCGGATTCTTTTAACAGTGGCAGAGGTTTCGCGGTATAGATGGTATATTATTTTCAAGTTTTTACATCTTTGGGAAATCAAAGGTTGTAGTGGCATATAGGCAGCTAAATAAGCATATTTGATATCACAATGCTGATTCAAGATGTTTATATGATGATCAATAAAGAATGTGTATGGAATGTATGCTAATTGGTGTCTCTTTGTCTTGTATATATATCTTCTCCCACATCCTTTTTCATTATTTTTAAGTAACATTTTGATGATTATTTAAGCCACCTTATAATCATTTCTATCTCTGACTTTTCCACTCTTTTTACTTTTGTTAAGGTTGGGCCTCTTGCTGCTTATTATCAAGTACCCCTGCGTCACATTTTATTGGTAGGCAGTCTTACATACCCATCAAGTAGAAGAAGTTGACTATCTTTTTATTATTATTGTTATTATTTAGAACACTTCGACTTCGAGCTTTCCAATGTAGATATATGATGAGATGAGCTTGCCAAATGGTGTTCTGAGGCTTCAGCCAAAAGGGGGACACGGCCATCATAATGGGTAGGTTCCATTGATATTACTAGTAACAGAATCTCTATAAGTCTCCCTTTGCTCTGAGCTGGATTTTTTAAGAAGCCTTTGTTTATATACAAGAATTTCTCAAGCAGCATATAAAGTTTATCTGTCTATCTCATAACCTAACTGTGTTGTTTGAGAAACTTCTTTTTCATTCAAGAACTTCTGAAGCAGTATTTGAGTTCATCTGTCTAATTCATGAGTCTTTACCTTTCTGAAAGCAAATAGCTATAAGTTGAGATCACTTAGATAAGGTTTAAGAAAAAAAATGCCTAGCAGATGAGATGTCTATCCTGAGACAATTTGCTGCTAAAGTAGTTGCCTGTTTGGAGCTCAAGTTGCTCTCTCCTGATTTACTAGACATTCTTGTGTGCTGTGTTATTTTTCCATCATATTCTACTCCTTGTGTTCTGTTCTATGGTGATAATGGTAAAAGATAGACTACATGCCTTTATGGTGATGAAAATAGAGTATAACTTCTCTTATATAGCCTTTTCTTATTTATAAAAAATATTGATCTTATTTCTTTGGGAATGGGGAGACGAAATTCTTTTGTGGTGGGAAGACGAACGAAGGAGAGAAGTTTTTTATTCCATGGTTAAGGTGAAATTGCAAATGCTTTTGATTCTGAAATCAGAAACCAAATCTAAGATGAGGCTTACAGTCATTTGCAGTTGATAGTTTGAGTTGTTTTTTATTTTCTTTATGCCTCATTTCCTTCCATGTGATCAGGAGTTCAGAGTCTGGTTTTTGTAGATATTGTTTAATTCTAACTTGTTTTCTTGGTAACCTAAGTAATTATGGGCTTTGATTTCTTGGACATATCTCAGCTTTTGTCAAATCAGTACTTTGCTCAACAATTCCTCCTTGATATCATTCCACATTTTCATTGAGCTATCTTCATCTTACGGATTGAGCAAGACTAGTTCATATTTACGTCCTTATGCTAAGGAATAATAAATAAATCTCAAAGTTGTTTCTCCTGTCTCTTTAAGTGCATCTTCACTTTTCTCCCCACTTAACAAATGGAGATTCAAAAACATTAACTTATGCTTTCTTGTTGCAGAGTGAAGAGTGTGATGGGCCATTTGGATGGCTGTCGGGAATTTCCTCGGTTGTGCATAGGTGGGCTCCTAGAATACCATCAGCTTTTTCTTAACTATGAAGTATTTGTATCATAAACAGACGTTCCTTTTAAAAGGTAGATTAGATGCATATGTTGATTCACAGTTCCATAATTCTAAAAGGGTTATTTATGCTTCAGGCATTGGAAATCCACCTGGTGCTATGGACATGAAAGCTTTTCTTCTGCAGAAGTTCAGTTCAGTGGAGCAAAATCAGGTATATTATTACTGATTTCAACTATTTTGCAAGGTTTAGTTGCCTATTGAGTCTTTGTCTTTCTCTTTCTCATAAATTACATTTAGAACAACGGTGTCTATTTTAGACGTAAATTTAGGAAATGGGATTTACTTTGTTAGTGGCTATGTTACCCGGACTCGGGATGAGTGTCAGATACAGGTATATGTCCGACACGGGTACTTAAAAAGGCTATTTTGACAGATTGATGAAGCATTGGAACAAGGAGTTGAGGCAGTGAGGAGCCTAGTGCTCAGTGGATTCAACCAAAAAATCACAAGATTCAATTTAGGACAGAAGTACAAGCATCACAAAGTTTGACCATATCATTATCAACCATTACATGGTTACCAATCAACCAAGTTTCCTTCAACTTTCCTCTCACTAACATAACACCCATGTTGGTGTAGTAGTAAGTGTTGTAACCATTTAAATAAACCCTTTCTTTTCTTTTCCCTTTATTTGATAAATTTTACCCTTTTAGCAGAATCTGTTCATATATTTTCTTTTCAGAATCTGTTTAGTGGAAAAAGAAATTTGTTGCATTATGTTGGTTGTTAAAACTGCTTTTGGGGGTGGAGGTAATTTTAAAAGTTTTGTTGCATTCTTAAGGAAATTAGTGAGCCGCTGGTGTAGAGCTGAATAAATTTCAAGAAAAGGAATATTATTTCAACATCTGAAAATCATTGCTGCCATTGCCAAATGCATAGAGTTTATCAACCTAAACTTACATTTGCCTTGATTCATGGGTTTGGTGAGGCAGAGGCTTTGTTGTAAGACCAGTCTTAAAAAGTCATAAGTAGGAGACACCTGATTTACAGACAGACAGACAGACAGTCCATTACTTTTTACCAAAAAGAAGGGAAGACTAAGAGCCTAATCCAGACCTCTTTTGCTACTATGGGGATCGTAAGCCTTCAATTGTAAACAAAATAAACTCTAATAGTAAATATCCATACAAAAATAAAATCACGTAGAATTTGGTAAAAACAACTTTTTGTCAAAATCACAACAAAGTAGTCGCCCATTCTCATAAAGGGTAAGGGGAAGATAAAATTTGTTGCACTTTGCTGCTTTTAGATCATGGATGAAAAAAAAAAATCAGATTGGATCGGTTTAATTGAAAATTAGAGATTTATTTGATCTAGCGTGATGTATAAATCGGAAATTCATTAAACCGATAAAAATTTGATTTAATCGATAAAAAATTGAATAAAATCGATAAAAAATTATTTTATATATTTTTTTAAAGAATATTTTTTAAGTAAAAATATAAATCATATCATTTAAATATATATTTTTATTAATTATATTTATTATTTATTTAATATTAAAATTATTTTAATTAAATTGATCAATTTAACCGTATCCAATTTTTAACCTTGCTTTGAATCAAGGGAAGTAAGTAACCTTCTCCCAATCCCTTTTTTTTTCATTGGGACCCACTTCAGAATAAGAACGTTGGAAGCAAATATAAAGCTAATTAATAAATAAACAAAAGTAAAAGAAAGTCTCCCTCTTCTCTTTCTATTAGACCGTTGCAGTCTCAAATCTCTTTTAATATCAAATCTAAGAACACAATAGATCCCATTAATTTTTTTTTTTTTCTCGATTAATTATCTTTTTCTGCTAAAAAGAACAGAGCAAAAAACAGAGTAAACCTTCAAGTTTCATAAAAAATGGCAGAGACAAGTGAATGCCTGCGGCAAACCCATCAGCCAAATCCTGCTTTGCAATCTCTTTTCCAAGCCCTTGACCCTATTTCTCTCATTCTTTCTCAGAATTCAAGCCCCAGTAACCCAATTCCTTTAAGGCTTACAACAGAGAGTTATATAATGGAAAGAGGTCCCAGATATAGAGCATATGCAGAATTGAGAGAAACAAAGCTGAGAATGAAGAGTGATAAGCAACAAGAAAAGAAAGAAACTGAATTTAAACAAACCCCAACAAAGAAACAAGTGAAGTTTAGTTCAAGTTTGGGGATTCCTAGGAAAAGGTCCTCTGTTTTGGCTCAATCAGTGCCTGATTTTTCAGCAACTTTAAGGAAAGAAAATCAAAAGCCGCCAGTTAACAGGGGGATTGAATTGACACCACCAGCAGCAGGGAAGAACTGGTCAAAAGGGAATGGGGTTTCGACTTCTTTGTCGAACTCGAGGGGGAGTCAATCTGCAAATGCAGGGGAGAAGAAAGGAAGGTTGATGATGGCAAGGAAGAGTTATGCAAGCGTTGAAGAATTGAAAGGGATTTCATTAGCTGCAGCCAATGCTATTATTAATGATGAAAACAGGGGATGGAAGAGTAGTCGCAGAGGTGTTTCTGGTAACAACAACACTGTTTTGGGGTATAGACAGTTTTAGAAAGAAAAAAAGCTTTGAATTTCACTTTGATTTTTAAACTTTTTTTGTTTTTTTGTTTTCTTTTGGGTTTCTTGATTGGATTTTTTTTTTTACAAGGATTTGATTACTTGTTCCCACATGTTAGAGAGATTTGAAGTTGTATTGTTTGTAATGGAAGATTGTTGATCTTTCTTTGAATTACTAAGTTGAGTTATTCAATAAATTCAAGATTGAATATGGAGAGGCCAAAGATTAAAGAGTTATGTTCTGTCAACTTCCCAATTAATTTGTGTTTGTCATTTCAGAACAAGTTGTTACATCCAGGACAGAAGATTCCACAGGTTCAGTGCTCATCTACAAAATTCAATGGCCCCAGAGAACAATAAAAAATTAGCATCTTGATTTGATCACAAACAGAATTAAGTGGTTGCAAGTCAACATGATTTACAAAAGATACTCACAAATCACAGGGCCTGTATGCAATTCAAGGGGAAACCAGGTGTACTACAAGTTCCTCGACTAAATTTTGAAGAATATCACAGTCCATTTCAGCACCAGTTTCATATGCCTCGATATCAAACTCATCTCCCATTCTATTAATCAGGAACCATCCCAGCCGACTTTGTCCACCTAACTTCCTCCGCAACATCTCGAATCAGCTTTCCTGAGTTCATGCACAATGGCACACTTCTCTTTGGGATTTAAATTGCGGTGGCGGTAGCGTTTTCGACCGTGTCGCGGTTGCGGATGTAATAAATGCTACCGTGGTCAATTGCGGTAAATATCGGCTGTGAATATCAGCAGCGGAAGGAATCGCAATTGCAAAATAACGATCGTTACGACCGCTATTTAAATCCCTTCATGCTCCAAATTCGGAGTTACAGTATCGACCATATTTGGAATCTGAACACTATATATTGCAGTCTAAACACCAAGAGAATTAAAATATACCCACATAGCAGCAGCAAGAGCAACCTGATCATGTACATAGGGATAGTATCCTAAGAGAAAATCATTTGTCCCATATGAAACACGGGGAGTCACATTTCCAAACAACAGTAGTGCTTTCAAGATAGCCTCCTTTACATGGATAAGCAGCTTGTCTCCAGATAATCCTAGACCAAAGTTACTTATGACACTCAACATAACAGAAATTCGGTTGACAAGATTGGAGGAGATCATCTCATTACCGTTTGTCTCTTCGTCCAATGAATTTAAGTTGCAGAATCCAGAAGATCTGCATCAGGTTCTGTTGGTTGTGGATGTGGTTCATCATATGAGTAATCAATGGAATCCAGTTGCAACCTATGTCATGGAGCTAGCAAGAACTAAAATATGCAAAAAGACTACAATGGAATGAATTATCCATTCTATGGGAACTGTGTATGAACACATTTAATCTGAATTTTCTACTACTACAATACAATACCAACAAGTTACTCGAATAGCATGCACATATCTGCACATCAGGAAAATAAAAAGGGATTGTTTGAGGCTTAGGATTCTAGTTCTTTACCTAAGCTTTCATCCAGGCTGGTTGGAAACAGAACTGTCATTTGAAAAATGAAGCTTCAAGAACAGAACCTGGGCTAAATTGATCGCAATGGCTCGCAAATCCAACTGAAGTCCCTTCAGCATTTGCTTCAGTCTAAGAAGGAAAAAAATAAAAATATAATAAAAGTCAAAGCTTATAAATGCCAGGAATAGCTGTTGTCTTAGGCACAAACCCTCAAGCAAAGCACAAAAATTAAAAGGATTAAATACGTGTTGTTTAAAATAATTGTGTTGTTTTAAATTTTAAATTTATAATCTTTTATCATATAATCTAGATTAGTTTGATCAATGATCATAATGTTGGTCCCTTAAATGATACTTGCTACTAAATTCATAAAAAAAAATATTTATTTATTTTACTATAAAGAGTTAGAAAGATATATATATATATATATATATATACATACATGATGCCAGTTAAAAGTTAGGTATAAGATTTTAGGGTTTAGGATTTATTTAATAATGAAGTGTTATCATAAGATTCACTGTCAGTGTATAGATCTATACACTGACAATGCATCAAATACACAAACCTTATAATCATATATGTATATATTAATATGATAAGATTTATACATTATAAAAAATATCATGTATGTCAATGTGTTAAGAATTGAGTCTTTACTTACTATGAAATTTTTATAAATTTTCACACATTATGTTTAGAATTAAAAATACTAAGCATAATTAACTAATTTAATTTTATAATTAATTTATTCATGTATTTTGTTTTAGATAAATATTTATTATTATATTTTATTACACTTGATAATTAAATTTTTAAGTAAAACTATTAAATCTAATTTAATTTTAGTAGTAAGTCATTTCAAGTTTTAAAATTGATTCACTTGGTAAAACTCTTACAGCACGTTTGGTTCGCTGTAATAGAATAGAAGGAGAATGGAATAGAGGATGAATGAAATAGAATGGTAATAGATATTCCATAGTTTGATTGGTGAAAATGATGTTTAAGGAATAGATAAAGAATAGAGAAAAAAAGACTATTTTACTCTTAATATAAATAATAATATTTTATTTATAAAAATTAAACTTATTTCTTTATCTCTTATAACTTGTTGTAAAAAAATATTTAAATATAGTATATTTAATAATAAATTATAAAATTTATTAAAATAATAATAATATTTATAAAAATATATATTAATATTTAAAAATATTATTGATATTATATTATATTATATTAATATTTATACATAATATTATTTTTAAAATATTATATAAAAAGTAAATTTTAAAAAATTTTAATAGATTATATTTAAAAATAATTTAAAATATAATCAAAATATTATTAAAATTAATATTTAAAAAATATTTTTATATATTTTTTATTATTTTTTCAAATTATATAAATAGTAAAAAAAATTCTTCATTTTTCCTCTCATCTCTCTCTCTAGATTCTCTCTCTCTCCAAACCCTCTCCCTCTCTCTCTACAACCCCAGTCTCTCTCTTCAAACCTTCAATCGGTAGTTTCATAAAACCCAGATTTCGATCGGCCACCTTCGCCTGCCGCTGCTCACACCACCGTCGGTCGTCGTCCACCGTCGCCAGCCAACCCAAAAATAAGCCAAAATTCATCCAAATCTTCCTCTTAATCTCCTCTTTCTTATTTCTTACTCCGTTTTTTCTAAAAATATCCGAAAAAGCCTAGATCTACAAAGTTGTCCCTCGACTTCCTCCCTATTTTCCATCGTCCTCCGCCGTCCCAAATGCCTCTGTTTGCTGATATGTTCAACCTCTTGTTGTTATCTTCCTCCTCCTGAAATTTGGAGTCCCAAATCACTTTATAAGTAGCCTAACCCAAAGAGAGAGAAAGTTTCTCACTCCTCCACTTTTTTGTGTTTTTCTGCATTTTTGTGTTGGTTCCCCTCTTTGGGGATGTATTGAAACAATCTTTTATTTAATTTTTTTTCTTGCCATGACTTGTTTGTGCATGGGCAAAATTGTCAAAAAAAAAATTGGGCTATTCGGTGCTGGCTGTAATAGCCATTTTTTGGGGAGCCAAGAATAGCTATTCAGTGAATGGCTGTAATAGCTCATTTCATCGAATTACTGTTCATGATTATTCATGTGAACCAAACTGTGGAATAAAAGAGAATGATGGAATAGCATCCTATTCGGTGGGCTATTACAGCCAACCAAACATGGTGTTAGTATTAAGACTTGCTTGCTTTTCAAGTTTGAACTTTTTCACAAGTATAAAACTTTACATATTTTACGAAAGATGTAAATAAATTCGGTTAACAGTTTCACTTTTCAAGAACACGATGATATTCATTTATTTTTATTTTGAATAAATTTTTAATAAAATCTAACTTGATCAAATAATCTATTTAAATTTAATCTGATTTGATTTTATAAATTAATAAATTGAACTTGAAATAACCCGAACTCGAGATGTCTCAAACCCGGAATGATCTAAATTCGAAAAGTTTGAATTCAAAATTTACTCAAATTTTTAAAATCCGAATTGACCCGACTCAATTTGATTTGACCGGTTCAATTGATAAATCTAATCACATTATTTGAATCATTGATTAATGAAACACACAAACTTATAAATATATATTAAAAAGAAACACACAAAGTTATAATATAAGTGTTACACGCTTTAAGTTTTTTGTTTTTCTTTAAGTAAGTGTTTTATTGTTAACAGTTTAACAGGTTATATATTTTTGATATGTTATTTTTACAAGCAAATATGGACCAATGCGACATTTGATAATTATCTATTAGAAAAGATAAAAATATCCAGGGTTAGACAACACCATACTCATTCAAGGGTCTAAAATAAAAATAGCTCGTAAACAAACAAAAAAAAAATGGGAGAGAGAAACTTTCTCTTTAATAGGATTTTTGGATTAGGTTAGAATTAGATATAGGAGGTTTTGAGGTTTCAAATTTTGAGAGGAGGAAAACTAGGCAATAAGGATGGACATATCAAAAAAGGGAAGGGTTTGTAGTCGTGGAAGACAAGACAACAAAAAGGGGGTGGAAGCCGCGAATTAATTTTGTAGATTTAGGTTTTTTTCGTGAATTTTAAATAAAAAAAAACCACGTAGAAAATAGGAAAAGAAACTTAAAAAAAAAGTTGTGGGTGAAATTTCAAAATTTTCTGACACCATTTGGCGAAGGTGGCGACCACACAACGATGACGTCGGAAATTGGACAACTTTGAATATGGTTGAAGAAGGAAATATTTAGAAAGAGAGGAAGTGGGCAGAGAAAGAGAAACAATGTGGTTAAAAAAATATTGGGTTTTTATACAAAGAAAAAACATTTAATAATATTTTTAAATATTAAAATATAGTAAAATAAATTTAAATATTATTAACATACTATTATTAATTTTTTTTAAATATATTATATTAAAATTTATTTTTAAATATTATTAAATATAAAATAAATTCATTTTGAAATATTATTTTTAATATAATATTTTATAAAGCATTAATAAATATAATTATTTAATATATTATATTTAAAATATATTTTTAAATATTTTAATAATATTAAAAATAAATTTAATTTTTATAAATAAAATTATTATTAATTCAAGGGTAAAATAAACTCTTATACCTATTCGTAGACCTGTGTAAGGATCGAGCTACACGTCCAAGTCGGAAGGCTCGCTCGATATTTGAAACGGCTTGTATAAAAATATTAGGCCTAAAAAATGGGTTTAGGCAAAAAAATAAGGCCCGTTTAAAAAATGGGCTGAGCCTTAGCTCCAACATTCAAAGCTTGAGCCTGGCCCAGCCTGACTCGTTTTTCAATTAAATAATATATTATTTTTACTTATATATATTTTATGCAATTTATGTCATATAAAAATTAAATATATATATAATATTATAGCGTAAATATTAAAAATATATATTAAGTTGTCGATGGTTAAGAATTTAATAAAATATATATATAATTATTAAAGATTAAATAAAAAATAGATATATATTTTTAATTTTTTTAGAAAAAAATTATATGGACGAGCCTAAACGGACTTGGGTTATCTATTTACAAATATGGACGGATTTGAACAAAATTCGAGACCCATATTTCAGGTCAAGTTGAGTTTGGACAAACATATATGATGTTGATACTATATATGAACCCTGCCCAATCCATGAACACTTCTACCTTATCTCATTCTCATTCAAATAATGTAAAAGTATTCATTTTCTATTCTTTTCAACAAATTAAACTATATATTACATTTTTTTTATTTCATTCTCACCTAATAATTATTTTATTTTCCCTTTATTTCATTTTGTGATACAAGCATAACATTAATATTACTAGTATTTTGCCCACGCATTGCTGCATGATAAATTTTTTAAATTATTTTATATTTATTTTGTTGTATCTTAAGACATGCTAATAAGAATATAATTATATAGATAGTGCTACATATACTTATCTAATACAATCATTTCACATATTTTTTATTGAATTTTAAAAACTTATATATATTACACTGAGTGTGTGAAATGTGTGTTTTAGATGAATATATATAATATTTTTTCTAATTATATTTTCTAGTCAACCATAATTCAAATAATAAACTTAAAGTTAACAAATAAATATATTAAAATTTGTTATCTATAAAATATATGACTTATATCATAATTGTCTTTGTATATGTAACTGATATACTTTTTATTTTTTAAATATTTATATTTTATTATATAACTTAACGTATATTAATATTTATGTCATAAAAATATATCAGTATTTCAATCCCTCTCCCTCAATATATATATATATATATATAATTATTTCATCCACTATTAATCTATAACACTAATTAAAAGTTGTCTTCAAGGCATGAGAGTGCTCAATTTTAATTTTGAGTGTTCTTGTTCGGAGACAACTAAGCAATGGTATTAAGAGTTTTGTGAGGGTTAATTTGAGTATTTCAAAGTTTTGTTTTTATGAAGAAGGAAAGAAAGAAAAAGAGAGAGAGAGAAAAAGGAAATAAAATAAAATAAAGAGGGAAGAAAGGAAAGAAAAAAGAAAAAAAATTATGTGTTTGTGTTATTTTCGTGTTCGTGTTATTTTTTTCGTGTGTTCAAAGTATTATAAATTTATATAACTTTTACATGTTAATAATTTATTTTAGGTAGATTTTGACACGTTTGTGTATTCGTTTCGTGTTTATGTTATTTTTCATGTTGAGTTCGTGTTCGTGTTATTTTTTTGTATGTTCAAAGTATTCGTGTTATTTTTTTTTGTATTTTCAAAGTATTATAATTTATATAAATTTTACACGTTAATAATTCATTTTATGTAGATTTTGACACGTTCGTGTATTCGTGTCGTGTTCATGTTATTTTTCGTTTGTTCAAAGTACTATAAATCTATATAAATTTTTATATGTTAATAATTCGTTTTATATAGATTTTGACACTTTCATATATTTGTGTTGTGTTCATGTTATTTTTCGTGTCGTATCGTATTCTAATTTTTTTTTCATATTGTGTTCGTGTCGTATTTCAATTTATCCAAATATTTTGCATAGTTTTTCATGGTAATTCAATTTAGAGAAAATTTTGTGTGTTCATATCGTGTCCCAATTCATCTAATATTTTGCATAATTTGTCATAATGGTTCAGAGAAATGTTTTTATGTTCGTAACATGTTTGTGTAATTTTATCGTGTGTTAAAAGTATTATAAATTTATATAAATTTTTACATGTTAATAATTAGTTTTATGTAGATTTTGACACGTTCGTGTATTTGTGTCATGTTCATATTATTTTTTATGTCGTGTTTTAATTTTTTTTTCATGTTGTGTTCGTGTCGTATAATTATGTTGTGTCCGAAATTACCAAGTTTAATTAACACTATATTTTGTGTCACGTGTCGTCGTGTGCGTGTTATTTTTTGTCATAATCGTATTCAAAGTATTATATATTTATATAAATCTGGACATGTTAATAATTCGTTTTATATAGATTTTGACACGTTCGTGTATTTGTGTCGTGTTCATGTTATTTTTCGTATCGTGTCGTGTTTTAATTATTTTTTTCATGTTATGTTCATATTGTATAATTATGTTGTGTTCAAAATTGCCGGATCTAATTGACCATATTCAAATAACTCTCAATTTTATACCCGGTGTCGTATAATGATTGGAGTTATTGTTTTTATAAATTATTTTTACTACTATAGCTTTTTTATCTTTCAAATTTATCACAAAATATCATTCAAATTCGATAACATGATGCCAATGAAGCGCGGACATTTATCTAGTAGAATTTAAAAATTTCACTATTTTATTAAATTCATCGACAGATTAACAATAGATCTCAATTTTTTTTTTTCTTTCTATCAAAGCCCAAAAAAGATTTATTACGTGGCAATCAATTGGCAACTCATTTGATGAGTTGTCCAAAAATTGAAGATTGTCCTCATTCGGGGATAACTTTAATATATAGGTATTGATTTTTTGGCAAATTTATTTGAAAATTTGTTAAAAAAAAATTCAAACTATTTATATTTTAAAATTATTTATCAAAATACGCTTAAAAAAATACCAAAGGAAGTCATCATATGATATGATGATTTCTCTTGGTGTATTTTAAAAAAAATTTAAAATCTAAGAAGGAAGTCGCCATATTTATGGTTTTAAAATTTTTTTGAAAAACTTAAGTTAGAAGTCGCCATTAGAGCTGCTCATGGGCCGGGCCCGGCCGCGGCCCTTTTTTTTTTTTTTCTCTGCCCAGGCCCGCTCGTTTAGGCCCGAAACACTGTTCATTGGCATAAAAAAATAATTTTTTTTTATTTTTTTATAATTAAAATTAAATAAAATAATATTATTATAATAAAAATTACTGTTCCGGGCCGGGCCGGCTCGGAACACAAAATATCCTGCCCAGGCCCGGCCCAATACGGGCCGGGCCTGCCGGGCCGGGCGGGCTGCCCGGCCCGTGAGCAGGTCTAGTCGCCATATCATATGGCGACTTTTTACCTTTGTTTTTCAATTTTTTTTACAAATTTAGTTCGAAAGTCGCCATATTATATGACGACTTCCGAACTATTTCTTTTTTTTTTTTATTTTAAAATTATAACCTTTTTAAAACGGTAAAAAAAAAATTAAAAAAATAAAAGGGAAGTCGCCATATCATATGACGACTTCTCTTGTACTAAATCAATTTTTTTTTTGTTGAAATGGTACGAAATGGCGACTTCCATACTATTATATATTTATATAATATTATATATATTAAATATTTATATATATAATATATATTTTAAATATTAAATAATAAAAATAAAAATAAAAATAAAAATAAAAATTATATAGTTTATAATTTTTAAAAATAAAAAATTTATAAATTTTAAATGAAAAATGAAAAATTAAAAAAATAACAATTTACAAAAATCGTTAAAAATATTGATGATTTATCGTAATATAAATCGGATTTTTTTCAACTCGTATTCGTAATGAAATAGACCTCCGAGAGAAAGACCAACCAAAGCATTGTGGATTATGCAGTAATGAAGGTCATACATAGACCTATCCACGGGTCGAGTAGCCTGCCCGATCGTATTGGGTGGGGCTTGGACAAGTGTTTTTGTAATTCGGGTCGATCCGGCCTAGCCCGAATTACTATTTATTAAATAAAAAATATTTTTTATTTAAATTTAATTATAAAATATATATAAATATAAAAAATTTCGGGACTCGGCCCGACCTGGCCCATGGACACCTCTAGTTATAGCCATCGAAAATGTCCTTATCAATCTTGTACATCGGAGGAGAGTTCATATCAATAATAATACTGTTACAATACAGTTATTGTATACATAGCACTAAAAAATATATAAATTATATACATACAGTTCGATCTAGCAATTTGTATATCTGTGTCGTGTTCGTATATTTTGTCGTGTCATAATCATGTTTAAGGTTATATAAACTTTGATACGTTAATAATTCGTATTATACAAATATTGAGACGTTCGTGTATTCGTGTCGTGTTCGTATTATTTTTTTTGTGTCGTGCTCGTGCTCGTGTTTTTAGTTTTTTTTTTTTGTGTGGTTTTCTTGACGTGTAGTCATGTCCAATGTTACTAGGTCTACATACAGTTAAAAAATATATAAATTGTATAAACAAATTTTATATAAAAAATTTATATAATTTATAAAATTTTTGTAATTTTTTATTTAAAATTTATTAAACTTATATTTTTTAAAATTATAAATTATTTATTTTTAATTTTTAATTTTATTATTTAATATTTAAAATATATTATATATATATATAACACATTGTGAATTCATTGTGAATTCACAATATTGTTGAGAATTCGCCATATCATATGACGACTTCTCAGTGTTTAAATTTTATTTTTTACAATTTGAAGCTCGAAAATAGCCATATGGCGATTTTCGAGCTTAATTTAAAAAAAAAAATTTAAAGTTGAGAAGTAATATAAACAAAAAATAGATAATTAAAAAAAAAAAAACAATATCCTAATAAATTTGCCTTGATTTCTTTCCATTACCCATATTTCTAATTCTGCCTAAGAAGAAAAACTACAAATATGAATTGGCCTCTGTTGAAAAAATCAGACAAGATTAGTCAATAAGATATATATATATATCATAAAATCAAAAATTATAAAAATTGATAGAAAAATAGATTGAATTGATAAAAAAAATCATAAAAAACTAAAATCTTTAAGCTTATATATATTTTTAAAATTATTGTATCTGATATAATTTGAATCTTTAACTTTTTAAATTTATATTAAAAATTATAACATTTAATAAATATATTTTATTAAATATTTATTATATTTAATATTAATATTTTTTTAATTTAATCTATCAATTTAATCGATTTGACCTATCGTACCAATCAAACCGATCATAAGAAGTCTCACCCGTTTGATCTCCATTTTTGTATACATTGGAATTGGCAGACATTTGCCCAATCATGATTTAGTCTTCACCTACGACAAGACAACCAAGTCATAGGAAAAAAACGACAAAAATCTTTAAATAACACGCAATTGGATAGGTCCTTTCACGTTTCAATCAACAATATAAAAACAGAAAGACCAAATCAATTATTCTTCTGTTGTTTCTTTTTCCCTCTACTAAACTTTCTCCCTTTTTTTTTTTTTCCTCTCTCTCTCTCTCTCTCAAACCCCAAACTCCAGATCCCATAAAAAAAAAAAAGTTTATTCTTTGAAGTAAAAAGAGAAAATGGCGAGTTGGGAGTTGAAAAGCTGCTGCAATGATGACCAAGTCGCCTTTCTGGTCACTATCGGTGTCTTCACTGTTGTCATTCTTGCTGTAAATTTCTTTCTTGATTTTTCTTTAATATGAAGATCATTGTTTACTCTGCTCTGTTTTTGGTTGTTGAAAAAAGAAAAGATAAAACATGGGTAAATTTAATAAGAGTTCCATAGTTATTTTTGTTTGAAGGATGAGAGAGCTAATCAAAAAGAGCTGTGGTTAGGTCGACTAAACCATAATTGTTAGTTTTAGTTTAGATAGTTTCTTGTTTTGGAGAAATGATTGATGGTAATTTGAATTGTAGATTAAAAGTTCATATAGTTTCTTGGTTTGCAAATTGGAGGAGTTTTGGGTTCTTTTTGGAAGCATTTAAGAGTTATGATAAATTTGGTAATAATAGTATGACATGTAGAAGTGATATGAATAAATCCGACTTTTAGAAGCTAAGAAAAATGTCATAGAAGAAGAAGAAGAAGGACGTGTTCGGATGAGATTGTTGTGGTTATGGGTTTGGAGAAGGATATAATTTTGAATGAAGGTGATGCGACAATGACTTTATGTTTATATCAAGGTTGCATGAACTTATATGGCGTATAATGGAACTTGGTCAATTAATTAGAAGGAGTTTTCTAGGAGGATTTATTGTAGCTGACTTTCAGTTAAAAGATAAGATATTCTTATATAAAATGAAGTTCTTTCAACTGTATGGTACTATTGTATACATAATTGGGCAAATTTAATAGAATTGCCCTGTATGGTAGTGTTGTAGTTTTGAACTGTTTGCTTAAATTTATGATTTGATCTAATTTTCCTTGATTGTTGTAGCTATGGAGGACAGTGCTATTGATGCCTTTTAAGCTCATTACAGTATTCTTACATGAAGCAAGTCATGCAATCGCTTGCAAACTTACATGTGGTCATGTAAGAATCTCTTGCCTTTATCACATGTCATATAAAGGGTAAAACTTGTTTTCAATGTGATCATGAGATTGTTTGACTCCATAATGTTTATTCTGCTTTTAACTTGTGTGTCTTCTGAGATGGATGGTCATATGAAATGAATGATAGTTTTTCTTTAGTTTGATTGATTATGAACTCAGTTTTATGAGATCTAATTAATATTACTGGCTCTTCTGATCAAATATCATCCTCTGTTCTGATTTAATTTTTGAAAGCCCCTCACCAAATAGAAAGGTGAAGAAGAACATCTTAAATAAATAAGCTTAATTTTGTTGTTAATTTGCAGTTGACAACTTAGTGTTTAGATTCAATTAAAGTTTTTAGTATCTTGGGACGATTTTATGACTACTAGATTAGGTCTTGAACAACTATTTATATTTGATTTCTACATGTTTTTTTTTTGGTATATAATTTCTATATCTTCATAATGCAAGGCAAAATGCATTAACTCGTTCTCAAAGCTTAAGCTACAGATCAAGGATGTATTACAACTTTTGCCCCTTTCAGGCACTTAAAAAAAAATATCATCCTGTGCCATTGTTGTGAATCAATAATTAAATTGCATATATTTTCTGTACATCATTTTAAATACCTTCTCTCCATGGGATCAATGCACCACATATGCAATACTGTTACACATGTTTTATGGTTTTTCATGTTCTTGCCTTTAGCGCATGATCTCGCTTTAGAAGTCTATTTGTTGTGCCACTTAACCATTCTGCTTGTTGCAAATTAAAATTTTTACCATCTTAGTACATGAGGTACACACTGTATTATTTTACCAGAAAATGAGTGCTTATATAAGCTTCAAAAGTTTATTCTAATTGGTTCCCTACCAAAATTGCGTTGAATATAGATGCAAATTGTTTTTTTTTATAAGTTGGTCTAATTTAATGATAACTCATCTTGCTGATGTTTAGTCTGTGGGTTATGGTCTGCTCAATGATCAATATTCATGTTTACTTAACATGCAGGTAGAAGGGATCCAGGTTCATGCAGATGAAGGTGGTGTAACACAGACTAGAGGTGGTGTATATTGGTTGATCTTGCCTGCTGGATGTAAGTATTTTTTTTTCCTTCTTTCCTGTTAAATTAGTTACCATTCTTTTCAAAGTTTTTATTGTATCCTATGTTACTTGAACTCCGGGGTGAGTGTTGGATACGGGTATGTGTCCGACACGGTCCATATTTGGAAGATCATACCTCCATACCTTTGTCCGAATATGTGTCGGACATGGGTGTCGGACACGGGTACTTCAGGAAAAATGAAGAGTCAGAGTAACATAGATTGTAGCCGTTTCCAGCTACGTGATCTTTCATCTAATGCAAGTTGCTTTTTAGTGGCATTTATGGTTTTACAATTGCTTTTTCATCTAGATCTTGGCTCATCATTTTGGGGGATGGCTTTAATTCTTGCATCCACAAATCTCCTCACTGCAAGAATAGCTGCTGGTTGTTTTCTTCTTGCTCTGGTTGTTGTGCTCTTTTATGCTAAAAACGTAAGATGTCAAGGAGATAATATTTCCTAATAAAAATTGGTATTCATATGTGGATGTTGCTTTCTTTCTTTCCTCCCTCTTTTAGTTTATATTCTTTAAGGAGTACTTTCAAGCTTTTAACTTGTGGATTGTTCAAACAGTGGATGCTTCGAGGACTCTGCATTGGTGAGTCCCCTCATAACCTTGTGATGACTTGTATTTTGATAACCACAATTTAAGTGCTAATAATTTTGTTATCAATAAATTGGATTCCTCAGGATTTATTATTTTCCTTGCTATAATTTGGCTTTTGCAAGAAAAGACAACAGTTCGTATTCTCCGCTACGTCATTCTCTTCATTGGTATAGGCTCTCTTGTCATATTTATCCTTTTCTTTTCCAAAGGATAATTTCATTTTCTCATCTTCTGTGAAAAGAAGTGTCACTTATTTCTTATTTGGATATTGCAGGTGTCATGAACAGTTTGTTTTCAGTCTACGGTATGTGTTCAGTGGTTCTGCTTCCTCTGACTTCTTTATCAGTTTGTTTCCAATTGATAGTTATCAGAGTTAAGAATTAAGTTTAAAGTGACTTGAATATTATCTTCACAGATATATATGACGATCTAATATCTCGAAGAGTCCACTCCAGTGATGCTGAGAAGTTTGCCGAAATTTGTCCTTGCCCCTGCAATGGAGTTGGATGGGGATTTATATGGTGAGACACTGACACTTTGAAGCTTTGACAGAGCATGAAGCATTTCATGATTATTTCTGTCTTGCTGCTCACATATTGTTGTGAACATTGCTTGCAGGGGAATGATATCATTCTTATTTCTTGCTGGATCGATGTATCTAGGACTTGTCATCTTATCTTGAGGTACAGCCTGCTTCTGGAAGGATTTTTTTTCTTTCTTTCTAGAACTGAAAATAGAATCGTTTTTCAATTGTGTTCATTTGATAATTACATTTTTGTTTCTCATGGAAACATGTAATTGAGTTTTTTTTTTTCATTTAGAACTTAGTTCCTGATAACAAAGTCAACCTTTACAATCTATGTTGCTCCGACTCTTCATTTTTCTTTAAGTATCCGTATTTGACACCCATGTCTGACACATATTCGGACATGGGTATGAGGATATGATCCTCTAAGGACCCTCCAAATACATGGAAATCTTGAAAAAAATTGAACATACCCGTATCAGACACATACCCGTGTCCGAGACTCACACTCGAATCTGAGTAACATAGTTTACAACAGTTGAAATCTGTTTGACACCCAAAATATCACTTTTAGATAAAGTAGGTGAGTTGAGTGATAAAATGCTTTAAAAAACAAAGTCCAATGAATTCGAACACCTTCTAGCAACTAAAATTTTCAACAAGTGTCCAAGTACTTTCTAAAATTCAGTTTGTTTTCCTTTCTTGAGAACATATCTTAATCTTAATTCAATTTGAGTTTTATTTACTTAACAAGGTCGACTCATGGTTAGGTGTTGGTTATCACAAAAGAGGACATCTTACTTATAGAAGCCTATTTGCAGTCATATTGGTCACTAGATCCAGCTTCAAGGTGATTAAAATTTAAAGATATAGCATGAGGCAACTATGTTGCTCCGATTCTTCATTTTTCTTGAAGTACCCGTGTTCGACACATATTCGGACATGGGTATGGGGATATAACCCTCCAAAAACCCTCCAAATACATGGAAAAACTTAGAAAAATTAAACATACCCCTGTCGGACATATACCCGTATACAACACTCACACCTGAGTCCGAGTAACATAGTGAGCAAATACTGAGCATCTTAAAACATTGCAATAGTTGAGTGGAAGTCCTCAAAGTGAATGTCTTGTAACTGAAATATGTATGGTTTTGTTTTTGTTCCATTCAGCTACTTTGACATTTAAGAATCTTGCTTTACTCTATAATTCAATTGTAGGCCCTCTTAGTCAATTTATGGTTAGAGAATGGCTAGCTGCAAGGTGATTGATAAGATTGTTGTTGTTAGCTCAAGTACAGATAGGAAATCCAAGAGGATGGTGAATTGATTGTCTCCACATTCTTCCTAAAATTAAAGTTCAATAAAATGAGTGAAAAATGATAATTCAATAAATATATGAAAGTTACAGCACAAATAAAATAAAATTAACAAGGATAAGGGATAAAGAAATCAAAACAATGATTTATAGAGGTTCGGGCACTTATGTCCTCTCCCTTGGCTTCCTCACCAAGAAGTTCCCTATGGGCTAGTGATTTTAAAACCTTACAAATTACCTTTTATAGGTTAAGGTATAACCTTTACAATTCTTATCTTTTAAGGCTAAGATAGCAACCTCTAACCCTTTTAAGGATTACCCAAATGTTAAGCAAATCTCTCAAGAGGATACCTCACCTCTTAACTCACAATTCCCCTTTGAATACAAGGCTTTTGCAAACAAATAGAAACCTCTAATAGTTAGGTGTTTGTTTAAGTTTAGGCACAATATTAAAGAGACTGTAGAATAAAGAGATCACAAATGAATATAAAGAATAAGGCTTGAAGCTTAAGAAAACTTAGAACACTCTTTGAATACTTGGACGAATGAAGGTGTCTCTTGCCGTGGAAGCTGTTGGAGGGCTTTTTTTTAAGTTGGATTCGAAATTATAGCCATTGGGAGTGATTGGAGAGTGAAAAAGCCGTTGAAACATAAAAGTTTTAGTCGTTGGAATCTGATCTGTGCTTAGGGGATCGATCCTTTGCTTATAGGTATCGATGATTAACTTTTCAAATTTCAAAATTTTGTTCTTTAAAACACTGAGGGATCAATCCTTTATTGTCCTAAAAACATGAAAACCTTTTGTGTTGAAAGGATGGATCTTGTCAAACTTCTTCAAGTTTTTTCAAAAAAATTGATCATTGTGACCTTTAAAAAGGGTTGACTTTTATCAAAAGTGATTTTATCATAAATAAATATTTATTTAGGAACATGTATTTTGAGAAAAATGATGAGTCCAAAATTTTTAAGTATTTTCGAACATATTTTCAAAATAATTTAAGGGAAAATACTATATTTGAAACTTTATTTTTCAAACTCATTTTACACGAGCTATTTTAAGCTTAAGTTTTTTTAATTTCAAAATTAGATCAATTCAAAGCTAACAGTTGTTAAGTTGAAATGCATGCTTTATTCAGTAGTGCTAGGATGCATTGTTTCTTAAATAGTGGGAGTGGGAGTGGCAGTATATGTATATTATAGGGCTCTTTTAGGACATAATTGATAGTTTGTTATGAAAAGGCATGGGGGGGCTTTTCTTTTGCTTCATTAATTTTGTTAAAAATTGCTCTTAAATGTTTACTATGGAGTTAAATCTTGGCCCTGCTTTCTTTTTCATGTATTGCATGGTTCTAAACTATGAGGCAAAAACAAGACCATTTTTTTCAATTAGGAATTAGGAATAGTAAATGGTTCTATGATTAAGTATCAGAAAGAAGGAAGGACATAGTAACTAAATGCCAAATGTTGAATTGGTACATGAGAAAGGTGTTAACTGATATTACTAGGAGTAACTATCTACTTTCCAGCATTTTATTGCTGAGCCTCTGGTTTTAGCTTTGGTTTGCTAAGGAATAGCTTCATGAGATAAATTTTGGGCTTACCAAATTTATAAAGTGGTCGTTTAATTTTAAGAATAACATTTACATCATTTATATGTGCTGAAGTGGGAGTTTGTAGTATAGTTCTGAACCTTTTGTTGCTTTGACTCTTCAGTTTTCTTTAAGTACTCGTGTCCGACATATATTCGGATATGAGTATGGAGATATGACCCTCCAAATACATGGAAAAAAAAAAACTGAACATACCCGTCGGACGCATACCCGTATCCGACACTCACATCCGAGTCTGAGTAACATAGTTCTGAACTATTATGCCTGAAATTTGAAGAATATTGCAGGGGGTATTTCAACTGTTGGTATAGTCTAGTCTATCATCTATCTATCTATTACATTTCACAGAAAACAGAACTCATGCTTTTCAAATCTCAAACCATTTCTCTTGCTCTTGCTTTCATTTCAGGTTCAGAGAATTGGTTTCAGATTTTCTTGGTATAGCAATAGTTACATAGTACAATGATGTAGGGCTAGGGCTAAGGCATTCTTCTTCACAACATTGTAATTTGATTCATCTGGCACTGCTATGCTAGTGTGCTTTGTTGTACTAACAGTAACAGGTTGGCTGGCTTCATTCTTTTTAACCCTTTTTCAATCGGGGTAAATTTTTTTTGGACTAGATTGTAAAGTTATACAGCTGGTTTATTCTGCCCTTGCTTCTGAATCTGATTGTAAAGTAACAAAATTAGTTTTGGTGTTGTTCAATTTTAATTTGCTGCTATATTATTCACAAGAAAAGAACATTTCTTTATTTCTGTGAACTTGGGATATGCATGGATCCTTTTCTGGTTTACATTTCAGTTATAAGAATTTACTACTTTATAGAATTTTCCAAGCTTTGAGGAACTAAATTTGTGATTGTGTACTACAACTCTGAACAATAAACCATCTTCGGAATGCCACATATAACCAGTTTTTTGGTTTCTTCAGCATGTAATTTCTAATTCTCAGTAGCAATATCATTTTTTTTTATATATATAAATAATATCATGATTAAAACAATAAAAAAATCCCCAATTTTACCATTTTAGTTCATTCCTTATACTTTTATTATATCTAAATAAACTTTTATATATATATTTTTTTACATTTAAATAAGTTCTTAACATTTAATTTGCATCCAAATAAGCTTTTAACTTTTTAATTTGTATCAAAATAAACTTTTAATTTATACTTAAATAAGTTTTTAACATAAATCAAATTTTTATTTGAAATAAAGGTTTATCTAGGGTGCAAATTAAATGATAAGAATTTATTTTAGTACAATAAAAGTATAAAAACTTATTTAAAAAAATTGAAATAAATCAAGGCCATGTCACGAGCTTTTCCACCATGCATACTCCAACTTGGGGCTCTTGGTGCGAAGTCACGGTTGACCCATCTTGCCTATCCCACCCGTTGGGTACTTAGTGTAGAGTCAAGCAGTCAAACATTGGTTTTGATACCACTTTTCACGTGATCATTATTCTCTTTTCGTAAAATCAGTTTATTGAGATGTGCAATGCTCACAATTATATGTCCATAGACTTTTTTTTTTCTTTTTTCAATGAGAGATTAATGCATACGGCTCTTGGCGCGAAGTTACGACTGGCTCTTCTTGCCTACCCCACCTGTTGTTACACTGGTGTGGAGTCAGGCAATCAAGCATTGATTCTGATATTATTTTTCACCTGACAATTACTCTTTCTCTTTTCATAAAATCGACTTATTGAAATCTGCAGCACTCACATTTATATGTCCAAAGACTTTTTTGTTTTTTCAATGAGGGATTAGTGCATTCTATTTTTTACAGCACTTGGCCTAACATTGATTGACATGATGAGATGGATTATGGATCAAGAAAATAGAATGTTTAAAATGTTCTACGGGTTGGTCATGAATCTTTTAATTGGTATCATCAAGTCAAATTAATGAGAGTTTAATTTTTTAATTGAAATTATAGCAAAAGGCCGTAACCAATTTTTTATGCTATTGTTGTACCTAAGGTAGCAGCAACAATTTGACGATCAACCAAGAAATTTGACGCAACAATCAGATTCCTTGGAGGTCATAAGCTGGATCTAATATATCACTTAACATTATATCGGTAAAATGCGTCAATCATCAATGAATTTGTGTAATATTTTATTTTACATTTGCCAATTTTAAAACTCAATTTTTGAATAAATGATTTTTAAAAATGTTTCAAATCGTTTATTTTGTCAATCATCATTAAAAATTCACGAAATATACCATGCTATTTCCAACCTAGGAATCGAATGGATCACTTTTTTTTTTTTGTGTGTGCAATGTGTACATCCATATGGATATCCATTTGAAGTTGAAGTGATAAATTTCATTATATTTTAATAGTGATTGACAGAATGAATGAATTTGAAACTTTTTTGAAATATCGTGGATAAAAAAAATAAAAATTTAAAAAGCTTAAATGAAAAAAAAAATATTACAAAAAAAGCATAAATGTATATCGTAAGTTACTCTAAAGTATATCAAAGATTATTTAATTGGATAAAGCAAAGATAGAAAACTTTACCTGGTGCAACATATTCATAAGTTCCAACAAACATTGTTCTATTGGAAGAATCAGTCTAGCTGTGCAAAGTTGAATTGCATGGGAAGATTGCAACCAATTATCCATAAAATATTTGATAACTGATTTTTTTTTTTTTTTTTTTATTTATCAAATCGTGAGTCAATCCTAATTTGGACAGATATTAACTCTTTTTTGGAATCATATGATAATTTTTTGATGTTGAGTCTCATGGGCTTAATTTTATATTAGGCCTTAAAACTTGGAATTTTTTTTAATACTTTTTATTTATTGATTAGAATTTTTTATTTTTAATAATGTTCGATTCTTGATGAGACTTTTTGGTTTTTTGAGAAAATTCTTTGACCAGAATTTCATCATCATTATTGGTAATTTTTTTAAAAAAAAATAAAAATTGATGCCATGTCATTTAAATCATGTGACTTTTAAGATGACGTGACTATGATTATTAGCATAATGCTGGATAAGCCTAAATCATGTCATGATTTCGTTAGTATTTAATGGTTGGGTGATTATAATCAAAATAAAAAATTAATTAAAATTGAATGACTTATACTGTAATTTAGTCACGGAAGAGAAACATAAAACTCCATCCAAAACAACCTTTTTGGGTTCATTCTTTCTCAAAGTTTTACCGTAGCATAATGCAGATAAAAAGACAAGCAAGAAAAGCAGAACAATATGGCATCCAATTGGTACCTTTTAAGCAGCCACACAGAACCAACACATAAGAGCCCAAAAATCAAAATGAATGATTGGTCAGGTCTCCCATGACAAGCCAGCCAAGAGGGAGCTTTGACTGGTTGATTCAACCCTTGTTGTTGGCTCCTTTGCTCAAACAATTTCCTACATCACCTAAAGTACAAACTGAACAATGATTATTCTTCCTGGAATTTGACTTATATTGAGATATGATGTGAACCCTAAGGTTAAACCCTTTGAACCCACTAATAAATTGAAATACCTAACCCAGAAAAGCCAAGATTCAGGCAAAAAAAACTTAAACCCTTAAAAGCCTGTTTCAAAGAACCTAGATTAAGTATGTAATCTAAACCCTAAGAACTCTCGTTTCAAGAACCTAAGTTTGATAGGTTGAACGCCACAAAGAAAAAATTCTTTGATAAGTTCCTAAGTTCTTTCAAGAACTAAAAAGAGAAAACTCTCACTGAATAAAATCAGACTTAATTGATCAAAAGATAATTGAAGTAGGCGGCTAAGACATATATTTATAGCCTCCCTACAATAACCCTAATCTACTAAGTTATAATATGCAAAATATGGGCTGAACATGTTCAAGCCTAAACCTAAATAATTAAAAGATGTCCATGTTACATAATATAGGCCCAAATGCCTAAGTAATTATAAGAATTAAAATAAGCCCTCTTAATGTGCCACCTTGTGTTCTTGAATCACATGGACCAAACTTGGATGCAAGCCCATCTTGCATGTTGAAGCCTTTCTTGAATAACTTGCAATATGGCCCAAGTGAATTCCATCCATTCTTGCCATGTTTCCTAGATCTTCTTAGATCTTGGCCCATATAAAAATTGCCATGGGATTGGGTCATCTTGGATCCTATCAAGATAACTGAACAAATGAGTTGCAATCACCCATCCAAAACCAAAAGCAGCCAAGGAAAATAGTCCAAATCTATGTACACAATTCACCCCATGTCCTAAACTCTAAATTGGAGCCCCATCATTAACGAATTTAAAGGTCTCAAGCACTAAAAGTAGAATCAAAATTATGAATGCAACCAACATCTATGAAACGAGTGATAACAATATCTTAGTATCCAGAAGCGGGAGCGGGGGCGGGTGGAGGCAAGACCTAGTACTTCATGAATGGAGGCATTGGTGGAGGATAAAGCAATCCCTGTCCAAACCTAACAATGAACCTAACAATGTTATCTTGTATGCTACTTGGTTCTTTTAGGATCATAAGCTTCCCATTTTATCACAACATTAAATAACACTTTCATGCAGAAATCAATGTAAAGGCCGCAGAGAGTATTTCCAGAAGCAAGATTCATTTGTCCTACTTGAAAAACAATCTTAAATCACAGTTAAAATTTCAATTAGTACCCCTATCAAATGCAATTAATAACTCTAAAATAAATAAACAGAACAAGAAAGAAGCTTGTCCATCAAAGTTCTTCCTCAGGCCTCTGTAATTGGGTATTCGAAAACTACATCTTTCCCGGTAAGCTTCCTGTATACTCCTGCAATTGTCTCCAGTTTGTACTCAATATTGTTTCTCTCCTTTGGGTCCAAGAAAACCTTACATATGCCATGGTTGATAGCAAGCATGAAAGGAAAAGATATTCTGTGTTGTTCCGCTTAAACAAAACTATCTCTTAACTACCTTCATTATTTTGGTTCCATCAATTTGGTATCTGGTGCGCTTCCCAACAATCTCAGCAGGGTGCACTACATCTTCAAGCATGGCATCATGAACAGCAGTGAGTATCATTTATGGACTTAAAACTATAAAATGATTGTTAGATAAAAAATGTCATATATATATATATATATATATATTATATATATATATATATATATATATATATATATATGAGGAGGAATCCACTTATATTAATGTAAAATTAAATTAGTTTTACACACTTTCATAACTTTTTATATGATTTATATTTTAACAAATCGATCGTTGGATTTAACAATATAATTGTACTCGTCGTGCACGTAAAGTTTCGAATCGATCCGATATCTCTATCATATCGAACGAGAATACTGTCTTTTTTAATATATATTTAACGGTTGAAAGTTTTTTACATCGAACATATAGTTAGCCATTTTTAATCTACTCGAAACTCGATGTGCATGATCTACGTGAATACAACATGAAATACGACGGTCGGATTAAACAAATATAAATCGTATAAAAAGTTATGAAAATGTGTAAAACTAATTTAGTTTTACATTAGTGTAAATGAATCTATCATCTATATATATATATATATATGATATACAGACAAAAGGTAATACTTCTTCGTTTTACCAATCAAATTGTAGTACTTCAAAACTATATTTTATACATATACATTCATAATTTCATATACATGTGTATATAATTGTTTCCTTTATATGTCAAAAATCTTTGTATTCTTTTTTTTTTTCGTTTAAAAAATTTATCTAATTATTTGATTTGATATTTGAATTTGAATAATGTATTGAACATATAGCATAAATTTAAAATTATCTTATTATCATGAAGATAGGTTATTCAATGTTTTAATTATCCAATATCTTTATATTGTAATATATATATATACTTTTTTTATATGTCATCATATGAAATAGTTGATCTATACTATTTAAATAGATTTTTTAGACTAAACAAAAAAGAAATATTTTTGAAAGATTTAAGTTGAAAGATATTGATATTTAAATAATATATTGAATAGCATAAATTTAGGCATTATGCTAGCTAGGTATCATGAAAATAAATTGTCTCAACATACTTACTTATATAATAATATTATACTTTTATATATGGAGTAATATAAATATATGTATGTATAATATAGATATATCAAAATGTTAAACTACATAAAGTTAGAGATAAGTAGTAAACGGAAGGATAATCTTAATTTTTGGAAATAGAAATAATTATAAAAAAAATCATAATTGAATAATTGATCGAATAGATTTATTTAATAAAAAATTAAAATTAATCTTTAAATTAATTAATTAATTAATTTAATTATTTATATATATATATATCCGATGAAAATTAAATTAAAAGTCTTCCTATCTCTCACATATTTATTTATATTTATTGCAAGTTTAATTAAATTAATAATTATTAAATTATGCGATAAGCATATCCATATTTCCTATCCATAGAAATAATTTCCTATCTCTCACATATAGAATAATTAAATTATGAGTAAAACACATAATTAAATTAATTAATTAATAAATGTAAATGATTACACATATGAATAAAATTCTTACATTCTTACTTAGATTTGATTTTATGTACATAAAATTATAAATAAAATTTTAATAATTATTTATTTGTATACATTTATTGCAAGTTTAATTAAATTAATAATTATTAAATTATGCGATAAGTATATTCATATTTCCTATCCATAGAAATAATTTCCTATCTCTCACATATAGAATAATTAAATTATGAATAAAACACATAATTAAATAAATAAATTAATAAATGTAAATGATTACACATATGAATAAAATTCTCACATTCTTACTTAGATTTGATTTAATAATAATAAAATTATAAATAATTTTATTATTATTATTATTATTATTATAAATCCTTTATTAGATTACAAAACTTTTTGAAATTCCAAAGTTACAAATTTTATTTTTAAAAATTTTATATTTTTATTTTATTAAAAATAATAATTAAAATTAAATTGTTTAATCCAAAAAATCAATAAGAGAGAAACATAATTGTTATCTGTATACTTAAATTAAAGGTTTTTTTATAGATAAAATTAATATTTAATTATGTGTTTTCTCATATATATAATTATGTATTTATACAAATAAATAAAACTAATTATGTAAAATAATTATTTCATGATTAGTTTTATTCATATGTGTACGAAAACACAAATTAATCTTATGTAATCATTTACATATTCAAGATATATATATATATATATATATATATATATATAAATTATTATTTTAATAGTTAATTTGCAAAATCTTTATTTACAAAAAGGGGACCTCCAAAAAGACAGAGGAGCTTCATTCAGAAATTCTAGGCCTTCTTCAAGTTCATCTGATTTGCTTGTTAAAAGTCAAATCCTAAAATCCAATGGCAGTAAGGATAAAACCGACAACCACCTTAAATGTGGCTTTATGCGAGCCAATTGATATAGGCGACCTAGACTTGCCCCCATTGTATTTAGCAACTCTTTTTGAGTTCTGCTTTTTCATTATAACTTCATTAAATTTGTACTTTGCAGATGGACTCCAGATAAATCCTTGAGTATGTCCTGATTCCTCCCAACTCCTTCAGTAATCAATGGTGGTGAATAAAATTCCTATCAAAATCAGAGAAAACAAAGTATACGGTTTTCATACACAAAACCAGAAGAGGAAAGAAAAAACAGCAAATGGAAAAACAAAACACCTATTTCATACACAAAAGAAGGCATAGATTTTTTGCTAGTTCAAAGCTGATACTTTTTTATCAGAAGAAACGCCGTCCATTCATGAGTTTCATCCAATGAAATGGAAAATTAAACTAAATCCAAGTGTAGACCACCTAAATAGCATGTTACAACAGTACAACAATCATACAGCACCCAATCTGATTGACACTGGAAGCATGCTTGGCCTCAATATCTTCAAGTCTGAGAGTCACGGCTCGTTTTCCGCCCCTCAACTTCAGCCATGGTGGCCACATATGGGCCAAGGTTTCTTAAGGAAAGAGTCGAGAGACACCCGACCATACATCCTTGTATAGCCATATGTTTGAAGAACATGGTTCGTCCCACTTGCATAGTCTCCCACACTCTCTGGCGTCCACTGCCCTAGGAACACTGAACCAAAATTTTAGAAGATCAAATGGTAATCAAGTTTTTTGCAATAAAAAAGACGCATGCAGATAGCCAAATAAAGTGTAATACCACCAAATATATATATATATATATAAACGCAGGCATTAGGACCAAACCTAAAAGATCAAAATCAAGGCATAAACACTTAATCGAATGGTAAAGTAGATCAAATAAAAAAAAATTTATACCAAAAAAAATTGATATTTGGCAATAAGAGATTAAGCTTTCCGCAAGGCAAAGCAAAAAGCACTATGAGGAGCAGTAGCAAAAATCTAATTACCGATAGAAATCTTTCTCTCTCGTATGTATATGGTAATCAATGTAAAAATATCAAGATTTTTATTTTTTTGAAAAGTATCAGGGTATTTATCTTTCAAATTTTAATAAATATCTTTTGAATTTAAAAAGAATATGATGAGATATTTGTGTGTTTAAATTTGAAAAAGTTAAAACTTAAAGGATTATAAGAAATTTATGAAGGTAAAAAAAAATATTTTTTAATTTTAAATTTAAAAGAGATATATCTAAACTTTTTAAGTTTGAAATTTGTATTACAATTTAATCTTGATTTAAATGTATAACTTTATCTGTTAAATAATTGAAAATCTAAATTGAACAAATTTGATTTTTTAAATTGAACAAATCTGTTAAATAACTTCATTTTATATCCAAAAATTTATATCAGTTATCTAACATTTAAATTTTAAATTTTGGCTAGATTTAAATCTTAAATTCAAATAATTTATTTAATAGATTTATCTAATTATTAATATACAATAAATACAATCCTATGTGTCATTAAGTAGAGCTATCCACCTAGACGTACATGTCAGCATACACTTATCCAGTCAGTATATACCCTGTTTTATAATATATAAATAAATATATATATATGATAAAGGTTTATATATAAAATTGCCCCATGTACTATACCTCTTTTCCCATTTTGGAACCTAATTTTTTTTTATACCATAATCAGGTACTTATAGTATAATTCCGTACAACGATTAGGTACCGATTTGGACCCGATTGTGACAAAAAATTATACTATAGGTACCCGATTGGGCCAAAAATTCTTTAGGTACCAAAATGAGAAAAGAGGTATAGTACATGGGGCAATTTTATATATAAGCCAAAAATAAAAATCCTAATTTTGTTGTGAGAGCTAAATTTTTTATGTTTGACGAGCAAAATTATTTTAAATTATAATGTTTGTTGATTAAAATTATTTTAAATTATAAATATTTTTTAAAAAAAAGAGATGAAGTTTTGCATTTTAAATTATAAACAAAGCTTGTTATATTTATGTGTTCAAATTGTCCTTGTTGAACCTATTCAGTCCACTAAGCACAAACCCAACAGACTAACCCAACTTAGGCCCAATCATCAGGCGAGCCTAGGAACCACTGGAAACAGAGGTCAGGGACACGTGGGCGCCTCTCCTTCCCCCATAGGTCACATCTCCAGTCACCTCGGCACCCACTTAGGGTAGTGCGAGGCATTAAATGCCACAGCCTGCAGAAGACGGACATTAAATGCGGTCGTCTCCTCGATGAGGCCCCCCAAGGCCACTTACATCAGATGACCAATCAGAGTCGGGCACGTGAAACCAACAGGTCGGGATTCATAAAGGACAGGATTACAAATCAGAGTCAGCCTCCAAAAAGGAACAATCAAAGAAAAACGAACAAATGATAAAGCAAACAAACTCTTCATTCATAAAGGACAGGATTACAAATGTCCTAAGTTTTATTTACAGAATCCTCAACTAGAGGACCGCTAACCACCCCGGTTACATCAACCCCTCCTCCATCTACAAAAGCAGGATCCCTAACCTCGCCCTCCTCAGTAGGGTCAACAATAAGATCATAGGCTGGAAGCATTTCCTTTGAAGCTGTAGCAAACGGAAACAGCTCTTATTATGGAGTGGCGGGCACGACATCAGCCTGGGGAGTTGAGGGATAGCAGGCGCAGGAACCACGCCAAAATCTACCCTTAACCTCTCTAAGGAGGGCACACTGGGACACACTGGGTCAAAGCCCTCAGGTGGGCCCCCAATGGCGGGAAAATCTATGCCCCTACAGTCGAGGGGCCCATACACCAGTTGAACCCCGATGAGGGTAGCCGCCCTATATTCGTCCACCATGCCAAGGGCCACCTCGCTCTCCTTTGCCTCCAAGGCACTCTTCAACGCGAGAGCATGTTTTCCTTTCTCAGCCTCGGCAACTGCGGTCTCTTTCTCCTTCTCCAACAAACTCTGCATCAGGAGATTGATCTCTTTATCTCTGGCCTTAACAAGGTCCTCTGATTTGGCGAGCTGACCGCGAACAACCTCGGCCTGGCTCTCAGACTCTGCCACTTTGGCCACGCAGGACCTCTCAAAGGAGACCGCTTTGTCCTTAGCAGCCTTGGTTTTCTCCCTCTCAGCCTTCAGAAGGCCCTCCAGCTCTGTGACACGAGCAGCCTTGAGCTGGACATCCTTCTCTACGTCGCGGAGACGAGCGTCCGCCTCACCAATGCGGTTATAAATAGCCAGACTGGCGGCCAGGGTCTGCAAAAAGAAGTTAAGAAACCAAGTTAGAAAGATTGGTCAGCACCAACACACAAACAACCTACAGAACAGAGCTCACCTCCACCAGGCTCGCCATTACGCTGTGCTGAGCAGTCCGCACAACGCAACTCTCGAAAACCTTCACCTTTTGGGTGGGGAGATGAATGCGAGCCCAATTGACACATCCATCGATGTTGTCAAGAAGGGAGTCAACGGGCATACGATCTTGATAGTCGTAATAAGAGTCGGACCCCTGGCGCACATCGCGGTACGTACCCTCGTAAGGCAAAGGCAAAGAGCAAATGGAGCGCGCCACCACATCATCATGGGTGGAAGAACTATCCCCGCCCGACGAGGCCAGTACGATGGGCAAAGTCTTGCCACCCTTAGCAGACTCCGTGGCCTTCTTTGATTTCGACGGCACATCAGTCGGGGCATCATCTTTCCCCACCACTACAGATTGCTACAAAGAGCCTTGACCTGTCCTTTGTCTAGCTACGCCAAGGCTCGCCTGCTTAGCAGTCGAGGATGGAACTGAATTCTGCTTCTTGGGGTCCCCACCAACTTTTTGCCTCTTAGGGTCAGGGTCGGCGACCAAGTTGTCCCGCTTATGCTTTATGGCGGGCTGTTTCTGAACAAGAGGGGCAGTTGGCCCCGTGCCTTGGTCCTGGACCTTACTCTTCTCTCTTGCCGCCCACGGATCCTCTCGGCAATGCTAACACTTGACATACCTGCACAGAAGAAAATAATCAAGATGTAAGCTCACCAAAGCCCAAATAACGAGAGCATGCAAAATATACTAGCTCACCAAAGATCTAGAAACAACGCCGCCGTAGTAGAACTACCACGCCAAGCACCATCCTCATTGACAGAGCTATCAAAGCTCATAAAATCCCCCACATCAAACACCACCTTGTCATCACTATCATCATCCAAAATGATAACTTCAATCGGCGGTTTTCCAGCTCTTAAACCATCACTACCTTCACTCTCACGCGAACTAGTAAAATGTGGCAGTTCTATCACAGCGGGGGTTGAGGCAAGAGGGGTCGGCTCAGGAACCCAAGGCACTAGGGCGAGCATATGGCCAGACGCTCTAAGGCCATTACCTTCGTCAGTACTGCCCTCTCTAGACACTACAGCAGCAACGACGGGAGGGTCGCTCGCCTTGGCTGATGGAGTAGCACCCACATCCTTAGGACTCGCCCCACCTTTACGAGAAGTACCCACCTTCTTGCTCTTCTTTTTCTCAGGTTCAATGATACCCATCAAGACCTCGGCATAATAATCAGTAGTGTCCACGGGCCAGGTCTTACCTTTGGGAGGAGAGACTAGATCGGCAAACTTGGCCGCCACCCTATTTGGACTAATATTCTCCAAACAGTGCCTATAAATAAGACAATCCGTCACGGCCTTCTCCCAGTCGATGTTGTGCCCCATGTAATAGTCGAACTGATCCTTCTCCAAATCATTCATAGCCACAACGCTTTTCTGCGGATCTTTCTCGGGTATACACCACTTCACGGGGAAGCCTCAATCTTTTTCCAATTTTAGCTCCACAACAAAAAATTGCAACCTTTTGATATGGTTCTTTATTGGAGCATTCTCTACAACTACCTTATGGCAAGAACTCAAGTAGCCGTACTTATCCTTCTTCTGCTTCAACTGATACAAATTGCGAAAGGCGGCGTACAGGGGTTCCTTGCCTCGGCGCTTACAATCAAGGAAGTACGCCATCATCACAGGCCACGAAGACCCTGTCAGTTGAGCGCCACTAATCCCATACCCCTCAAGGCAAGTGGCGAAGAAGGGGTTCAAAGGAAGGTGGAACCCCCCTTTGAACATGTGCTCGAAGAAGATCACGTCCCTCCCACCATTATTTGCCTAACTAGGATGCCGACCTGGGGCAGGTACATAGAACTCATAACGATAGTTAGGGATGTAGATACCACAAGTCAGTATCAGCGTGCCAACCTGCTCGGCTCTCATGGTGCAGCGGATATCATCATTCCACTCCATGCCACTATCCTCATCAACCTCTTCACTTTCCTCAGAAGACGTTTGGTCTACCTCCGAGGCACCACCACCAACGACCCCACCCCCACCACTCAACTCAACACCACCACCACCAGCCACCCTGGCCCCTTCCTCAATATCACGGTCCGGATCATCTAACACCTCGTCGATGCTTCGACCACCGGCATAGGACAACCCTCCATCCACTCCAACGCTTCGGAACCACCACTATCACTCGAACCCATCTCACAAACAACCAGACCACCAAACACAAAAATCAAAACGAAAAGCAAGAATAAGCACCGAAAATACCTATGCAGCCTCTGTTAAACCTCGTCAGAGCAGCGAACCAGCAAAACAGAGCAACCAACCAGAAAACGGAGAACGACATAAGCATATCGGAGCACTGGACACATTCAGCAGCAAAAACGGTAGCACCTTGACAGCAAAAATAAAAAAATAGGAGAGAAACCCCTTGGGCACCCCTATTTATAACCGAAAAGATGGTCTACTGACCGCCCATCGCACCACACGATGGTCGACACATGTTCATTTCTCGAATAGCATGCCCAGCCTTTAAAGCTGGCATTAAAGACGGGCATGTCAAACGTCACGTCGTACCAGCCAAAGGACAATAGCACGCCCAGCTTGTAAAGTTGGCATTAAAAACGGACACGTCAAACGTCACATCATACCAGCCAAAGGACAATAATAAAATTCAGAAGCACCTCCTTGCCTGAATTCGAAAATACCCAGGCGCCTTCGACACGCAATCACTCGCCACACTTCAAGGAAGGAAGCTCGCCATCTACTCAGCCAAAAAACCCAAAACATAGGATAATCTCCACAACACGAGGTATTGGATAGCTACAGGCTCGCCATCGATTACTTTATAACCTCTACCTCGCCTGGAAGGCAATTGTTGAACCCATTCAGTCCACCAGGCACAAGCCCAACAGACTAGCCCAACCTAGGCCCAATCAGGCAAGCCCAGGAACCACTGGGAATAGAGGCCCAGGACACGTGGGCGTCTCCCCCAGAGGTCACATCTCCAGTCATCTCGACGCCTACCTGGGGTAGTACGAGGCATTAAATGCCATAGCCTGCAGACGACGGATATTAAATGCGACCGTCTCCTCTACGAGGCCCCCCGAGGCCGCTTCAATCAGACAACCAATCAGAGTCGGGCATGTGGAACCAACACGTCGGGCACCAGGTCGCCCGACCTCCTCTATATATAGCCCTCCCAAGGGCTATCCCCGGTTAAGCTCTCTCTCTCTCTCTCTCTCTCTTTTAACACTACTCCCTTTCTCAAACCTCCTCTTCCTTCTCCCAACATTGACTTAAGCATCAGAGCGTGTCCCGGAGCTCAACCTCCGGTGCCCTCTAACCTATTTTCTTTATCTCATGGCCTCAAACCACTAAGAACACCAGGATCACCACATCGACACGAAAAGACATCAACAGTCCTAATTTAACATAAGTGAGATTTACTTTATCTCTAGTCTAATATTTCCTCTCACATAAAAATTACGGATCTATAACATGATATAAACTTTATATGTAAGCATAACAAATTTGTTGTGCGATATAAATTTTGTATTAATCCAAAATTAATTGATAATAGGTAGACTTGCTTATGGGTCGGGCCGTAGCTTGACATATTTTTTTTTACCTTGCCTAGGTCCGACTCGCAAGCCCATATTTACTGTTCATATTATTAAAAAAATATTTTTTTTATTAATATTTATATGTTTTATAATTAATTTTGAATAAAAAATTATTTTCTTATTTAAACAGTGATCCGAGCCAAGCGGGATCACTAAAATATATATCCAAATTCGGCTCAATATAAACCAGGCCTGTCGAATTGTCCGGCCCATGAATAGATCTAATAATAATTGAAACGATATTTATCACATTTATTACGTGCTCTTGTTTCTAGATTAACGGGTGTAAAATTTACTTTACCACTATCTAATACCAAAAAAAAATAATTTGATTTAGGCAAAATATATACTGCAAAGGTTAAGAAATTCTAATCCTACATATAGCAATAGCTTGATCACAATATATCATGCAAGTCTCTCTTTTTTGCTCATTTCTTTTGTAACTATATATAAATTCCTTGAATTATGAAGTTCTTTAATTTCAAACATTCTTTTCAAGTTTTGTTCAAAATCAAAATATTACTTTTCTAAAGTGAGTGATATCAGCTGAAGCAAACATTAGTACTAATTAACTTAATTAATTATTTGCTTACTTGTGCTATAATTTTGTTAATTTTTTTTTTATTGGCCTGAATGTTAATTTGCATTTTTGAGACTTTAATTATTGGATGGCAAATGACTCTAAGCTTTTGGATCTCACTTCACTCCAATTTAGCTTTTAAAATTGGGAGAAAACCCTACCAATAAGCTTATAGTTTAGTGGTACTGGAATCTATCAAAAAGGATGTCTCAAGTTTTTCGTTGTTACCCACGTTGATATATTTTTACGTTTGATACGAGCTTTCTCTAAGAAAAAATATCAAGTAGATGGAGAGACTGCTAGAATTTGTGCTTCTCATACCCCAGATCAATTGAAGAATAAATGTTTGCCTTCTCTTAAAGTAAGTTGTCTTGATTTTTTTTTTCTCTATTTTGTTTTTTGTAACACTGAGTATGGTGGAGGATCATGAGAATCATCCTATTCTCCTTCCTTTTGGTCAAAAAGAAACATACAAGTATAACATGTATTACTTCTGTGCATGAAACTCACTTGAGTTTCATCAAAAGCATTTTCATGCGGGGCAAAAGTAAAGTGAGAGAAACAAAGTTTTTTTAAAGCAAAATTTGCATAATAAAATTACATTGTCTCACCCGCTTGTTCAGTTGTTCTAAAAAAAAACTAATAAATTTGAATTGTAAATTTTTTTTTTTCTAAAGAGAATACTAGTAGTGTATGAGAACTTTTTCTACTAAGAATTCTCATGCAGGGGGTAAAATGTAAATACTTGATTTTGGTTACTAATATATTATCTCTTCTTAGAGATAAATAAAGTTGTTTTACAGGAAATTGCACTCCCGCGTACAATAGAAAAGGTATTCCAGAACAAGTAATAAGGTCGCTTCACTAAAAGTTGCTCCACTGAACAGCTCTTGTTCAGAACAGTTTTTGTTCGGAATAGCTCCCGTTCGAAACAACTATTGTTCGGAACAGCTCCTGTTCAAAATAATTTCTGTTCAGAATAGCTATTGTTCAGAACAACTCATGTTCAGAATAACTCATATTCAGAACAACTCCTGTTAAAAATAGTTCCTGTTCAAAACAACCCCTGTTCGGAAACAACACTTTCGTGAAACAAGTCATTCACAAAACAACACTCTCATGGAAAGGGACCTCCATCGAGAAGTATTCTACAAAAGACGTTCCGCCTAATACTACTTCACCGAAGCAGAAGAAGTGGAAATAATCCTTGAATATGGTAGGGTTCTCGGGTTAATTTTACTATTGGGATGTTCTACATAGCTTGGCTTGGTGGATCATAATAGAGATAGTTAAAAGGTCTCCTCTTAACCTTTCCCTGAAGTATGAGTGATTATCTCTTTCTTTCTAAACAAATAGTGACATTAATATTTTAGTAACTGACATTGACAAGGCAACTGAAAAATCTACCTGCCAATTCACTATGCTTACTATTATATTAATATTTTAATAACTATTCACTATTACCAACAACAACCTAAACTCCCATCAAACAAAACATTAATATTTTTGTAACTGACAATTTTTTCTCATTATACCTATTAAATACATATGTTTTGTAACTCCTATTCTGAGACCTATAACTAGGAGTTCTCACAACTCATTTAGGGACTTTTGGCAATTCTCTCTTCTTTAATTCCTTTCTCAGCCTTGTTCTAAGCCATACTCAGTCTTATTCCACAATCTCTCCATTTCATCCACATTACCTACAACCACATACTGCTGCATTCAATGCTTCAAGGTCTGCTTCGCCATCTCCTGGCAACATCTCGTTTTACTTGTTTGCAACGCTTCCTCTCTCTACCAAAGAACCCTCTACATTAATCATAGCCTGTAAACGAGACACCTAGGCTCACAAGCTACTCAGATTCGGTTCGAAAAAAACTCAAATTTGACTCAATCATTGTCGAGCCGGGTTCGAGCTCGATTTATCAAGCGAGCCAAGTTCGAGTGTCTTAATGCTCGACTCAAGTAGCTCGTGAGCCTAATAAAATTTTAAAAAAAATATATTCTTATTATTTTTAATCAGTGTTGAAAAAATATCAATTCGAGCTCGAGCACAAATAATCGAGTTTGAAGCCGAGCATGGGAATCGGGCTCATTTTTTATTAGGTAAATGAGCCGACCAAGCCCGAGCGATTTGATTTTTATCTCGAATTGAGATCGAGTTTTAAAAATGAAACTCGATCGAGCTCGAGTCGAAAGTTTCAAGTCAATTTTGAATTTTTTATTGATTACACCCTAAACCTCAATATATAATATTCAATTGCAAGCGTCGGTACCATTATTTCCCTTTAAAATCCAATTATATTGGTTCATAGGCATGGAATGCAAGAAGGAAGACATAGAGGTACCTTTATTTGATTTGGCAACTCTCACTGCAGCTACTAATGGGTTCTCTCCAGAAAAATGGATTGGAGCAGGTGGCTTTGGTTTTGTTTATAAGGTATAAAGATCCATGGTTTTTTTTTTTTTTTAATTTATGTTATTCGGATTTTTCATTTTTCTTAAAGTATCCGTGTCTGACACATATTCGGACATGGGTATAAGAGTATGATCCTTCAAATAAATAGAAAAACTTAAAAAAATTGAATATACTCGTGTCGGACACATATATATACTCCCGAATCCGAGTAACATAGCTTTTAATTACCAAAAATTACTAAAAAAGCATGATAACTCTTTGATTTAATGATAAATGCAGGGAAGTCTATGTACTGGACAACATATTGCAGTTAAAAGGTTGTCAAAGAATTCACAACAAGGTCTAGAACAATTCAAGAATGAAGTTGTTCTGATTGCCAAACTTCTACACAAAAATCTTGTTAGGATTTCGGGCTACTGCATTCATGGGGAAGAAAGGATTCTCGTTTATGAGTTTATGCCAAACAACAACTTAGATTTTTTTTTTGGTCTGTTTTCTTCTCCATTTATATTTGGATTCATCTTATTTATGTTACCCGAATTTGGAGGTGAGTGTTGGATACGGTATACTCAATTTTTTCTAAATTTCTTCGTATATTTGGAGGATCATACCCCATATCCATAATCAAATATGTGCCGGATACAGATGTCGGACACAGGTATTTAAGGAAAAATTAAGAGTCCGAGTAACATATATTGATATTACTGCTGACAAATCATGCGATTTATAATTGCAATAGTTTGCAGATCAAAAGGGAAGTGCATCATTGTCATGGAAAAAGCGATTCGACATTATCATGGGAATTGGAAGGGGAATTCTCTACCTTCATCAGGACTCTAGACTTCAAATTATTCACAGAGATTTGAAGGCTAGCAATATTTTACTAGATCACAACTTAGATGATGTTATTTCAGACTTTGGCTTAGCAAGAACATTTAGAGGGGCTGAAGTTCAAGTAGAGTTGTCGGAACATAGTAAGTTGCATACTTTAACATTGTTCCTATTGTGAACCAGAGGTTTAACTCAGTTGGTTCATGTAGTCACCCTAAGAGATGGCATTCAGCAAGTTTGGGGTTCGAATCCCAGCATTTACAATTCCTTTCCTTATCCCAAACTGCGGCCTCTTTTGTACAAAAGGAAAAACATTGCTCCAATTGTCTTATTACAAAATCATATGACTCATGATTGATACTTCAAGGAGTGGCTACATGTCTCCAGAGTATGCTGTTGATGGAGAATTTTATATCAAATCAGATGTTTTCGCCTTTGGAGTGCTTTTGTTAGAGATATTAAGTGGAAAGAAGAATAGGGGCTTTACTCATCCTGTTCACCACCATAACCTTCTAGGACATATAAGTTCATTGACTGTGACCAATGTTTAAAAAACCGGAATGGAGCTCAAACCGGTGAGACCTTCCTGGTTTAACCAGTCTAATCAATTGATCCGGTCAGTTAAATACAAAAAAAGGAATTTTAATATTAAAAATCAAAGAGGTTAAAAGTTAAAATCTCATCACATACAATTATTTTTTTAAAATAAATAAAAATAAGCTTAAAAGCGGTTTTTTCAATTTTTACCGGTTCGATTGGTTTGTAGAATTTCTGGTTTTATGATATATACCGAACCAGATAGGCATCTGGTTCTCGATTCAACCGATCTGGTCCGATTCTTTCAATAGTGACTAACAATAATGTCTTGCTATGATCTTATTTCATAGTATTCTTGTTAATATTATAATTAAATGTTGTGCAATTGAATCAGGCATGGTTGCTGTGGAAGAAAGATAGGGCCTTAGAGCTAATAGATTCATGTATGGGAGAATTCATGTGTTCCATCTCAGGTGCTAAGATGTATTCAGTTGGGTTTACTATGTGTTCAAAAGTTCACAGACGATAGGCCTGTAATGTCTTGTGTTGTATCCATGCTGATAAATGAGAAAGATAAATTGCCTGAACCTAAACAACCTGGTTTCTTCATAGAAAGAAGTTCCAATAATAGAGATGCAAAATCAAAAAGAGAAGAATATGTTTCAGAAAATGCAGAAACCTTAACAATTCAGGAAGGAAGATAGAAATTTAGCAGTAGCTTGGTGTTTAACTCAGTTGATTCATGCAGTCACCTTTAAGAGGTGACATCCAGCAAGTCTCGAATTCGAATTCCAACATCTGCAATTTTTTTCCTATTCCCAAACTGCGACCTCTTTCGTACCGAAGAAACTTCCAGTTGCACTATGTATTAGTAAATATTTCAGCAATTACTTAGCAGCTATATGCCTATATCAGTTAGCTAAAATACTTCTTTTTATTCTGTTTTTTTGATTGTGTATAGCAGCTATGAGTTTTTTAAAAGATTTTTGGATTAAATATTATGAACAAAACCAAGTCTAACATTATTTGTCCGATGATAATTAGACTAAGTTTAAGTTTGATGTTGGTTGGTTTTCAAAACTTTAATGTAGATTGCAACCATAATACCAAATGGAATTTTGAGAGGGTTTTTTATTTTAATATTGCTTTTTTTTTTTTATTTTAAAAATACCGATATTTTATTTTTATGTACCGAATTGCGCAGAATATATTGGGAAATATCCATGGCCGATGGCGATTTCCCAATACATAATTTTATTTAAAAAAAAAAAACAACATTTGGAAGTTACCATGGCCGATGGCGACTTCCAAACATATTAAAAAAAATTGTAAAAATTACACCATGGAAATCGCCATGACTAATGGCAACTAGACCTGCTCACGCGTCGAGCAGACCGTCCTACCCGGCAGGCCCGGCTCGTATTGAGTCGGGCCTTGGCAGGATATTTTGTGATCCTGGCTGGCCCGGCTCGGTCCGGATCACTGTTTAACTATTAAAATAATATTATTTTATTTAATTTTAATTATAAAATAAAAAAATAATTTTTTAAAATTTTTAAATAAGATGAACAGTGCTCACGAGCCAGCGGCCCACCCAGGGCCGGGCCTGGGCAAGGAAGTTGAAAAATTTTCGGGCTTCAGCTCTGCCCGGCCTATGAGCACCTCTAATAGCAACTTCCATGATGCACTTTTAAAAAAAAATAAAATTTGTTAGTATGGAAGCCGCCCTTAAATAATTTTTTTTTAAATTTATATATCTTTTAATTATATATTTTCATAATTTATATATTTTTTAATTATAAATTATATATATATATTTTAATTATGTATATTTTTCATTATTTTATAAAATAAATGAATTATATATAATTCAAGGCTCTTGATATAAAGCATACTGATATAAAGCTAAAACGCAATGATATAAAACAGTTGACATAAAGCATACTGACATAAAGCTAAAGCACACTGATGTAAAGCTAAAGCAACAAAGTAGTGTCTTCTTTTGAGGAGAATGTCTGCAAAGATTCTTCTGTCGAGGTTTGTTTTGAGCGGAAAATATTTCCATGTTTGTCCAATAAGGATTTGTGGGGAAGTGCATGGTTTATAATGGGAGCATGATCGGAAGATTGACATGTCTTGTTTGCAAAGGTTCTTGATACCAATCATCCATTAACTATTGTCTGTTTACAGTCACGTAAGTATTAAGATCAATTCATAACAAAATGTCCTTATCAATTTGGCATATCGGGAGAGAGTTCGCATCAAGAATAATACAATTACATGTTTTTTAGCACCTGTAATATTTACATGTTTCACATTCCATGTTATGCAAGTTTTTTTCTATTTATCATTACATGTTATATAATTAAAAAATTATATATATAATTAAAATTTTTATAAATTATATGAAAAATATATATAAATTTCAAGTATATAATTAAAAAAATATATAAATTTTTTATAATTAAAAAATATAATAATTTATAATAATTAAAAAATATATAAATAATGAAAAAATATATAATTAAAAAATATAAATTATATAAAAATTTATAATTAAAAAAATATATAAATTAAAAAAAAAACAGTTTCCATACTAACAAATTTTTTTTTTTTTTAAAAGTGCACCATGGAAGTTGCCATCGGCCATAGCGACTTCCAAACGTTGTTTTAAGAAAAAAAAATTTATTGGAAAATCGCCTTCGACCATAACGATTTCTCAATATATTCTAAAACTAAAGCATTTCGGTACATAAAAATAAAATACCGGTATTTTGAAAAAAAAAAAGACAATATTAAAATAAAAAAACCATTTTGAGACCATTTGGTTGGGTTACAAATCAGTTGTAATAATGTGAAAGTTTTGTATGGCATCCTTGTTCAATGCCAAAATATTTGTCTTAATAAAATAGGCCATGGTATTAAAGTAGAGAAAAATTTGTTTATTAATTTCCAAAAGGGATTATTTTTATATATATGGATTATGGAACCAAAAGATGATATTAAGTTCAGAATTTAATTTAAAAATAAATTACTCAATATAACTATTTTAAAAACACTTGTTAACAATTTTTTTTTTTTTATTATTTTATAAATTTATTAGTGGAGATGATGTTAGAGAAAAGAAAGTATCATCTTGATGCAACACTCTGGATTCGAGATTTAGCCTAATTGATTTATATAATTATTTTTAAGATATGGGATCTGGCAAATCTAGAGTTCGAATCCTATCTCAAATTATGGCTACTTTGTAACAAAAAAAAAAAAATGCAACGCTCATATATAGTCTCATTTCTAGAAGAATAGATCAAAGAAATTGAGACTTCAATGCTGACTTTTCAATATATCTCAAAGAAATTAAACTTCTATGCTGACTTTTCTTTATCTCATTAGACAATTCCAAGTAAGAAAAATAAAAGCCAGTTGGATTTACATTGACACATTGCCATGTGCAGAAAGTCTGCTAAATAGAAAGAAATATCCCCATACATAGCTCCGTGATATTTTTTTTTCTTCTTATGTTATCCGAATTTTTTTATTTTTTTTAAAGTATTCATATTTACATAATAAAACCTAATCTAATCCTCTTTCAATACAAATTAGAGACAATCATTGAACAAATCTTATAAACTAATCAATAGCTTAAAGAGTTTCACAAAAAATCATGCTTGATAGTAAATGGTTTGTGTTAAGCTAAAATTAACATAACATATCTCAATCAAAATAGTGCATGTTCAAACTTAATCTCAACTTCTCACATGGGATACCCTCATGATTTTCACTCTTTAAAGTACTGGTGAAGTGTTTACACTCAATCAATCTCATGAAAACAGTTTCTACCATATGCTTGCTTGTCCACCTATTCTCCACTACTTAGATCATGCAACTTCATGAATCAAGAGGTCTTTATGCAAGGTTATTATGGGGCCAAGGGGTAATAATGTGGCTAAAGAATAAAAGATAAAGAATATTACAAAAGTTCCAAAGATTTTATAGAGTTTAGAGACATAATAAGATTTATACAAAGAAACTTCTCAAAACTCTTTACAATTACATAGTCACATAGGCCGGATATTCATGTTGGGCCTTTTCTTCATTCTAAACAACTTTGTAACATCTTTTTATTTTTCCACAAATTCAAGAGATGATTCATATTTTTTTTTTCATTTTTTTTCCACATAGGAATGTATTTGCCAGTATTCCATTTCTTTTTCTCTTGACTTTTCTTCTTTTTTCCCCCCACACTTATTTCTTGTTTCTAACCCAAATTTTCAATAGATCTTCCTTGTCTTTGCAACTTGTCTCAAAACATGCTAATTCATCTTTGGAACAAAGGTAAAGATATAAATAAGTATATTTAGGTTAGGGACAAGTTATGGTTACCAAAGAAATAGCTTATTCAATGTAGGCTCAAATTGGTTCACTAAGGGTGTGTTCTCTTGGAACATCAATAAGGGATGGCTATTTGGCCCTGGCTAAAAATCCTAATGCCTCTATCATATTCATGTTGTCACATGCATCAATATAGTCTCAACAAGGTCTAAAGCAAGTTCTAGAGAATCATGTAATCATAAGAGCACTCAAGAAAGAAATTAGATTGATATGTATAATGCATCAATCATTATAGGCTCAAAAACTCACAAGGATGATTATACAAGTCAGATTTAAGTCTAAACTCGCTTCTTTCTCAATCAACATATCATATTAACATTGGCTCATAAAAAAGTTGATATCAAGCTCAATTCTCATGAAAATCTTCTCACTAATAAATCTGTTTTAGACTTATGCAATTCATATCTCATCATAGTATTGAAAGTAACTAAAACACACTAAAAACAACATAAAAAGACTCAAAAACAAAACACTCTAAATAAAATCCTAAATTCTTCCCCCCACACATAATTTTTACATTATCCTCAATGTAATGCTATTATCCCCAATGCAAGAATTATATGTAAGAGAAAAGAACTACTAAACAAAACAAACTAAAGAAAAAAAATAGAAGATAGAATGATGGAGAGTAAGGAATATGCAAATCTGATATGATAGATGCTCTCCATCCTTTTGGGTTGCCTCCCAAGAAGCGCTTGGTTTATTCTCCTCAGCCTGACTTAGACCTATGCCATTATTATTCAACATAATTTGGCTCAAAAAGTGGTAACTCCTCCACATCTTGTATTGGAAAGTTCTCATAGTAAGGCTTCAATCTATGACCATTCACTTTGAATGCCTTATATGTTTTTGGGCTTTGGATTTCAACTGCACCATGAGTAAATACATTAGTAATAACAAAAGGTCCAACCCAACGAGAACGTAACTTACCTGGAAATAACTTAAGGCGTGAATGGAAGAGAAGAACTTTTTGTCCAACAACAAAGTCCTTTCTTGATATCATCTTGTCATGGAATGCCTTAGTCTTTTCCTTGTAAATCCTAGAATTCTCATAGGCATCATTCCTTATCTCCTCTAATTCTTGTAGGTCAAGTTTTCTTTGCTTACCTGTCTCATCCATCTCCATGTTGCATTGTTTGATAGCCCAATATGATTTATGTTCCAATTCAACCGGAAGATGACAAGGCTTACCATAAACAAGTCGATAAGGAGACATACCAATGGGTGTCTTATATGCTATCCTATAAGCCCAAAGTGCATCATCAAGTCGTGAACTCCAATCCTTCCTATTTGGATTAACTGTCTTTTCAAGGATGGACTTAACTTCTCGGTTTGACACTTCAGCTTGCCCACTAGTTTGAGGATGATATGAGGTGGAGACCTTGTGTGTGATGTTATACTTCCTCAAAAGTGCTTCCATAGTCCTATTGCAAAAGTGAGTACCTCTATTGCTGATTATGGCCTTTGGCGTTCCAAACCTAGCAAAGATGTTAGTCTTGACAAAATCTGAAACAACTTTAGAGTCATTAGTCCTAGTGGATTTTGCTTCCACCCACTTTGAAACATAATCAACGGCAAGTAAAATATAAAGATTACCAAAAGAAGAAGGAAAAGGTCCCATGAAATCCATGCCCCATACATAAAAAATTTCAACAATAAGTATTAGAGTTTGAGGCATTTGATTTCTAGCACCTAAGTTACCTGATCTTTGGCAACAATCATATGACTTGCAAAAGAGGTATGCATCTTTGAATATAGTAGGCTAATAAAATCCAGAATCAAGAACTTTCATGGCTGTTCTTTTGGATCCAAAGTGTCCTCCACATGCATAAGAGTGACAAAAGGTGAGAATAGATTGAAATTCAGATTCGAGTACACACATTCTTATAATCTGATCGGAGCAATGCTTCCAAAGGTAAGGATCATCCCATATGTAGTATTTGGCATCACTCTTGATCTTATTTCTTTGAGCTTGTGTCAACTCTTGTGGCAAATTCTTGGTAACTAAGTAATTAACAATATCGGCATACCAAGGAGTTGTTGTACTTGTAAAAAGAAGTTGCTCATCTGGAAAGTTCTCATTCAAGGGTAGTGCATCCTCTTCATGAACTAAACGGCTAAGATGGTCCGCAACCAGGTTGTCACTACCTCTCTTATGTTTTATCTCCAAATCAAACTCTTGTAAGAGAAGTATCCATCTAATCAACCTTGGTTTGGCCTCCTTCTTAGTGAGTAAGTACCTAAGGGCTGCATGGTCAGAATATACAATTACTTTAGTACCAATTAAATAAGATCGAAATTTTTCGAAAGCAAATACAATAGCCAAAAGTTCTTTTTCAGTAGTGGAATAGTTTAATTGAGCATCATTAAGAGTTCGGGAGGCATAATAAATGGCATGTGAGGCTTTGCCAACCCGTTGGCCCAAAAGAGCTCCAATGGAATAGTCACTTGCATCACACATGATTTCAAAAGGTACATTCCAATCTGGTGGTTGCATGATAGGAGCTGATGTCAAGAGTCCCTTCAATGTTTCAAACGCCTGTTTGCATTTGTCATCAAAGTGGAAAACCACATCTTTTTGTAGTAGCTTGCAAAGAGGTAATGTGATCTTTGAGAAGTCTTTGATAAATCTCCTATAGAAACCTACATGTCCAAGAAAAGAACGAACCTCTCTCACATTTGTGGGAGGTGGTAAAGAATGCATAATATCTATTTTAGATTTATCAACCTCTATCCCTCTAGAAGAAATAACATGGCCCAAAACTATTCCTTGTTCTATCATAAAGTGACATTTTCCCAATTCAAAACAAGGTTAGTTTCCATGCATCTTTCAAGTACAAGTGTAAGGTTCTCTAGACATCTATCAAAAGAATCACCATAGACACTAAAATCATCCATAAACACTTCTATGATGTTCTCTACATAATCTGAAAATATGCTAACCATACACCTTTGGAATGTAGCTGGTGCATTACAAAGACCAAATGGCATACGCCGGTATGCAAAAGTACCAAATGGACATGTGAATGTTGTTTTCTCTTGGTCCTCCGGAGCAATAGATATCTGATTATAACCTGAAAAACCATCAAGAAAACAATAATGAGAATGGCCAGCTAACCTTTCAAGCATTTGATCAATAAAAGGTAAAGGAAAGTGGTCTTTGCGAGTTGTGGAATTAAGTTTACGATAATCAATACAAACTCGCCACCCTGTTTGAATCCTAGTAGGAACAAGTTCATTCTCATTATTTGTTACCACCGTTACACCTGATTTCTTTGGAACCACTTGGACTGGGCTCACCAATTTGCTATCCGAGATAGGATAGATCACTCCAACATCTAGGAGCTTCAGTATCTCCTTTTTCACAACCTCCATCATAGGAGGGTTCAATCTTCTTTGTGCTTCTCTTGTTGGTTTGGACCCCTCCTCTAACAAAATCCGGTACATGCACATGGATGGGCTTATTCCCTTGATATCGGCAATTGTCCAACCAATTGCTATTTTATGCTCTCTAAGCACCCGGATAAGTAGCTCTTCTTGAAAATGTGTGAGCTCCCCGGCAACGGCGCCAAAAACTTGATGCACCCAAAATAGTGTATCTTGTTTAACCTTGCACTTAAAAAAAATCAATTGTAGAGTATAGTGATTAGCAAGGGTCGAGTCCTCAGGGATTGGGTTTTAATCTATGAGTTATTAGTTTATACCTTAGGTTCAAAGAAAACAAAAGAAAAGGGGGTTTTGAAATAGTTTTAAAAATAAGCAAACAAGAAAAGTAAGATGCAAGTAAGAAATAAGAAATCAAATATGAAAGAAATATGGTTAAGGTTTCATTCTCCACCACTAGACATCATTAAGAATCAATTTCAGATCTATCAATATCAACCAACTATCAAAGTTAACAACTGTAGATAACAACAAGCTCTGTTATCCCAATCTTTCCTTAGTTTGTCGTTAAATAGAACAAGCTCTCTATTTAATCTCTAACCATCAAACAACCTAGAATAAGCTCTCTAAATTCAATTTAATGGCAGCTTTATGATGAGAAAGATAGGTTGATCTAAGCAACAAACACATAAGCTCGGATTGTTCAACTTAGGTTATGTTCCACTTTGCAATTATCGAAAACTTGACCATAATCATTAATCACAAATTGCCACTTATGAATAGGAAATCAAGACAATTATACGGATCAAGACTCCTAAACTAGCAATAGATAATTATCAAGATCTATCTAGTTGTACACCTAAATAAATCAAGACAACATCATAAACAATTCTTGTAGAAGAACATAAGCAACTTTGATAGAAAATTAATGATAGATAGAATCTGAAAATCAATTACAAAACATGTCTAGGGCTTTGAAATTACCCTTAACCAAATAAAAGTTTAGCCTAGCATAGGCATTGTAAACATAAACATAAAATTAAAGAGAATCTAAGAAGAAAATAAAAGAAAGAAATAAGAAGAATAAGAATATTAATTATCCAGCCTCTTGCTCTCTCAAAAACAAAGAAACAAAGAAGAAATCAGAACTTTGATGCTTGGGAAAGTGTAAATTTCGTATGCCCCCTTTATCTCTATTTATAGGCAATAGCTAGGGCATCAAACAAGTGAATTTCAGCTCTCTCCCTTCAATAAATGCTGATTTGTGGCTAAAGTTAAGGAAAAGTGGCTGACTTTTATGTTTTAAGGAAAGATATAAGCCTTGGCAGCCAAGTTTGAATAAAGTAGGAAAGTTTTAGTCAAAGCACTCTTTAATGAAGAGAGATTATATTCTTGCAGCCAAAGTAAGTGTAAGGAAGGAAAGTCTTGGCTGATTTAATTCTCCTACTTTGACTAGGATTAGCTTTAAGGAAAGATACTTACAATTAATGCAATTAATGCAAGTTGACAGCCACTAATCCTTCTTTGACAAGGATAAACATAAATGTCAGCTAGGGTATTAAGAAAAAAATGTGATTTGCGGCTAGGGTATTTTCTGCCACTAGGGTTGTTTAGGGAGATATTCCATTGCCAATTTGGATGACCATTTTTTATCCGATTTAGGCCCATGACCAACCGTTGGAAAGGTAATCAAGTGATATTCAAAAGTCAAGAAGGAAGTTTCGCCGAATAAAGAGTCTAACATCATGTTTTCTAGAAACAAGCTCCGGAGGTCAAATCTGTCTTCTTGCTTTGCACCAAGAATTTGATCTTTTTGACTCCCAACTCTTTTTCCATCTTGTGATTGTGATTGATAACTCGTATAATTATATAGTTTTTAGTTATGTTTTATTATTGTTTTGTGTCAAATACGAGTTATTATTGTTTAGTCTAATTGTGTTTATGATCTTTTATATTTTTATGTAATTTGGTGTTTTTCACAAGTTTCTTTGAGTGATTTCAGATTACTAGTATTAAGGGCAAATCCAGTTCAGTTCCAGTTCCGACACCTTTTGCCATATCAGCTATATCTTGATTTTCACTGAAGCAATAAGGCTGAACTTTGGCTGATGTGCAATAACGTCTGTTCTGCACCGTTTTGGTATTTTGACCATATCTTCCGATCCACGTGCGCAAATGATCTGATTCCAACGGCTATGGATCCGTAACTGATAGGGGTATATTTTTCTAGAAGACCATTTTATCAGATCGAGCCTCCAACATTGACAAAATCGACCATCAAGCTGGCTGATCAGAATTGTCATACAATATGACGAAAATTGTTAGAAAAATGCACCTACCTATTATACCTTTGTAAAGCTTGTCTCTTGTCATTTAGCCCTCCAAAATGTGTATAAATAGAGGGCCTTGGATGAGTATTGGGATACATTATACATTGGTAGGATATTAGCCTTTGTAGTAAAATTCTCTAAGTTTTCTTCTTCTTTCCTTTCTCTAGTTTTCTTTTTTATTTACTTATGCTTCTTACATTTCTTTTCATTTTATTCATATCTAGTATGTGTTGCTAATCATATTGTTGAGGTGATGAGGTGAAGCTCTTGGTAAATGCTAAGGTTAGTCTCTTAAACATGAGCTAAAATGAATCATCATTTATAAACACTAGTATAGATAATATTTTCTTTTGGTTTAAAATCATACTTGCAAAGTAGAGATCTTGATTCATTATTGACAATGAAAATGGCACAGTAAATGCTTGGTTTCATAACCTTGATTTGTTGTAGACATATACCTTGGCATAAGGAATGCTTGGACTCTTTTTGTGAGTTTTGAGGACACCAAATGAACATAATATCATATGCTATGGACGTTGGACAATTTGGACTGAATTGCTAAACCTTCCGGTTGGAACCTCCCTTATGTGTGGATTTCAATTGTGTAATAAAACAAGATTAATCTTAGCATAACACCAAGAGTGGATTCTCTAACCTCAACATCTTTTCTTATTGTTTTTTTTATATCTTGTTTAATTGCTTTTATGTTATTTTGTTTATTTTGTTCTCTAATATCTTGTTTATCTTATTTTGTTGTTGATTCCCTAATATCTTGTTTACTTTCTTTGTCTTATATATTTATAAACTTATACTTATTAATACGCTTCCCTGTGGTTCGACCTCGGACACCCGAGAATTTATTACTTGAACATAACCTGCACTTGGGTTTACAACTCTTAATTGAGTTACCATCAAGTTTTTGGCGCCGTTGCCGGGGAAGCAATACTAAGTATATAAGTTTATAAGTATATTTATTTTTTTTTGGCTGGTTATACCGCCTAATTTGTTTATATTTATTTTTATTGGCTGGTTATACCGCCTAATTTTGTATATTAACTTTGTTTTATGCTTGTTTGGCGACGTGATTTTAGATCTCGTCGTTTAGTTAGATTTTATTGTGAAACTTTTTCAGGTAATCTTTCTAATACAACTCCTACCATGGCTGACAATGAAAGTGTTCATGCTGAAGATGAGAACAGACAAGTACGCACCATGCGTGACTACTTGCAACCAACTCGAAGCTCATCACCCTCTTGTTTTATTTTTCCTCTCAATGCAAACAACTTTCGTTTTAAACCAGGTATGATAGCTTTGCTTCCAAATTTCTATGGGTTGGAATCGGAAAGTGCTTACTCGTTTCTAAAAGACTTCGAAGATGTATGTGTCACCTTTAATGACCAACAATGTACAAATGAAATTGTCAAGCTAAAATTATTTCCTTTTTCTTTAAAAGATAAAGCAAAAATTTGGCTTCATAATTTAAAACCAAGGTCAATTGGCACATGGCAAGAATTACAAACTGAGTTTCTAAAGAAATTTTTCCCAGCACATAAAACTACTGCTTTGAAAAGACAGATTCAAAATTTCAATCAAAATCAAAATGAAGCATTTTTTCAGTGCTGGGAGCGTTTTAAAGATTTGTTAAGTTCTTGTCCACATCATGGTTTTGAAAAATGGCGTCTTATTAGTTTCTTTTATGAAAGTTTAACTCCCGAAACTAAACAATTTGTTGAAACAATGTGTAACGGTGAGTTTCTAGAAAAAGAACCTGAAGAAGCCTTTGACTACCTAGACCATTTGGCAGATAACTCTCAAGCCTGGCACACAGATAATTCCTCTGAAAGTTCCAATAGATCTAATCTTGTTTCTAACAGAGGAAAATATCATTTTAGTCAAGAAGATGAGATAAAAGCTAAAGTAGCTAATTTGGCTAGAAAGATTGAAGCCATGGAACTTAGAGAAGTAAAAGAAGTCAAAACGGTTAAAAATGAAGAAAGTTGTGGAATTTGTGAAATCATGGGACACCCCACTTCTGAATGTCCAAACATTCCCATTCTTAAAGAAGCGTTGCATGATCAAGTAAATTCCATAAACACATTTAAAAAGCCTTTTCCTTCTCCTTACTCTGAAACGTATAACCCTGAATGGAGAAATCATCCCAACTTCAGTTGGCGGAATAATAATCATGTTCAGGTACCACAATCTCAAAAGCCGGGCAACACTTTTTCCTATCAACCTTCACGTGTACAAACCTTGGAAGAGACATTGCAAGCATTCATGCAAACACAAGCAAATGTGAATAGCCGGACTTCACAGGACATCAATGAGATCAAAAACACCTTGTCCACATTGACAGCTTCATTACGCACTCAAGAAAAAGGTAAGTTTCCTGCTCAACCTCAGCCTAACCCTTCTACTCAATGTCTTGTTTCTTGCTCCAATGAAACTCAACAGGAAAATGCCAGTTCTATCACAACTCTTCGAAGTGGAAAGGCAATTGACAAAAAGATTCCATCAAAAGACCAAGATCCTCTTTCCCCTCCGAAAAGTAATGGTAAGGATGATGGTAAGTCTGAACTTCTTGAAAATTTGGACAAAGAAAAAGGTATGCATCCTGCTCCTTTTCCTCAAAGGTTGCAAACAATAAAGAATTTGAATCAAAATGCAGAAATTTATGAACTTTTCAAACAAGTTAAGATTAACATTCCTTTATTGGATGCAATCAAACAAGTTCCATCTTATGCTAAATTTTTGAAGGACATGTGCACAGTTAAAAGGAAACATAATGTACAAAAGAAAGCATTTTTGACGGAAAGTGTGAGCTCAATCATTCAGCACCTTACTCCACCAAAATTCAAAGATCCTGGATGTCCAACAATCTCATGCATCATTGGAAACACTAGAATAGAACGTGCATTGCTTGATCTTGGTGCTAGTGTTAATCTTTTGCCTTTTTCTGTTTATCAACAGTTAGGTTTAGGTGAACTCAAGGAAACACCTGTTACACTTCAACTAGCTGATCGTTCTGTAAAAATTCCTCGAGGAATAGTTGAAGATGTTTTGGTTCAAATTGATAATTTTTACTTCCCTGTTGATTTTATTATTTTGGACACACATCCTGTTTCAAATCCAAATGTTCAAATTCCTGTTATATTAGGCCGTCCATTTCTTGCAACTTCTAATGCTCTGATAAATTGCAGGAATGGTATGTTGAACATTTCTTTTGGAAATATGACTTTAGAATTAAATGTGTTCAACATTTGCAAGCAACCTGGTGATAATTCAGAAGTACATGAAGTGGATTTCATTGAAGAACTTGTTCATGAACATCTCACCACTACCACATTCCATGATCCTTTAGAAGCTTATTTAATTGAATATGAGTTTGATAATGCTTCAGAAATTTCACACACTGATTCTTTGTTAAAATCTTTTCAGGATAAGCATTGTTGGAAACAAAAGTTTGAGGAACTACCATCACTTACAAATGTCACTGTACCATCAACTATTGAACCACCCAAGCTGGAGTTAAAACCATTGCCATCCGAGCTAAAATATTCCTTTTTGGGTGAGAGTGAAACTTTTCCAGTCATAATTTCTTCACATCTTGATGAACTACAAGAAGGTAAGTTGTTACAACTTTTGAAGATGCACAAAAATGCATTAGGATGGACCTTAGCTGACATAAAGGGAATAAGCCCATTAATCTGCACACATAATATTTATTTAGAGGAAAATGCTAAACCCTCTAGACAAATGCAACGAAGGCTTAATCCTAATATGAAAGAAGTAGTGAGAAATGAAGTCATTAAACTTCTAGATAATGGAATCATTTATCCTATCTCTGATAGCAAATGGGTAAGTCCTACTCAAGTCGTACCTAAGAAATCTGGAGTTACTGTAGTTAAAAATGAAAACAATGAATTAATTCCAGCTAGGACTGTTACTGGTTGGCGCATGTGCATTGACTATAGGAAACTTAACTCAGTGACGAGGAAAGATCATTTCCCTTTGCCTTTCATGGATCAAATCTTAGAAAGAGTTGCAGGGCATGAGTTTTATTGTTTTCTAGATGGATATTCTGGGTATAATCAAATTGCCATTGCACTTGAGGACCAAGAGAAAACCACTTTTACATGTCCTTTTGGTACTTTTGCATATCGTAGAATGCCATTTGGATTATGTAACGCCCCTGCCACATTTCAAAGATGCATGCTTAGCATTTTTAGTGACATGATTGAACGTAATCTTGAGATTTTCATGGATGATTTTTCTGTTTCTGGTGATTCATTTGATGATTGCTTAGCCAATTTGAAAAATGTATTGATTAGGTGTGAAGAAAAAAATCTTGTTCTTAATTGGGAAAAATGTCATTTCATGGTCACTAAAGGTATTGTACTAGGTCACATTGTTTCTGCAAAAGGGATTGAGGTAGACAAGTCAAAACTTGAATTGATTGCTAATCTACCCACACCAAAGACAGTAAAGGACATTAGGTCATTCTTGGGACATGCAGGTTTTTATAGAAGATTCATAAAAGATTTTAGCACAATATCTAAACCTCTATGTAATCTTTTAATGAAAGACACTGCATTTGAATGGACTAAAGATTGTGAAGATGCTTTTGAAAAACTCAAAAATATGCTCACTACTGCTCCTATTATGAGATCTCCTGATTGGTCCTTACCATTTGAAATAATGTGTGATGCTAGTGACTATGCTGTTGGTGCTGTGTTAGGACAAAGGAAAGATAATAAACCACATGTAATTTACTATGCAAGTAAAACTTTAAATAGAGCCCAAATGAATTATTCCACTACAGAAAAGGAATTACTTGCAGTTGTTTTTGCATTGGATAAATTCAGATCTTACCTTGTTGGATCATCAATTGTTGTCTTTAGTGATCATGCAGCTTTAAAATATCTTCTCTCTAAGAAGGATGCAAAACCTAGGTTGCTGAGGTGGATCCTTTTGCTGCAAGAATTTGACATCACCATTCGAGATAAAAAAGGAGTAGAAAATGTGGTGGCTGATCATTTATCAAGACTTGTTTGTGATGAATCTTTTGGAACCTCACCAATAAATGATACTTTTCCTGATGAACAACTTCTAATTGTCTCCACGACACCTTGGTTTGCTGACATTGCTAATTTTCTTGCTACAGGAAAAATTCCTTCTCAATGGAGCACACAAGATAAAAGGAAGTTTCTGAATGAGGTAAAGAAGTTCTATTGGGATGACCCTTACTTGTTCAAATATTGTCCTGATCAGATTTTTCGAAGATGCATTCCCGACAATGAGGTAAGTAGTGTAATTAAGTTTTGTCATTCCGAGGCATGTGGTGGTCATTTTTCATCAAAGAAAACTGCTGCAAAAATTTTACAGTGTGGATTTTACTGGCCAACTTTGTTCAAAGATGCACATAATTTTTGCAAGTCATGTGAAAGTTGTCAAAAATTAGGTTCCATTTCGAAAAGAAACATGATGCCTTTGAACCCAATTCTTGTAATTGAAATTTTTGACTGTTGGGGTATTGATTTCATGGGACCATTTCCACCATCTTTTGGTTTCTTATACATTTTAGTTGCAATAGATTATGTTTCAAAGTGGATAGAGGCAATTCCATGTCGAAATAATGATCACAAAACAGTGATTAAATTTTTAAAAGAAAATATTTTGAGTCGATTTGGAATTCCTCGATCTATCATAAGCGATGGGGGAACACATTTTTGCAACAAGGTTTTTGAAACATTAATGAAGAAATATGCCATTACACACAAAGTTGCAACCCCTTATCACCCGCAGACAAATGGACAGGTAGAATTAGCAAATAGGGAGATTAAACAAATTTTGGAAAAGACAGTTAATCCAAATCGCAAAGATTGGTCTCTTAGACTTAACGATGCATTATGGGCCTATCGAACAGCTTTTAAAACAGCATTGGGCATGTCTCCTTATAGGCTAGTTTATGGAAAACCTTGTCATTTACCTGTGGAACTTGAGCATAAAGCATATTGGGCCATTAAAATGTTCAACTCAAACCTTGATGACGCTTCTAATTTACGAAAATTACAAATAAATGAACTTGAGGAACTCAGAAATGATGCATATGAGAATTCTAAAATTCATAAAGAAAGAACTAAAGCCTTTCATGACAAGTTAATTTCAAGAAAAACATTTAATGTTGGGCAAAAAGTTCTACTTTATAATTCTAGACTTCACATATTTCCTGGTAAGTTGAGATCAAGATGGACTGGCCCATTTGTGGTTAAGCATGTGTATCATTATGGAGCAGTTGACATTGAGAATCCTCAAAATGGTAACGTATTCAAGGTAAATGGACAAAGACTCAAACTCTTTTTGGAAAATCATGTTACTCAAGAAGAGGTTGTTTTTCTTTCTGATCCTTGTTTTGAAAATAACTAGATGTAAATATAATTTTTTTTTTTACCCCGGTTAAATGGCGGATAACGGTACTCCGTGATTATTTAAGTCGGTTCCATCAGCTACCCACAAAACTGATATTGTATATAAATTTCTCTTTCATTTTATTTTATTTCATTTTTTTTCAGGATGGATGATATTCTCAAAAGATTGCAGAAACGATTTCCTCCTTTTCCTCGGAATATTTTACTGAAGCTTTACCAAGTTCGATTAGAAAGATTAAGAATGCTTATGAACAAAGGGATTCCTGAAGACATACGTTGGATAATTGAAGCCAAGGTACGTGAAGATGAATATCTTCCTGTTTTGCATTTACCAGGTACAGGTAGAAGCACTTATGCAAAGAAGCGATGAGCAAAGCGCATGAGTTCAAATTGCCACAAGTGTGCACGATGGACGTGTAACGGTAAATGTCGTTCTATTGGGATTCCGTCCTCTAATCGAGATGATAAAATTGAATTCATTAAGGATGGACTGAGTAAGGAGAATTTGGGTAATATCCAACTTTCTCTTGAGACGCATCCTAGTGGAGACGTACAAAGAGAAATTCTTGATTTATGGCCGCAATTCCAAAGGGAATGGCAACATCTTGGGAATCTGATGATAAAAGACCCTGTTTGCCAGCTTGTAAGAAAACTGGATGGGAAGCATATCCTCGACTCATAGAAGGCGTTTAAGCCGTTTCTGGACGTAAAACCAGAGGAAGATGCCAAATACACTTTCGGCGACATTATTACTTTTGACTTTTACGGTTGATTTTTCTTCTCTTTTTGATTTTCTTCCTGAAATCATGCAAAAATCTTTTGTTAGGTTAACATTTTCTTCTGACAGGTCAAATACACTTTCGGCGACATTATTACTCTTGTCTGATTCACTACTCAGTCCTCTATATATTACACCATGTACTCATTCTCTTTCAGGCACTCGAAAAAGAAAAAAAAATGGAAAGCACTTCGTCCCAGCGCATTAAAAAAATTTGTGTCTTTGGAGGTGCTTATCCAGGGAAAAATAACATATTCGCTGATGAAGCCATAAGAGTTGGAGTAATACTTGCCCAACAAAAGATCCACTTGATTTATGGAGGCGGTAGTACGGGTTTAATGGGAGCAGTCGCTACAGCAGCACACGCCGGAGGAAGTCCAGTTCTAGGAATCGTGCCAAAACTATTCACAGATTTTTGTGGACCTACCGTGGGTAAGGAAATACAAGTCTGGAGTATCCCTGAACGGATAACAATCATGTACCATTCTGCCGATGCATTCATTGCCTTACCAGGAGGTCTGGGTACATTGGAAGAAATAGCTTGCGTGGCTTCTTGGTCATCTTTGGTCACAAATAAGAAACCCATTGGTTTGCTTAATATTAATGGTTATTTTAGTAATTTACTTTCATATTTAGATAATGCTGTGGATAATGGATTCATGTTTTCAGAGGCAAGGAGAACCATAATTTCTGCTACAACCATTGAAGATTTACTCAAAAAGCTACAAGCTTATGAGTGTTTATCTGCTACGGTTGTTTCGCAAACGCTCGGAAAAAGAAAAAGAGATATGGACGAGCAAGGAGTGGATTGCACTTTGTCTTTGTGACATTATCTAACATTTTGTTTGTTGTGTCTCAGTTATAATAAGTGGTTAGCAACCTCTGCAGGTAATATCTCCTAAATTCTACCTTTAAAATTTGACATTGGGGACAATGTCATATTTTAGTAGGGGGTAAGGGACATATTTTGCTTAAAATATTCTTAAAGGTAGAATTTAGGAGATATTACCTGCAGAGGTTGCTAAGACATTTAGAAGTATTTTAAGCAAAATATGTCATATTTTAGTAGGGGGTAAGGGACATATTGTGTTTTAAGACATTTAGAAGTATTCATTCTGAACAAGGTCTGAGTAAGGGAGACTTGAGACATACCTTGTCAGTTTGATTTAATCTTCTTCTTCAAAAAAAAAAAAAAAAAAAAAAAAAAAGCATGTTTAGACTTAGTGTGTTTTTTTTTAGTTACTTTCAATACAATGATGAGATATGAATTGCATAAGTCTAAAACAGATTTATTAGTGGGAAGATTTTCATGAGAATTGAGCTTGATGTCAACCTTTTTATGAGCCAATGTTAATATGATATGTTGATTGAGAAAGAAGCATGTTTAGACTTAATCTGACTTGTATAATCATCTTTGTGAGTTTTTGAGCCTATAATGATTGATGCATTATACAAATCAATCTAATTTCTTTCTTGAGTGCTCTTATGATTACATGATTCTCTAGAACTTGCTTTAAACCGTTTGAGACTATATTGATACATGTGACAACATGAATATGATAGAGGCATTAGGATTATAACCAGAGCCAAACAGCCATCCATTATTAATGTTCTAAGAGAACATCCCCACTAGTGAGCCAATTTGAGCCTACATTAAATATGATGTTTTATTGGTAACCACAACTTACACCTAGCCTAAATATACTTATATCCTTACCCTTGTTCTAAAGATGGATTATATATTTTGAGACATATTGCAAAAACAAGGGATACTTTTTGAAAATTTGGGTTAGAACGAAAGATAAGTGTGGGGGAGGAGAGAGGCAAAAGTCAAGAGAAAAAGAAATGGATCATTGTCAAATACATTCCCAAATTAAAAAAAAAAAATCTTCTCTTGAACTTCTAGTTAAAGTAAAGAAAAAGATGTTACAAAGTTGGTTAGAATGATGCAAAGGCTCAACATGAATATTTAGCCTATGTTATTATGTGCTTTATAAGAGTTTTGAGAAGTTTTATTTGTATGATCTTATTATGTCTCTAAAATCTATGAACTCTTTGGAACCTTTGTGATATCTTTATCCTTTTGTTCTTTAACCACATTATAACCCTTTGGCCCCATTACAACCTTGAATAAAGACCTCTTGATTTATGAAGTTGTATGATCTAAATAGTGGAGAATAGGTGGACAAGCAAGCATATGGTAGAAGTGTTTTCATGAGATTGATTGAGTGTAAACACTTTACCACTACTTTAAAGAGTGAAAATCAAGAGAGTATCCCATGTGAGAAGTTGAGATTAAGTTTGAATATACACTATTTTGATTGAAATATGTTATGTTATTATTGGCTTAACTCAAACTATTTACATTCAAGCAAGATTTTTTGTGAATTTCTTTAAGCTATTGATTAGTTTTTAAGACTTGTCCAATGATTATCTCTAATTTATATTGGAAGGATTAGTTATAATTATTATTTTTAGTTTTTCTTATTTCTTCAATGTTTGTGGGTATCGTCCTAGTAAACCCTCACGAGACTAAACTCGTCCACTAGGGACACCTAGGGGTTTAAAGGCTTGTGTCACATGCTAAGTGCCACCGTGATTTCCTACGAAAATGGATTAGATTAGATTTTCTTATTTTATTTTTATTGAGTCGTTGCTAGGGACTAGCAACAATCTAAGTATGGGGGTGTGATAACTCGTATAATTATATAGTTTTTAGTTATGTTTTATTATTGTTTTGTGTCAAATACGAGTTATTATTGTTTAGTCTAATTGTGTTTATGATCTTTTATATTTTTATGTAATTTGGTGTTTTTCACAAGTTTCTTTGAGTGATTTCAGATTACTAGTATTAAGGGCAAATCCAGTTCAGTTCCAGTTCCGACACCTTTTGCCATATCAGCTATATCTTGAGTTTCACTGAAGCAATAAGGCTGAACTTTGTATCCCTGTAAAGCTAAGAGGCATATCTATCTTTTTCATGTTTTACACTTCTTGAAACGGAGTCGTTTTCCCTAGCGAAATCGACCATCAAGTTGGCTGATGTGCAATAACGTCTGTTCTGCACCGTTTTGGTATTTTGACCATATCTTCCGATCCACGTGCGCAAATGATCTGATTCCAACGACTATGGATCCGTAACTGATAGGGGTATATTTTTCTAGAAGACCATTTTATCAGATCGAGCCTCCAACATTGACAAAATCGACCATCAAGCTGGCTGATCAGAATTGTCATACAATATGACGAAAATTGTTAGAAAAATGCACCTACCTATTATACCTACCTTTGAAATTTGTAAAGCTTGTCTCTTGTCATTTAGCCCTCCAAAATGTGTATAAATAGAGGGCCTTGGATGAGTATTGGGATACATTATACATTGGTAGGATATTAGCCTTTGTAGTAAAATTCTCTAAGTTTTCTTCTTCTTTCCTTTCTCTAGTTTTCTTTTTTATTTACTTATGCTTCTTACATTTCTTTTCATTTTATTCATATCTAGTATGTGTTGCTAATCATATTGTTGAGGTGATGAGGTGAAGCTCTTGGTAAATGCTAAGGTTAGTCTCTTAAACATGAGCTAAAATGAATCATCATTTATAAACACTAGTATAGATAATATTTTCTTTTGGTTTAAAATCATACTTGCAAAGTAGAGATCTTGATTCATTATTGACAATGAAAATGGCACAGTAAATGCTTGGTTTCATAACCTTGATTTGTTGTAGACATATACCTTGGCATAAGGAATGCTTGGACTCTTTTTGTGAGTTTTGAGGACACCAAATGAACATAATATCATATGCTATGGACGTTGGACAATTTGGACTGAATTGCTAAACCTTCCGGTTGGAACCTCCCTTATGTGTGGATTTCAATTGTGTAATAAAACAAGATTAATCTTAGCATAACACCAAGAGTGGATTCTCTAACCTCAACATCTTTTCTTATTGTTTTTTTTATATCTTGTTTAATTGCTTTTATGTTATTTTGTTTATTTTGTTCTCTAATATCTTGTTTATCTTATTTTGTTGTTGATTCCCTAATATCTTGTTTACTTTCTTTGTCTTATATATTTATAAACTTATACTTATTAATACGCTTCCCTGTGGTTCGACCTCGGACACCCGAGAATTTATTACTTGAACATAACCTGCACTTGGGTTTACAACTCTTAATTGAGTTACCATCAGTGATTTTGTAAGCTCTTTAACATCCTAATTGACATGTTTTGACTTAATCTCCTCCAAAATACCTACAAATCATAAAAACCTAGTAAAATGTCAAGGAAGTAAGAATCAAAGCACAAAGTATAAGGAAATTAAATAGAAAAATGTATGAAATTAAGCACTTATCATGACACCTGTTTTTGATACATATTTAGATATGAGTATGTGGTATGATCCTCTAAATATATAAAAAAAACTTTAAAAACAAATTGAGCATACTCATGTTGGACATTTTTCCGTATCCGACACACACTCTCGAATTCGAATAATATAGTATTTTGCTTGTCCAAATCTGATAGTATTTCACTCTTGAAAGGTTCAAAGAAAACTCAAATGGAAATAACAATCAACATGCAAGCTGGAGAGCAACAGTCTGGGAAGTAATATTGCAGACAATGAGACTTCTAAGACTCACATGGATGCCTCATTGAAGGCTGAACAACCAGCTTTAATTCACCTTTCTCCCAAAACTTGGCTACCAAAGTTGCTATCAGGTTGCATTCAAAAGAAATGAATGTGAGACTAACTATTCAAAGTAAACAGCTACTGATTTCAAAACTTCATTTTCGAAATGCCTGATGGAGAAGGAAACTCTAAATCTATGTGATAGAATAGACCTAAAATTTGCAAGACTTGGAAGTCGAGCATCATTTAGTTATTATGCATTAAAAATATAAGAATTATTACTTCAAAGTAAAAGTCTGATTTTCCATTTAAGGTGATGGATAGATATATTGTGTTGAGTGTCAGATGTGAGTATATGTCTGATACGGATATGCTAATTTTTTCTAAATTTTTTCATGTATTTGAAAAATTATATCCCATACCCATATCCGAATATGTGTTGGACACAGATGTCGGACACCAATACTTTAGAGAAAATGATAATATAACTTACAACTACAATTATGTCAAGTTTCTTATAAGAGTTTGACAACAGAACTTAATATCAGCTTTTGGTTCAATATATATAAAAATATGGTCCGGGTACCTATTTGTACCGGTTAAGTGTAATTAAAAATAGATCTGATAATTCGAGTATTCGTATTGTGTTCATATTATTTTTTTATATCATAATCGTGTTTAACGTGTTATATATTTATATAAACTAGAAAGAAGACCTGTGCTACGCTGCGGGTGAAAAGATTCGCTTTCTATTTTGCATGACCGAACATGAAGAAACTCTTAACTTTGTAATAGTAATGACAACAATGTTATGAAATACATATAAATAATAGAAGAATTTTGTGGTGCACGCTTTATATAAATTAATAAATTAATAACGTAAAAACTAATTATTAACGTGAAAAAATTTACATAAATTTATAATATTTTGAAAACATAAAAAAATAACATTAACATGAACACGTTACGCAAAAAATTTATTTTTCTCTAAATTGAATTACTATGATAAATTATGCAAAATATGTAATGAATTGAGACACAACATGAACACACAAAATTTTCTCTAAATTGAACCACAATGACAAACTATGTAAAATATGAGATGAATTGAGACACGAACACAACATAAAAATAATAATTAAAACACAACACGAAAAATAACATGAACACGACACGAACATACGAACGAGTAAAAATATACATAAAACGAATTATTAACATGTAAAAATTTATATAAATTTACAATACTTTGAAAACACAAAAAATAAAATGAACACCAACACAAAAAATTTTCTTTAAATTGAATCACAATGATAAATTATATAAAATATGAGATGAATTGAGATACGACACGATAGAATGTAGAAAAAATAATTAAAATACAACACGAAAAATAACACAAACATGATACCAATATACGAACGTTTAAAAATATACATAAAATAAATTATTAACGTATAAAAATTTATATAAATTTATAATACTTTAAACACAAAAAAAATAACACAAACACACAACATGAAAAATAACACAAACATGATATGAATATACGAACATTTAAAAATATACATAAAATGAAGTATTAACGTATAAAAATTTAAATAAATTTATAAGATTTTAAACACAAAAAATAATACGAACACACAAATTTTTTTTTGTCCTTTCTTTCATTTTTTTTTCACAAAGAAAAAAAAAATTGAATAGTAAGGGGAGACGTGGATAGTCTCCCCTTCTCAAAAAAGTTTAAAATTTATCCAATGGATATAATTGCTATTGAAATTAATTAATAACCAGAAATTTTCGGTTTTTTTATCCAAATATAGCCAAAAAAAATTATATCCCAAAATACCGATCTTTTCAGATTAATTCTCAAAATCCGTTTTTTTCTAGCTGGGAAATCGCCATCTCCGATGGCGATTTTTCAGTGTAAAAAATTGCATTTTGGCAAAAAACACCAAGGGAAATCGCCATGGAGGGTGGCAATTTCCCTTGGTGTTTTTTTCCAAAATTGAAAAAAATACCAAAGGAAATCGCCACCCCCATGGCGATTTCCCTTGGTATTTTTTGCAAATATTGCAAAATTTATCAAGGGAAATCGCCATGGGGGTGGCGATTTCCCTTGATACAATATTTTTTTTTTACTTAAATTAAAAAAAATGTAATTTTTTTTTAAAATTTTGTATTTAAATTTTAAAAATTATAAATTAAATTAAAAATATTTTCTAGGTTTGGTTATTTATTTTTTTAAAAAATATTTGTTTATTTTTTTAAATATATATTAAAAATGTAATTTAATTTATTATTAAAATTTTATAAAAAATAAAATTATATTTCTTATTAAAATTTAAAAAAGAAGATTATATTTCTTATTAAATTTTTATATCAAAAATTTATTTCTTATAATTTTTTAATATTATAAAAAGTAAAATTTAATTTATGATTAAAATTTTATAAAAATAAAATTTTATTTCTTATTAAAATTTAAAAAAGAAAATTAGATTTCTTATTAAATTTTTATATCAATTTTTTTTTTCTTATTAAAATTAAAAAAAGAAAATTATATTTCTTCTTAAATTTTTATATCAAAAATTTTATTTGTAATACTTTTTTTATTTTATAAAAAATAAAATTTAATTTATTATTAAAAATTTATAAAATATACTATTTTATTGCTTATTAAAATTTTAAAAATAAAATTATATTTCTTATCAAATTTTTATATCAAAAATTTTATTTCTTATACTTTTTTAATTTTATAAAAAATAAAATTTAATTTATTATTTAAAATTTATAAAATATACAAATTTATTGCTTATAAAAATTTAAAAAAGAAAATTATATTTGTTATACAATTTTAATTTTATGATGTAGAAAATATTGGAATTGGATTCCTTCTGCAATGGATGAGACTAATGATTTAGGGTTTGGGAGAGGTTTCAGCTATTTTCCAGTCAATTAAATGCTGTAGAAAATATTGGAATTGGATTCCTTCTGCAATGGATGGGACTAATGATTGAGGGTTTGGGGGAGGTTTCAGCTATTTTTCAGTCCATCAAATGCTGCAGAAAATATTGGAATTGGATTCCTTCTGCAATTGATGAGACTGATGGTTTAGAGTTAGGGATAGCTTACAACTATTTTCCAGTCCATCAAATGCTGCAGAAAATATTGAATTGGATTCCTTTTGTAATGGATGAGACTGATGGTTTAGAGTTAGGGATAGGTTTCAGCTATTTTCCAGTCAATCAAATGTTGCAGAAAATATTGGAATTGGATTCTTTCTGCAATGGATGAGACTGATGATTTAGGATTAGGGATAGGTTTCAGCTATTTTTCAGTCAATCAAATGCTGCAGAAAATATTGGAATTGGATTCTTTCTGCAATGGATGAGACTAATGATTTAGGGTTAGGGATAGGTTTCAGCTGTTTTTCAGTCAATCAAATGCTGCAGAAAATATTGAAATTGGATTCCTTCTGCAATGGATGGTACTATTAGACAGTCCAGTACAAAGGATGGGATTTATCAATCAGATTTTGAATTGAATAAGTTATTACTTTTTCAGTCAAATAACCCTAGGCAGAATATGAGAATCAGATTCCATCCTATACAAAGGATGGTATTTGTCATCTGGTACAACATAATGAACCATTATAAATTCGTAATACTTATGAAGGTTTACAATACCCCCTACAACAGTTTTTCAATCAGATTTTTCCTGAGTGCTAAAACCTCCTCATTCTCATCCTTCTATATTTCTTCTTTCTTTTGCGGAGTGATAATACCTACATTCTCATCTTTCTTAGTTTCATTACTACACAACATGAGCAATAGAGCGATCGCATTGGTCTACTATAATGGCCAAATTCATAATACTGACGAAGGTGCTACCTTTGATTGTGAACGTCCTAAAAGTTTTCGTGTTGAAGAAGACGTCACATTAGAGGAACTGAAGCTGCAAATTCATACAAAAATTAAAGCTGGAAATAGAAAAAGAGTTTCAGAGGTTAAGTATAGGCATCCTCTTTCTATTGGTGAAGGATGTGTCCGATATAGAACATTTCCACTTGAAGATGATGATGATGTCAGATGCATGTTTTATGCTCATGAGACATTCGCAAATATTGGTGTACTTGAGTTATATGCTGACATAGAGGATGTTGATGATGATTGTGGCCCTTCAAATGTTCGCACAACAGAAAACTTTCCCATAGAAGATGATGATTCTGGGCCGTTCTATATTCACACTACATACGATGTTCCCACAGAAGAAGTCGTACCGTTATCTCAAGCTACAACGTTTTAGACTTCATTGGTCTCACAAACAATTCCTACTACCCTCGAAGATGAGCCAGCTGGTGTTGATCCTGTTCGTCCACATGGAGTCCATGGTGAATATGTTGGTAAATTTAGTGAGCAGGAAGAGGATGCTGAATTCGCAAGTGATGACAATAGTGATTCTGATCCAGACGTCGTCCCTGCTGAGATCAACACTCATGGAGATCTTCCCCCATATGAGACTACATCCCATATGCATACCCTGGATCTGGAGGCAATGCAAGTGCCAGAATTTCTTGAGTATTCTCATACATTAGCTACGCCTCTGACATTTGATCCATCTGCAGTTGATCTGTGTGTTGGGTTACAATTCCCAACGAAAGAGGCTGTGCTTTCAGCTATTAAGCACTATAACATCAAAAACTCTGTAGATTACAGAGTAATTAAATCTGAGCAGACCAAATATTATGGCAAGTGCGTAATGTATAGAAATGGGTGTAATTGGAGAATAAGGGTAACTTTTATGAAAAAGAAACAGGCATGGGAGATTAGAAAATATGAAGGGCCTCATACTTGCACATCGTGGATGATTTCACAAGATCATTGCAAGTTAGATTGTAACATGATCTGTTCATGCATTCTGTCATTGGTCCAAGCAAATCCGGAGATCTCCGTTTCAGTTTTGATCGCTGAGATACGAATCTGGTATGGATACATCACCTCCTACAAGAAAACGTGGAAAGCAAAGCAAAAGGCAATTGTTCGAGTTTTTGGCGATTGGGAAAGATCGTACAATGAGCTACCTAAATGGTTAGGTGCAATGCAACATTTCGTGCCTGGTACAATTGTGGAATTGCAAACGGTACCTGTATATCACATTGATCGACTGGTCCAGGGTAAGAGAATATTCCATCGACTATTTTGGACATTAAAGTCGTGCATTGAAGGGTATTCGTATTGTAAACCTATTGTGCAAATAGACGGTACTTTCTTATATGGAAAATACAAAGGAACATTATTGTTAGCTATTGCACAAGATGGCAACCGAAACATACTGCCAATTGCCTTTGCCATTGTGGAGGGTGAGACAACAGAGGCTTGATCATTCTTTCTCACTAACTTGCGTAGACACGTGACAAAACAGCCTGGCATTTGCTTGATGTCTGATCGACATGAAGCCATCAAAGCTGCGATTAGACGCGATGGTAGTGGATGGAATCCTCCACATGTATATTCAGTGTACTGCATTCGACACATTGCAGCGAACTTTATGAAAAAGTTTAACAATAAGGAATTGCGTCGACACATTGTTAACATGGGTATGGAATCAAATCATAGTTATTTTATCTCTTATAATTCGTTTAGTATATAAAATAATACTGAAATTCACAAGTCTTTTGTTTTAAAATTTATTAGGATACGAGTTGAGGCGACCGAATTTTCATTTCATGTATGACAATCTTCGTGGAGAAAATGCAGAGGCGGCTAATTGGCTTGATAGGATCCCCAAGGAGAAGTGGGCCCAATCATATGATGAAGGAGGATGTTATGGTCATATGACAACCAATCTAGCTGAATCTATCAATTCGGTGTTGAAGAGAACGCGTCATCTTCCCATTACTGCTTTAGTGCAATCAACATATTATAGGTTGGCTGCACTTTTTGTTAAGATGGGGAACAAGCAAATTGTAATGATGGAGGGAGGGCCCACATATTGTGAAACAGTCACACAGGCTATGCAAGAAAATAGTAGGAAAGCTAACTCCCACTTTGTTCGTAATTTTACGCGAGCAAATCAATCTTTTCTGGTTGAAGAGTTAGTTGATCCACAAGAGGGTGTTTCTGCAATGAAGTACAAAGTCAAGCTTAGTGACATGTGGTGTGATTGTGGAAAGTTTCAAGCACAAAGGTTCCCTTGTTCACATGTAGTTGCTGCTTGTGCACATGTCCATGTAGATTGCATGCAATATGTGGACAAAGTTTATAGACTGGAAACTATATTGAATGTTTATAGACATGAGTTCGAAGCTGTTGGAAATGAAGGTTACTGGCCTCAATATGATGGTCCAGAAGTGTGTCCCAATCAAGAAATGCGGAGAAATCCACATGGTCTCGTAATGAAATGGACCTCAGGGAGAAAGGCCAACCAAAACGTTGTGGATTATGCAGAAATGAAGGTCATAACCGTCGAAATTGTCCGTATCGATCTGGCACATTGGGGGAGACTTCGCATCAACAATAAATGAATTACATGTTTTCATAACCTGTAATATTTACATATTTTGCCATTAAGGAAAAATGTTATGCAAGTTTTTGTCAACTTATCATGTAATTTGGATTATTATTTTATTTAAAATGAAAAATAAAATTATAAAAATATAACTCAATTATATTTATTTTTACAATTTTATAAATTAAATAACAACATTAAGAATTTAGTTACACATGCTGAATAAAAAAATAAAATATAACAATTAATTTCCCAACAAATTGAAAATAAATAACATGAAATGCAAAACATATAAATTTATATATTAGAAATTTAAAACACATTATTCTCGTTAAATTGATAAAAGTACATTTATTCTAATTATTGCGTGGTGTAGAGCAACACTGTCGAGCTCTTCTAGTGCATGGTGGTTGCACCCGTCGTTCAACCTCGTCAGTGGCACGTATTCGCGGTCGACCACAACCTCCTGCTATAACCGCCACTGGTTCTGGTTGTATGTCATCAGTCATTTCTTCGGTATCAAAAATTTGAAACCCACTGCTAGATGAGCCAACACCTAGTTCACCCATAACGGGAACCTGACTACTAGATGGACCCATAAATGATGTACCACCAAATGCTGACGAAGGGGTTCCAAACTGATACATTGATGTTAGATATGCTGAACTTGGACTTAGGATGGGGAGCTGGTCATCTAACCTCGTTCTTGGCGGTGATGGTCGGTAACACTCATCAACGTCATATCCAGGGTGACTTACGGAATAACGATGACTGGATGGTACTCCATGATCCCGTTCAGGTTCAGGATGATTAAATGACATCCTCGGTGCTGTGAACTCCGATGAGGTCGGTTGACGCGTTCTCCCACGTTGTCGGCTAGGTCTAGGAGCTTCCATATCATGTTTAGGAGGGACTGGAGCTGAAGTTTGTCCGGTAAATGGCATACTCCTAACATCCTCATACATCGACGGTGGACAAACGAAAGACCGACCTTCATTTTTATACCATCCTATGTAATCATCAGATGGGTTGAAATTATTACCAACAATCGGGTAACCTGTCGAAATTCGTTGAAAACGTATATTCCACCAATGGATCTAATGTTCATGCTTCGCAGGCCAGAATTCCTCATGACGACCACGCATGTCGATCTTGTGAAGCTTATCAAGGTTCACCGGGGCTGCAGGAATTGGTTGTTGCATCCCAAATTGTCGCAACACCCTGTCAGTTTGGTGCCACTCTACATATGAAAAGCATATCAATGCTGTGTTTGCTTTCCATATATTACAATTATTGTAGGCATCCGATGGGAGGCATGCCATAATTTCACTTGAAGAATATGGCATCCATAGAAACTGCGAATAATTATTATAAATTATTAGTTTCATATGGATTAAATAAAAAAAAAAACTTGAATGTAACAATCGAAATATTTACCTTATCATATCCTACTCGATCTAATCGTACTCTTATACTTGCAAGGTCGCTCGGAGTTTCTGTAAAATCTCTACTCCTACTCCACCTGTTAAAATGCATATAATATCTTAATGACCTATAAAAATACAAGTTCGTACAAATTTAATAAAATAGTAAAGATTATTACCTGCTTGCAAGGGGGTATACAGCCGAAATATCCACGCGCGGAGCAAGAAATGGTAGCCGATACCAAGCCCATGATTGTAGAAGCACTAAACATCCACCTATGTCATGGATTTTTGGAACTGTAGCCCGGCAAAGTTCTCTATACAAAACCGCCAAACACGCAGAACCCCAACTATAATTTGCCGCATGCTCTAAATCACGTAGTAATGGAAGATACGTTAAATGTACCTGACTACTCGATTTGTCAGGCATCAGTAATACTCCAATCAAACGTAAAATATATGCTCTAGCAGCATATTGTATCTGTTGTTCAGTTGCGTGTAATGGAAGATTTTGAAACGATTTCAACCAATTTAGTCTCACCGTTGAGCCAGATACATACTCATCTGGAGGTACCGAGCCCAATAGATTTTGACACACTTCATTCCAATCTAGCAAGCTTTCGCTTGTAACTGCGTCGCCATGGACCGGAAGTCCAAGTTGAAGCGCAACATCTTCTAGAGTTACCGTGCATTCACCAAATGGAAAATGAAAAGTGTGCGTCTCGGGTCTCCATCGTTCGATCAACGCACTGATTAAGTCGGGTTGTATCAAAAATCGTCAAATTTGAGTTGCGTGATAAAATCCGGCTCTTCTTAAGTGGTCGATAATAGATGGATGCAGGTCCTCCAATGTAAATTTTCTCGAACGTAACACGCGATTAGTTTCCTGTTATAATAATAAAAATTAATATATTATAAAACTATAACAATTAAAAATTAATAAATAAAACTCTAAAACTATAAAATAACAAAACAATAATAATAAAAAAATTTAAATTTTTTATATAATTATTAAATAATTAAATTATATAATAAATAACTATAAAATAAAAAGACAATAATAATTACAAAATTATAAAACAATAATAATATAATATAATATAATATAAAAATTAAAATTATATAAAACTATAAAATGAAAAAAAAAATTAAACAATTATAAAACTATAATAATACAAAATAATATAAAATTTATAATTATATAAAACTATAAAATGAAAAAACAGTAATAATTATAAAATGAAAAAATGATTTCCCTTGATAAATTTTGCAATATTTGCAAAAAATACCAAGAGAAATCGTCATGGGGGGTGGCGATTTCCCTTGGTATTTTTTTCAATTTGAAAAAAAATACTAAAGGAAATCGCCACCCCCAATGGCGATTTTCCTTGGTGTTTTTTGACAAAATGCAAATTTTTACACTGGGAAATCGCCATGGGGGATGGCGATTTCCCAGCTAGAAAAAAAAGAGCGGATTTTGAGAATTAATCCGAAAAGAAAGATATTTTGTTTTTTTTTTTTTGGCTAATATTTGAATAAAAAAACCGAAATTTTCTCTACTTTAATGCCATGACCTATTTTAGTAAGATAATATTTTGGCATTGAACAAAGATGCCATACATAAACTTTGACATTATTACAACTGATTTTCTGAAATACTGAATGAGATTATTAACAAGATTTACAAGCATTCCATTTACTTTTCCATAAAACTCTAAACAAGTTGAAGTCAATGTTAGGCTTTCTCTTGACAGCCATTGCAATCTGTGCAGGCCAGGAAAGAACTTGTTTAGAAGAAAACTAGACTTTAAAATGGAGAGGGCTCCTATATTCACTTTGTTTTGCTCATTGATAATTTTGTCACTCCTGGAACTGTCAGAGGAAGCTGATATTTTAACTGTAGAAGACGGATCTGTTAGTGATGGGGAGACACTGATTTCCCCATTCCAAACCTTTGAACTAGGCTTCTTCTCACCTGGAAAATAAAAAAACAGGTACTTGGGAATATATTTCAAGAACAGCCCTGGAGCAGTTGTTTGGGTTGCAAACAGAAACAACCCAATTGGTGACGGGAAAGGGGTTTTAACTGTGAGTGACAGTGGAAATCTTGTCCTTCTGGACCAGACAAAGAATGTCATCTGGTCTTCCAATGTGTTTGGGGCAGCAGAAAATCCTGTGGCACAGCTCTTAGATACTGGAAACCTTGTTCTCAAGGACAACAAAAGCACGAGTCAAAGCTATTTGTGGCAAAGCTTTGATTACCCATCAGACACACTTTTGGCAGGCATGAAAATAGGATGGAACTTAAAGACTGGTAAGGAAAGATATTTGACATCATTGGAAAGTGCTGAGGATCCATCCCCTGGAAGCTTTGCTTACAGAATTGACATAAATGGGTTACCTCAGTTAATCCTTGACAAAGGATCAACGAAAACGTACCGTACAGGACCATGGAATGGAATTGGATTTGGAGCTGTTCCAGCAGTCCCCGATCTAGTCTTCAAACCAACTGTCATCTCTAATGAGAATGAGTTATATTATACTTACGAAGCTGTCAGCAAGGCAATTACCATGCGATTATGGTTGAATCAGTCAGGTTATTTACAGCGTCTTATATCGAAGGGAAGCAATGAATGGGGTGTTTTGTACTCGGCTCCATTTGATCAATGTGACACCTACGGATTCTGTGGTGCTAACAGTATATGTAGCAGAAGGACAACAGATGCCTTTGAGTGTTTAACAGGGTTCATTCACAAATCACAACAACAAGGAAGAGATACAAAGAAATCTTTGTCTTTGAACTGTGTAAGAGAATCATCACTAGACTGTCAAAAGGGAGAAAGCTTTCTAAGGCTTGTGGGGGTTAAAGTGCCGGATTTGTTAAAAGTTCAGTTGAATAAGAGTTTGAGGAGCCTTAAGAAATGTGAGGCTGAATGCTTGAACAACTGTTCTTGTACAGCTTATGCTAATTTTAATGTAAGTGAAGGAGGCAGCAGCTGTTTGATGTGGTTTGGTGACCTTATTGATATTAGAGAAGTTTCAGAAGTATACCGAGGAGAAGATGTCTATATAAGACTGTCGGCTTCAAATCTAGGTATGTACCACTTTCCCATAATGGTGATCGAATCCAGATGCATTAAAGCATAACTTATATTGTTCATTTTTCTTACTCTTTCAAGGCATTTAACTTGCTATTTCATTTTTGTTAAAAGTACCCGTATTTGACATCTGTGTCCGACACATATTCGGACATGGATATGGAAGTATGATCCTTTAAATATATGAAAAAATTGAATATACCCGTGTCGGATACATACCCGTATCTGACACTCACCTAGAGTTCATGTAACATAGTATGCGATGCGACCCGTTATTGAGATTGAAAAGCGAGTAGAAAGGAAGAAATAGGATAGTTAACAGAAAGAAAAATACAGCTGAAATTGAATTGAATAATTCAATATCTTGTCTATATTCATCATAATTGTTTATCCATTTTGCTCTTGGAAAGATTATCAGGGCAAAAAAGTTTGAAATTGGACTACTACAAAACAAATGCCTGGTTAATAAACCAGTTTCTTGACGCTGTCTTTTCTAGGATTAACCCATGATTCAAGCACAAGGAACAAATCAAAAGCTATCCTACTGGTGTCAATCATTTCTAGTGCAATTATTCTGGGCCTGGTATTCTGCATAATTTGGAAGAAAACAAAGAAAAGAGGTAAGATTAAGAATACTCATCCAACCTTACTGATTTTGTTCAAACAGATTTACAGTATTTAAGAGATCAAACTCAATGAATTACAGATGAATTACTTCATTTAACAAGATTGGAAGGTGGGATAGCATAGAAATTGCCACTAATAATTTCTCTTATGCCAATGTAATTGGAGAGGGTGGCTTTGGTCCTGTTTACAAGGTAAGGAAACATGGAATAGGTAATGTTAGTTGCTTACTAGAAAATAGGGGCCGTTACGGTCACTATTTTATAGTTTCGATTTTCTTCGCGGCCGATATTTACTGACCGCGATTTAAAATCCTTGATGGCAAATACGATACCAATGTGGTTGGATAAAATGCAGGGCAATCTTCCAACAGGACAGGAAATAGCAGTAAAGAGGCTGTCAACGGAGTCAGGTCAGGGTGTTGAGCAATTCAGGAATGAAGTAGTTTTGATAGCCAAACTTCAACACAGGAATCTTGTTGGATTGCTGGGTTGCTGCATTCAAGGAGATGAAAGGATGTTAATCTATGAGTTTATGCCCAACAAAAGCTTGGATTACTTTATCTTCGGTTTGAGACTCTTCACCTTTCATCCATTTATCAGTTAGCATTGATTTCCTGTACATTATAATATTTACTGTCAAATCAATATTCAAGACATAATTTCGAGATTTACAAGGAATTATTTGTGCAGATCATGAAAGAAGAGCACAACTATCATGGTAAAAGAGGTTTGATATTGTTCTAGGGATCGCAAGAGGGCTACTCTATCTCCACCAAGATTCTAAACTTCAAATTATTCACAGGGATGTCAAAGCAAGCAATATTTTAATAGACAGCAACCTTATCCCTATAATTTCAGATTTTGGCTTGGCAAGAATTTTTGGTGGCAATGATGAAGAAACAAAAACAAATAGAGTTGTTGGAACATAGAAGTTACTATTACCTCTTTTTAGCATCTTTTATCGAATTCAAAAAAAAGAAAAAAAGAAAGAGTTTATGAAACCCAGAGTTTAATTTAGTTTGGTTCATGTAACCACTTTAAAGCGGTCTGTAGTCCGTTCTCTATTCCCAACCTCCTTTATAGGTAAGAAAAGAGCTTATGATTATGCTTTAATGCAGTGGTTACATGGCTCCTGAGTATGCAATAGATGGAACATTTTCAGTCAAATCTGATGTTTTCAGCTTTGGTGTGCTTCTGTTAGAAATAGTAAGTGGTAAAAAGAACAGAGGATACAATCATCCTGATCACCGCCACAATCTTCTAGGTCATGTAAGTCATAAGAATGAAATCTCATTTCTTCTTCTCCTCTACCCCTTCTCAGGGATTTAAATTAAGCATCACGTTTATCGCTCGGTGCGGTCAATTACAATAAATATTGGCGACTCAAAAAATCAAAACCGCAAAATAGCGATCGTTACGACCGCTATCTAAATCTCTGCTCCTCTCCCTCTATCTCTTCCACGAGTAAATAACTAAGCGCGATTTGTCATAGGTATGGTTGCTTTGGAATGAAAATAGAGCTTTGGAACTGATGGACACAAGCCTGGAAGAATCATGTGTTCGGTCTGAAGTGGTTAGATTTATCCAGGTTGGTTTATTGTGTGTTCAAGAATTCCCAGAAGACAGGCCAGCAATGTCATCTGTTCTTCTCAACCTAAACAACCTGGTTTCTTCATACAAAGGAAAATCTGCAACAATTTTAGTGCTACAACAACAACTAAAGAAGAATCCATTACAGAAAATGCAGTTACCATAACCAAGCTTGAAGCTAGATAGAACATTCCTGCTATGTTATTCAGCAGGTTTCTTCATGTTTTAGGCTTTAATATTGGTAGTAATTCAATTGAGGAATTTCATATTTGAAAGTGTGACAATGCATTAGTTATTGCATAAATGGACAATTATGGCAAGCTATTGCAAGGCATTGCTAGCTATCATTATCAACTCAAAGGACAGCAAGTTTTTTCTGTTAATAGCAAGTACCTATGTTAACAAGACTCGGATAAGTGTCAGATACGGGTAAGTGTCAGATACAAGTATGCTTAATTTTTTATAAGTCTTTCATATATTTGGAGGATCATACCTCATACTTATGTCAAGGATTTAAATTGCAGTTGCGGACGTGTTTTTCGGCCGCGTCTCGTTTATCACGGTTGCAGACGTAATGTATGCTATCGCAGTCAATTACGATGAATATCGAAGGCGGAGAGATCCGAAACCGTAAAATAGCGGCCGTAACTTTGTTTTGCGATCGCTGAGGCGTTTCCGGTCGCGTCGCGTTTATCGCGATTGTGGACGTAATATATGCTATCGCAGTCAATTACAGTGAATATCGACGGCAGGGAGAGTCGAAACCGCAAAATAGAGGCTGTAATGTCGCGTTGTCGATCGCATCGCATTTATCACAGTCGCAGACATAATATATGCTATCGCAATCAATTACAGTGAATATCAGCGATGAATCGAAGGCGGAGAGAGCTGAAATCGCAAAATAACAACCATAATGTCGTCTTGCGACCGCTATTCAAATCTCTAACCCATGCTCAAATATGTATCAGACACAAATATTAGACACGAATATTTAAGAGAAAATGAAAAGTAGATATCTCGACAATTAACATAGTCTTTTTTTTTCAAACTAAACAGATGAAGACCATCATGGAAAATGATATTGGTACAGTGAGTAGGGAAATTTAGATACAGGTGAGCATTTGATTGGTTCGGTTTGAAAATTTCAAAAGTCGATTAAATTGACTAAATTTATAAAATCGATCGACAAAGAATTCTAAAATCGAAAAAACCGAAACCCATTTAAGTCAGTTGGTTTAATCGATTTTAACTATTTAAAAAATAATTGATTTATTGGATATTATATATTATTATATAATATAATATAATTGATATATTATATTATATATAGTTTTAAATTATTATATAAATATATTTTATTTATATTATATATAAAATTAAATTAAAAGGATCGGTTAGTTCGATCTATTCGATTATCAATTTTAAAAATCGATAACCGACCGAACTAATCGAATAAACCGATTTTCATAATCAATTAATTTTAAAATCGAATAAATCAAATCGAATAAACTAAATTTGATCGATTCGATTGATTAAATCGATTAATGCTCAACCCTAAATTTAGACATACTTTATCTCAAAACCAAATCTCTATTATTAAGACAAAAATTCCATACATCCCTTCCCATTGTTTTTTTTTTTTTTTTTATCACAATATAGCTAAAAAAAATTATTTATCAAAATTTCGTTGTTTTCAAATTAATTTTCAAAATCCGTTTGTTATAAATAAGCTGAGAAATTGTCATCCCCCATGACATTTTTTCAGCGTAAAATTTTCAAAAAATTAAAAAAAACCCAGGGAAATCACCATTGGGGGTGGCGATTTCCCTTGGTGTAAATTGAATTTTTTTTTCAATTTCACCAAGGAAAATCGCCATGGGAGGTGGCAATTTCCCTTGATGGTATTTTTTAAAAAAATATTTTTTTACTTAAATTTAAAAGTCCAACGGTTAAAAAAAATCCAAATTTATTTTTAAAATTTGTATTTTACTTTTAAAAATTTTAAAGTAAATAAAAATATTATCTTGGTTTGTTTGTTATTTTTTTAAAATATATATTAAAATTTTTTAATTTTTTAATTTTATAAAAAATAAAATTTTATTTTTTATAAAATTTTAATAATAGATTAAATTTTAAAATTTATTTTATTTTATTTTTTATAAAATTTTATTATTTTAATTTTATAAAAAGTAAAATTTTATTTCTTATTAAAATTATAAAAAAAAATATTTCTTATTAAATTTTTATATAAAAAATTTTTATTTCTTATTTAAATTTTATATAAAATACAATTTTATTTGTTATTAAATTTTATTTTAAAAAAATGTATTTCTTTTTTAAATTTTATATAAATTAAAATTTGATTTCTTATTTAAATTTTATATAAATTAAAATATTATTTGTTATTTAAATTTTTGAATTTTATATAAAATTAAAATTTATTTATTATTTTAATTTTATGCTGTAGAAAATATTGGAATTGGATTCCTTCTGCAATGGATAGGACTAATGATTTAGGGTTAGGGTTTCAGCTATTTTTCAGTGAATCAAATCCTACAGAAAATATTGGAATTGGATTTCTTCTACAATGGATGGGACTATTGACCAAATTTAGGGTTAAGGTTAGGGTTTCAGCTATTTTTCAGTCAATAAAATGCTGCAGAAAATATTGGAATTGGATTTTTTCTGCAATGGATGAGACTATTGACCAGATTTAGGGTTAGGGTTACAGCTATTTTTCAGTCAATCAAATGCTGCAGAAAATATTGGAATTGGATTCCTTCTGCAATGGATGGGACTAATGATTTAGGGTTAGGGATAGGTTTCAGCTATTTTCCATTCAATCAAATGCTGCAGAAAATATTGGAATTGAATTCCTTCTGCAATGGATGGGACTATTGGACAGTCCAGTACAAAGGATGAGATTTATCATCAGTTTTTGCATTGAATGAGTTATCAGTTTTTCAGTCAATTAACCTTAGCCAGAAAATGGAAATCAGATTCCATCCTGTACAAAGGATGGGATTTGTCATCCGGTACAACATAGTGAACCATTATAAATTCATAATACTGATGAAGGTTTACAATACCCCCTACAACAGTTTTTCAATCAGATTTTTTCTGAGTACTAATACCTCCTTATTCTCATCCTTCTTTATTTCTTCTTTCTTTTGCTAAGTGATAATACCTCCATTCTCATCTTTCTCAGTTTCATTACTACGCAACATGAGCAACAGAGTGATCGCATTGGTCTACTATAATGGCCAAATTCATAATACTGATGAAGGTGCTACCTTTGATTGTGAACGTCCTAAAAGTTTTCGTGTTGATGAAGACGTCACATTAGAGGAACTGAAGTTGCAAATTCATACAAAAATTAAAGCTGGAAATAGAAAAAGAGTTTCAGAGATTCTGTATAGGCATCCTATTTCTATTGCTGAAGGATATGTCCGATATAGAATATTTCCACTTGAAGATGATGATGATGTCAGATGCATATTTTATGCTCATGAGACATTTGCAAATGTTGGTGTACTTGAGTTAGATGCTGACATAGAGGATGTTCACGATGATTGTAGGCCTTCAAATGTTCGTACTATAGAAAACTTTCCCACAAAAGATGATGATTCTAAGCCGTTCTATGTTCACACTACATACGACGTTCCCACAAAAGAAGTCATTCTGCTATCTCAAGCTACAACGTTTCATAATTCATTAGTCTCACAAACAATTCCTACTGCCCTCGAAGATGAGCCAGCTGGTGTTGATCATGTTTCGCCATGTGGAGTCCATGGTGAATATGTTGGTGACTTTAGTGAGCAGGAAGAGGATGCTGAATTCGCAAGTGATGACAACGGTGATTCTGACCCAGACGTCGTCCCTGCTGAGATCAACACTCATGGAGATCTTCCCTCATATGAGGCTGCACCATATGCACACCCTGGATCTGGAGGCAATACAAGTGCTAGAATTTCCTGAGTATGCTCATACATTAGCTACGTTTCTGACATTTGATCCATCTACAGTTGCTCTGTGTGTTGGATTACAATTTCCAACGAAAGAGGCTGTGCTTTCAGCTATTAAGCACTATAGCATCAAAAACTCTGTAGATTACAAAGTAATTGAATCTGAGCTGACCAAATATTATGCCAAATGTCTAATGTATGGGAAAGGGTGCAATTGGAGAATAAGGGCAACTTTTATGAAAAAGAAACAGGCATGAGAGATTAGAAAATATGAAGGGCCTCATACTTGCACATCGAGGAGGATTTCACAAGATCATTCCAAGTTAGATTCTAACATGATCTGTTCATGCATTCTGTCATTGGTCCAAGCAAATCCGAAGATCTCTATTTCAGTTTTGATCACTGAGATGCGAATCCGGTATGGATACATCACCTCCTACAAGAAAGCGTGGAAAGCAAAGCAAAAGGCAATTGTTCGAGTTTTTGGCGATTGGGATAGATCGTACAATGAGCTACCTAAATGGTTAGGTGCAATACAATATTTCGTGCCTGGTACAATTATGGAATTGCAAACGGTACCTGCATATCACGGTGATCGACTAGTCCAGGGTAAGAGAATATTTCATCGACTCTTTTGGACATTCAAATCGTGCATTGAAGGGTATTCGTATTGTAAACCTATTGTGCAAATAGACGGTACTTTCTTACATGAAAAATACAAAGGAACATTATTGTTAGCTATTGCACAAGATGACAACCGAAACATACTGCCAATTGCCTTTGCTATTGTGGAGGGTGAAACAACGGAGGCTTGGTCATTCTTTCTCACTAATTTGAGTAGACATGTGACAAAACAGCCTGGCATATGCTTGATCCCTGATCGACATGAAGCCATCAAAGCTGCGATCAGACGCGATGGTAGTGGATGGAATCCTCCACATGCATATTCAGTGTACTGCATTCGACACATTACAGCTAACTTTATGAAGAAGTTTAACAATAAAAAATTGCGTCGACACATTGTTAACATGGGTATGGAATCGAATCATAGTTATTTTATCTCTTATATTTCCTTTAGTATATAAAATAATACTGAAATTCACAAGTCTTTTGTTTTTAATTTTATTAGGATACGAGTTGAGGCGACCGAATTTTCATTTCAAGTATGAGAATCTTCGTGGAGAAAATACAGAGACGGCTAATTGGCTTGATAGGATCCCTAAGGAGAAGTGGGCCCAATCATATGATGAAGGAAGACGTTATGGCCATATGACAACCAACCTAGCTAAATCTATCAATTCGGTGTTGAAGGGAACGCGTCATCTTTCCATTACTGCTTTAGTGCAATCAACATTTTATAGGTTGGCTGCACTTTTTGTTAAGATGGGGACCTACTCGATCTAATCGCAATCTTATACTTGCAAGGTCGGTCGGAGTCTCGGTAAAATCTCTACTCCTACTCCACCTGTTAAAATGCATATAAAATCTTAATAGACCTATAAAATTACAAGTTAGTACAAAATTAATAAAATAGTAAAGATTATTACCTGCTTGCAAGGGGGTATACAGTTGTAACATCCACGCGCGGCGTAAGAAATGGCAGCCGATACCAAGCCCATGATTGTAGAAGCACTAAACATCCATCTATGTCATGGTTTTTTGGAACTGTAGCCTGGCACAATTCTCTATACAAAACCGCCAAACACGTAGAACCCCAACTATAATTTGTCGCATGCTCTAAGTCACGTAGTAATGGAAAATACATTAAATGTACCCGACTGCTCGATTTTTCAGGCATTAGTAATCCTCCAATCAAACGTAAAATATATACTCTAGCAGCATATTGTATATGTTCTTCAGTTGCGTGTAATGGAAGATTTTGAAAGGATTTCAACCAATTTAGTCTCACCGTTGAGCCAGATACATACTCATCTGGAGGTACCACGCCCAATAGATTTTGACACTCTTCATTCCAATCTAGCAAGCTTCCGCCTGTAACTGAATCGCCATGGACCGGAAGTCCAAGTTGAAGCGCAACATCTTCTAGAGTTATCGTGCATTCACCAAATGGAAAATGAAAAGTGTACGTCTCGGGTCTCTATCGTTCGACCAACGCACTGATTAAGTCGGGTTGTATCAAAAATCATCGAATTTGAGTTGCGTGATAAAATCTGGCTCTTCTTAAGTGGTCGATAATAGATGGATGCGGGTTTTCCAATGTAAATTTTCTCGAACGTAACACGCGACGAGTATCCTGTTGATAATTAATTAAATTAAATAATTATAAAAATTAATATATTATTAAACTATAATAATTAAAAAATTAAACAATATAAAAGTTAAAAAATTCTAAAATTATAAATAACAAAACAATAATAATATAAAATTTTAAAATTATTTATATAATTATTAAATAATATAAAAAATAAAAAACTATAAAATGAAAAAACAATAATAATTAAAAAATTAAAAAACTATAATAATATAAAATGAAAAAACAATAATAATTAAAAAATTAAAAAACTATAATAATAAAAAATTAAACAATATAAAAAATAAATAATTATAAAACTATAAAAAGAAAAAACAATAATAATTAAAAAATGATAAAACTATAATAATTAAAACATTACAAATATAAAAATTATAAAACTATAAAATTAAAAAATAATAATAATTAAAAAATTACTAAAAATTGATAATGTAATACAAATATTATTAAAACAATTTACTTACCTCTTTAAATATAACCGAGGATATGCGATTTTCTTGCAACCTCAATAGTGATGATGAAACCATTTTTAAATATTGTTGCAGAAAAAAATATTGTTGGTAGAAAAAAAATATTGTTGGTAGAAAAAAATTGATTGTAGAAAGAAGAAAGAAAATTAAAATAAGCTGTAGAAAATTAAAAAGGTTATATGTTAAAATTTAACTAAAAAATTTTAAATAAAAAAAATTCATAAAATTTAAAATTTAAATAATAAATAAAATTTTTTATATAAAAATTTAATAAGAAATATAATTTTCTTTTTTAAATTTTAATAAGAAATAAAATTTTATTTTTTATAAAATTTTAATAATAAATTAAATTTTATTTTTATAAAAAATTAATATATATATTTAAAAAAAAACCAAGATAATTCTTTTTATTTAATTTACAATTTTTAAAATTAAAATACAAATTTTAAAAACAAATTTACATTTTTTTCTAACCGTTAGTCTTTTAAATTTAAGTAAAAAAATTTTTAAAAAATAAATATACCACCAAGGAAAATCGTCACCTCCCATGACGATTTTTCTTTGTGTTTTTTGAATTTTTTGAAAATTTTATGCTTGAAAATCGTCATGGGGATGGTGATTTTTCAACTGGTTTTAAAACAAGCGAATTTTAAAAATTAATCTGAAAACAACAATATGTTGATAAATATATATATTTTTAACTATATTGTGATAAATAAAAAAAAAAAAAACCCTTCCCACCGTCCCTATTAATTTCTTTTATTGATTGGACCGTCCTTATCTTTTAGAACTAAGACTTTTTGGCAAAATTGACGCCAAGTAAATTTCGTGATAAATTTCAAGCAATATTCAAAGAAAATTGGTTAGTTAATTTGTACAATTCTTTAATATATCATGTAAATTCATATAATTTTATTTTTAAAAAATATCTTAACAGTCGAAAATTATTTTTTTAAATTTCACAAATTGAAATTAAAAAGTTGACATGTGTGCCATTAAGTTGGTGATACATATTTTTTTAATTAATTAATAAATAGGTAGGTGCTTTAATTAAAAATTATAATTTCATTGTACTTTCACTTCCTCCTCTTTTATGACAAAATTTTTATATTCAACCAAAACAATCTTCCACGTTACTCGAATTCTAAAATTTGTCGAATATAAGTATGTGTCTAATATTGATATATTAAATTTTTTTTAAAATTTTTATATATTTAGAGGATCATATTTTTATATTCATATCTAAATATGTATCGAATACAAACATCGAACATAAATACTTTTTAAAAAAATAAAAAATTCGAATAACATAAACAATCTAATTATCCATAACTGTTTTTCTATCATTTCCTTCACTTTTCTATTTGATTCCTTTTTGCTAAGCAAACCAGAGACAAATAGTTCTATTTGCAATTATCTTTGGCCACTACTAAGACTTTGTACAAGTCCATTTCAGTGACAAGATATGGCCCTCGTTCTCACATAGAATTCCTCTATCAAACTAGACTTACTCAAGGATCGAATAGGTCCGCCCGACCTGATTAGGGATGAGTATTAATCGGTTTAAATCAATTTAATCGATCGAATCGATCAAATTTGGTTAATTCGATTCGGTTTATTCGATTTTGAAATTAACCGGTTATGAAAATCGGTTTATTCATTAGTTCAGTCGGTTATCGATTTTTAAAATTAATAACCGAATATATCGAACTAATCAACTCTTTTAATTTTAATTTTATTATATATATTATAAATAAAATATATTTATATTATATAATAATATAAATATAATATAAAATAAATAAATTATTTTTTAAATAATTAAAATCGACCGATCGATTACAAATTCATTTTTACGATTTTTAGATCAGATCGATCTCAGATTCGGGTCGTATCATATTCAGATCATGACGGATTTCGGATCACGTTAGTTTCACGTTTTTCCAAGTTCAATTTTTTCGGGTTCAAGTTTTTCAAATTCGAATTTTTCAGGTTCGTGCTTTGACTTTTTAAGTCAAACCGAGTCAGATCAGATTCGATCTTGAATCGGCTCGGACGAGTTATTAGGTTCAAGTCAACTTTACCAGCTCTAATAATTATGTGATATGTTGGTAAAATGTAACATTCTTAATTCTAATGACTAGAATTTAATCCCGGCAAATTCAAATACCAAAAAAAAAATTTCTTCTAGTGACATCAACTCAGTTGAGAATTGATATAAAAACCAAAATAAAATTATAGTAAAAAAATAAATTTAAAATTATTAATGTTTTTTAATTTTTTTATAAAAACATATTTAAAAAATTACTCACTTCCTAAAAAACTATCTTATTTTTACTCATGTAACTTCTTACCGCTTTTAAAAGTGCACTCTTATTTCACTATTTGTGTAAAAACGCATTAAAAAAACTATTTACTTATTTTAAAAAATTATCAAATTTTTATCAGATAAAATTTTCTTTTATTTTATTAAAACACATATGTATACAATATATTAAAGTAAGTCCCTTAAATTAAGGCCTGATTGGATAACATTTTTCATCCAATTAGGCCTTTAATAGAGGTGTCTATAGGTCGGATCGAGTTTGGATCGGACTTAAATAGGGTATCAACATAATATATACTTGTCCAAGCTCGATTCGGCTCGAAATATGAGTCTCAAATTCTGCCTAGGCCAGCCCATATTTGTAAATGAGTAGCCTAGATCCGTCAATATTATTTTAGTTTTTTAAAAAATTGTTACTTTTATTTAATCTTTAATTTTATATATTTTCTTTATTAAATTTTAAAACATGAACAATCTAATAAATTTTTAATATTTACACTATTATATTATATTTATTTATTATTTATATGATATAAATTACATAATATATATAATATATCTTATATAATTGAAAAATGGATCGGGCCGGATTTAGACCTTAAATGTTGGAATTAAGGCATGACTTGTTTTCTAAACAGGTCTAATTTTTTTTGTCTAAATTTATTTTTCAGACCTAATATTTTTGTCCAAACCCTTTCGAATATAGGACGGATCTTCGGACTTGGACGGGTAGCCCGGCCCGTGAAAATGTTTAGCTTTCAGTTCCTTTTTTTGTTGTTGCTACTTTGCTTGATTTAAAAAAAAAAAAAAACAAAAGAAAATAAAATAAAATAAAAAAGCAATTATTTTATTTGTTTATTTGCTTGTACACATTTTCATTTCTATAGTTATTTAATTAATTTAGTAAATAGTAAAAATAATTAAAAAATAATTAAAAATATATAATTCTTATATATATAATTTTTGTAATTAATATAATAATAATATTATTTAATATTAATAATACTTAATACTAAATTGTAATATATTTTTAAAAATTAAGACTTTTTAATGCATTTATATTATATAATTTATAAATAAATAACTTTTACATATTTAGTTTTTATAATTAATACAAAATTATTGTATTAATATTAAGAATACTTAATATTAAATTATAATATGTATTTTTTTATTTATTCTTTTTTTAAAATTATTTTAAATTATAATTAAAATAAATATATTATTTTATAAAAACAATTTCAGCAGGATCTCATCTTATTTTATTTTAAAAATATCAAAATTTTTTTTATTTTTTTTATTTTACACGCACATGTGCCAGATCTAATATGTTTAAAGCCCAACAACAATGTGAGCGCCGAGCAGAAAGCAAAATTTCCATTTCCAAGTTCCCGACAAAGTCCAAGACTCATACCCCTAAGCCTAACTTCACCAAAATGGCCTCCATGACCTTTCCTCTCACTCGCAACACCCACATCCTTGTTCAATATCCAAGAAACTCAAGCACCATTTTTTTCAAAAACAAAGAGCAAACCCAGAATTGGAATGGCTTGAAATTTATCAGAGGCAAGAAACTCTTGAAGGATCTTACTACTTGGGGCATTGGTGGCCCTTGTAATTACTTTGTTCAAGTCTTTGACCAAACCCACCTGCTTTCTGCCATCAGGTTTCTTTCTTCTTTCTCTCTTTCTTCACACTGTAAACTTTATATGAAATTGCTTCTTTTTTTTTTTTTTTTTTTTTTTTTTTTTTTTTTACAAGAGGCACTTAACTGAAAAGCTCTTTGATTTTGGAAAACTAACCATTATGTGGATCCAATGAACAATATGAAGTAAAATTAGAAATAACAATAATGTTTCAACTGATATGTAATGCAGATATTGTCATGCGTATTCCATTCCTTACGTTGTCATTGGGAAAGGCTCAAATTGTCTCTTTGATGATCTGGGTTTTGATGGTTGTGTTATTCTAAATCGGATCGAATTCTTAGAGAGGATTGAACCTGGAGTTTATAGGGTTGGTAGTGGTTTTCGCTTTAATCACTTGGGAGTGCTGAGTTGCAATGAAGGATTTACAGGTCTTGAGTTTGCAGGAGGCATTCCTGGGACTCTAGGAGGTGCCGCTTACATGAATGCTGGAGCAAATGGTCAGGTACGTGACCTCTCAAGGGTCGGACTATCCGTCTAAACTCGTAGCGCCGCTTATATTTTGAAGTGTTTGGACAAAAATATTAAACTCGAAATATGGGCTTGATAAAAAAAATGAGGTCCATTGCCGGACCTTTGCTCCAACAATTAAAACCCGAGCTCGGCCCGACCCGTTTTTTATTTATATAATATATTATTTTATATTTTATATATATGTAATTTATATCATATAAAAAATAAATAAATAAAATATTATAATATAAACATTTAAAAATATACTAAGTTGTCCATGTTTTAAAACATAAAAAAAGATAAAATTAATAAAATTAATAAAAAAAAATAATATGAACGGGTCTAAACGGGTTTGGACTACCCATTTACAAATATGAATGAACTTGGACAAAATTTGAGGCTCATATTTTCGGTCGGGTCGGGCTTAGATAAATATTTATAATGTTGATATCATGCCTAAGCCTGAAGAAGCTAAAAAAGATCACTAATTTTTGAAGGAGACTGCCAATGCCATTGAAAGCATAGATATTGTCACAACTGAGGGAAGTTTTCGAACACTTGACAGAGTTGATCTCAGTTTTGGCTACCGATCATCACCATTTCAAGACATGAACGACTTGGCAGCAATCGTTGCTGTTACATTTCGGCTACAATGCTCAGGATTAGCTAGGGAAAGGCAACAAGAACTTTTGAAGAGGTTGTCTTGTCTTTTTAAAGCTGTGTTAGACTTGGTTGAAAAGGATTGCTTACCATCATAATACTTTTATTTACAGGCGAAGAACAACTCAACCAGTAAGGGAACGTAGTGCTGGCTCAGTATTTCGAAATCCAATCAATTTGGGTGTTTCAGCAGCTGAGTTAATTGATAAAACTGGGTTGAAAGGCTCTAGCATAGGAGGAGCAATGGTTTCCCATATCCATGCCAATTTCTTTGTTAATATTGGTGGTTCAACTTCTCAAGACATGCTCAATCTCATTGCTTTGGTCAAGGACAAGGTTGACAAGAAGTTTGGAGTAGAGCTTGAGGAGGAAGTACTGTACTTTCACCCCTACTGTAATTTTTTCCCATATCATTAATGAATTGCCTTTGTAAATTATGTTACTCGGACTCGGGATGAGTGTCGAATAAGGGAATATGTCCGACACAAGTATGTGCAATTTTTTCTAAGTTTTTTCATATATTTAAAGGATTGTAATCCCATGGGCCATACCCATGTCCTAATATGTGCCGGACATAGATGTCGAACACAAGTATTTCAGGAAAAATGAAGAGTGAGTATCATAGTTGCTAAACCTGGAGAAACAGAAAGTTAACTAGCTGTAAAGAAATTGATGTTTTCAATAATATTCTAATCAAATTAGCAATAACACAATTAGTTCAATGTATGTTACTGCATCAGGCAAATCTCAGTGCATTTTATGTATATGTTATTTCCTGCAGCTCATGTAAGTGCTTTGGTAACAAAATGAGTAACAATTCCAATGGGGCAAAAAAAAGCAGGCAAAGAGTAACTGAATGCCAAGTCTTGATTTGATAATATGGCCCCTAAAAATCAGGTTTAAAACTTGATTCCTGATACCCTCAACACCCTAAGAGGTTTTTCCATATTGGCAATAACACAATTAGTTCAATGTATGTTACTGCATCAGGCAAATCTCAGTGCATTCTATGTATGTTATTTCCAGCAGCTCATGTAAGTGCTTTGGTAACAAAATGAGTAACAATTCCAATGGGGCAAAAAAAGCAGGCAAAGAGTGACTGAATGCCAAGTCTTGATTTGATAATATGGCCCCTAAAAATCAGGTTTAAAACTTGATTCCTGATACCCTCAACACCCTAAGAGGTTTTTCCATACTGGCAAAATGTAAATCAGGTTTACAAACAAGAAAGTATCTCTTAAATCAATTTAATTTCCTGAATTTTGGACAAATGTTCCAACCTACAGCAATGGCTATGTTATTCGGACTTGAGTGTGAGTGTCAAACACGAGGAGTATTTCAAGAAAAATGAAGAGTCGGAACAACATAGAGCAATGGGTCCTCCTTATTCCTCTTTATTCCATATGTTGAATTGTTTTGTACAAGTAGGAAATAAATGAAACACAGAAATGTGGTTAGCATTTACTATTATTGCTATGTTCATCAAGCCAAGAAATTATGTCACTTAAAACTCTAAGAATCATATCATCTGGTTCACCTTCAAGAAGAGAATGACCAGCATCCTTATAAATAATAATGCTCTTGTCCCATCTGCTTGCTTTCTCATACAAGGCTTTGCTAACAGATGGGTCTGTCAAAACATCATTCTCTCCATGCATGATTAATATTGGAAGTGAAACCTGAAATCATGGCACTTATAGTCATCAATTATGAGTTTCAAACTCACAAATTATGACTGCTCATAACAAACATTCCAAGCTATGTTACTCGGACTAAGGCGTGAGTATCGGATACGGATAATTGTCCAATACGGGTATGTTTAATTTTTTTTTAAAAGTTTTTTCATGTATTCAGAAGGTCTTTGGAGAGTCATATCTCCATACTCACGTCCGGATATGCATCGGACACGGATACTTCAAGAAAAATGAAGAGTCGAAGCAACATAGCTTGCAAGCACACTGCGAAACAGACACAGATGTACATATATCTCTAAGTACAAAGTAGAAGAGTAACAGGCCAAAGCCCAAAATAAAGCAACAAAAAAGAAGTTGGTTCAAATTTCATTTTGAAAAAGTAAATTTATTACAGAGAGAGAGGGAGAAGGAAATTGGGCCTTCTCCAAAATTTATTCTATCTCGTCAGTGGTTCTCAACATCTCCAGAGCAGTTAGGAACCGTGGCCTGTCCTTGTAAGCAATAACATTATAGGGTGTCTGCATGGGCAGAAAACTGGAAAGTAAATATCTATAATAGAAGTTTTGGCTGTTTATTCAAACAAATATTGCGAATGCGGAAAAAAATGAATGATTATATCAAAGAGACAACTAACTGCATAAAAATGCCACAGTTATGCACTTAAGCATCCTACAGGACATCCATAATATTTACCATAAACGTTAAGTAAACTTCAAATCATTCAAATGATCCATAGAAACAAACCAGTTGTCTCTTCTTAATGTCTCTAAATGCTGCCTCTGCCAAATCCTTTTGTGGGACTAATTTCTGCTTCGGACGAATATTAGCCACACCAATCAGAATTTGCTTTACTATCCAGGGTGGAACAATGTCATCAGCAATCTACACAAGGCATTCCAATTAATAGAGGTAAAAAAGATGTACCCAATGTCCTTAGAATGTTTCAGCTCAGAAATATACTTTGCACATAGGAGCAACAAGACAGGCACCATTCCAGGCAGTAGGTTGTTTTAGGTGCATCTTCAGCTCTACAGCTCCACCCATGGACTGGCCAAAGAGGAAGCTTGGAAGAGTCCAAAAATCAGGATTCTCTGCCGTCGAACCCAACAAGTGTAAACATCAAGAGCAATCCGGTAATCAAGGTCATTGCCACTTTTTCTTATACATTTAATAGAAATGAAGATAACAAAGACTATGAAGGGAGGGACAAAGTCTTCCTTCAAATAAAATTATGAAAAGACTAAAGTACAATAAGTAAACCAAACATCATCATTGATGGAAAATTTTATACAGAAAAAAGAAGTAACTTGCAAGAGAAAATAGAAAAACTGAAGCTACTTACATATTTATGAGTCACACAACAAGAGAACTAAAAGAAAATGAATCATTTCAATTTATCTTTTACTTAAGTCATGGCAATATTAATAAAAATAATGATGTTTACAAAGATAAAATAACAATATTCCAATTTAAATTTACTTCATCTTCAATTCTTTCTTTCCGCTGTCCACTGTTTTAGTTGAAGTTGATACATTTTGAGAAGAAACAATAACAAATTAAACACTTCTATATATCACTTGGAAAGAGGACAGATAATTCTTTACATCAATCTCTCTAGCAGCTTAGTCGCAAACTCCTTGTCCTATTTTCTGACAAAAGATTCAAGTGGCTTTGTGTGCTCAATTAGGGAGAAGTAAGAAGATGGAAAGGAGAAGATTGAAAAAGGAAAGTGAAAGTGTAATTTTCTTCTACTTGATAGAGTAGAAAGGAGGACAGGATATTTAACATCGATCTCTCTACCAGCTTAGTCACAAGCTCGCTGACCTCTTTTTTTTCAGAAAAGATTCAAGTTGCTCCTTGTGTGCAGAATTAAAGAGAAGTAAGAGGATGGAAAGGAAAAGATTGGAAAAGGAAGGTGAAAGTGCAATTTTCTTCTACTTCACATGATAGAGTAGAAAAGTGAGAGAATGAAAATGTGAGTGTGCAATTTTCACCTGAATATAAAAACTTTGATCAAGCAAATTATATAAACTACAAAGAGGAAAATGTGAGAGAAGATGAAAGTTCTCAAAAAGTTTTAGGAATTAATTCCTTCCAAATTCATTTAACACAGCACGAGCGGAAAATCAAATATTTATCCTTCTTTTCAATTTTTATTACTTCTTCCCATTGAGAAGTTTCTTTCTCCTATGTCACTTGAACTCAGGTGTGAGTGTTGGATACGAGTATGTGTCCGGCACGGGTATGTTCAATTTTTCTAAGTTTTCCATGTATTTGGAGGGTCCTTGAAGGATCATATCTCTATACCCATGTCCGGATATATGTCGGACACAGGTGTCGTACACGGATACTTCAAGAAAAATGAAGAGTCAGAGCAACATAGGTTTTCCCTATTTAGCAAAGCATTAAGGTGCTCTAGCTTGATACATCCCTGCCGTTGGATATTGAAACTGCAATCAGTGCCTTCTCTCCCTGCACTGTCAATTTATATCAAACTGTACCCCCCTGGAGTGCTGACCCCAGGAGTTTCAACAAAAACAGTTATGATGGGGTTTCCTAAAAATGTCCAGGTCATTTTATCACTAGAGGGAGCTGAGAAATGATTAGGGAGCTGAGTAATGATTTTGATGTATTTCAACCAACTTTACTCAATTATATGCAACTGAAGAGACTGGGAGAGCAAAATTTGTCACATTCAGAAGGTCAATGCAAATCTTTTGGACATAATTTTTAATTGAGAAACCATGTTCAAAGCACAATTTCATATTTTTCCTAGGGCTAGGAGGAGTGCCAATTATTATTAGATGATTTGTGACACTCAAATATATCAACATACAACAAGAATCAAAAAGGATGATAAATTGCCAAGCACTTATACACAAAAAAATTCCACAATGTACTAAAGTAAAGCCCTATATAAAGTTACTTTACCCACTTCATTGAACAAGTATATCAATGGATTTTTCTATCTAGGAAAACCTGAGGCTGTCTAAGAGATGTTGTCCAAAAATATTCAAAATAATATCATTAGGGCTTAGGGGGGAAAAACCATACCTTTTACTTTGGAGTATTGCTCAATCACATCATCCACAAGCCTGTCAAAGCTGGGAATATAGCAATGAAGACCTTCTGACAGGCCAAATCCTGGGTAATCCATTGCAAAAACTCCATATCCACACGATGCCAATTTCCTTGCAATTCCTACAGACAATGTCAAAGATAGTTAGGTCCCGGGACAACATACCCAAAACTACAAAAAAGGTCATTAGTTACTAGTTATGAACTACATGCCTTCAACAAAAAATGTGCAAGTGTCTCCATAACCATGACAAAAAAAACACCATTGCCTTTGGGCGGGAGGTCTATGGAAGCCAACTTTTTGAGAAAATTTCCAATCCCCTAGAGTTGACCTCATATGACTGTACCACAAAATTTCAAAATATGAAGTGATTACAAAGTAAAGTATAGCCACTGCAAAGAATGAAACATGAGGCAATTAAACATTTTGTTGGCACAGTAGACATCAACTTAGGTATGAACTCCATCAATTGCGTCCAAGAAGGTAAAGAAAAAGTAACTTAATAAGCAACATCATAGCTATATTTACAGTGGGGAAATTTTCTTTTATAAAGAAAAAAAAAAAAAAAACTTTCCTGTTGCCGAAGTTATTCTTTTTTATGGCTAATCTGGTTTCATTTGGTATAAACATAAGAGAACAGCTGAAATAATAGTATGATTTTTTCACAAGAACCTTTTCATTTGAATTGGGAATCTATTATGCATTTAAAATGAAACTTGCTAGTAGAGAGAAAGAAAAGAGGAGATGTGGTGAAGAAAAGCCTACCGAATAAAAAAGAGAGAGAGAGAAGAAGAGGAAGAAAAGTGCAAGTCTAGTGCTTTTACCTCCTTCATCTTCAGTCCATCTGGAGGTGTCTGCAAGACATGCAAAAAAAAAAAGAAGTAGACCAATCAATATTCACCTAACAACCACTAAATTTTTTAAAATGATCTATTAGGAATATCAAACCACAAAGAAAGTGATTATGAAAACTGAATTCTCACATTGACAATTTGTCTACTCACATTGTAATAATTACCCAATTTTCCTTTATTTTAAATTATTGTTTCTCTACATGTATCAACTCAACCAAATCCTTTTAACTATCACTAAAAAGCATCCAAAAAATAAAATCAAATGAAGCAAACAAACACTCAACTTATAACTTATCCACTTGAAATATCAAACAAAAACAAAAGGCAATATTTTACAGAAGTTTGAAATTGAGAAGTTGTCTACTAATTCTAAATTCTAATTAGAACCCAATTTTCCTTTTAATCCAACCTTTCCTTCTAACTATATATCAACTCAACCAAATCCTCTAAAAATCATCCAGAAAACTAAAATGAAATAAACCCAACTCAGAACCATTGAAAAAAAAAACTGATACTTCAACTCAATACATAATTTGACTAGCCAAAAGAACAATACTTTAGATATAAATTAGAAGAATGGAGTTGAAAAGCAATGACCTTGAACAAAATATGATCAATTCCAAGCTGAATATTCTTAAAGGCATCCCTGGCTCTCCTTCTAGCTGCTGCTTCATCCATATTAGCATCCAAAATCTTTTGAAACTCTTCATCCACCCCTTTAAGCCTCACTGCCTCACTGCCTTGCCCATTACTCTGCTTTTTTCTCTTCTCCACTTCAACAAAATCCTTGTCACCCACCAAAAATCTATCTCTTTTTAGATACCCATTTCTTTACTTTAATAGAAAAGGAGGAAAAAAGAATAAAAAATGGTTTTTTTTTTTTATTATAATTCTTGATTTCTCGAATTACTGTTAAAAAGATGACTCCTGAACAAGTTTGAAGATTTCAAAGCCATCTTATTTATTTTTGAAAAATGTGTATAAGAATGAAAAAAAAAAATTAATCAAATTAAATGATTTAAGTCCAAAAAGTGGACCAAAAAAAATGACAAGGAAATATGAGTCAGCAAAAGTGAAGTGGAGAGATTTTTGTGTTAGTTTAGTTTATTTATATTTAAATTTAAGGAAAGTTGAGAAATTAGATAATTATTATATTTATAATAATATATATAAGGAGGTTAGTAGTAATATTTTTCTTGTAAGGATTTTAATTGGTGGTTATAAGTATCAATTAAAAATTATTAAATTATCAATTAATATTTTTTTTTTGTATTTAATATATTATTTTATTTGAATTAAAAAAATAAATTATTAATTACATTTTTTTTATATATATCACTTTAATTAATATTTAATCACATTAAGTAACATTTTTATTAACATAACTTTTTATCCCTATTAAAAACACAATTTCGTTACACTATCTTTACAAAAATTATATATATATATATATATATTAGATTATGACACCTACTTTGTGGATGAAAAAAATAAGTAAAAAAAATTAAAATATGAAAAAATAAGTGAAAGAAAGAAAAAGTTACATAGCTATACATATTGATTTTTAAAATAGTGAAAAATAGTCAAAATGGTTTTTTTATTCTTTTTTTAGAAAAAAAAATTTATAATGTAATTCTATTAATATATAATGTCAATATTAATAATATGATTTTTTTTAATATATATTTTCATCAACTAAATTGATCTCATTTGATTCGTAAAATACAAGAATAGTAAAATTTATCAAATAAAAAACAAAAATATCAATAAAAGGGAGTCTAAATTAAGCAACTATCCATACATAACATTTTATTTAAACAAAAATTCAAATTTAATGTAACAATTGTTATGTTCTAAGGTTCATATGTTTTTGGCTTCTTGAATTATTTCAAATATACAAAAAAAAGTATGTAAAAATCTATTTAAACAAATATGTGATTATGTTTTTCATCATTCAATAATTATGAAATTAAATTGATTGCAACTTAAAAAAATCATAATATATAAAATTTTACTAATGTAATATTTTTTTTGGATCTAATTTTTTTTTTCTTAAATGATTTTAAGAACATGCTTTTTTTTTTTAAAAAAAATTCTTAAACGATTTTAAAAACATATTTTCTCTTAATCTTTTTTTGAACGATTTTAAGAACACATTCCTTCCTAATTTTTTTCTTGAATGATTTTAAGAATTCATTTTTTTCTTAACTTTTTGACGATTTTAAGATTACACTTTCTCACATTCATTCAAGATTTTGTCAAAAAAAAATTAACAAATAAAAATATGAAATAATTTTTTTTTATGAGGTAATATCATTTTCCAACCTTCAAAATAAAAAGAAAGAGAGAAAAATATGAGCGAGATCAATGGTACATTGGCCTCTATATAATTTCCTCCTCATCTCATTTAGGAATGGCAAAACTCAAATCTTCCGATAGATTTCGAATTGATCCGCTCCGAATGGAGAATTTTTTTTTTTTTTGAAGAATGGAGGGGAGCGGGCCAGGGAATTTTTTTTTGTTTGAAGGCGGGGATAGAGTAGTTCTGGTAATTACCTGCTCAGCCCCGCCCCTTCTCAGATATTGAAATTATCATTTTACCCTTAAATATTTAATTTTTAAAAGGATAATAAAATAATACAACTAAACCTATTATTTTGATGCTTATGTTGAATTTATATTTTAATATTTTTCAACGCTTTATTGTTTTAAAAAAATTAATAAATATCGAATGGGATGAGGCGAGGCAAGGCGGTTATGGATGTAACCGACATCCATGGAGATAGTAGTGGTATTGAAATTTCAACATCTACAACGGAACAAAAGACAGGACAAAATATTCCAATAACGAAACGGAGATAAATTTTACAATATCTGCTCCCGTCCAGTTCCATTGCAATCCTAACCTCATTGGCTGCCTTTCTCTTTCCTCGTGGCACCCACCCTTTATCTGCTTTTCTTCTTTGGTAGGATTCCTTCATGTAATCTGAAATGAAATTTCCTCTTTTAAATAAAAATGATCATATAAATTTTCACAAAATTTCACATTTGTATTTTTTATTTATAGATCTATCCTTTTTTTTTTTTATTCTTCCTATTTTTATGACGTTAAAAACAATTTTATTTTTAAGTCAGAGTTCAAAGCGTTTCTTTAACAGATCTGATAAGTTTTTCGCTGTAACAGTTGAAATTCCCTTATGGGTATTTCATTCTTAATTGTAATATCTTAATTAATCCCTAATATTTCGGATGTTCTCTTGAACTCTCTAAATCATATGTATATAAATCATGGGTTTTACTACAATTAATCCCCAAAGAACATGTAATTTTTAAGGTTCGGGCCTAGATCTGTGTTCCTATTTGTTTTTTTTTTTTGGGTTTTTATTTTTTTTGCTTGGATGCTGTGAAAAAAGAAGGAAATGGAAGGCAAAAAAATTGGGTGTCTTTATTTTAATATTTTAATTGAATTTTTTTTTGTTAGATCTGGGTGTTGACTTATTTTTTTGGTGGTTGTTTGAATAGGTATTCTTTTCGAAGTTGTGGTTTTTGTGAGGAAGATGAATCATATTAATCTTCACCAGAACACAGCCGTTTCGGCTTATGAGGAGATGAAGGGGTTGATCTCTTTAATATGTAATCATCAAAAGGGCAGCCCTGTTGTTTGTCCCAAGCCTCGACGAATTGGGGTTCTCGCTAATAACCCTTGTCAAGCCTTTTAGATTGCATATAAGGTATAATTTTCTTTTTTCTTTGTTTTTTTTTCCGGTCTTTAATTTGAAATTTTGTTGATTTGATTTTTCTTTTTAAGGGTTGTTATTTAATTGGGTTTTTAATTGTAGTCATCAAGCCGATGTAAGTGATTCGAAAGCCGGTGCAGAGCTTCTAGATATCATCCTCAACAAGGTATTGTTGAATCTGAAGATTAAATTCTTTTTTATGCTTTTTTATTTTTTTCTTATTTACTTGTTTAATGAGTCTTTATTTGATTTTTCTGGTACATTTCAAAGTGGATATCACTATGAGATTATGATCCTTTAAATATTAGAAAAAATTTCTAGACAAATCGAACTTATCTGTGTCAGACAAGTAACAAAATGAGTTTACGAAGAAGTGAAAATACTCATGTTAGACACATACTGCGATTTGATATTTGTATTCGAGTTTGAGCAATATGCAACGTTGTCAAGGGCACAAGGTGCACTTTAGGCGTTAGAACTCTTATATTGCCTCAGGCACAAGGTGAAAAAAAAAACTCACCTGAGTGAAGTAAAACGCAATATGTATATGTGTGTTTTTATATTTGTGTCTATATATATAAGCGTAAGATATATAATTATGATAATAAACTTTAAAGAGTAGTCCAGTTTATTTACAAAACATGCAAATTTTTTTGTTGGTCAATATGCATGATTTCTTTATGATCTCATGTCTATTGTTGAATATTCAAAGGTACATCTAATGAAAAAAGTAAAATTAAAGAAATTAAAGAGAACTTCAATCAGTTGGGTTTTTTTTTATGCCAATCGCCTTACAAAAAAGTGCGTCTAGGCGCACCAGGCATGCGCCTGATCAAATGCGCCTCGTCCGAAAAGGTTTGAGGTGCTTTTGTTATCTAGTATTAAGGTGTAAGACATAGGCGCGTCTAGGCGCACGTATTGACAACACTAGCAATACACATTAATGCTTTTGTTTCTAGGATGGACTTGTTTTAATATGTTCTTTTGTTTTGGTTTTGCGGGGGGATTTATGGGCAGAACAATCTGCAACACAGGTAACATCATCACCCCCATTTTTTTATGGGTCGCCTCCAAGTAGGGCTACGAACCCACTTGTGCAAGATGCTCGATTTGGAAAGGAAAGACTTACAGCCCTTTCAACATTGCAAATTCCATCGCCGTCGTCTCTATCACCATTGGCACGTAAAGGGGTGTGTGTTAGGATGAAGTTTGGCCTTAAACCGGTCGCGGTTAGAGTAGAAGGATTTGACTGCCTTAACAGGGATCGCCAAAATTCCAGCATCCTTGCTATGGCTTAGAACTTAAATTAAAATCCAAGTGTACATAGAAGGGAGCTAAATGCCACCATTTCAAAAAAACAAAGCAGGATTAACGAGGGAATTTGGATAATTTTGGGGAAGATTGAAAGAGAAAAGAGATAATTTATGTTTAGTAGTGTATATATGATGTGTTTTTTTGGTTAATCTATTTGATTGCTAATAGCGTTGTAAGTTGTTTGATTGAAGGGAAGACAAGGTTGGGAGCAAACCTTGTGTTATGAGGAAAGGTTTGAATTATGCTCGGATTGAGCAATGATCTTTTTGTTTTTGGTATAAAGGAGGTCGTGGTTTGGGGATAGGAGAAAAGAAACATATGTTAAGGTTTTCAGGCTTATTGAATGTCACCTCTTACAGATAGTTGCATGAATCAATTGGGTTAAACCTTAAGTTTTGAGCATTGATCTTTTTGGTGATTGAATTTTGGAGATCACCATGGAAAAAAAATGTATAGATCCTATTGGTGATTGAATATTGTTCAGTTATGTTACTTTGTAAATGTATTTTGGTAATGATCAAATTTTCTTGTTCTTATGAACATGAGTATCATATTTATGTTTATTATCATGTTATTGATTCTCAAATTTCTTTTTTTTGGGTTTTTTCTTGTGGATTGTGAATGATGTTCTCTAGGAAAAAGTAAATGGAAAAAATTCTGGAAGCATGTCACTAGTTGTCTTAAGGCACATCTTGATAAGGTTTTAAGCTTTTTCTTTCTTCTTGGTTGTCTATACCCTCACCAAATTAAAATATACAAGTGAATATTTTTTTATATGGATATTTTAAGCTTTGGATTTATTTTTTTAATGATTTTGAGAATGTATTTTCTTGTATCGATATCTTGTATTTAAGATTTTACTTTAAAATTTAATTTAATAAAAATTGAAACTTTATTGATAAAGAAAAGACACTTTTGTGGATACAGTGGAATTCTTTTAATACTTTTATTCAAAATGTGAACATATAAATAAGTATTCAAACCTAACTTGTACTCAAAATTTGACTAAAACCTAGCTCCATCCCCATCACTCTCTATTACTCACTGCCATTGCTCTCCATCTTTTTTCTCTTGACAATAGCCATTATCGTTACCGTTTAGAAAATTTTCCTATTTTTTATTGGTTTTTGTCACCCCTTTGAAGAAGAAGAAAAAGAAACTTTAGACAATGCACTTAGAAAAAATTATCTTTAAGGATAATAGTTTCTTGACTTAAGTGTAAATGAACTCATGAAGACGTTATTCTTAAAATATAATGTCTAAATCGAAAAAAATCAAGATTGCATTTCAAGAATTTCTTGAACACATAAGAACCATAAAACAAAAAAGAGAGTGAGAGAGAATGATTTGATTCTTGAGAGATTGAATGTAAAGTTGTGTTAAAATGAACGATGGAAGTATTTATAAGGTCCAATTGGTGTTTGAAACACCTTTCCATGAATAGACATCACTTTGATGAAGAATCATCATTTTTGGAAAGAAGCAACATGTCCAACGGACATAGTTTTTTTATTTTTCAGATAGGACATTCGGATGTCCACCTCAAGATATTCAGATGTCATTTGCAAATTTTCAAACAAATTACCTTTTAAGCTTAGCATTCGAATTCTCTTCAATGGTATTCAAATTCCTTTGCTTATTTTTCATTCCAAAGACTATTTATTAACTTCCAAACATCATTCTTCAACAAACATACATACTACATGAATTCTAAACTTTGTTTTCATGAAAATCATTTAAGAAAAATTAAGAAAACATTCATTTTTTTGTAATATATACAATAATCTCCCACTTATTACCAAAAATGCAAATGTATGCAACCTTAAGAGAAACAGTGCAATTTGGTTCTTATGGAAGCTGTATATCTAAAGGTAGCCAAGGTTTGAACCTTTTGATTGAATATGAGATACCAGGAAACATATTCACACTTTACATTGATTTGTATGTTCTTTCAAAGGCAGAGCATTAATGGGCCTTCACTTTATCCCGTGCTAGTAAATATTATTGGTTTAATCGAAAATCCATGAGAAACGGTCGCTTACTTCTTTACTTGCATAGGTAGATTTATCAATAGTGTCAAAACCTTCTTTTCGTACTTAATACTTTACTCAAAATAGTTATAAGTCTATTAAAAACTTATGTCAAATCTTCTTGTTTTGGAATAAAAATGCATCTAAATATGAGACTTTATAAGGAATAATTCTTTGTTGAAATTACTCTACTATTTCAAAGAATGATGCATTCAAAATTTCATATATCTCATATATAATTTCCTTGGACAATTCATGATTGATATCCTTGTGAACTCTCATATGCAATGATTTTCAAATGAGGAGATTATCCTTTAAACTTAAAGGAGCAATTTTCTAAGTGACATTAATGAGATATGATTGGTATCAATCAAGATCATCTCTACTAATCGGTATTAGTCCCATAACTCTCATAGTGTTAGCAATTTTATCAAATTATAAAAGTTTTGTAAGGGAATTTGCTAACATTTGATTCGTAGGTTATAACTTACCTACTTTTACAACACATGATTGTCTCTCATAGCAATGTGTTTGCTTATAAACAATCATTGAATTTTTATTACAAAATTGCAGCTTGGTTATATTATCACAATATAAAGTGATTTGTATCACTTAAAATAAATAACCAATCACTTGTGAATTTGTAACTTATTTTATCCAAGTCCAACTAGTTTCAATCTCATTTGTTTTCACAATGATAGATTATAAATTTATCTTTTTAAAAATTGACATACCTTGTAATAGAAATATTTTGATTCTAGCTTTTTCATTTATCTTACCTTATTTTCTTATCTCGAACAACTTACCTTTTTGCTTGATGAATTTAAGTCTAACCCATGTCATCATTAAGGACAACACCACTATACTTCCATTTGATGTGCTTCAAGCTTGTAATTTACAATAGCAAACATAACTCCATGAATTTAGTAACAAGATTTCAAAGTAGTCCATGTATTATAACCTTTGGTAATTATCTTCATTTGAATTTATCAATCACCATTTTGTTTGAATTTGATATTTTCAAAAACTCACTTGTAAATCAACAAGTTAGAAGGAATATCACTTTATAACTTTTAAAGGCACTCTTGAATAAATGACATGATATGAAATTTAATCATTTCACTAATGTTCAACATTACTCACTTTCACTAAATTAATTTAGTAAACTGTAAATATTGTAATCATGTCATCTTCATTTATCACCACATTAGTTTGTTTCAAAATTAATTGCATTTGTTGAAATGATACACTTTTGAAAAGAATTCATTTTTATAACATATATAGTATGAACATTTCTCTTCTTGAAATTCTTATCAATCTTAACTTAAGATTTCTCAAAGATGTTAGTACTACAATATCATATAACATTATAAAAACATATTTTACTCATGTAAAAATATAACTCATTATGAAGCAATAATAATCTCAATATAAATATCAAGTTTAATTATGTAATAATAAAACTATGAGCATTAATGTATAATAAAACCAATCATTATGTATTTTCAAAACTCATAAAAAATTATGTCATACACGTTGACATCAAGCAACTATAAAACATTCTAAATAATTTTTAAAACAATATTTGTTCAAATCATAATAATAGCAAGATTTGAAGAAGAATTTAATAGATAGTTCAAATAAAAATGCATTATACTAACATAATTACTATGCAAAAAATAATGCATTAGTATCAATTAACAAATCACATCGCAATTTATCATAATCTTCAATGTAATCCTACTAAAGTAAACATTATGAAAAGATATAGGTTATTCAAATAATCTATAATACCACTAAACATATTAGCAAATATATTTAGAAAGTTTTATTCAAACAAAAATGGATAATTATTGGCATGGCTTTTGGTGTCCAAACACACACTTATTCAAATCTATTTCTTGTGATTTATCACACAAATTTTCTTAGGTTGTTTTTCAACCTATGTTTTCATCATTATATTAAATATGATTCTTTGAATAAGTATCAATTCAAATTAAATGAAAATACAATCAAATAAAAATAAATCCATTCTTTGAAAAAACTTCAATCCATGATATTTAAAAACAAATATTAAAATCACTAATATGAAATTAAACATTCAAACACACAGATATTAATATGTATTACTCTATTAGCTCATAAAGTAATATGATTATTAAATGCATACCTTGATATATCAAAAATGAATCTTATCCTTTAATGACACTTACCACTTTACTTTGTTCTTTAAACGTACTTACACTTATATGAGTTCAAGATTCATAAAAGAATAAATTTAAAAGAAAAATCTTGCTTCAAACTCAAAACAAAAACAAGAACAGGGGACAACCATAAATATAAACTTTCACCATTCACTAAGATAGTTCTTCAAGAGATAACTTTTTAGAACTTCGGTTCAACATCAAGAGTATCCTTTCAAGCCTTTGAACATTTCAAGTTTCTCTACTTCATAAACATGAGGCTTGATTGCAGAACTCCCTATTGTAGAAGACTATTATCTGTATATTGTTGTATTTGAGAGTTACTAATGCAACAAACAAAAAGGAATTTCAAGAAATAGAAGAAATTTTAGACAAGACACTTAAAAAACTATCTTAAAAAACTATCATAAGGATAATAGTTTTTCCCACGTAGATGCAAATAGACTCTTGAAAATGTTATTCTCAAAATACAATGCTTAAATCAAAGAAATTCAAGATTGAACTTCAAGAATTTTTAAACACACATGAACTATAAACCAAAAAAGGAGAGTAAGAGAAAATGGTGTGATTTTTAAAAGATTGAATGTAAAGTTGTGTTAAAATGAACGTTGATAGATGTATTTATAAGTTCCGATCGATGTTTGAAATATCTTTCCATTAATAGACATCACTTGGATTAAAAATCATCACTTTGGAGTGAACAACATGTCCAACAGATATTTTTTTTTTTTAATTCCCAGATAGGGCATTCGGATGCCATAGGCAAATTTTCAAAAAAATTGCTTTTTAAACTTACTATTTGAATTCTCTTCAATGATATTCCAATTCTTTTGCTTATTTTTCATTCCATAATCTATCAACTTCCAAACATCATTCTTCAACACAAATGTATATTATATGAATTCTGAACTTTGTTTTCATACAAACCATTTAAGAAAACTTAAGCAAACATTATTTTTTGGGAATATTTACAATAATTTCAACCACCACTACTTTAAATCCCTGATATTCCCTCAATAATGGTTGGTTTATGCCTTCTTTTTGTCTTTTGCAATCTTTACCTAAAATTCATGTTTTCTTTAGTGACTAAACATATATTATGAAAACTATGCAATCTCATCTCTTAGAATCCTCAATCAATTAGTAAAGTTGCATGTATTTAGTACATAGATCCAATTTTGGGTCCAAGAAAATCCATGTTTGCTTTTGACAACACTAGTAAAACTTTCACTTAAAATTCATGTTAAAATTCCTTTTTGTGCTTTCAATTTTTTTTATATTTTGAAACTATAAAGTATGGCCTCTTGAAATTTTTGATAATGTATAATTAGGGTTTGGTTTCATATAGGAATTTGGATTTGTCTCTCTGTAAAGATTATATTGAAAATTGAAAAAATATTCGATATGTGAAATTTTCAATTTCTTTTTGAATGTTTAAATTATTGAAAATTGATTTCTTTTGTGTAATTAGATTATCTTTTCCCATGATGTTTCCATTCAATGCTATAGCTAGATTGTGGTTGTTATTAAATCTAGTCTAAATTTATGATAGTATTAAAAAATTTATTTTCAAACAGGATTTATATATATTAAGTTTTAATTCTAAATTAATAGTAACAAATGGAATGTGAGTCTTATATGTCCATCATTTTATTGCACTGTTTTGGTCTGGAAAAACTCAAATAACTTCATTTTAGGTATAATGATAAGTCCATAAATTACACTTTTTATTGCCCTTTGTATTCTTAGCTTTCGTTATGTTTTCTATGTTTATTTTAGTCACTTATGTTATGTTTTTGAATATTAGGTATATTTAAGAGAATGAATCAGAATTATGTCAATTATGATGTTAAAGAGATTACAATATAAAGTGATTTGTATTATCACAATATAAAGTGATTTGTATCACTTAAAATAAATAACCAATCACTTGTGAATTTGTAACTTATTTTATCCAAGTCCAACTAGTTTCAATCTCATTTGTTTTCACAATGATAGATTATAAATTTATCTTTTTAAAAATTGACATACCTTGTAATAGAAATATTTTGATTCTACCTTTTTCATTTATCTTACCTTATTTTCTTATCTCGAACAACTTACCTTTTTGCTTGATGAATTTAAGTCTAACCCATGTCATCATTAAGGACAACACCACTATACTTCCATTTGATGTGCTTCAAGCTTGTAATTTACAATAGCAAACATAACTCCATGAATTTAGTAACAAGATTTCAAAGTAGTCCATGTATTATAACCTTTGGTAATTATCTTCATTTGAATTTATCAATCACCATTTTGTTTGAATTTGATATTTTCAAAAACTCACTTGTAAATCAACAAGTTAGAAGGAATATCACTTTATAACTTTTAAAGGCACTCTTGAATAAATGACATGATATGAAATTTAATCATTTCACTAATGTTCAACATTACTCACTTTCACTAAATTAATTTAGTAAACTGTAAATATTGTAATCATGTCATCTTCATTTATCACCACATTAGTTTGTTTCAAAATTAATTGCATTTGTTGAAATGATACACTTTTGAAAAGAATTCATTTTTATAACATATATAGTATGAACATTTCTCTTCTTGAAATTCTTATCAATCTTAACTTAAGATTTCTCAAAGATGTTAGTACTACAATATCATATAACATTATAAAAACATATTTTACTCATGTAAAAATATAACTCATTATGAAGCAATAATAATCTCAATATAAATATCAAGTTTAATTATGTAATAATAAAACTATGAGCATTAATGTATAATAAAACCAATCATTATGTATTTTCAAAACTCATAAAAAATTATGTCATACACGTTGACATCAAGCAACTATAAAACATTCTAAATAATTTTTAAAACAATATTTGTTCAAATCATAATAATAACAAGATTTGAAGAAGAATTTAATAGATAGTTCAAATAAGAATGCATTATACTAACATAATTACTATGCAAAAAATAATGCATTAGTATCAATTAACAAATCACATCGCAATTTATCATAATCTTCAATGTAATCCTACTAAAGTAAACATTATGAAAAGATATAGGTTATTCAAATAATCTATAATACCACTAAACATATTAGCAAATATATTTAGAAAGTTTTATTCAAACAAAAATGGATAATTATTGGCATGGCTTTTGGTGTCCAAACACACACTTATTCAAATCTATTTCTTGTGATTTATCACACAAATTTTCTTAGGTTGTTTTTCAACCTATGTTTTCATCATTATATTAAATATGATTCTTTGAATAAGTATCAATTCAAATTAAATGAAAATACAATCAAATAAAAATAAATCCATTCTTTGAAAAAACTTCAATCCATGATATTTAAAAACAAATATTAAAACCACTAATATGAAATTAAACATTCAAACACACAGATATTAATATGTATTACTCTATTAGCTCATAAAGTAATATGATTATTAAATGCATACCTTGATATATCAAAAATGAATCTTATCCTTTAATGACACTTACCACTTTACTTTGTTCTTTAAACGTACTTACACTTATATGAGTTCAAGATTCATAAAAGAATAAATTTAAAAGAAAAATCTTGCTTCAAACTCAAAACAAAAACAAGAACAGGGGACAACCATAAATATAAACTTTCACCATTCACTAAGATAGTTCTTCAAGAGATAACTTTTTAGAACTTCGGTTCAACATCAAGAGTACCCTTTCAAGCCTTTGAACATTTCAAGTTTCTCTACTTCATAAACATGAGGCTTGATTGCAGAACTCCCTATTGTAGAAGACTATTATCTGTATATTGTTGTATTTGAGAGTTACTAATGCAACAAACAAAAAGGAATTTCAAGAAATAGAAGAAATTTTAGACAAGACACTTAAAAAACTATCTTAAAAAACTATCATAAGGATAATAGTTTTTCCCACGTAGATGCAAATAGACTATTGAAAATGTTATTCTCAAAATACAATGCTTAAATCAAAGAAATTCAAGATTGAACTTCAAGAATTTTTAAACACACATGAACTATAAACCAAAAAAGGAGAGTAAGAGAAAATGGTGTGATTTTTAAAAGATTGAATGTAAAGTTGTGTTAAAATGAACGTTGATAGATGTATTTATAAGTTCCGATCGATGTTTGAAATATCTTTCCATTAATAGACATCACTTGGATTAAAAATCATCACTTTGGAGTGAACAACATGTCCAACAGATATATTTTTTTTTAATTCCCAGATAGGGCATTCGGATGCCATAGGCAAATTTTCAAAAAAATTGCTTTTTAAACTTACTATTTGAATTCTCTTCAATGATATTCCAATTCTTTTGCTTATTTTTCATTCCATAATCTATCAACTTCCAAACATCATTCTTCAACACAAATGTATATTATATGAATTCTGAACTTTGTTTTCATACAAACCATTTAAGAAAACTTAAGCAAACATTATTTTTTGGGAATATTTACAATAATTTCAACCACCACTACTTTAAATCCCTGATATTCCCTCAATAATGGTTGGTTTATGCCTTCTTTTTGTCTTTTGCAATCTTTACCTAAAATTCATGTTTTCTTTAGTGACTAAACATATATTATGAAAACTATGCAATCTCATCTCTTAGAATCCTCAATCAATTAGTAAAGTTGCATGTATTTAGTACATAGATCCAATTTTGGGTCCAAGAAAATCCATGTTTGCTTTTGACAACACTAGTAAAACTTTCACTTAAAATTCATGTTAAAATTCCTTTTTGTGCTTTCAATTTTTTTTATATTTTGAAACTATAAAGTATGGCCTCTTGAAATTTTTGATAATGTATAATTAGGGTTTGGTTTCATATAGGAATTTGGATTTGTCTCTCTGTAAAGATTATATTGAAAATTGAAAAAATATTCGATATGTGAAATTTTCAATTTCTTTTTGAATGTTTAAATTATTGAAAATTGATTTCTTTTGTGTAATTAGATTATCTTTTCCCATGATGTTTCCATTCAATGCTATAGCTAGATTGTGGTTGTTATTAAATCTAGTCTAAATTTATGATAGTATTAAAAAATTTATTTTCAAACAGGATTTATATATATTAAGTTTTAATTCTAAATTAATAGTAACAAATGGAATGTGAGTCTTATATGTCCATCATTTTATTGCACTGTTTTGGTCTGGAAAAACTCAAATAACTTCATTTTAGGTATAATGATAAGTCCATAAATTACACTTTTTATTGCCCTTTGTATTCTTAGCTTTCGTTATGTTTTCTATGTTTATTTTAGTCACTTATGTTATGTTTTTGAATATTAGGTATATTTAAGAGAATGAATCAGAATTATGTCAATTATGATGTTAAAGAGATTACAATATAAAGTGATTTGTATTATCACAATATAAAGTGATTTGTATCACTTAAAATAAATAACCAATCACTTGTGAATTTGTAACTTATTTTATCCAAGTCCAACTAGTTTCAATCTCATTTGTTTTCACAATGATAGATTATAAATTTATCTTTTTAAAAATTGACATACCTTGTAATAGAAATATTTTGATTCTACCTTTTTCATTTATCTTACCTTATTTTCTTATCTCGAACAACTTACCTTTTTGCTTGATGAATTTAAGTCTAACCCATGTCATCATTAAGGACAACACCACTATACTTCCATTTGATGTGCTTCAAGCTTGTAATTTACAATAGCAAACATAACTCCATGAATTTAATAACAAGATTTCAAAGTAGTCCATGTATTATAACCTTTGGTAATTATCTTCATTTGAATTTATCAATCACCATTTTGTTTGAATTTGATATTTTCAAAAACTCACTTGTAAATCAACAAGTTAGAAGGAATATCACTTTATAACTTTTAAAGGCACTCTTGAATAAATGACATGATATGAAATTTAATCATTTCACTAATGTTCAACATTACTCACTTTCACTAAATTAATTTAGTAAACTGTAAATATTGTAATCATGTCATCTTCATTTATCACCACATTAGTTTGTTTCAAAATTAATTGCATTTGTTGAAATGATACACTTTTGAAAAGAATTCATTTTTATAACATATATAGTATGAACATTTCTCTTCTTGAAATTCTTATCAATCTTAACTTAAGATTTCTCAAAGATGTTAGTACTACAATATCATATAACATTATAAAAACATATTTTACTCATGTAAAAATATAACTCATTATGAAGCAATAATAATCTCAATATAAATATCAAGTTTAATTATGTAATAATAAAACTATGAGCATTAATGTATAATAAAACCAATCATTATGTATTTTCAAAACTCATAAAAAATTATGTCATACACGTTGACATCAAGCAACTATAAAACATTCTAAATAATTTTTAAAACAATATTTGTTCAAATCATAATAATAACAAGATTTGAAGAAGAATTTAATAGATAGTTCAAATAAGAATGCATTATACTAACATAATTACTATGCAAAAAATAATGCATTAGTATCAATTAACAAATCACATCGCAATTTATCATAATCTTCAATGTAATCCTACTAAAGTAAACATTATGAAAAGATATAGGTTATTCAAATAATCTATAATACCACTAAACATATTAGCAAATATATTTAGAAAGTTTTATTCAAACAAAAATGGATAATTATTGGCATGGCTTTTGGTGTCCAAACACACACTTATTCAAATCTATTTCTTGTGATTTATCACACAAATTTTCTTAGGTTGTTTTTCAACCTATGTTTTCATCATTATATTAAATATGATTCTTTGAATAAGTATCAATTCAAATTAAATGAAAATACAATCAAATAAAAATAAATCCATTCTTTGAAAAAACTTCAATCCATGATATTTAAAAACAAATATTAAAACCACTAATATGAAATTAAACATTCAAACACACAGATATTAATATGTATTACTCTATTAGCTCATAAAGTAATATGATTATTAAATGCATACCTTGATATATCAAAAATGAATCTTATCCTTTAATGACACTTACCACTTTACTTTGTTCTTTAAACGTACTTACACTTATATGAGTTCAAGATTCATAAAAGAATAAATTTAAAAGAAAAATCTTGCTTCAAACTCAAAACAAAAACAAGAACAGGGGACAACCATAAATATAAACTTTCACCATTCACTAAGATAGTTCTTCAAGAGATAACTTTTTAGAACTTCGGTTCAACATCAAGAGTATCCTTTCAAGCCTTTGAACATTTCAAGTTTCTCTACTTCATAAACATGAGGCTTGATTGCAGAACTCCCTATTGTAGAAGACTATTATCTGTATATTGTTGTATTTGAGAGTTACTAATGCAACAAACAAAAAGGAATTTCAAGAAATAGAAGAAATTTTAGACAAGACACTTAAAAAACTATCTTAAAAAACTATCATAAGGATAATAGTTTTTCCCACGTAGATGCAAATAGACTCTTGAAAATGTTATTCTCAAAATACAATGCTTAAATCAAAGAAATTCAAGATTGAACTTCAAGAATTTTTAAACACACATGAACTATAAACCAAAAAAGGAGAGTAAGAGAAAATGGTGTGATTTTTAAAAGATTGAATGTAAAGTTGTGTTAAAATGAACGTTGATAGATGTATTTATAAGTTCCGATCGATGTTTGAAATATCTTTCCATTAATAGACATCACTTGGATTAAAAATCATCACTTTGGAGTGAACAACATGTCCAACAGATATATTTTTTTTTAATTCCCAGATAGGGCATTCGGATGCCATAGGCAAATTTTCAAAAAAATTGCTTTTTAAACTTACTATTTGAATTCTCTTCAATGATATTCCAATTCTTTTGCTTATTTTTCATTCCATAATCTATCAACTTCCAAACATCATTCTTCAACACAAATGTATATTATATGAATTCTGAACTTTGTTTTCATACAAACCATTTAAGAAAACTTAAGCAAACATTATTTTTTGGGAATATTTACAATAATTTCAACCACCACTACTTTAAATCCCTGATATTCCCTCAATAATGGTTGGTTTATGCCTTCTTTTTGTCTTTTGCAATCTTTACCTAAAATTCATGTTTTCTTTAGTGACTAAACATATATTATGAAAACTATGCAATCTCATCTCTTAGAATCCTCAATCAATTAGTAAAGTTGCATGTATTTAGTACATAGATCCAATTTTGGGTCCAAGAAAATCCATGTTTGCTTTTGACAACACTAGTAAAACTTTCACTTAAAATTCATGTTAAAATTCCTTTTTGTGCTTTCAATTTTTTTTATATTTTGAAACTATAAAGTATGGCCTCTTGAAATTTTTGATAATGTATAATTAGGGTTTGGTTTCATATAGGAATTTGGATTTGTCTCTCTGTAAAGATTATATTGAAAATTGAAAAAATATTCGATATGTGAAATTTTCAATTTCTTTTTGAATGTTTAAATTATTGAAAATTGATTTCTTTTGTGTAATTAGATTATCTTTTCCCATGATGTTTCCATTCAATGCTATAGCTAGATTGTGGTTGTTATTAAATCTAGTCTAAATTTATGATAGTATTAAAAAATTTATTTTCAAACAGGATTTATATATATTAAGTTTTAATTCTAAATTAATAGTAACAAATGGAATGTGAGTCTTATATGTCCATCATTTTATTGCACTGTTTTGGTCTGGAAAAACTCAAATAACTTCATTTTAGGTATAATGATAAGTCCATAAATTACACTTTTTATTGCCCTTTGTATTCTTAGCTTTCGTTATGTTTTCTATGTTTATTTTAGTCACTTATGTTATGTTTTTGAATATTAGGTATATTTAAGAGAATGAATCAGAATTATGTCAATTATGATGTTAAAGAGATTACAATATAAAGTGATTTGTATTATCACAATATAAAGTGATTTGTATCACTTAAAATAAATAACCAATCACTTGTGAATTTGTAACTTATTTTATCCAAGTCCAACTAGTTTCAATCTCATTTGTTTTCACAATGATAGATTATAAATTTATCTTTTTAAAAATTGACATACCTTGTAATAGAAATATTTTGATTCTACCTTTTTCATTTATCTTACCTTATTTTCTTATCTCGAACAACTTACCTTTTTGCTTGATGAATTTAAGTCTAACCCATGTCATCATTAAGGACAACACCACTATACTTCCATTTGATGTGCTTCAAGCTTGTAATTTACAATAGCAAACATAACTCCATGAATTTAGTAACAAGATTTCAAAGTAGTCCATGTATTATAACCTTTGGTAATTATCTTCATTTGAATTTATCAATCACCATTTTGTTTGAATTTGATATTTTCAAAAACTCACTTGTAAATCAACAAGTTAGAAGGAATATCACTTTATAACTTTTAAAGGCACTCTTGAATAAATGACATGATATGAAATTTAATCATTTCACTAATGTTCAACATTACTCACTTTCACTAAATTAATTTAGTAAACTGTAAATATTGTAATCATGTCATCTTCATTTATCACCACATTAGTTTGTTTCAAAATTAATTGCATTTGTTGAAATGATACACTTTTGAAAAGAATTCATTTTTATAACATATATAGTATGAACATTTCTCTTCTTGAAATTCTTATCAATCTTAACTTAAGATTTCTCAAAGATGTTAGTACTACAATATCATATAACATTATAAAAACATATTTTACTCATGTAAAAATATAACTCATTATGAAGCAATAATAATCTCAATATAAATATCAAGTTTAATTATGTAATAATAAAACTATGAGCATTAATGTATAATAAAACCAATCATTATGTATTTTCAAAACTCATAAAAAATTATGTCATACACGTTGACATCAAGCAACTATAAAACATTCTAAATAATTTTTAAAACAATATTTGTTCAAATCATAATAATAACAAGATTTGAAGAAGAATTTAATAGATAGTTCAAATAAGAATGCATTATACTAACATAATTACTATGCAAAAAATAATGCATTAGTATCAATTAACAAATCACATCGCAATTTATCATAATCTTCAATGTAATCCTACTAAAGTAAACATTATGAAAAGATATAGGTTATTCAAATAATCTATAATACCACTAAACATATTAGCAAATATATTTAGAAAGTTTTATTCAAACAAAAATGGATAATTATTGGCATGGCTTTTGGTGTCCAAACACACACTTATTCAAATCTATTTCTTGTGATTTATCACACAAATTTTCTTAGGTTGTTTTTCAACCTATGTTTTCATCATTATATTAAATATGATTCTTTGAATAAGTATCAATTCAAATTAAATGAAAATACAATCAAATAAAAATAAATCCATTCTTTGAAAAAACTTCAATCCATGATATTTAAAAACAAATATTAAAACCACTAATATGAAATTAAACATTCAAACACACAGATATTAATATGTATTACTCTATTAGCTCATAAAGTAATATGATTATTAAATGCATACCTTGATATATCAAAAATGAATCTTATCCTTTAATGACACTTACCACTTTACTTTGTTCTTTAAACGTACTTACACTTATATGAGTTCAAGATTCATAAAAGAATAAATTTAAAAGAAAAATCTTGCTTCAAACTCAAAACAAAAACAAGAACAGGGGACAACCATAAATATAAACTTTCACCATTCACTAAGATAGTTCTTCAAGAGATAACTTTTTAGAACTTCGGTTCAACATCAAGAGTATCCTTTCAAGCCTTTGAACATTTCAAGTTTCTCTACTTCATAAACATGAGGCTTGATTGCAGAACTCCCTATTGTAGAAGACTATTATCTGTATATTGTTGTATTTGAGAGTTACTAATGCAACAAACAAAAAGGAATTTCAAGAAATAGAAGAAATTTTAGACAAGACACTTAAAAAACTATCTTAAAAAACTATCATAAGGATAATAGTTTTTCCCACGTAGATGCAAATAGACTCTTGAAAATGTTATTCTCAAAATACAATGCTTAAATCAAAGAAATTCAAGATTGAACTTCAAGAATTTTTAAACACACATGAACTATAAACCAAAAAAGAAGAGTAAGAGAAAATGGTGTGATTTTTAAAAGATTGAATGTAAAGTTGTGTTAAAATGAACGTTGATAGATGTATTTATAAGTTCCGATCGATGTTTGAAATATCTTTCCATTAATAGACATCACTTGGATTAAAAATCATCACTTTGGAGTGAACAACATGTCCAACAGATATTTTTTTTTTTAATTCCCAGATAGGGCATTCGGATGCCATAGGCAAATTTTCAAAAAAATTGCTTTTTAAACTTACTATTTGAATTCTCTTCAATGATATTCCAATTCTTTTGCTTATTTTTCATTCCATAATCTATCAACTTCCAAACATCATTCTTCAACACAAATGTATATTATATGAATTCTGAACTTTGTTTTCATACAAACCATTTAAGAAAACTTAAGCAAACATTATTTTTTGGGAATATTTACAATAATTTCAACCACCACTACTTTAAATCCCTGATATTCCCTCAATAATGGTTGGTTTATGCCTTCTTTTTGTCTTTTGCAATCTTTACCTAAAATTCATGTTTTCTTTAGTGACTAAACATATATTATGAAAACTATGCAATCTCATCTCTTAGAATCCTCAATCAATTAGTAAAGTTGCATGTATTTAGTACATAGATCCAATTTTGGGTCCAAGAAAATCCATGTTTGCTTTTGACAACACTAGTAAAACTTTCACTTAAAATTCATGTTAAAATTCCTTTTTGTGCTTTCAATTTTTTTTATATTTTGAAACTTATGGCCTCTTGAAATTTTTGATAATGTATAATTAGGGTTTGGTTTCATATAGGAATTTGGATTTGTCTCTCTGTAAAGATTATATTGAAAATTGAAAAAATATTCGATATGTGAAATTTTCAATTTCTTTTTGAATGTTTAAATTATTGAAAATTGATTTCTTTTGTGTAATTAGATTATCTTTTCCCATGATGTTTCCATTCAATGCTATAGCTAGATTGTGGTTGTTATTAAATCTAGTCTAAATTTATGATAGTATTAAAAAATTTATTTTCAAACAGGATTTATATATATTAAGTTTTAATTCTAAATTAATAGTAACAAATGGAATGTGAGTCTTATATGTCCATCATTTTATTGCACTGTTTTGGTCTGGAAAAACTCAAATAACTTCATTTTAGGTATAATGATAAGTCCATAAATTACACTTTTTATTGCCCTTTGTATTCTTAGCTTTCGTTATGTTTTCTATGTTTATTTTAGTCACTTATGTTATGTTTTTGAATATTAGGTATATTTAAGAGAATGAATCAGAATTATGTCAATTATGATGTTAAAGAGATTACAATATAAAGTGATTTGTATTATCACAATATAAAGTGATTTGTATCACTTAAAATAAATAACCAATCACTTGTGAATTTGTAACTTATTTTATCCAAGTCCAACTAGTTTCAATCTCATTTGTTTTCACAATGATAGATTATAAATTTATCTTTTTAAAAATTGACATACCTTGTAATAGAAATATTTTGATTCTACCTTTTTCATTTATCTTACCTTATTTTCTTATCTCGAACAACTTACCTTTTTGCTTGATGAATTTAAGTCTAACCCATGTCATCATTAAGGACAACACCACTATACTTCCATTTGATGTGCTTCAAGCTTGTAATTTACAATAGCAAACATAACTCCATGAATTTAGTAACAAGATTTCAAAGTAGTCCATGTATTATAACCTTTGGTAATTATCTTCATTTGAATTTATCAATCACCATTTTGTTTGAATTTGATATTTTCAAAAACTCACTTGTAAATCAACAAGTTAGAAGGAATATCACTTTATAACTTTTAAAGGCACTCTTGAATAAATGACATGATATGAAATTTAATCATTTCACTAATGTTCAACATTACTCACTTTCACTAAATTAATTTAGTAAACTGTAAATATTGTAATCATGTCATCTTCATTTATCACCACATTAGTTTGTTTCAAAATTAATTGCATTTGTTGAAATGATACACTTTTGAAAAGAATTCATTTTTATAACATATATAGTATGAACATTTCTCTTCTTGAAATTCTTATCAATCTTAACTTAAGATTTCTCAAAGATGTTAGTACTACAATATCATATAACATTATAAAAACATATTTTACTCATGTAAAAATATAACTCATTATGAAGCAATAATAATCTCAATATAAATATCAAGTTTAATTATGTAATAATAAAACTATGAGCATTAATGTATAATAAAACCAATCATTATGTATTTTCAAAACTCATAAAAAATTATGTCATACACGTTGACATCAAGCAACTATAAAACATTCTAAATAATTTTTAAAACAATATTTGTTCAAATCATAATAATAACAAGATTTGAAGAAGAATTTAATAGATAGTTCAAATAAGAATGCATTATACTAACATAATTACTATGCAAAAAATAATGCATTAGTATCAATTAACAAATCACATCGCAATTTATCATAATCTTCAATGTAATCCTACTAAAGTAAACATTATGAAAAGATATAGGTTATTCAAATAATCTATAATACCACTAAACATATTAGCAAATATATTTAGAAAGTTTTATTCAAACAAAAATGGATAATTATTGGCATGGCTTTTGGTGTCCAAACGCACACTTATTCAAATCTATTTCTTCTGATTTATCACACAAATTTTCTTAGGTTGTTTTTCAACCTATGTTTTCATCATTATATTAAATATGATTCTTTGAATAAGTATCAATTCAAATTAAATGAAAATACAATCAAATAAAAATAAATCCATTCTTTGAAAAAACTTCAATCCATGATATTTAAAAACAAATATTAAAACCACTAATATGAAATTAAACATTCAAACACACAGATATTAATATGTATTACTCTATTAGCTCATAAAGTAATATGATTATTAAATGCATACCTTGATATATCAAAAATGAATCTTATCCTTTAATGACACTTACCACTTTACTTTGTTCTTTAAACGTACTTACACTTATATGAGTTCAAGATTCATAAAAGAATAAATTTAAAAGAAAAATCTTGCTTCAAACTCAAAACAAAAACAAGAACAGGGGACAACCATAAATATAAACTTTCACCATTCACTAAGATAGTTCTTCAAGAGGTAACTTTTTAGAACTTCGGTTCAACATCAAGAGTATCCTTTCAAGCCTTTGAACATTTCAAGTTTCTCTACTTCATAAACATGAGGCTTGATTGCAGAACTCCCTATTGTAGAAGACTATTATCTGTATATTGTTGTATTTGAGAGTTACTAATGCAACAAACAAAAAGGAATTTCAAGAAATAGAAGAAATTTTAGACAAGACACTTAAAAAACTATCTTAAAAAACTATCATAAGGATAATAGTTTTTCCCACGTAGATGCAAATAGACTCTTGAAAATGTTATTATCAAAATACAATGCTTAAATCAAAGAAATTCAAGATTGAACTTCAAGAATTTTTAAACACACATGAACTATAAACCAAAAAAGGAGAGTAAGAGAAAATGGTGTGATTTTTAAAAGATTGAATGTAAAGTTGTGTTAAAATGAACGTTGATAGATGTATTTATAAGTTCCGATCGATGTTTGAAATATCTTTCCATTAATAGACATCACTTGGATTAAAAATCATAACTTTGGAGTGAACAACATGTCCAACAGATATTTTTTTTTTAATTCCCAGATAGGGCATTCGGATGCCATAGGCAAATTTTCAAAAAATTGCTTTTTAAACTTACTATTTGAATTCTCTTCAATGATATTCCAATTCTTTTGCTTATTTTTCTATCCATAATCTATCAACTTCCAAACATCATTCTTCAACACAAATGTATATTATATGAATTCTGAACTTTGTTTTTATACAAACCATTTAAGAAAACTTAAGCAAACATTATTTTTTGGGAATATTTACAATAATTTCAACCACCACTACTTTAAATCCCTGATATTCCCTCAATAATGGTTGGTTTATGCCTTCTTTTTGTCTTTTGCAATCTTTACCTAAAATTCATGTTTTCTTTAGTGACTAAACATATATTATGAAAACTATGCAATCTCATCTCTTAGAATCCTCAATCAATTAGTAAAGTTGCATGTATTTAGTACATAGATCCAATTTTGGGTCCAAGAAAATCCATGTTTGCTTTTGACAACACTAGTAAAACTTTCACTTAAAATTCATGTTAAAATTCCTTTTTGTGCTTTCAATTTTTTTTATATTTTGAAACTATAAAGTATGGCCTCTTGAAATTTTTGATAATGTATAATTAGGGTTTGGTTTCATATAGGAATTTGGATTTATCTCTCTATAAAGATTATATTGAAAATTGAAAAAATATTCGATATGTGAAATTTTCAATTTCTTTTTGAATGTTTAAATTATTGAAAATTGATTTCTTTTGTGTAATTAGATTATCTTTTCCCATGATGTTTCCATTCAATGCTATAGCTAGATTGTGGTTGTTATTAAATCTAGTCTAAATTTATGATAGTATTAAAAAATTTATTTTCAAACAGGATTTATATATATTAAGTTTTAATTCTAAATTAATAGTAACAAATGGAATGTGAGTCTTATATGTCCATCATTTTATTGCACTGTTTTGGTCTGGAAAAACTCAAATAACTTCATTTTAGGTATAATGATAAGTCCATAAATTACACTTTTTATTGCCCTTTGTATTCTTAGCTTTCGTTATGTTTTCTATGTTTATTTTAGTCACTTATGTTATGTTTTTGAATATTAGGTATATTTAAGAGAATGAATCAGAATTATGTCAATTATGATGTTAAAGAGATTACAAAATCACAATCACAAAATGGAAGAAGACTTGGGAGTAAAAAAAAATCAAATTCTTTGTGCAAAGCAAGAAAGCAGATTTGACCTCTGAATTTTGTTGCTAAGCAAACATGATGTTAAATTCTTTATTTAGAAAAACTTCCTTCTTGACTTTTGAAGCTGACTTGAAGAGCTTTCCAACAGTATACCGTTCACTCAAATCGAACAAGAAATGGTCATCCAAATCAACTGAGGAATTGCGAGAAGATGCACCAACAAAGAAAAATATTTCGAGAGCAGCGTCGGGAAACTTGCCAAAACCGAATTTTCTACCCCCTATACTTGTGCGACAAAAAAGGATTCTCAGGATTTTGAAACTCTATAAATAGCATCTTTTCAGCAACAAAGTGGACATGTTTTGGTTCTTCTTCTTCTTCTTCACTGTTCTCTTATTTTTTATTTTTTAGTTTTATGTTTATGTTATCTATGCCTATGCTAGACTATTTTTTTTGATTAAGGGTGATTTCAAAGCCCTAGACATGGTTGTGTAATTGATTATCAGATATTATCTTTATTGAATATCTATTGAGATTTCTTATGTTCTTCCATTAAAATTGTTCATGATATTTGTCTTGATTTGTTTAGGTGTACAACTAGATAGATCTTGATAATTATCTATTGCTAGATTAGGAATCTTGATCCGTGTAAGTGTCTTGATTTCCTATTCATTAGTAGAAATTTGTGATTAATGATTATGGTTGAGTTTTTAGTGATTGCGATGTGGAACATAATATCTGAGCTTGTGTGTTTGTTGCTTAGATAAACTTATCTTTCTCATCATAAAGCTGCTGTCAGGTTAAATCTAGAGAGTTTATTCTAGGTTATTTGATAGTTAGAGATTAAATAGAGAGCTTGTTCTATTTAACGACGAACTAAGGAAAGATTGGGGTAGCAGAGCTTGTTGTTATCTACGGTTGATAGTTTTGATAGATAATTGGTATTGATAATTCTGATATTGATTCTCAATTATGTTTAGTGGTAGTGAATGACTCCTTAACCATACTTTTACTTATTTGATCTTACATTATATCTTTAAATCTTATTTTTCTTGTTTTCTTTAACTTTCAAAACAACTCAAATCCCCTTTATAAGATTAGAGCTAGAAGTTATAAATCAATAACTTATAGATTAAGAAGAATCTCTGTGAATTCGACCCTTGCTTACTATTTTACTAAACATCGATCATACTTAGTGCAAGGATTTAATAGATACACTATTATGAGTGCATCATATAAGAAATTATTTAGATAAGAAACACATTGTTTCTAATGTACATGTGAAGTATTTTTTATACTATAGAGATTGCACTACATTGATTCTTTATTTCGTGTGAAAATTACAAGTGAATAGATTATACTATATATGATTCTTTATGTATTTTTAATGTTTTAGCCAGTTTTGAAACTCTAAACTCACAAATTTTAAATTGATTGTTGACACCACAACTTTCCGATGAAAATACCTTGTTAGTTTGATTTCAAAATACCAAGTCTCAATTATTTTGGAGGTTGTTCTCCTGATAAATTTCAGTGCAAAGGTAAAAAACCAATGATTAGGTGGATTGATGGAAACAATTAGGTCAATGATGATGACCATAGTGTACAATTTCTAGTCATTGTTACTCTAAAAGTTTGTCGTGTGATGCACCCAAAAGAGTGTATCTTATTTAACCTTGCACTAAAAAGATAAATTGTAAGTATAATGATTAGCAAGGGTCGAGTCCTCAGGGATTGGGTTTTAATTTATGAGTTATTAGTTTATAACTTACGTTCAAAGAAAACAATAAAAGAAAAGGGGTTTTTGAAGCCAGATTTAAACTAAGTAAATAATAAGAATAAGATGCAAGGCGGTATAACCAGCCAATAAAAATATATATACTAAATTAGGCGGTATAACCAGCCAATAAAAATATATATACTAAATTAGGCGGTATAACCAGCCAATAAAAATAAAACAAAGTTAATATACAAATTAGGCGGTATAACCAGCCAATAAAAATAAATATAAAAAATAAGCAAACTAAAAGTAAGAAAACAAGTAAGTAAGAAGAATTAAATATGAAAAATATGGTTAAGGTTTCATTCTCCACCACTAGACATCATTAAGAATCAATTTCAGATCTATCAATATCAACCAACTATCAAAGTTAACAACCGTAGATAACAACAAGCTCTGTTACCCCAATCTTTCCTTAGTTTGTCGTTAAATAGAACAAGCTCTCTATTTAATCTCTAACCATTAAACAACCTAGAATAAGCTCTCTAAATTCAATTTAATGGCAGCTTTATGATGAGAAAGATAGGTTGATCTAAGCAACAAACACATAAGCTCGGATTGTTCAACTTAGGTTATGTTCCACTTTGCAATTATTGAAAACTTGACCATAATCATTAATCACAAATTGCCACTTATGAATAGGAAATCAAGACAATTACACGGATCAAGACTCCTAAACTAGCAATAGATAATTATCAAGATCTATCTAGTTGTACACCTAAATAAATCAAGACAACATCATGAACAATTCTTGTAGAAGAACATAAGCAACTTTGATAGAAAATTAATGATAGATAGAATCTGAAAATCAATCACAAAACATGTCTAGGGCTTTGAAATCACCCTTAACCAAATAGAAGTTTAGCCTAGCATAGGCATTATAAACATAAAATTAAATAGAATCTAAGAAGAAAATAAAAGAAAGAAAGAAGAAGAAGAAGAATATTAATTATCCAACCTCTTGCTCTTTCTAAAGAAAAACAAAACTAGAGAAAAGAAAGAAGAAGAAAACTTAGAGAATTTTATTACAATGGCTAATATCCTACCTATGTACAATATGATGATCTACAATCATCCAAGGCCCTCTATTTATACACATTTTGGAGGGCTAAATGACAAGAGACAAGCTTTACAAATTTCAAAGGTAGGTATAATAGGTGGGTGCATTTTTCTAACAATTTTCGTCATATTGTATGACCATTTTGATCAGCCAACTTGATGGTCGATTTTGTCAATCTTGGAGGCCTGATCTGATCACATGGTCTTCTAGAAAAATGTTCCCCTATGAGTTACTGATTCATAGCCGTTGGAATCAGCTCATTTGCTGATGTGGAGAAGAAGATATGGGCAAAATACGAAAACAGGTCAGCACAGACGTCATTGCACATCAGCCAACTTGATGGTCGATTTCTTCAATATTGGAGGCTTTATCTGATCACATGGTCTTCTAGAAAAATGTTCCCCTATCAGTTAGTGATCCATAGCCGTTGGAATCAGCTCATTTGATGATGTGTATCGGACGATATGGTCAAAATGCGAAAACTGCTCAGGACAGACGTCATTGCACATCAGCCAACTTGATGGTTGATTTCGCTAGGGAAAACGACTCCGTTTCAAGAAGTGTAAAACATGAAAAAGATAGATATGCCTCTTAACTTTGCATGGTTAAAATTTCAGCCTTATTGCTTCAGTGAAACTCCAGATATAGCTGATATGGCAAAAGCTGTCGGAACTGGAACTGAACTGGATTTGCCCTTAATTCTAGTAATCTGAAATCACTCAAAGAAACTTGTGAAAAACACCAAATTACATAAAAATATAAAAGATCATAAACACAATTAGACTAAACAATAATAACTCGTATTTGACACAAAACAATAATAAAACATAACTAAAAACTATATAATTATACGAGTTATCACACCCCCACACTTAGATTGTTGCTAGTCCCTAGCAACGACTCAATAAAAATAAAATAAGAAAATCTAATCTAATCCACTTTCGTAGGAAATCACGGTGGCACTTAGCATGTGACACAAGCCTTTAAACCCCTAGGTGTCCCTAGTGGACGAGTTTAGTCTCGTGAGGGTTTACTAGAACGATACCCACAAACATTGAAAAATTAAAATATAAATAAACTACATATAAATAAACTACATATACTAAAAATATTTACTCATAATCCTTTCAATACAAATTAGAGACAATATTTGAACAAGTCTTATAAACTAATCAATAGCTTAAAAAATTTCACAAAAAATCATGCTTGAATGTAAATTGTTTGAGTTAAGCCAATATTAGCATAACATATCTCAATCAAAATAGTGCATGTTCAAATTTAATCTCAACTTCTCACATGGGATACTCTCTTGATTTTCACTCTTTAAAGTAGTGGTAAAGTGTTTACACTCAATCAATCTCATGAAAACACTTCTACCATATGCTTGCTTGTCCACCTATTCTCCACTAAAAGATCATGCAACTTCATAAATCAAGAGGTCTTTAATCAAGGTTGTAATGGGGCCAAGGGGTTTGTAATGTGGTTGAAGAACAAAAGGATAAAGATATCACAAAGGTTCCAAAGAGTTCATAAAGTTTAGAGACATAAAAAGATTATACAAAGAAACTTCTCAAAACTCTTTACAAGTACATAGTCACCTAGGCCGGATATTCATGTTGGGCCTTTTCTTCATTCTAAACAACTTTGTAACATCTTTTTCTTTTTCCACAAATTCAAGAGATGATTCATATTTTTTTTTTTACATAGGAATATATTTGCCAGTATTCCATTTCTTTTTCTCTTGACTTTTCTTTTCTTTTCCCCCCACACTTATTTCTTGTTTCTAACCCAAAATTTTAACTAAAAATATCCCTTGTTTTTTTGCAATATGTCTCAAAATATATAATCAATCTTTAGAACAAGGGTAAGGATATAAGTATATTTAGGCTAGGTGTAAGTTGTGGTTACCAATAAAACAGCATATTTAATGTAGGCTCAAATTGGTTCACTAAGGGTGTGTTCTCTTGGAACATCAATAAGGGATGGCTGTTTGGCCCTGGCTAAAAATCCTAATGCCTCTATCATATTCATGTTGTCACATGCATCAATATAGTCTCAAATGGTTTAAAGCAAGTTCTAGAGAATCATGTAATCATAAGAGCACTCAAGAAAGAAATTAGATTGATTTGTATAATGCATCAATCATTATAGGCTCAAAAACTCACAAGGATGATTATACAAGTCAGATTAAGTCTAAACATGCTTCTTTCTCAATCAACATATCATATTAACATTGGCTCATAAAAATTAGTATCAAGCTTAATTCTTATGAAAATCTTCTCACTAATAACCAGTTTAGACCTATGCAATTCATATCTCATCTTTGTATTAAAAAGGAACTAAAACACACTAAAATAATAATAATAATAAAGACTCATAAAAAAAATAGTAGACAAAAATAAAAGAAATCCTAAATCATTCCCCCCACACTTAATTCTTACATTGTCCTCAATGTAAGTCTATTAACCCAAATGAAAGAATCATGTGTAAGAGAAAAGAACTAATAACATAAGAATAGGAACAACTAAGACTCAAAACAAAACAAACTCATGCAACCTAAATAATCCTAAAATACTAAACAAAAATTAACAAGTAAACATAAAAAGATTAAAATCAAACTGACAAGGTATGTCTCAAGTCTCCCTTACTCAGACCTTGTTCAGAATGAATACTTCTAAATTGCTTAAAACACAACAAACTTTTTTTTTTTTTTTGAAAAGAAGAAATCAAACTGACAAGGTATGTCTCAAGTCTCCCTTACTCAGACCTTGTTCAGAATGAATACTTCTAAATTGCTTAAAACACAACAAACTTTTTTTTTTTTTAAGAAGGTAAAATTTAGGAGATATTACCTGTAGAGGTTGCTAACCACTTATTATAACCGAGACACAACAAACAAAATGTTAGATAATGTCACAAAGACAAAGTGCAATCCACTCCTTGCTCGTCCATATCTCTTTTTCTTTTTCCGAGCGTTTGCGAAACAACCGTAGCAGATAAACACTCATAAGCTTGGAGCTTTTTAAGTAGATCTTCAATGGTTGTAGCAGAAATTATGGTTCTCCTTGCCTCTGAAAACATGAATCCATTATCCACAGCATTATCTAAATATGAAAGCAAATTACTAAAATAACCATTAATATTAAGCAAACCAATGGGTTTCTTATTTGTGACCAAAGATGACCAAGAAGCCACGCAAGCTATTTCTTCCAATGTACCCAGACCTCCTGGTAAAGCAATGAATGCATCGGCAGAATGGTACATGATTGTTATCCGTTCAGGGACACTCCAGACTTGTATTTCCTTACCCACGGTAGGTCCACAAAAACTTGTGAATAGTTTTGGCACGATTCCTAGAACTGGACTTCCTCCGGCGTGTGCTGCTGTAGCGACTGCTCCCATTAAACCCGTACTACCGCCTCCATAAATCAAGTGGATCTTTTGTTGGGCAAGTATTACTCCAACTCTTATGGCTTCATCAGCGAATATGTTATTTTTCCCTGGATAAGCACCTCCAAAAACACAAATTTTTTTAATGCGCTTGGACGAAGTACTTTCCATTTTTTTTTTTTCTTTTTCGAGTGCCTGAAAGAGAATGAGTACATGTGGTAATATATAGAGGACTGAGTAGTGAATCAGACAAGAGTAATAATGTCGCCGAAAGTGTATCTGACCTGTCAGAAGAAAATGTTAACCTAACAAAAGATTTTTGCGTGATTTCAGGAAGAAAATCAAAAAGAGAAAAAAAAAAATCAACCGTAAAAGTCAAGAGTAATAATGTCGCCGAAAGTGTATTTGACCTGTCAGAAGAAAATGTTAACCTAACAAAAGATTTTTGCGTGATTTCAGGAAGAAAATCAAAAAGTGAAGAAAAATCAACCGTAAAAAACAAAAAAAACCGAGAATAATTACACAAATCGAACAAAACGTAAATTAAACCAAAATAAAGTTATTGCAAATCAAACCAAAAGCTGAGAAGTCATTTATTGTAGTTGTGATTGTGGCTCACATCTTCCTCTGGTTTTACGTCCAGAAACGGCTTAAACGCCTTCTATGAGTCGAGGATATGCTTCCCATCCAGTTTTCTTACAAGCTGGCAAACAGGGTCTTTTAACATCAGATTCCCAAGATGTTGCCATTCCCTTTGGAATTGCGGCCATAAATCAAGAATTTCTCTTTGTACGTCTCCACTAGGATGCGTCTCAAGAGAAAGTTGGATATTACCCAAATTCTCCTTACTCAGTCCATCCTTAATGAATTCAATTTTATCATCTCGATTAGAGGACGGAATCCCAATAGAACGACATTTACCGTTACACGTCCATCGTGCACATTTGTGGCAATTTGAACTCATGCGCTTTACTCGTCGCTTCTTTGCAAAAGTGCTTCTACCTGTACCTGGTAAATGCAAAACAGGAAGATATTCATCTTCACGTACCTTGGCTTCAATTATCCAACGTATGTCGTCAGGAATCCCTTTGTGCATAAGCATTCTTAATCTTTCAAGTCGAACTTGGTAAAGCTTCAGTAAAATATTTCGAGGAAAAGGAGGAAATCGTTTCTGCAATCTTGTGAGAATATCATCCATCCTGAAAAAAAAAATGAAAAAAATTGAAAGAGAAATTGGAAGAGAAATTTATATACAATATCAGTTTTGTGGGTAGCTGATGGAACCGATTTAAATAATCACGGAATACCGTTATCCGCCATTTAACCGGGGTTAAAAAAATTATATTTACATCTAGTTATTTTCAAAACAAGGATCAGAAAGAAAAACAACATAAAAAGACTCAAAAACAAAACACTCTAAATAAAATCCTAAATTCTTCCCCCCACACATAATTCTTACATTGTCATTAATGTAATGCTATTATCCCCCAATGCAAGAATTATATGTAAGAGAAAAGAACTATTAAACAAAAGAAACTTATGCAGCCTAAATGAACTTAAAAGCAGTAAACACAATTAACAAAGAAACATAAGAAATAAAATAAAAACAATAAAAATAATAAAAGAAAAAGGAAAAGAAAGAGAAAGCAAATCTGAATATGGAAGGTTGGCAATTTCATCTTTAATTGGGCTGCCTTCCCAATTAACACTTGAGTTAGTGTTTTGAATCTAACCAACACCCCTTCTTGGCTTTTTAGGCTTGTCAGGCTCATACATGAAATTTCCCAAATTTATGCGTTTGAGAGGAAGCTTTCTTTGCACAACAGTGGATGCATTCTCCATTACAAGTATTATTCCATCATCCTTGGTGGTGCATATCTCATCGAGGAATGGTGCATCTTTTGGTACTTGTTGAATGGCATCCACAAATAAACTGTTTAAGGTTTCCAGGATGTCTTGTTCATGTTCCTCCTCCTTGAACTTTGCGAATCTACTAGGAAAAGGTGGAGAAGAAACATTAGCAAAAATTGGAATCTTAAACGTTACCTCCGGTGTCGAAATACTCTTATTTGGATCTGTGGCTTTATTATCCTCAAGAATAGAATCCATCTCTAATTCTGTCTCATCCTCATCTTGTTCCTCATTCCTCAAGGTCACAATAGTAGTATTCTCCATTGGGTTAATCATTGTTTGGGCAGAGAGTTCTTCAGATCTTTGTGCTACCCATACCACCATACTACTAGCCAATAGGCTCATTTGCCTTTCCAAACTCTGGATACTTGCCCTTGTTTCCTGTTGAAATTGCAAAGTATTAGTAACAAGAGAATCGACAAGATCTTCTAAAGAAGTACCTGAGTTTTGAGTCATATGTGGTGGTTGAAGAAGATCTGGTTCTTGAGACCATGATTGATTGAAGCTAGATGGATGAGTGTAATTGGCATAAGGATCTACTTCTTGGTAATTTTCTGAGTAGCCATAATTAGTATGATCCCACCATCCCTCATGGTAAGTGTTTGAGTAATAATCATACAGTTGGTCTTGGAACACTTGATGGCCTTGACATCCTCCCATGGCAAATTGTTGAACTGGGAAGGTGAGATTGGCTTGTTGATTCTCCATGTTCATGTATGCCACCAACTCTTCAAGTGTTAGATTGCTCAATTCCATCGTTTTTTTTTATTTTTTATTTTTTTATTTTTTTTCAAAATTTGATAAGAAAAACCTGTATGTACAAGAAAACAAAACTAATTAGAACTGAAAATAAGAATAAACCAAGTAACAAATAAACTAAAGAAAACAATCCCCGGCAACGGCGCCAAAAATTTGATGCACCCAAAACAGTGTATCTTATTTAACCTTGCACTAAAAAGATCAATTGTAAGTATAATGATTAGCAAGGGTCGAGTCCTCAGGGATTGGGTTTTAATTTATGAGTTATTAGTTTATAACTTACGTTCAAAGAAAACAATAAAAGAAAAGGGGTTTTTGAAGCCAGATTTAAACTAAGTAAATAATAAGAATAAGATGCAAGGCGGTATAACCAGCCAATAAAAATATATATACTAAATTAGGCGGTATAACCAGCCAATAAAAATATATATACTAAATTAGGCGGTATAACCAGCCAATAAAAATAAAACAAAGTTAATATACAAATTAGGCGGTATAACCAGCCAATAAAAATAAATATAAAAAATAAGCAAACTAAAAGTAAGAAAACAAGTAAGTAAGAAGAATTAAATATGAAAAATATGGTTAAGGTTTCATTCTCCACCACTAGACATCATTAAGAATCAATTTCAGATCTATCAATATCAACCAACTATCAAAGTTAACAACCGTAGATAACAACAAGCTCTGTTACCCCAATCTTTCCTTAGTTTGTCGTTAAATAGAACAAGCTCTCTATTTAATCTCTAACCATTAAACAACCTAGAATAAGCTCTCTAAATTCAATTTAATGGCAGCTTTATGATGAGAAAGATAGGTTGATCTAAGCAACAAACACATAAGCTCGGATTGTTCAACTTAGGTTATGTTCCACTTTGCAATTATTGAAAACTTGACCATAATCATTAATCACAAATTGCCACTTATGAATAGGAAATCAAGACAATTACACGGATCAAGACTCCTAAACTAGCAATAGATAATTATCAAGATCTATCTAGTTGTACACCTAAATAAATCAAGACAACATCATGAACAATTCTTGTAGAAGAACATAAGCAACTTTGATAGAAAATTAATGATAGATAGAATCTGAAAATCAATCACAAAACATGTCTAGGGCTTTGAAATCACCCTTAACCAAATAGAAGTTTAGCCTAGCATAGGCATTATAAACATAAAATTAAATAGAATCTAAGAAGAAAATAAAAGAAAGAAAGAAGAAGAAGAAGAATATTAATTATCCAACCTCTTGCTCTTTCTAAAGAAAAACAAAACTAGAGAAAAGAAAGAAGAAGAAAACTTAGAGAATTTTATTACAATGGCTAATATCCTACCTATGTACAATATGATGATCTACAATCATCCAAGGCCCTCTATTTATACACATTTTGGAGGGCTAAATGACAAGAGACAAGCTTTACAAATTTCAAAGGTAGGTATAATAGGTGGGTGCATTTTTCTAACAATTTTCGTCATATTGTATGACCATTTTGATCAGCCAACTTGATGGTCGATTTTGTCAATCTTGGAGGCCTGATCTGATCACATGGTCTTCTAGAAAAATGTTCCCCTATGAGTTACTGATTCATATCCGTTGGAATCAGCTCATTTTCTGATGTGGAGAAGAAGATATGGGCAAAATACGAAAACAGGTCAGCACAGACGTCATTGCACATCAGCCAACTTGATGGTCGATTTCTTCAATATTGGAGGCTTTATCTGATCACATGGTCTTCTAGACAAATGTTCCCCTATCAGTTAGTGATCCATAGCCGTTGGAATCAGCTCATTTGATGATGTGTATCGGACGATATGGTCAAAATGCGAAAACTGCTCAGGACAGACGTCATTGCACATCAGCCAACTTGATGGTTGATTTCGCTAGGGAAAACGACTCCGTTTCAAGAAGTGTAAAACATGAAAAAGATAGATATGCCTCTTAACTTTGCATGGTTAAAATTTCAGCCTTATTGCTTCAGTGAAACTCCAGATATAGCTGATATGGCAAAAGCTGTCGGAACTGGAACTGAACTGGATTTGCCCTTAATTCTAGTAATCTGAAATCACTCAAAGAAACTTGTGAAAAACACCAAATTACATAAAAATATAAAAGATCATAAACACAATTAGACTAAACAATAATAACTCGTATTTGACACAAAACAATAATAAAACATAACTAAAAACTATATAATTATACGAGTTATCATCGTGTCATTTGACTGAATGAGGTTTTTGAAGTTATGGATTTTTTATTCCTTTAAAATGAAGTTGAAATGATAAAAATATATATTGATAGTCGGTTCCTCATGGTGGTCATTTTCCTATTATTTTATCTAACCTTTTGTATTCCTTAGGCTGTACAAACACAAATGTTACTATTTTAGTATCTTAGTAGATCAGAAAATTGGATAGTCGTGATAAATTTGTATTTTTTCTCCTTTTCGAGAGTTAATTAGAAACAAAATTTCAATTCCTCACGAATTCTAACTAATTAATAAGGTCAGCCATCAGTTGTTGAGTTTCCTATTTCGCGGCAATACAAAATTATACAGCTCATGCAATTTTTTTTTTTTTAAATTCAGGAGTCTTTTTACACATAACCGAGCTAAACTATTTGTGCTGCATGAAGCTTCTATCATGGCTTACAAAAATCAATCACTTTTTCAAGCAAATTTCACATTATCAAGGTAATTTTTTACTGGATTACTCATGTTAGTGATTTCATTCACCTAAGTTGCACCTTCAAAGTTAATTTACATGTTCTTTTAATTTAATTGATGCTAGGTTTTCTTCATTTATTGTTTGGATATTTTATAATTGTGTTTAATGTGTTTTTTCCTTGATTTTAAGATGAAGCTAGAGAGGCGATCAAGAAAAGCTTCATAAAATGAGTTAAGCGAGGGATAATAGTGATGAGTTAAAATCATAGGTCGTAGGATATGTTCTTGATACTTTTATCTCACAACATGTGTCGTAACGTGTTTTTTCGCGGGACTCGCTAGATGACGTTAAAAAAGAAGAGGTGGGGGAAAAGAGGAAAAGAAAATTTGTTCCTCGTAAATTAAAATGGGATGGTTTGAAAACAATCTCGAAAAAAAAATGGAGTCGCCACAGTTTTTTTTTTGGCTAGGTATGATCGGTTACCTATTAAAATCGATTTTATAAAATATTTTAAAATTAATTAAAACATTTTAAAAAAAAATTTTGAGATCTGCGTTTTGAACCAGAGAAAAACAAAAGCGGGTTCAGGAGTCGGTTACGCCACAAGGAAGGATTAGCACCCACACAACGCCCGTATAAAACGATACCTTATTAACCATGTGTTATCAATAGTCTCGGTAAAAGTCGGTTTTATATTTTATATTTAAAGATAATTCCTTTTTTTAAAACAATCATATTATTTGAGAATGGGTCCGGAATTTATTAATGCAAATTTTTTTCATGTTTCCCGGTAGACCCGGCAAAACAGAGAAACTTTTATTTATCTTGGAATTCTCCGAATCACCCTCGTTTTTTGTGTGAAAAAAGATATTTCATTTAATGATAATTGATGATATCCTCTCCGGCAGACCTAACAGAGAACTCATAAATTATTTTAACTCGAGAATAACCTTGTTTTATTAAAAATTAGTAATTTTTATAATTGTAAAATCATTTAAAAAAATCATGAATATGCAAATTATCACTAAGATAAAAATATAAATTAAACAGATATGCATAATTATCATGGCATAACAAACATTTTATTATAACATGGCAAAAGAATTAATGACAAGGATAATGACATGACATGCATGACATGGCAAATAATTCATGAATAGCACATATGATATGGCAAATAGCTCATGACATGACAAGAGAATTTATGATATGGCATATATGGCATGGTAAATAATTCATGGCATGACATACATAACATGGTAAGTAACTCATGACATGGCAAATAATTCATGACATGACATATGATTCATGACATGGCATATATAGATGATATGGACACTAATCATAAAATGACATCATCATAGGATGTGCACATCCAACCACACATCATGATCAAAATGACAACATGAATATTAGATCATAAAATGATATCATCATGGAATATTCATAAACATAGAATTTGCATGATCAAAACGGCAAATGTAGACATCAATTATTAAATGACCTAATCATGGAATATGCGTGAACATATAATATGCACACATCATAATTTTTAAAATTCTTCTTCATGAATTTTCTCTTTGGTGAAATTATATAAATGGCATGCGTCAGGATAGTTTACCGAACTCCCCGACAAACTCGGCAAAGCTTTGAAAAACATCTTTTCACATGACATGTATATAATTCCGGTTAAAACAAAAACCATACCTTTCGATTTTATAAACACGTGCGTTGAATAATTTCCTAACCTCCCCGTCAAACCCGGCAAAGATTAAGAACTAATTCTCGTCAAATGTCTAGGAAACCGAAAAATACGTTTTTATGCTAAATTAAGTAAAAACATTTTAAAATATGCAATGCATGAAAACAGAATGTGTTTCTCTCATGAAGAGAGGATACCCGAATACCTAAAAAGATGTCCGACTACCTTTGAAAGAAACCTAAGTTAGATTTTAAAATGAGAGAGATTTCGGGTACGAATTTTAGCTCGGATTAAGAAGGCATTTGAATGCCCTTGTTTGACATCCGAGTATCTTTAAACAAGATTTGAATGCAACATTTTTAAAACCAAAAATAAGTATATAAAAAAAAAAAGAAATGCAATTTTTGAAATAAAATTCCCAAGGCCTAATGGCCTAGTGCAAAAATCCTAGTTTTTGACTCACTCTTTAAAGCTTGGATTAACTACCCATGACCCGATTTTTGTAAAACCAATTTTTTACCTTTGAACTAACATGAAAAACATCCCAAAACAGTAGCTATGGATTTCGTCCAGCCCCTCCCCTTTGGTGGAAAAAAATGAGACCTTTGCTAGCTTTAAAACTTGTTTTGACTCCTAAAAATCGATTTTTCAAAGCTGTTTTTTAGACCTTTATAAAAAATTCAAAAAATATGGAAAATTAGTTTAGACTCAGAAAATGATGAACTAAAAGTGGTAGAAACATTTTTTTATTTTTACCAAAAATGCATAGTGAAAATATTGTCCAAAACCAGCATATCCAACTTGCAAAACATTGTTTTTTCCAACTAGGTTGAAAAATAGGTTTTGGCTATGGACCATTGGTTGATCCTAACTAAAACCTTGCTAGAAATGAGTTGAAAACAATTTTATAGCAACCAAAATGATTGGCTCAAGGCTAGACTCTTGGATGTTAATCCGGCTTAGCCATCTCTTGATGGGAAAACAAGGTCATCAAGCTCATAATCATTTCCCAACAAGCAATATGCAAGATGTAACACAAAAATCAGCAAGATATGCATATGAGAATGACAATATATAAGCAAGGAAATGTAAAAAAAAAAAGTGAAAACAAGGTTGGCTCAAGGCTAACCCCATGAATGCTAGATCCGGCTATAGCCATCACTTGGTAAAACCAAGATCACAAGCTCAAAAACCTTTTTATTTGATTTTTTTAGAAGGAAATCAAAAGAAGAACATCTATCCTACCACAATCAAATAACCCATATCACAATTGTAAGCAAGAAACATGAGCAAAATACAAGCACAATGACAACTACAAGTTTCGGCCAAATGGGAAAAATAGGGGAGAAAATGTTGTTTTCTTTTGTTTCTTTGAAAAAAGAGAAGAGGAAGAAAAAATACCTTAAAGAAAACCATTTTGAAACCTTTGTTTTTAAGAAAATGAAATAAAAAAATATTGAAAAGAAGAGGAAAAGAACATGAAATGATAAAGAAAATAAAGAACAAGAATGGATAAGAAGATTACCTAGCAAAGCTCTCCCAACAAGCTCTCAAACTCCTCCCCCTTTCTCCTTTTTTCTCTCTTCCTTTCCTTTTCTCCTTAGGTGATTTTAGCTATTGCCCTTAGCTCTAAAAAATAGTGAATGTCTAAGAAAATGAAGGTTTTTTTCCCACTTTAATAGTGCTTGGCCGAATGGCATGCTCATCTTTTTTTTCTTTCTTAGGCATGCTTTCTTCATGCACTCATGGTCCCCCTTCCACATGGCCACCTCTCCTAATATTAGGGATCAACTAACATTCTTATTGGCCCTAAATGCCATGTCAAATATTCTTGTCCCCTCTCTCTACAACATTTTTTTAGCCACTTGTCTTGATCATGTAGCTTAGCCAAAAATATCTTTCTATTGTCATTTTTTTTATGCACTTGGCATCACCCTATGGCTTTCACATGGCCTTGTCCAATAATCTTTCATCCTTATAATTAAAATACCTCTCATTGGCCAAAAAATGCCACATAAGGCATTAAGTGGCGACTCATGTCATTTCTATAAAAATATATACTTTCTCCTTCATTTTGACCATTGGATCAAAATTTTCATCCCCTTCTCTCTCATGGTCGAAAATGGCCTGGAATATTCCAGGTCTTCTCCTTTTTATTTTATTTATTTATTTATTTATTTTGCTAATTGGTTTTCCTCGGGTTTCGATAAAATTATATTTTGGCCTCCAAATTTGACCTATTTACATTTAGGCCCCAACTTCTGATTTTTTTTTATCCAAATCATCCTATCTAAAATTAAACTCAGATTTGGAAGTTTTCGTAATTTTACAAGCTCGTTTTCCATTTTTTTGGATTTTCCTCTGAAATTATGGTTTAGTCCCCGAATTTAGCCTATTTGCATTTTGGCCCCAATTTCAGGTTTTTGTATCTCCTTTCCTTTTTTCCATCATAAGACTTAATTCTGAAAAGTTTCATAATTTTTTGAGCTCAGATTCTATTTTTCCTGGATTTTTTAAAATTGCATTTTAGCCCCTGAAACCTTGTTTTTACTCGAATTGGGTCAATTTTTCAGTTTTCTTTTCCTTCCTCTTTGCCACATATTGAATTGGAGTTGGACCCATTTTACCCAATTTTTATACTCGAATTCTGTTTCAATTTGATTTTCTCCCTTTTTCCCCAAATTGGAAATTCCACTTTATTCACTTTTGGCTTCTTTTGTTTTTTCAATTGGCTTTTCATTTGAATCCACTTCAAATTGGACCTTTAGGTATCTTTAATTATTCTTCAATTTGGGACTTCAATTTTTCCTAATTTGACCATCTCTATGGTTTTTCCAAAATTGTAACTTTTTATTTATTCATTTAATCTTTATTTTTCCAATTATTCTTCAAATTGATTTCTCCTTCGATTTCACTTTAAATTGAACCTTTAGATACCTTTATTTATTGACCTTATTCCAATTTTAACCTTCAATTTTTTCCAATTTGATCATTTATATACTTTTCCCCAAAATTGCAAGATTTCCAATTTTCTCGCAAAATGGCAATTTCCAATTTTCTCTCTTTCGTCCAATTTTCTTCCAATTGATTTCTCTTTGTGAAATTGGACCTTGAGGTACCTTTATTTATTGATTATCCTTCAAATTGAGATTTCAATTTTATCCAATTTTATCGTTTACGTACTTTTTCCTAAAATTGGAGTTTCCATGCTTTTCTCCTACATTGAAATTTGAAATTTGTCTTTCCACCTTCAATATTCCTTCTATCTTCAATTGTGGATCTCCAATTATCAAGATTATTTCACCATTGTTCAATTCTCCTTTCGAATCTTGATTTTTCCAAGAGTTGACTTTTTCAGTGGTTGACTTTTCAGAGTTAACTTTTTGTGTTGACTTTTCTGTGTTAACCTCCGAATCAAAATAGTAGAGACTCAATTGTGGAATTAGGAAAGATTCTCTGAATTCCAGGGAGTTGAAGGAAGAACTTACTTTATTTAGGGGGTATGAAAAAATTAGGTGTTTACAACATGTATGTAATGTGAGTTGTTGTAAAAGTTTTCTTAATGTATTCATTGACACGTGGAGTTGAAATGTTCCAATAGATAATATGTTGGTGTATGCACTAGAGCCAATCAGATTGAACTTGGGATACACAGTCAATAATGCATACCTTTGGCTATGATTATAGTGATACAAGGTTTTCCTTCATGTTAGTACAATAATAAGGAGTTATTATGTACTAATAAGATGAAGCCCATGGAACATAATGGCCTTGCAAAGGAATTATAAAGAGTTATAATTATGAGATCCTTATGCATCAAAGCCTTGTTCCTCAAACTGTTCCTAGTCATCGTATTGCCAAGACGGGGCATTGGCAATGCTCAAAGACTAGTATATGTTAAGCCTTCTTACTTATGAATTAAGCAACCGAACTCATATAGGTTGAATTATGGGATACTTGGGATAACATATAGGTGCTTGTCTGTTGAACAAGTTCACTGAACATGGCCCGCCAAGAGAACTTCATTTGGTAATATATCACTTTAGTGTCTATGATAATGTTCTCTTAGTACCAGTCGTGTAAATTAGTCCTCAGACTTGTGATACCAGGTCATCTTGTATGGAGAGTGTCATACTTAGATTTCATCACGAACGGGTCCCAATCACGAGGATGCTTAAAGTAAGGTGTTATTGGGTATGACATGAACCATACGAAGATGAATGAGTGATCCAGAGAGGATTCACCACTCCCTGTGATATTGGAGACATATCAAATTTGTTCTGACTATGATTAACTTGATTAATTCTTTGGCCAAAGCATAATGGATATAGGAGAAAGTTGTTTCTTTGAATTCATAAGGTTAATCATAAGTTGCGAAGAACTAATATGGATTGATTATGAGTAGACATTGCACCATTCTCATGCGTTATCCGGGATATATGGTGAAAGGACTGTATTACACTGACAAGCTGGTTGCTGAAAGGTTCTAAAAGGTCACGCTGACTTCACAGTATTTGGGTGGTCATGATGGGTTGCTAGATCCCACTCTTGATCTATGATAACAAGTTAATATGATTAACTTATAATCATTGCCAACATATTGGGAACCTAGAGGGTCACACACATAAGAACAGAGATGTATGGATTAAACATGATATTCTATTAAGGTAAAACTTAATGGAATAAACGATCTATATTAAGGAATCAATTGAAGAAGTTCAATTGAGATGGATTAAGACATAATTGAGATTGAGAAATCCAAGGAAAATGTCTTAATAAGATAAGAAGAATCAAGAAGTCTTATCTAGTTTAGTAGTCGACTTTGACATATAGATGTGCAAAGTGATTTGCGATTGACTATACTATATTGGAATAATATCATGAGATGATATTAATAGATTAATGACATGAATTGTTTCATGAGGAGAAAGAAAATTTAATTGAGAATTAAATTACTTTCGTTTAGAAATTAATCTATCCAATAAATAAGCATGACAAAATTAGAAAGGGTCCAAAGCGACTATTCATATTTAGGACTGTCAACTAAAGATGGTTGGCCCAACTTAAGGCATTAAGATAGTTGGACCATTATCATTATTAGATAATATAATGGGCCTATTGATCCATCTTAGAATTAAATAGTTGAAGTCTAAGTGGATTAATGAAAATCTTGTTCAACAAGTTACAGGTGGCCGGCCAAGCATTGGGAGATAGTGAATAGGGTGTGTGCCACTATATAATCTATTTTAAAGGTTGTAGCCGCCCAAGCTAGTTCTATTCTATTTGAGATATTCTGATTTTGCTTAAGAAAAAGTTTGGTTTCAAGAAGAGAACTCTAACCTAGCAAAACAGTGAAATCGCATCCTCCCTAAGCTCCCTAAGGCTTGCCGCAATTCCTCCTACCTTGGTGTTCTCCTTGCCGCTTCTTCACCTAGTTGAGTGAGATTGATTAAGGGAGAAAGACACAAGAATATCGATCTTTTGATGGTGATCTTAGGATCAACTTTCTAGCACAAGTGAATCGCCATACCTTAGAGAAGGATCCATTAGCTGTTCGTGTGGACTAGCTCTAGAGGAAGGACAATTGTGCTTCTTGTGGTCTTGAACGAGTTTGAAGCTTTCTAGATCTTGGATTCGAGATTAGGATCTGTAACTTAAGATTACGATATCTTAAGTAGGTAACTTCTATATCATATGGGTGATTTAATTGTTTTTTGAATGTTATAAACCTATGCAAAACACAAGCCTAAGATCCTGTTGTACTTCGGGTGCTTCTTTGTTTTATTTCTGCTGCACTTTGATTTTTATGTTTATGCATGAGACCGAGGTAGCGTAGAATAAACCAACAGTGGTATCAAAGCCAAGGTTATGTTGTTTACATGAGGTTTATGCATGTCAATTCTTGGTGATATACAAGTTAAAGTGTTGTGTATTGATTTTGGCATGATTTCGGTTCCTATGTTTAAAAGAAATATTAGTTTCTTTATTTTGTTAAATCTGGACAGAAACTATATAATACCTTTAATCATGTTTAAAATTTTTAAACGATAGATTAAAATTGTTTTAATCAACAAGGATTAAAGCCATGACATGTCTTAGTAAACCCGACAAGTTTTTGATGTCAAAAACATAGTTTCGAGTCAAGTTTTGTAAGCTGATTTGGAGATAATATAAAATTGATTTTATAGATGTTTTAGATTTGGAAATTTTATATTATATGCTACCATTGAAGTTAGAAATTTTTTTTGAGCTTAAAACGTTTAAGCAAAATTGTTTTTGGACATGAAACGTTGATACTACAACGCTGAAATTTTCTGGACTATTTTATAAGTGTTTGCATGCCATAAAATTCAAGCATGAGTGTGGAAACGTTCCACATGTTTTCTAGGTGTTTTGGACAGCATCTAAGGTGAATATGATTCATCTATGATGGTTGGTTTAGGCATAGAACATGACTGGAGAAAGCGGCAATAGTTGCTGCAAACAAGTTGGCCGAACCGCCACACCAAGGAGGCAATTGTTGCCGAATTTTTTGCAGTTAAAAGGGGCGGCCATTAAGCTCTTTTAGGGCATCCAGTAGCCACTCTAGATGGCATACAATAGTCTGATCACAGGCTAGCATCGGTCATTCGATGGCCAAAGAGATTGCCTGCGCCTAGGACACTAAGAGTTAGAGTCCTACTCCAACAAGGAAACAGTTTCCTAATGGCAGTGTGAATCCTAAAGGTTAAGAGAAACATGTAGTATGATTAGGTAAGAATTACCTAATGAGACTTTAAGTTCCTAAAGAGTTAGGATTGATTGCAAACTTAAAGATCTGGTATAAGACAAAAAATAGAAGTCCTAAAAGGTTTAGGATTTTGAGCATGCTAGAATGTTTTGTCCTAATTAAGACAAGCAACCTAAAAGTTAGGTAAAGTCCGATTTCAAGATAGCTTTCTTAATTGTTAAGATGTTATTAAAAGTGTTTTAATAGTTGGAACCGAAATTGCTAGAATGATTTGATAAATTGTCTCAAATTTTTTGGTGACATTTTATGCAAATAGTACACAAGATCAATAGGTGATATTGACTATGCATGTTTTTATTTCATGCTTATAATATGATTATGTATGCATGAAGGATGGTTATGGACTAGACCTTAGTATGACTAGGGAATGTATTGTTGAATTTTCTTATTGGTGTTACATAAATAGGGTCTGCGCATCCTGCCTTCTCTTTTTCATTCCGGAGTTGTAAATTCTCTTCTCATCTAACTCCCCTCGAATGTAACTCGAGGTTTTTGATAAAGCAATGTAACTATTATATTCTTTATAGATTTCGATTTGGGATAGGAAGTAAAATTTATGTAAATTCCAAGTTCGTAAAAAGATTAGGTGCCAAGAAGAAGTGAACAAGGAGATTACCAACAAAGCTTTCGAAGACTATGTATGGTATCCCCTAGGAATTCGACCAACTAGTTTCCTAATGGCTCAAGGAAACTAGATTAGTATAAAATCCATAATCATACTAGTAGATTGCATGTGATAGATTTATTTTTAATTATGTATATGCGATGTATGTAATTGAATGAATGCTATGCATGTCAATCAAGTATGAAATCAATGAGACCTGTATAAAAGTTAAATGAAATCCCACATTAAATTTTATTGACCTCCATGTTACGCATGATAAATTGCCTTCCACCATCATAACAAGATAACCAGAGTTCTTACATTTCGAGGCTTGTTGAGTTACTCAAGGTCAAACTTACGTACGAACATGTTTGAGTTATTGAAGGTGGGTCTTACTCAACTAAGTTTTATGTAATCCGGATGCGTCAAACTTGATCACATGACATTTAGAGGCAAAGTTAGGCGAAATGCATATGATGTATTTAGGCAAAGAGTTGTCACCTAACTGGATCTAGGAGTTGCATAGAGATGTAATTGGTAAACTAAGTTACCTAGTCAATTAGTTTCAACATAGCTTGTTGAGTCACTGAGGTTATGCTAGAATGAAAGGGGTCCTAGCTCATTAAGAAGTTTAAGAGTTAAATTTCTCGAAATATTAGTAGAGGGATATTATTTTGTTAAAATAATGAGAATAATCATTTAAGTATTAAAGCCTGACATAAATGATTACTACTTGCTATTTATTGATTGTTAATTGTTTTGATTCATATAGGATATAAACGCTAAAATGACAAATGCATTATCACTGAGAAGCATACTTGATGCTAATAAGTTAACTGGACCGAACTTCGTTGATTGGTTTCGCAATGTTAAGATTGTCTTGACATAGGAAAAGAAAGCTTATGTTCTTGATGAGCACATCCCAGACGAGCCTGCTGCTGATGCAACTGAGGAGGAAAGGGTGGCCTATAGAGTTCATAGAGATGATGTCGTACAAGCAACATGTGTGATGTTGGCTAGTTTGGCACCCGATCTCCAAAAGTAGCATGAGGCTATGAATGCTCAAGATATCATCCTTAACCTTAGATAACTGTTCGCTAAGGAGAATCGCACTGAGAGATTTGACATCTCAAAGGAATTTTTCCAAACAAAAATGTCAGAGGGAAGCCCAGTGAGGCCTCATGTGCTTAAGATGATAGGGTATATTACTCGATTGGAGAAGATTGGATGTGTTATGGATCATGATCTAAGCTGTCGCAACCTAAAAAAAATAACAAGTCTCGTCGCAAGACTTTATTATTCGTTTAGCGTGACATTAAAAAAAACCGAGGAAAAGTCGACTTAATTTCTCTAGAAAAATGAAGGTTTTAAAAATGACCTTGAAAAAGACATGGAGTCGCCACCAATCTTTTTTAGCTAAGTGTGATCGGCCACCTATTAAAACCGGTTTTATAAAATATTTTAAAAATTAATTAAAACATTTTTAAAACCAATTTCAAGTCTGCGTTTTAAACCAGAGAAATCAAAGAAACGGGTTTGGGACTCAATTACGTGCGAGGAAGGATTAGCACCCCCACAACGCCCGTATAAAACGGTACCTTATTAATCATGTGTTATCTCAAGTCTTGGTAAAAAAGTCGGTTTTAAATTTAGTATTTCAAGTTAATTCCCAATTTAAAGAAAAATAATTCCATTTTTAATTGAAAATGATCCGGAATTTATAAATTCAAAATTTTTCTATATTCCCCAACAAACGTGGCAAAATATAGAAATTTTTATTAATTTGGAAAACTTTCCGAATCATTCTCATTTTAAAGAAGATATTCCGTTATTAATGATAATTGATGATATCCTCCCTAGCAACCCCGGCAGAGAACTTATGAATTATTTTGACTCGGGAATATCTTTATTTTATTGAAAATCATTACCTTTTTTGAAAACATTTAAAAGAAATGAATATGTATATGCATGACATAAATAAAATGACATAGCAAAATCTAAATAATATAATGCAACCTAAATGATATGATATAATTTAAATGCCTTAGCATATTCTAAATGAAATGAAATATCCTAAGTTATATGATATATTCTAAATGAAATGAAATGACCTAGGTAACATAATATATTCTATATGAAATGTAATATCCTAAGTCATATGATATATACTAAATGAAATAAAATATCCTAAATGACATAATATATCCTAAATGAAATGAAATGACCTAGGTAACATAATATATTCTACATGAAATGAAATGACCTAAGTAACATAATATATTTTATATGAAATGAAATAATTTGAATGACATGGCAAATATGAATGATATGGCATATAATTTAAATGACATGGAATATAAATTAATGCTATCATATAATATGCATGAAAGCAAAAATGAAAATAATAATGCATGAACATAGTATATGCTAAATAATATAACAAAAAATAACTAAATAAAAAACATAGGATATCATGAAATATTCAAAACCATATAATAAAATAATATAACATCAAAAAATATAAATCAAAATAATAACAATACCATAGAAATTATCATAGCAAAAAATCACATATTATATAAAATGCATGAATATGGAAAATGCAATGCATGAAAATGTATTTTTTCCTTTAATTAAGAAAATCTGTATATCTAAAAAGATATCCGGCTACCTTAGGAAAATATATCAAATTAAATATTCTAAAACCAAAATACTTTGTGATTGTTTGAAAACAATTTTGAAAAGCTTAGATTAAAAGTAAAAACTTGGCTAAACCTTTTTTCAAATGGCTCTAATTTCCTAAGTTTAAAATCCCGGATTGACCACTCTTAACTTGAGACTTAAAAAATCATTTTTAGGGTTTGAAAAGGCTTAGAAACTACCCTAAGTCAGTAGCTAAACTTCTTAATCAACCCCTTCTAAGTAACTTAACCAAAACAGAAAAATGATTTTTCTTCAAATTCAATTCTGACTCCACTGTCCAGTTTTAAGCCATGATTTTTACCCTATTTTTAAAAATTCTAAAAAAAATAATGGAGACTCAAGAGATGTAAAAATACACAGGAAAAAATTGGCTTAATTTTTTGATTAAAGATGAATGCCCAGAAAAATCAGGAAAGTACGAGTACTTGGTGAAAAAACTATTTTGCCAAAATACATTTTTTGCCTTTGATAAAATCATTTAAAAATCAAAGTAAAAATATTTGTTTTGGCAAAACAGTTTTTTCACCCAGTACTCGTACTTTCCCAATTTTTCTGGGCATTCATCTTTTATCAGAAAATTAAGCCGATTTTTTCCCGTGTAGTTTTACATGTCCTGAGTCTCCAGTATTTTGTTTAGAATTTTTAGAATTTTTAAAAATAGGGTAACAAATCATGGCTTAAAACTGGACAGTGGAGTCAGAATTGAATTTGAAGGAAAATCATTTTTCTGTTTTGGTTAAGTTACTTAGAAGGGGCTAATTAGGAAGTTTAGCTACTGACTTAGGGTAGTATCTAAGCCTTTTCAAACCCTAAAAATGATTTTTTAAGTCTCGGGTTAAGGGTGGTCAAGTCCGGAATTTTAAACTTAGGAAATTAGAGCCATTTGAAAAAAGGTTGAGCCAAGTTTTTACTCTTAATCTAAGCTTTTCAAAATTGTTTTCAAACAATCACAAAGTATTTTGGTTTTAGAATATTTAATTTGATATATTTACCTAAGGTAGCCGGATATCTTTTAAGATATACGGATTTCCTTAATTAAAGGAAAAAATACATTTTCATGCATTGCATTTTCCATATTCATGCATTTTATATAATATGTGATTTTTTGCTATGATAATTTCTATGGTATTGTTATTATTTTGATTTATATTTTTTGATGTTATGTTATTTTATTATATGGTTTTGAATATTTCATGATATCCTATGTTTTTTATTTAGTTATTTTTTGTTATATTATTTAGCATATACTATGTTCATGCATTATTATTTTCATTTTTATTTCCATGCATATTATATGATAGCATTATTTTATATTCCATGTCATTTAAATTATATGCCATATCATTCATATTTGCCATGTCATTAAAATTATTTCATTTCATATAGAATATATTATGTTACTTAGGTCATTTCATTTCATGTAGAATATATTATGTTACCTAGGTCATTTCATTTCATTTAGGATATATTATGTCATTCAGGATATTTTATTTCATTTAGAATATATCATATGACTTAGGATATTACATTTCATATAGAATATATTATGTTACCTAGGTCATTTCATTTCATTTAGAATATATCATATAACTTAGGATATTTCATTTCATTTAGAATATGCTAAGGCATTTAAATTATATCATATCATTTAGGTTGCATTATATTATTTAGATTTTGCTATGTCATTTTATTTATGTCATACATATACATATTCATTTCTTTTAAATGTTTTCAAAAAAGGTAATGATTTTCAATAAAATAAAGATATTCCCGAGTTAAAATAATTCACGAGTTCTCTGCCGGGTTTACTGGGGAGGATATCATCAATTATCATTAATAACGGAATATCTTCTTTAAAATGAGAATGATTCGGAAAGTTTTCCAAATTAATAAAAATTTCTATATTTTGCCACGTTTGTTGGGGAATATAGGAAAATTTTGAATTTATAAATTCCGAATCATTTTCAATTAAAAAATGGAATTATTTTTCTTTAAATTGGGAATTAACTTGAAATACTAAATTTAAAACCGACTTTTTTACCGAGACTTGAGATAACACATGATTAATAAGGTACCGTTTTATACGGGCGTTGTGGGGGTGCTAATCCTTCCCCGCACGTAACCGAGTCCCGAACCCGTTTCTTTGATTTCTCTGGTTTAAAACGCAGACTTGAAATTGGTTTTAAAAATGTTTTAATTAATTTTTAAAATATTTTATAAAACCGATTTTAATAGGTGGCCGATCACACCTAGCTAAAAAAGATTGGTGGCGACTCCATGTCTTTTTCAAGGTCATTTTCAAAACCTTCATTTTTCTAGAGGAATTGAGTCGACTTTTCCTCGGTCTTTTTTATGTCACGCTTAACGAATAATAAAGTCTTCGACTAGACTTGTTATTTTTTTTAGGTTGCGACAACTTGGTGACTCCATTGGGGACTATTAGAGAGTCAGGCCTAGAATTAGTCATGTGTTATCAAAGTCTCGGTTTTGTTGGTTTATTGGTATTTAATTTTAATTCCCACATTTAAAAAAATAAGGATAATTTCAACAATAATATATTTTTTTCAATATGTCCATATTCATGTGCATACATATTGTAATTGTTCTTTGGTTATTTTGGTGCATATTTTCATTTATTCATTTATTGATTAATTGATAATTTATGTTGTTTAACCTTGTTGGGGCATTTAGAATAAGGGATATAGAATAGGTGGTGAAAGGTTTGTTATTTCTCCTCACACACTACACGTGCATTTGCATATCATGAATCCTATACCCGGGTTCTGTCCTTTTAGGTGGGAGCAAAGTAACTAAGCCTTCGTGATTAACAATCCGCATGGGCTAGGGAAATAGACTCTAACGAATTGAACCAGTTTTTTATCGGGGTGCCTTACTAGCCTTCACCGGCGACAGTGAGGAACAATTCGAAGCTTTTAGAACTAATTCACCTTCATATAGTAAACCTAGGCGAAGCCATGCCGGGTTTCCAATTAGATATCCCGAAGTTAAGAATACATGGAGGAATATTTCCAATCATTTTACCTTCTATTCTACTTTTCGAATAAGTTTATTTTTGAAAATCAGACAATGATGAACGTACATCACAATGCCCGTAATAAGTGTTGGTATTTCATTCGAGGGGTGTTATAATGCCGAAATTTTGTCGGCATCCTCAGGGATAATTATTGTTTTGAATATATGTTTTTTTGTATTATTCGTATTTATTCCCGTTACTAATTCATTTTCTTTTTGTTGTTTTTTGCATTCTTTTCATCATTTTTTGCACATGGAAGGTTATTGGTCTCGGGATAATATTCAACCAAAAGGGCTTTCATGGAGGGTCAGAGTGTCTCAGTGGTCGAGAAGCATTTAGTTAGGAAATAGTTCGAGAAAGGTTAATAGGATAATGGGGATTGTTTGAAAATGGGATATGTGTCAGCATTGCCAGCCGAGGTTGATCTTACTATCAAGCAAAATGATCTCTGGGAATTGATGGATATATGGAGTCAGTGGAACATATCAGAAAAAGAAGCCTTCACTCAGACTTATGTAGAGATAGCACTGTTAGTTCAGGTTAAGGTCAGTGGTGAGGTAATCTGGGCTATGGTGCAATTCTGGAATCCAGCTTATCGGTGTTTTACCTTCAACCGAGAGGATATGACTCCAACCATAGAGGAATATTCGACCTTGCTGCATATTGAGAATGTTATTCTTGACCGTATTTATTTGAAGGATACAAAGACGTCGGGTTTGAAGAAAAAGGTGTATAAAATTTTGGGAGTGGAAAGAAATTGGGTAGAAAGCCATGTTGTCCGAAAAGGGGTAAGCTACTGTACATCATGGGACATTTTACGGGCTTTAATCCATAGCCATTCAAGCAAGGAGACAGTTAGGAATATTTTTGTTTTGGCTATCTATGGTTTAGTTATCTTCTCGAAGACATTAAGGTATGTGGATGTGGTGATATTTGATGTTTTTGAGAGGCTTGGGCAAAGGATAAACCCAGCCCCGGCAATTATAGCAGAAACAATCCGATCCCTGAATTTTTGTAGACAGGAAGGAAAAGAGCTTTTTCTAGGTTGTATACAACTCCTTTACATATGGGTTCAGAGCCATTTTTGTAAACAGGAGAATTTCCCTCTTTGCTCATATTGAAAATCTTTTGCACCAATTGGTGAATTTCTTAAGAGGGATTGGCTTGAAAATAGGACTGAGGAACAATGGATCAACATATTCCGGAATATTAGGGCTGAGATGATAATTTGGAGAGCTCCATGGATAGCTCCTATGCCGACATTGTACAAGTGCGGAGATAAAGCTTCTGTTCCATTATTGGGAGTGTGGGGAGGAGTGAGCTATGCACCACTGCTGGTACTGAGACAATCAGAATCCCGTCAGTTTACTCCTATAACCCATGACCTTAGTAATTTGGAATTTGCTTATGGAGAAGATGGATATTCGGGAAAGGTACGTGAGATTTTGGTAGCATGGAAGGAAACTCATCGAGTGGAGGTAGCTAGATATGCCGACATCGTCACACCTGATTACCTGATGATGCACCCAAAAGAGTGTATCTTATTTAACCTTGCACTAAAAAGATAAATTGTAAGTATAGTAGTTAGCAAGGGTCGAGTCCTCAGGGATTGGGTTTTAGTTTATAAGTTAATAGTTTAAAACTTAAATTCAAGAACAATAAAAGAAAAGGGGTTTTTGAAATCAGATTTAAACTAAAGTAAATAATAAGAATAAGATGCAAGGCGGTATAACCAGCCAATAAAAATATATATACTAAATTAGGCGGTATAACCAGCCAATAAAAATATATATACTAAATTAGGCGGTATAACCAGCCAATAAAAATAAAACAAAGTTAATATACAAATTAGGCGGTATAACCAGCCAATAAAAATAAATATAAAAAATAAGCAAACTAAAAGTAAGAAAACAAGTAAGTAAGAAGAATCAAATATGAAAAATATGGTTAAGGTTTCATTCTCCACCACTAGACATCATTAAGAATCAATTTCAGATCTATCAATATCAACCAACTATCAAAGTTAACAACCGTAGATAACAACAAGCTCTGTTACCCCAATCTTTCCTTAGTTTGTCGTTAAATAGAACAAGCTCTCTATTTAATCTCTAACCACTAAACAACCTAGAATAAGCTCTCTAAATTCAATTTAATGGCAGCTTTATGATGAGAAAGATAGGTTGATCTAAGCAACAAACACATAAGCTCGGATTGTTCAACTTAGGTTATGTTCCACTTTGCAATTATTGAAAACTTGACCATAATCATTAATCACAAATTGCCACTTATGAATAGGAAATCAAGACAATTACACGGATCAAGACTCCTAAACTAGCAATAGATAATTATCAAGATCTATCTAGTTGTACACCTAAATAAATCAAGACAACATCATGAACAATTCTTGTAGAAGAACATAAGCAACTTTGATAGAAAATTAATGATAGATAGAATCTGAAAATCAATCACAAAACATGTCTAGGGCTTTGAAATCACCCTTAACCAAATAGAAGTTTAGCCTAGCATAGGCATTGTAAACATAAACATAAAATTAAAGAAAATCTAAGAAGAAAATAAAAGAAAGAAAGAAGAAGAGGAAGAATATTAATTATCCAACCTCTTGCTCTCTCTAAAGAAAAAGAAAACTAGAGAAAAGAAAGAAAACTAGAGAAAAGAAAGAAGAAGAAAACTTAGAGAATTTTATTAAAATGGCTAATATCCTACCTATGTACAATATGATCCCTTACAATCATCCAAGGCCCTCTATTTATACACATTTTGGAGGGCTAAATGACAAGAGACAAGCTTTACAAATTTCAAAGGTAGGTATATGACGATTTTGATCAGCCAACTTGATGGTCGATTTCGTCAATATTGGAGGCCTGATCTGATCACATGGTCTTCTAGACAAAGGTTCCCCTATCAGTTACGGAACCATAGCCGTTGGAATCAGCTCATTTGCTGATGTGGTTAAGCAGATATAGGCAAAATACGAAAACATGTCAGCACAGACGTCATTGCACATCAGCCACCTTGATGGTCGATTTCTTCAATATTGGAGGCCTGATCTGATCACATGGTCTTCTAGACAAAGGTTCCCCTATCAGTTACGGAACCATAGCCGTTGGAATCAGCTCATTTTCTGATGTGGATAAGAAGATATGGGCATAATACGAAAACATGTCAGCACAGACGTCATTGCACATCAGCCAACTTGATGGTCGATTTCGCTAGGGAAAACGACTCCGTTTTAAGAAGTGTAAAACATGAAAAAGATAGATATGCCTCTTAGCTTTGCATGGCTACAAATTTCAGCCTTATTGCTTCAGTGAAACTCGAGATATAGCTGATATGGCAAAAGGTGTCGGAACTGAAACTGAACTGGATTTGCCCTTAATTCTAGTAATCTGAAATCACTCAAAGAAACTTGTGAAAAACACCAAAATACATAAAAATATAAAAGATCATAAACACAATTAGACTAAACAATAATAACTCGTATTTGACACAAAACAATAATAAAACATAACTAAAAACTATATAATTATACGAGTTATCACACCCCCACACTTAGATTGTTGCTAGTCCCTAGCAACGACTCAATAAAAATAAAATAAGAAAATCTAATCTAATCCATTTTCGTAGGAAATCACGGTGGCACTTAGCATGTGACACAAGCCTTTAAACCCCTAGGTGTCCCTAGTGGACGAGTTTAGTCTCGTGAGGGTTTACTAGAACGATACCCACAAACATTGAAAAACTAAAATATAAATAAACTACATATACTAAAAATATTTACTCCTAATCCTTTCAATACAAATTAGAGACAATCTTTGAACAAGTCTTATAAACTAATCAATAGCTTAAAGAATTTCACAAAAAAAATCATGCTTGAATGTAAATTGTTTGAGTTAAGCCAATATTAACATAACATATTTCAATCAAAATAGTGCACATTCAAACTTAATCTCAACTTCTCATATGGGATACTCTCATGATTTTCACTCTTTAAAGTAGTGGTAAAGTGTTTACACTCAATCAATCTCATGAAAATAGTTCTACCATATGCTTGCTTGTCTACCTATTCTCCACTAAAAGATCATGCAACTTCATAAATCAAGAGGTCTTTAATCAAGGTTGTAATGGGGCCAAGAGGTAATAATGTGGTTAAAGAATAAAAAGGAAAAGATATCACAAACATTCCAAAGACTTCATAGAATTTAGAGACAAAATAAGATTTTGCAGATAAAACTTTCTCAATATTCTTTAGAAGTACATAATCACATAGGCTGAATATTTCATGTTGAGCCTTTACTTCATTCTAACCAACTTTCGAACATCTTTTTCTTTTCTTTAACTAGAAGTTCAAGAGATTATTCAAAAAAAATTTTTTTTTTTTTTTCACATGGGAATGTATTTGGCAATATTCCCTCTATTTTTCTCTTGACTTTTGCCTTTCTCCTCCCCCACAGTTATCTTTTGTTCTAACCCAAATTTTAAAAAAATATCCCTTGTTTTTGCAATATGTCTCAAACATTCTAGTCCATCTTTAGAACAAGGGTAAAGATATAAATGTGTTTAGGCTAGGTGTAAGATGTGGTTACCAAATAAATAGCTTATTCAATGTAGGCTCAAATTGGTTCACTAGAGGGATGTTCTCTTGGAACATCAATAAGGGATGGCTGTTTGGCCCTAGTTAAAAAGTCCTAATGCCTCTATCATATTCATGTTGTTACATGCATCAATATAGTCTCAAATGGTTTAAAGCAAGTTCTAGAGAATCATGTAATCATAAGAGCACTCAAGAAAGAAATTAGATTGATTTGTATAATGCATCAATCATTATAGGCTCAAAAACTCACAAGGATGATTATACAAGTCAGATTAAGTCTAAACATGCTTCTTTCTCAATCAACATATCATATTAACATTGGCTCATAAAAAGATTGATATCAAGTTCAATTCTCATGAAAATCTTCTCACTAATAAATCTGTTTTAGACTTATGCAATTCATATCTCATCATTGTATTAAAAAGGAACTAAAACACACTAAAAATAATAATAATAAAGACTCATAAAAAAAATTGTAGACAAAAATAAAAGAAATCCTAAATCATTCCCCCCACACTTAATTCTTACATTGTCCTCAATGTAAGTCTATTAACCCAAATGAAAGAATCATGTGTAAGAGAAAAGAACTAATAACATAAGAATAGGAACAACTAAGACTCAAAACAAAACAAAACAAACCCATGCAACCTAAATAATCCTAAAATTCTAAACAAAAATTAACAAGTAAACATAAAAAATAAAAATAAAAACAATAAAAATAATAAAAGAAAAAGGAAAAGAAAGAGAAAGCAAATCTGAATATGAAAGGTTGGCAATTTCTTCTTTAATTGGGCTGCCTTCCCAATTAACACTTGAGTTAGTGTTTTGAATCTAACCAACACCCCTTCTTGGCATTTTAGGCTTGTCAGGCTCATACATGAAATTTCCCAAATTTATGCGTTTGAGAGGAAGCTTTCTTTGCACAACAGTGGATGCATTCTCCATTACAAGTATTATTCCATCATCCTTTGTGGTGCATATGTCATCGAGGAATGGAGCATATTTTGATACTTGTTGAATGACCTCCACAAACAAGTTGTTTAAGGTTTCCGGCATGTGTTGTTCATGTTCTTCCTCCTTGAACTTTGCAAATCTACTAGGAAAAGGTGGAGAAGAAACATTAGTAAAAAGTGAAACCTTAAACGTTACCTCAGGTGTCGAAATACTCTTATTTGGATCTTTGGCTTCATTATCCTCAAGAATAGAATCCATCTCTAATTTTGTTTCATCCTCATCTTGTTCCTCATTCTTCAAGGTCACAATAGTAGCATTCTCCTTTGGGTTAACCATCGTTTGGGCTGGGAGTTCTTCAGATCTTTGTGCTACCCATCCCACCATACTACTAGCCAATTGGCTCATTTGCTTTTCCAAACTCTGGATGCTTGCCCTTGTTTCCTGTTGAAATTGCAAAGAATCAGTAACAAGAGAATAGACAAGATCTTCTAAAGAAGTACCTGAGTTTTGAGTCATATGTGGTGGTTGAAAAAGATCTGGTTCTTGAGACCACGATTGATTGAAGCTAGATGGATGAGTGTAATTGGCATAAGGATCTACTTCTTGGTAATTTTTCGAGTAGCCATAATTAGTATGATCCCACCATCCCTCATGGTAAGTGTTTGAGTAATGATCATACTGTTGGTCTTGGAACACTTGATGGCCTTGACATCCTCCCATGGGCAATTGTTGAACTAGGGAGGTGAGATTGGCTTGTTGATTCTCCATGTTCATGTATGCGACCAACTCTTCAAGTGTTAGATTGCTCAATTCCATTGTTTTTTTTTTTTTTAAATTTGAAAAGAAAAACTTGTATGTACAAGAAAATAATACTAATTAGAACTGAAAATAAGAATAAACCAAGTAACAAATAAACTAAAGAAAACAATCCCCGGCAACGGCGCCAAAAATTTGATGCACCCAAAAGAGTGTATCTTATTTAACCTTGCACTAAAAAGATAAATTGTAAGTATAGTAGTTAGCAAGGGTCGAGTCCTCAGGGATTGGGTTTTAGTTTATAAGTTAATAGTTTAAAACTTAAATTCAAGAACAATAAAAGAAAAGGGGTTTTTGAAATCAGATTTAAACTAAAGTAAATAATAAGAATAAGATGCAAGGCGGTATAACCAGCCAATAAAAATATATATACTAAATTAGGCGGTATAACCAGCCAATAAAAATATATATACTAAATTAGGCGGTATAACCAGCCAATAAAAATAAAACAAAGTTAATATACAAATTAGGCGGTATAACCAGCCAATAAAAATAAATATAAAAAATAAGCAAACTAAAAGTAAGAAAACAAGTAAGTAAGAAGAATCAAATATGAAAAATATGGTTAAGGTTTCATTCTCCACCACTAGACATCATTAAGAATCAATTTCAGATCTATCAATATCAACCAACTATCAAAGTTAACAACCGTAGATAACAACAAGCTCTGTTACCCCAATCTTTCCTTAGTTTGTCGTTAAATAGAACAAGCTCTCTATTTAATCTCTAACCACTAAACAACCTAGAATAAGCTCTCTAAATTCAATTTAATGGCAGCTTTATGATGAGAAAGATAGGTTGATCTAAGCAACAAACACATAAGCTCGGATTGTTCAACTTAGGTTATGTTCCACTTTGCAATTATTGAAAACTTGACCATAATCATTAATCACAAATTGCCACTTATGAATAGGAAATCAAGACAATTACACGGATCAAGACTCCTAAACTAGCAATAGATAATTATCAAGATCTATCTAGTTGTACACCTAAATAAATCAAGACAACATCATGAACAATTCTTGTAGAAGAACATAAGCAACTTTGATAGAAAATTAATGATAGATAGAATCTGAAAATCAATCACAAAACATGTCTAGGGCTTTGAAATCACCCTTAACCAAATAGAAGTTTAGCCTAGCATAGGCATTGTAAACATAAACATAAAATTAAAGAAAATCTAAGAAGAAAATAAAAGAAAGAAAGAAGAAGAGGAAGAATATTAATTATCCAACCTCTTGCTCTCTCTAAAGAAAAAGAAAACTAGAGAAAAGAAAGAAAACTAGAGAAAAGAAAGAAGAAGAAAACTTAGAGAATTTTATTAAAATGGCTAATATCCTACCTATGTACAATATGATCCCTTACAATCATCCAAGGCCCTCTATTTATACACATTTTGGAGGGCTAAATGACAAGAGACAAGCTTTACAAATTTCAAAGGTAGGTATATGACGATTTTGATCAGCCAACTTGATGGTCGATTTCGTCAATATTGGAGGCCTGATCTGATCACATGGTCTTCTAGACAAAGGTTCCCCTATCAGTTACGGAACCATAGCCGTTGGAATCAGCTCATTTGCTGATGTGGTTAAGCAGATATAGGCAAAATACGAAAACATGTCAGCACAGACGTCATTGCACATCAGCCACCTTGATGGTCGATTTCTTCAATATTGGAGGCCTGATCTGGTCACATGGTCTTCTAGACAAAGGTTCCCCTATCAGTTACGGAACCATAGCCGTTGGAATCAGCTCATTTTCTGATGTGGATAAGAAGATATGGGCATAATACGAAAACATGTCAGCACAGACGTCATTGCACATCAGCCAACTTGATGGTCGATTTCGCTAGGGAAAACGACTCCGTTTTAAGAAGTGTAAAACATGAAAAAGATAGATATGCCTCTTAGCTTTGCATGGCTACAAATTTCAGCCTTATTGCTTCAGTGAAACTCGAGATATAGCTGATATGGCAAAAGGTGTCGGAACTGAAACTGAACTGGATTTGCCCTTAATTCTAGTAATCTGAAATCACTCAAAGAAACTTGTGAAAAACACCAAAATACATAAAAATATAAAAGATCATAAACACAATTAGACTAAACAATAATAACTCGTATTTGACACAAAACAATAATAAAACATAACTAAAAACTATATAATTATACGAGTTATCACCTGACATGGAGGGAATTGAGGGTTAATGATAGGTTGTTGACATCAGATGGGGAAGAAGTTCAGTATTTGTGTTCACCGCCCAAGGAAGCGCCATCGGAGTTAGAAATCGCAAGGGCAGAATTTGACAAGGAAAAGGCCCAAATAAGCAAGGAAATTGCCCGATTGCAAGAAGAGCTTGAAGATATGAAAAATAGGGAATCAGCCCGAGAAAGATAAAAAGAAAAGATCAAGAGAGAGTGGGACAATGCTAAAAGCGATCTTTAGGAATTACACTTGGAGAACAAGAGGTACCGTTTCGAGCTCAAATTCGAGGGGACTCTCAAGACTTCCGGGGAATGGGAACAAGAAGTCAGAAACCTCAAGAAGAAGAAGAACTATTGGGCAGAAAAAGCAAAACATGAGGAAGCCCGAGCAAATCAGCTGGAGAAACAAGCTAGGGAAAGCTTACACGGTGATGCTTCTGCTGACACGTCAAGGGGTCGTGAACAAGTAGGGATCAGATGGAAGAGCAAGTCAGTTAAAAGAGGACAGTGAAGAAGGTCCAGGATCTGAGGGAGTTACTATAGGACCAGTATTTTGTAATAGCATTTTTTTAGGATTATCAAATTGTCTTAAGCAAGGATATTTTCTTTGATGTATTTAGTTCCAGGAAATCAATGAAAGACCGTTTGGTTGGAATTATCCCGGGGCCAATACTTTTAAATGCATTCATCATTCATTTGTTCTTTCTTTTATATATTTTATTTTATTTGATCATTTATATTCATATTCATATTCATAATCATTCATTCATTTATTCTTTATAAATTGTTCATACACTTAGTCATTTATTTATTTGTCCATTCATTTATTCTTTATAATTAGTCATTTAAGTTCATACACTTAGTCGTACACTTATTTGTTCATTCACTAACATTTGTTCACTCATTCGTTTTTTATAAAATCAAATAAGAATTGTGTCAATAATTTCTAATCCATGGTTTTTAAAACTAAAGGTACAATTGGTCGCACTCAGAAAGAATCAGACTTTCGATACCCTTACAATACTCGATCTCAAGCAAGAGCTATAGAGAACGATCAGCTTGCTAGAATTGAAAGGATGGAAAGAATTCTGAAAGAACTGCAAGAACAGTTAACTAAGTCTTAAGAGGAGACACGAGAACAAATGACCAAACTCATGGAAATGATGAGTACCATGATGAGGAAGAAGTGGCCAGGAGAAAATTCAGTTACCGAAATGGGGGCAGTGAACCAGGAAGATCGACCAGAAATGGTACAGAAAAATGGCCAGACATCCCAACCTGTAGGAAATGAACTTCCAACTGGGGCAGCATCCTATATTTACATCCAACCAGCAGCCGAAGCACAAAATTTCGGTCCTAAAAGGGGTAATATCGGAGTTGATCCAATTGAGGTCGAAGTTCCAGACTTTGAAGAAAAGGCAGAAAAAGAAAGGGCAAAAATGACTGAATTGAAGAGGGTCGAAACTGCTGAATCTCAGAAAAAATATCAGCTGCTGGAAGAAAGGTTAAGGGCAGTTGAAGGTGCAGAGTTATTTGGCAGTCTGCATGCCAAAGAGATGAGCTTGGTACACGATCTAGTAATTCCCCCAAAGTTCAAAGTACCAGACTTTGAAAAGTATAATGGGACTACCAACCCATCAGCACATCTGACCATGTACTGCAGAAGGGTGATGGGGCATGATGATAATGAGAAACTGCTTATTCATTGTTTCCAAGATAGCTTGATAGGGTTAGCAACCCGATGGTACAATCAACTGAGTCGAACCAAGATTTGTTCATGGACGGATTTAGCCAAGGCTTTCATGGAATATTATAAGCATGTGTTTGACATGGTACCTGATAGGCTGTCGCTACAGAATATGGAAAAAAAGGTCCAATGAGAGCTTCAAAGAATACTCGCAGAGGTGGAGGGATTTGGCCACACAAGTGCAACCCCCTTTAACTAGCAAAAAAACCACAGTGCTTTTCATCAACACCTTGAAAACACCTTATTATGACAAATTGGTGGGAAGCGCCACCAAGGACTTTGCAGATATGGTGATATCTGGGGAGATGATAGAGTCCGCTCTTAAGAACGGGAAGATGGAAGGGGGTGAGTCTGCTACCCCAAAGAGAGTTTTTCCTGCAAAGAAGAAGGAGGAAAGACATGCAGTAAGTTTCAGTCAATACCCTTATACACCTTCTACACCATACACACCACCAAGGCCCTATACTTCTACCATACGTTATGCACCTCCGACACCTTACACACCATACTCGGGGTATAATCCTTACTATCCCAATGTGAACCACCTTACCCAAAATCCATTCCCCTACACCAATATACCGCAACAACCATTCCCAACTGGTATATCCCCACAAATAACCCTTCCTAGAAATATTGTCCCAAACACCCAAGGTCCCACACGTAATGACCAACGTTCACCAAGGAATGATCAAAAACTCCAATTTGATCCAATTCCTACCACCTATGGTGAGCTATATCCTAAACTATTGAAGGGCCAACTTGTCGCACCCGTGTACCTCAAACCTCTGACACCTCCTTATCCAAGGTGGTACAATGCAAACACTAACTACGCATACTACACAGGAATTCAAGGACATTCGATTGAAGATTGCCTGGCCTTTAAAAAGAAAGTCCAAAGCCTGATTAATGCTGGAGTTGTGAAGTTTGGGTCAAAAAATGGGCCAAATATAGCAGGAAACCCATTGCCCGATCATGCTGGGAATCGAGTAAATGCAGTATTGACAGGGGGAGCCAGAAGATTAAAAAGGGATGTTAGGGAAGTCAAGACTCCGATGTTGATAGTATGGGTTGAGATGGTCAAAACAGGAGTGGTAGAAGATGCAGACAGTCTGAAAATGATTGCAAAAAGGGTGCATAATTGGTGACCGTTCCATAAGTGTGGAGGTCATGTCATACAGGATTGCGGAGACTTTCTGGTTAAAGTCCGAAGGATGATGGATAATGGGGAGGCCCAGTTTTACGAAGAGGTAGAGGAGGAAATAGAAGTTATTGAGAATGTAGCTAGCTACGGGATTGGAAGACCCTTAATCATCTATTATGATGAACCGGAGGAGAAAGTTATGCCAGTCATTGAGGAAAGTACACCTAAGTTAATCATTGATTTGCCTGTTTTCTTTTCATACAAGGAAAACAAAGCTGCACCATGGAGATACGACTGCAGCATGGTTGTGTCTGGGTCTTTGAGTCAGTAAGATATCACAGGCATGGGGCATTTAACCCGAAGCGGAAGGTGTTATGCTCCTGAGGCTGCTGAACAGGGGTTAACAAGGGAAGACAGAGGAGCAGAAAAAGGAAATAAAGTAGTTGAGCCAATCCATATTGAGATGGATTTATCAAAAGAAACAGAAAAAGGATCAGCCCCGGTTAACAGAATAAAAGAACCGATAAATGAGAAGAAAGCCTGTGAGTTCTTAAAATTCATAAAGCATAGTGAGTATAACGTGGTTGAACAACTGCAACGTCAACCAGCTAGAATTTCAATCTTATCTTTGCTTTTGAATTTAGAGCCACACAGAAATGCCCTGTTAAGAGTGTTGAATTAGGCATACGTGGCTAATAACATATCAGTAGAAAAGTTGGACAAGCTGGTGGGAAACATCGCAGCAGACGACCATATATTTTTCAGCTATGATGAGATACCACCTAATGGTATTGGGTCAACGAAAGATCTCCATATAACTACCACTAGTAAGGGGCACATATTACCAACGGTCCTTTTGGACAATGGTTCTTCGTTAATGTGATGCCCTTAGCAACCCTATCCAAGTTGCCAGTGGATATATCTTATATGATACAAAGTTGCACAGTGGTCAGGGCTTTCGATGGAACAAGGAGAGAGGTTATGGGAACTATTGAAGTTCCTCTGGAGATAGGCCCATGCACCTATACGGTGAACTTCCAGGTCATGGATATTAATTCATCTTATAATTGTTTGTTGGGAAGGCCATGGATACATTCAGCTGGGGCTGTACCCTCGTCTCTTCACCAAAAGCTGAAATTTATGGTGAAAGGCCGTTCGATCACTGTATCAGGAGAAGAAGACATAATAGCCTCCGCATCTACTGAATCTCCTTATGTCAAGCCCAATGAAGATGCCGTAGAATGTTCTTTTCTGTCTTTGGAATTCGTAAATACAGTTTTCGTCGCTGAAGGATGGAAAATTTCGAAACCAAGGTTGTCCAAGAACACAAGGCTGGAAGTAAGAACCACAGTGGGAAAAGGCTGCAGGGCTGGAAAAGGTTTGGGGAAATATCTTCAAGGGATGGCTCGAGCAGTGGAAGCAGTGGGAAAGAAAGATCGGGTTGGCTTAGGGTATCTTTCGAAGGCCCATGAGAAAAGGAAACAGGTTGAAAGGAACAGACAAAAGCGGATGGCCCATCTCACGGGTATGGATATTGAATGGGAACCCATGACTTTCCCACCAGTCTGTCATAGCTTCCGCTCTACTGGTTTTTTATTCGGGGAAAAGAATTCAGAGGATTTGCTTGTAATGATCATGCAAGTTTTTGAAAAATTCCATGTGACTAAAGTGGGGCAGATTCAAGATATGGTGATTTGCATGATCGGGAAAGAAGGAATGGAAAGTGACAGTGCGAACTGGATGGTGCGACCTTGTCCACCAGGATATAGACTAACCAATTGGAGTGCGACTGAGTTGCCCATAGTTTTTAAGTCTATTCCAACATAATACTTTTAAAAAAGCAATCTTAATTATCTTTACCCAGAGATATTAAGAGTTTTTTCTGTAATGGGCTTTTTATTTAAACATTTTCATTTAATAAATAACAAGCACAATGCATTTTATCCATATTAATGTGTCCATATTCTTTCATTTTTGTTATTTATTTTGTTTTCATTATATATTTTCCTATATTGTTTCTTCTCCACCTATTTACAGGTATGCAGTTGCGGAATATGAGGACCTTCCTATCAGCAATTCTGAAATTAATTTTGAAAGACTTATTTGCACAGGTGATTTTGAGGCTAACGAAGATACTGAAGATTATGGTCTACCTCCGGATCTATTAAGGAAAATAGAATAAGAGGAGAAACAAGTATTTCCTCATAAGGAATTATTAGAAATGATAAATCTGGGAGATGGTGAAGAGATAAAGGAAGTCAAAATCGGGACTTCATTATCATCATCAATAAAGGGTAAACTGATAGCCTTGCTCCAGGAATATGTGGATGTATTTGCATGGTCTTACCAAGACATGTCAGGGTTGGACCCGTATATTGTGGTTCATAAGCTCCCTTTAAGGCCAGAGTGCAAGCTAATTCAGCAAAATTTGAGAAGAATGAGGCCAGACATGCTGTTAAAGATAAAAGAGGAGGTGAAAAAGCAATTTGATGCTGGATTCTTGGAGGTGGCAAAATATCCAGAATGGGTGGCAAATATTGTTCCAGTACCAAAGAAGGATGGCAAAGTGTAGATGTGTGTTGATTACCGAGATTTGAACAAGGCCAGCCCTAAAGATAATTTCCCTTTGCCTCATATTGATACTCTGGTGGATAATACGGCAAAAAGTTCTTTATTTTATTTCATGGACGGATTCTCAAGATACAATCAGATCAAGATGGCACCGGAAGATATGGAGAAAACCATATTTGTTACAATATGGGGAACCTTCTGTTACAAGGTAATGTCATTTGGGTTGAAGAATGCTGGGGCAACATATCAGAGAGCCATGGTGACCTTGTTTCATGATATGATGCATAAAGGAATTAAGGTTTATGTTGATGATATGATCGCAAAGTCACAAGGAGAAGAAGAGCATATTGCGAATCTTAAGAAGCTCTTTGAACGACTAAGGAAGTTTAGACTCAAGGTAAATCCGACAAAATGCACGTTTGGAGTCACCTCAGGGAAATTGTTGGGTTTTGTCATCAGCAAAAGAGGAATTGAGATTGACCCGGATAAAGTGAAGGCTATTCAGAATTTGCCACCACCTCGTGCTCAGAAAGAAGTAAGAGGCTTTCTGGAGAAATTGAATTACATTGCTCGGTTTATTTCTCAGTTAACCGACAAGTGTGATCCAATATTTAAGTTACTTCAAAAACATAATCCAGGAGAATGGGATGAAGGTTGTCAGATTGCATTTGAAAAGGTTAAACATTATCTATCCAACCCACCGGTACTAATGCCACCTATTTCGGATAAACCAATGATACTGTATTTATCAGTATTTGAAAGATCCATGGGTTGTGTTTTGGGGCAGCTTGATGAGACTGGAAAGAAAGAACAGGCAGTTTACTACCTCAGTAAGAAGTTCACAGATTATGAGTTGAAGTATTCGTCGGTAGAAAAGTTATGTTGTGCCTTAGCTTGGTGATGCACCCAAAAGAGTGTATCTTATTTAACCTTGCACTAAAAAGATAAATTGTAAGTATAGTAGTTAGCAAGGGTCGAGTCCTCAGGGATTGGGTTTTAGTTTATAAGTTAATAGTTTAAAACTTAAATTCAAGAACAATAAAAGAAAAGGGGTTTTTGAAGCCAGATTTAAACTAAAGTAAATAATAAGAAGAAGATGCAAGGCGGTATAACCAGCCAATAAAAATATATATACTAAATTAGGCGGTATAACCAGCCAATAAAAATATATATACTAAATTAGGCGGTATAACCAGCCAATAAAAGTAAAACAAAGTTAATATACAAATTAGGCGGTATAACCAGCCAATAAAAATAAATATACTTTTAAAAATAAGCAAACTAGAAAAGTAAGAAAACAAGTAAGTAAGAAGAATCAAATATGAAAAATATGGTTAAGGTTTCATTCTCCACCACTAGACATCATTAAGAATCAATTTCAGATCTATCAATATCAACCAACTATCAAAGTTAACAACCGTAGATAACAACAAGCTCTGTTATCCCAATCTTTCCTTAGTTTGTCGTTAAATAGAACAAGCTCTCTATTTAATCTCTAACCATCAAACAACCTAGAATAAGCTCTCTAAGTTCAATTTAATGGCAGCTTTATGATGAGAAAGATAGGTTGATCTAAGCAACAAACACATAAGCTCGGATTGTTCAACTTAGGTTATGTTCCACTTTGCAATTATTGAAAACTTGACCATAATCATTAATCACAAATTGCCACTTATGAATAGGAAATCAAGACAATTACACGGATCAAGATTCCTAAACTAGCAATAGATAATTATCAAGATCTATCTAGTTGTACACCTAAACAAATCAATACAACATCATGAACAATTCTTGTAGAAGAACATAAGCAACTTTGATAGAAAATTAATGATAGATAGAATCTGAAAATCAATCACAAAACATGTCTAGGGCTTTGAAATCACCCTTAACCAAATAGAAGTTTAGCCTAGCATAGGCATTATAAACATAAACATAAAATTAAAGAAAATCTAAGAAGAAAATAAAAGAAAGAAAGAAGAAGAGGAAGAATATTAATTATCCAACCTCTTGCTCTCTCTAAAGAAAAAGAAAACTAGAGAAAAAAAAGAAAACTAGAGAAAAAAAAGAAGAAGAAAACTTAGAGAATTTTATTAAAATGGCTAATATCCTACCTATGTACAATATATGCCAATACTCATCCAAGGCCCTCTATTTATACACACTTTCGAGGGCTAAATGACAAGAGACAAGCTTTACAAATTTCAAAGGTAGGTATAATAGGTGGGTGCATTTTTCTAACAATTTTCGTCATATTGTATGACAATTCTGATCAGCCAGCTTGATGGTCGATTTTGTCAATGTTGGAGGCTCGATCTGATAAAATGGTCTTCTAGAAAATTATACCCCTATCAGTTACGGATCCATAGCCATTGGAATCCGCTCATTTGCTGATGTGGATAAGAAGATATGGGCAAAATACGAAAACAGGTCAGCACAGACGTCATTGCACATCAGCCAACTTGATGGTCGATTTCGCTAGGGAAAACGACTCCATTTCAAGAAGTGTAAAACATGAAAAAGATAGATATGCCTCTTAGCTTTGCACGGCTACAAATTTCAGCCTTATTGCTTCAGTGAAACTTGAGATATAGCTGATATGGAAAAAGGTGTCGGAACTGGAACTGAACTGGATTTGCCCTTAATTCTAGTAATCTGAAAACACTCAAAGAAACTTGTGAAAAACACCAAATTACATAAAAATATAAAAGATCATAAACACAATTAGACTAAACAATAATAACTCGTATTTGACATAAAACAATAATAGAACATAACTAAAAACTATATAATTATACGAGTTATCACACCCCCACACTTAGATTGTTGCTAGTCCCTAGCAACGACTCAATAAAAATAAAATAAGAAAATCTAATCTAATCCATTTTTGTAGGAAATCACGGTGGCACTTAGCATGTGACACAAGCCTTTAAACCCCTAGGTGTCCCTAGTGGACGAGTTTAGTCTCGTGAGGGTTTACTAGAACGATACCCACAAACATTGAAAAACTAAAATATAAATAAACTACATATACTAAAAATATTTACTCCTAATCCTTTCAATACAAATTAGAGACAATCTTTGAACAAGTCTTATAAACTAATCAATAGCTTAAAAAATTTCACAAAAAATCATGCTTGAATGTAAATTGTTTGAGTGAAGCCAATATTAGCATAACATATCTCAATCAAAATAGTGCATGTTCAAATTTAATCTCAAGTTCTCACATGGGATACCCTCATGATTTTCACTCTTTAAAGTAGTGGTGAAGTGTTTACACTCAATCAATCTCATGAAAACAGTTCTACCATATTCTTGCTTGTCCACCTATTCTCCACTATTTAGATCATACAACTTCATGAATCAAGAGGTCTTTAATCAAGGTTGTAATGGGGCCAAGGGGTTTGTAATGTGGTTGAAGAACAAAAGGATAAAGATATCACAAAGGTTCCAAAGAGTTCATAAAGTTTAGAGACATAAAAAGATCATACAAAGAAACTTCTCAAAACTCTTTACAAGTACATAGTCACCTAGGCCGGATATTCATGTTGGGCCTTTTCTTCATTATAAACAACTTTGTAACATCTTTTTCTTTTTCCACAAATTCAAGAGATGATTCATATTTTTTTTTTTTTACATAGGAATGTATTTGCCAGTATTCCATTTCTTTTTCTCTTGACTTTTCTTTTCTTTTCCCCCCACACTTATTTCTTGTTTCTAACCCAAATTTTTAACTAAAAATATCCCTTGTTTTTTTGCAATATGTCTCAAAATATATAATCCATCTTTAGAACAAGGGTAAGGATATAAGTATATTTAGGCTAGGTGTAAGTTGTGGTTACCAATAAAACATCATATTTAATGTAGGCTCAAATTGGCTCACTAGGGGTGTGTTCTCTTGGAACATCAATAAGGGATGGCTGTTTGGCCCAGGCTAAAAATCCTAATGCATCTATCATATTCATGTTGTCACATGCATCAATATAGTCTCAACAAGGTCTAAAGCAAGTTCTAGAGAATCATGTAATCATAAGAGCACTCAAGAAAGAAATTAGATTGATTTGTATAATGCGTCAATCATTATAGGCTCAAAAACTCACAAGGATGATTATACAAGTCATATTAAGTCTAAACATGCTTCTTTCTCAATCAACATATCATATTAACATTGGCTCATAAAAAGGCTGACATCAAGCTCAATTCTCATGAAAATCTTCTCACTAATAAATCTGTTTTAGACTTATGCAATTCATATCTCATCATTGTATTAAAAAGGAACTAAAACACACTAAAAAAAATAATAATAATAATAAAGACTCATAAAAAAAAATAGTAGACAAAAATAAAAGAAATCCTAAATCATTCCCCCCACTCTTAATTCTTACATTGTCCTCAATGTAAGTCTATTAACCCAAATGAAAGAATCATGTGTAAGAGAAAAGAACTAATAACATAAGAATAGGAACAACTAAGACTCAAAACAAAACAAACTCATGCAACCTAAATAATCCAAAAATACTAAACAAAAATTAACAAGTAAACATAAAAAGATTTAAAATCAAACTGACAAGGTATGTCTCAAGTCTCCCTTACTCAGACCTGGTTCAGAATGAATACTTCTAAATTGCTTAAAACACAACAAACTTTTTTTTTTTTTTTCAAAAGAGGAAATCAAACTGACAAGGTATGTCTCAAGTCTCCCTTACTCAGACCTTGTTCAAAATGAATACTTCTAAATGGCTTAAAACACAATTTTTTTTTTTTTTAGATTAGCAAAATATGTCCCTTACCCCCTACTAAAATATGACATTGTCCCCAATGTCAAATTTTAAAGGTAGAATTTAGGAGATATTACCTGCAGAGGTTGCTAACCCCTTATTATAACTGAGACACAACAAACAAAATGTTAGATAATGTCACAAAGACAAAGTGCAATCCACTCCTTGCTCGTCCATATCTCTTTTTCTTTTTCCGAGCGTTTGCGAAACAACCGTAGCAGATAAACACTCATAAGCTTGGAGCTTTTTGAGTAAATCTTCAATGGTTGTAGCAGAAATTATGGTTCTCCTTGCCTCTGAAAACATGAATCCATTATCCACAGCATTATCTAAATATGAAAGCAAATTACTAAAATAACCATTAATATTAAGCAAACCAATGGGTTTCTTATTTGTGACCAAAGATTACCAAGAAGCCACGCAAGCTATTTCTTCCAATGTACCCAGACCTCCTGGTAAAGCAATGAATGCATCGGCAGAATGGTACATGATTGTTATCCGTTCAGGGACACTCCAGACTTGTATTTCCTTACCCAAGGTAGGTCCACAAAAATCTGTGAATAGTTTTGGCACTACTCCTAGAACTGGACTTCCTCCGGCGTGTGCTGCTGTAGCGACTGCTCCCATTAAACCCGTACTACCGCCTCCATAAATCAACTGGATCTTTTCTTGGGGAAGTATTACTCCAACTCTTATGGCTTCATCAGCGAATATGTTATTTTTCCCTGGATAAGCACCTCCAAAGACACAAATTTTTTAATGCGTTGGGACGAAGTACTTTCCATTTTTTTTTTCTCCGAGTGCCTGAAAGAGAATGAGTACATGGTGTAATATATAGAGGACTGAGTAGTACAAGAGTAATAATGTCGCCGAAAGTGTATCTGACCTGTCAGAAGAAAATGTTAACCTAACAAAATATTTTTGCGTGATTTCAGGAAGAAAATCAAAAAGTGAAGAAAAATCAACCGTAAAAGACAAATAAAAAAAACGAGAATAATTACACAAATCGAACAACACGCAAATTAAACCAAAATAAAGTTATTGCAAATCAAACCAAAAGCTGAGAAGTCATTTATTGTAGTTGTGATTGTGGCTCACATCTTCCTCTGGTTTTACGTCCAGAAACGGCTTAAACGCCTTCTATTAGTCGAGGATATGCTTCCCATCCAGTTTTCTTACAAGCTGGCAAACAGGGTCTTTTAACATCAGATTCCCAAGATGTTGCCATTCCCTTTGGAATTGCGGGCATAAATCAAGAATTTCTCCTTGTACGTCTCCACTAGGATGCGTCTCAAGAGAAAGTTGGATATTACCCAAATTCTCCTTACTAAGTCCATCCTTAATGAATTCAATTTTATCATCTCGGTTAGAGGACGGAATCCCAATAGAATGACATTTACCGTTACACGTCCATCGTGCACATTTGTGGCAATTTGAACTCATGCGCTTTGCTCGTCGCTTCTTTGCAAAAGTGCTTCTACCTGTACCTGGTAAATGCAAAATAGGAAGATATTCATCTTCACGTACCTTGGCTTCAATTATCCAACGTATGTCTTCAGGAATCCCTTTGTGCATAAGCATTCTTAATCTTTCAAATCGAACTTGGTAAAGCTTCAGTAAAATATTTCGAGGAAAAGGAGGAAATCGTTTCTGCAATCTTGTGAGAATATCATCCATCCTGAAAAAAAATGAAAAAAAAAATTGAAAGAGAAATTTATATACAATATCAGTTTTGTGGGTAGCTGATGGAACCGACTTAAATAATCACGGAGTACCGTTATCCGCCATTTAACCGGGGTTAAAAAAAATAAAAATTATATTTACATCTAGTTATTTTCAAAACAAGGATCAGAAAGAAAAACAACATAAAAGACTCAAAAATAAAATCCTAAATTCTCCCCCCCACACATAATTCTTACATTGTCATTAATGTAATGCTATTAACCCAAATGAAAGAATCATGTGTAAGTGAAAAGAACTAATAAACAAAATAAACTTATGCAGCCTAAATGAACTTAAAAACACTAAACACAATTAACAAAGAAACATAAGAAAAAGATAAAGAAAAAGAGAGCAAATCTGAGGATGGCAGTTTGGCAATGCTTTCACTAATTAGGCTGCCTCCCCAAATTAGCACTTGATTGATCGTTTTCAGCCTAGCCAATTCCCCTTCTTGGCTTTTTAGGATCTTTTGGCTTAGACATGAAACTTCTCGGATTTTTGCGTTTTGGAGGAAGTTTTCTTTGCAAAACAGCCAATGCATTCTCCACCACACGTATTATTTCATCATTCTTGGTGGGGTATAGCTCTTTGAGGAATTGTGCATATCTTGGTACTTGTCTAATGGCATCCACAAGCAAGCTGTTTAAGGTTTCCAAAAATTGTTGTTCATGTTCCTCCTTTTTGTACTTTGCAAATCTGCTAGGAAAAAGTGGAGAAGGAACATTAGTAGAAATAAGAACCTTAAAAGCTACCTGAGGTGTCAAAGTACTCTCAATTTGAATGGTGGCTTCATTATCCTCAAGAAGTGAATCCATCTTTGGTTTTGTCTCATCCTCATCTTGTTCCTCATTTCTCAAGGTCACAATAGTAGCATTCTCCTTTGGGTTAATCACCATTTGGGAAGGGAGTGCTAGAGATCTTTCTGCTACTAGTTCCACCATACTACTAGCCAATAGGCTCATTTGCCTTTCCAAACTCTGGATGCTTGCCCTTGTTTCCTGTTGAAATTGCAAAGTATCAGTAACAAGAGAATGTACAAGATCTTCTAAAGAAGTACCTGAGTTTTGAGTCATATGTGGTGGTTGAAAAAGATCTGGTTCTTGAGACCATGATTGATTGAAGCTAGATGGATGAGTGTAATTGGCATAAGGATCTACTTCTTGGTAATTTTTCGAGTAGGCATAATTAGTATGATCCCACCATCTCTCATGGTAAGTGTTTGAGTAATGATCATACTGTTGGTCTTGGAACACTTGATGGCCTTGACATCCTTGGGAGGTGAGCTTGGCTTGTTGATTCTCCATGTTCATGTATGCCACCAACTCTTCAAGTGTTACATTGCTCAATTCCATCGTTTTTTTTTTATTAGTTTTTTTTTTATTTTATTTTTTTCAAAATTTGATAAGAAAAACCCGTATGTACAAGAAAATAAAACTCATTAGAACTGAAAATAAGAATAAACCAAGTAGCAAATAAACTAAAGAAAGCAATCCCCGGCAACGGCGCCAAAAATTTGATGCACCCAAAAGAGTGTATCTTATTTAACCTTGCACTAAAAAGATAAATTGTAAGTATAGTAGTTAGCAAGGGTCGAGTCCTCAGGGATTGGGTTTTAGTTTATAAGTTAATAGTTTAAAACTTAAATTCAAGAACAATAAAAGAAAAGGGGTTTTTGAAGCCAGATTTAAACTAAAGTAAATAATAAGAAGAAGATGCAAGGCGGTATAACCAGCCAATAAAAATATATATACTAAATTAGGCGGTATAACCAGCCAATAAAAATATATATACTAAATTAGGCGGTATAACCAGCCAATAAAAGTAAAACAAAGTTAATATACAAATTAGGCGGTATAACCAGCCAATAAAAATAAATATACTTTTAAAAATAAGCAAACTAGAAAAGTAAGAAAACAAGTAAGTAAGAAGAATCAAATATGAAAAATATGGTTAAGGTTTCATTCTCCACCACTAGACATCATTAAGAATCAATTTCAGATCTATCAATATCAACCAACTATCAAAGTTAACAACCGTAGATAACAACAAGCTCTGTTATCCCAATCTTTCCTTAGTTTGTCGTTAAATAGAACAAGCTCTCTATTTAATCTCTAACCATCAAACAACCTAGAATAAGCTCTCTAAGTTCAATTTAATGGCAGCTTTATGATGAGAAAGATAGGTTGATCTAAGCAACAAACACATAAGCTCGGATTGTTCAACTTAGGTTATGTTCCACTTTGCAATTATTGAAAACTTGACCATAATCATTAATCACAAATTGCCACTTATGAATAGGAAATCAAGACAATTACACGGATCAAGATTCCTAAACTAGCAATAGATAATTATCAAGATCTATCTAGTTGTACACCTAAACAAATCAAGACAACATCATGAACAATTCTTGTAGAAGAACATAAGCAACTTTGATAGAAAATTAATGATAGATAGAATCTAAAAATCAATCACAAAACATGTCTAGGGCTTTGAAATCACCCTTAACCAAATAGAAGTTTAGCCTAGCATAGGCATTATAAACATAAACATAAAATTAAAGAAAATCTAAGAAGAAAATAAAAGAAAGAAAGAAGAAGAGGAAGAATATTAATTATCCAACCTCTTGCTCTCTCTAAAGAAAAAGAAAACTAGAGAAAAGAAAGAAAACTAGAGAAAAGAAAGAAGAAGAAAACTTAGAGAATTTTATTAAAATGGCTAATATCCTACCTATGTACAATATATGCCAATACTCATCCAAGGCCCTCTATTTATACACATTTTCGAGGGCTAAATGACAAGAGACAAGCTTTACAAATTTCAAAGGTAGGTATAATAGGTGGGTGCATTTTTCTAACAATTTTCGTCATATTGTATGACAATTCTGATCAGCCAGCTTGATGGTCGATTTTGTCAATGTTGGAGGCTCGATCTGATAAAATGGTCTTCTAGAAATATATACCCCTATCAGTTACGGATCCATAGCCGTTGGAATCCGCTCATTTGCTGATGTGGATAAGAAGATATGGGCAAAATACGAAAACAGGTCAGCACAGACGTCATTGCACATCAGCCAACTTGATGGTCGATTTCGCTAGGGAAAACGACTCCATTTCAAGAAGTGTAAAACATGAAAAAGATAGATATGCCTCTTAGCTTTGCACGGCTACAAATTTCAGCCTTATTGCTTCAGTGAAACTTGAGATATAGCTGATATGGAAAAAGGTGTCGGAACTGGAACTGAACTGGATTTGCCCTTAATTCTAGTAATCTGAAAACACTCAAAGAAACTTGTGAAAAACACCAAATTACATAAAAATATAAAAGATCATAAACACAATTAGACTAAACAATAATAACTCGTATTTGACACAAAACAATAATAGAACATAACTAAAAACTATATAATTATACGAGTTATCACTTGGACAGCTCAAAGACTCAGACAGTACATGTTGTACCATACAACGTGGTTGATTGCCAAGCTGGATCCAGTCAAGTACAAGTTGGAAGCACCTTCTTTGTCAAAGAGGACGACAAGATGGCAGGTTTTATTGTTAGAGTACGACATTGTATATGTAAGCCAAAAACCTATCAAGGGCAGTGCAGTAGCTGAATTCTTAGCAAGTCGGGTAGTGGAAGATTATGAGTCGTTGAACTTTGACTTCTCGGATGAAGATTTGATGTATGTGTCGCAAGCATATGAGATTCCCCTGAAAAAGAAAGTATGGAAAATGTACTTTGATGGTGCATCTAATGCCATGGGGCATGGAATCGGTGCAGATTGGATTATTATCCTTTCACTGCCAGATTGGATTTTGATTGTACAAACAATACTGCCGAGTATGAAGCATGTACTATGGGCCTTCGTGCTGCAGTGGACAGAAAGATCAAAGTATTGGAAGTTTTTGGAGACTCAGCCTTAGTGATTTACCAGCTACGAGGAGAATGGGAAACCCGAGAAACAAAACTAATCCGATACCGAGAACTCATACTGAGTTTATTGGAGGAGTTTGAAGAAGTGAATTTCATCTACTTTCCTCAAGAAGAAAATCGGATGGCAGATGCTCTGGCTACTTTGTCATCAATGTTTAAAGTGAATGAAGGAGCTGAAGTTGTGCCAATAAAGATGAGTATATATGAGTCTCCTGCCCACTGTCTAAGTATTGAAGAAGAAGTAGATGGCCTTCCTTGGTATAACGACATCTTGCAGTACATCAAGAGTCAACAGTATCCAGAACAAGCAACAGAGAATGGCAAGAGGACTCTGAGAAGGCTAGCAATGGGTTTTGTTCTAGACAGTGAGATTCTCTACACGAAAGGAAAAGACCAAGTCTTATTGAGATGTGTCGGATCTGCTGAAGCTCGAAGAATTATAGAAGAGGTCCATGAAGGGACATGTGGTACTCATGCTAATGGTCACATGCTTGCTAAACAGATTATGAGGGCAGGGTACTATTGGTTGACAATGGAAGGAGATTGCATTAGTTATTCCCGGAAGTGCCATAAATGCCAGATATATGCAGATAAGATTCATGTGTCGCCATCGCCATTACATGTCATGATCGCACCGTGGCCCTTTTCAATATGGGGAATGGATATGATCGGGCCTATTACCCCGAAAGCTTCAAATGGACATCGTTTCATCTTGGTAGCCATAGATTATTTCACAAAGTGGGTAGAAGCTGCGTCCTATGCGAATGTAACAAAGTTAGTGGTATGCAGATTCATTAAGAAAGAAATCATATGCCGTTACGGGTTGCCAGCAAGAATAATTTTGGATAATGCTCTCAATTTGAACAATAAGATGATGAGAAGAGTGTGTACTCAATTCAAGATCACACATCATAGTTCGGCACCTTACCATCCGAAGATGAACGACGCAGTAGAAGCAGCTAACAAAAACATCAAGAACATTGTCGAGAAGATGACCAATGTATACAAAGATTGGCATGAGATCTTGCCTTTTGCTCTTCATGCATATCATACTTCGGCCCGCACATCTACAGAGGCAACGCAGTTTTCTTTGGTATACGGGATGGATGCAGTGCTACCTATTGAATTTGAGATCCCTTCACTTCGGGTTTTGATGGAAGTTGGCCTAGAGGAAGCAGAATAGGTTAGAGCTCGTTATGAACAGTTGAATCTCATCGAGGAGAAAAGATTGAAAGCAATTTGTCACGGGCAGTTGTATCAAAAAAGGATGATTCGAGCCCACAACAAGAAGGTTCGTCTTAGACAGTTCCGAGAGAGGGAGTTGGTACTGAGGAAAATTCTCCCTATAGTGAAGGACTCGAGAGGAAAATGGGCTCCGAATTAGGAAGGACCCTATGTGGTAAAAAGAGCTTTTTCTAGAGGAGCGTTGATTTTAACTAGAATGGACGGGGAGGATTTCAGAAATCCCGTGAATGCTGATGAACTGAAGAAGTATTATGCTTAAAAAAAATGTTGATGCTATGCACATGGAAATTCGAATGATTCCAAGTGTAAAAATGGAAATTCTATATATCTATTCCCCTGTGAATTGCTTTTCAAAGAAAATATTCATGCTTGATATGATGAATGGCCATCTTTCATATTCCTTTCACTAAGAAGAAATTATCCTTAGTCACCACTTTGAGCCTTAGGAATTATTTCTTTCTTTAAACCTTGATCAAGGATCACCCTCTACACTGGAGGGCAAATGAGAGGAAAAATAATCAAAATAAAAATCATGGCAAAAAAGAAAGCCGTCGAAAAATGTGGCAAATAAAAACCAATAAAACAATGCAAAAAAGGAAGAAAAGAAAGTCCAAAAAGGGATGATAACTCATATAATTATATAGTTTTTAGTTATGTTTTATTATTGTTTTGTGTCAAATACGAGTTATTATTGTTTAGTCTAATTGTGTTTATGATCTTTTATATTTTTATGTAATTTGGTGTTTTTCACAAGTTTCTTTGAGTGATTTCAGATTACTAGAATTAAGGGCAAATCCAGTTCAGTTCCAGTTCCGACACCTTTTGCCATATCAGCTATATTTGGAGTTTCACTGAAGCAATAAGGCTGAAATTTTAACCGTGCAAAGTTAAGAGGCATATCTATCTTTTTCATGTTTTACACTTCTTGAAACGGAGTCGTTTTCCCTAGCGAAATCAACCATCAAGTTGGCTGATGTGCAATGACGTCTGTCGTGAGCAGTTTTCGTATTTTGACCATATCGTCCGATACACATCAGCAAATGAGCTGATTCCAACGGCTATGGATCACTAACTGATAGGGGAACATGTGTCTAGAAGACCATGTGATCCGATAAAGCCTCCAATATTGAAGAAATCGACCATCAAGTTGGCTGATGTGCAATGACGTCTGTGCTGACCTGTTTTTGTATTTTGCCCATATATTCTTCTCCACATCAGAAAATGAGCTGATTCCAACGGCTATGAATCAGTAACTCATAGGGGAACATTTTTCTAGAAGACCATGTGATCAGATCAGGCCTCCAAGATTGACAAAATCGACCAATAAGTTGGCTGATCAAAATGGTCATACAATATGACGAAAATTGTTAGAAAAATGCACCCACCTATTATACCTACCTTTGAAATTTGTAAAGCTTGTCTCTTGTCATTTAGCCCTCCCAAATGTGTATAAATAGAGGGCCTTGGATGATTGTAGAGGATCATATTGTACATAGGTAGGATATTAGCCATTTTAATAAAATTCTCTAAGTTTTCTTCTTCTTTCTTTTCTCTAGTTTTCTTTCTTTTCTCTAGTTTTCTTTTTCTTTAGAGAGAGCAAGAGGTTGGATAATTAATATTCTTCCTCTTCTTCTTTCTTTCTTTTATTTTCTTCTTAGATTTTCTTTAATTTTATGTTTATGTTTATAATGCCTATGCTAGGCTAAACTTCTATTTGGTTAAGGGTGATTTCAAAGCCCTAGACATGTTTTGTGATTAATTTTCAGATTCTATCTATCATTAATTTTCTATCAAAGTTGCTTATGTTCTTCTACAAGAATTGTTCATGATGTTGTCTTGATTTATTTAGGTGTACAACTAGATAGATCTTGATAATTATCTATTGCTAGTCTAGGAGTCTTGATCCGTGTAATTGTCTTGATTTCCTATTCATAAGTGGCAATTTGTGATTAATGATTATGGTCAAGTTTTCAATAATTGCAAAGTGGAACATAACCTAAGTTGAACAATCCGAGCTTATGTGTTTGTTGCTTAGATCAACCTATCTTTCTCATCATAAAGCTGCCATTAAATTGAATTTAGAGAGCTTATTCTAGGTTGTTTAATGGTTAGAGATTAAATAGAGAGCTTGTTCTATTTAACGACAAACTAAGGAAAGATTGGGATAACAGAGCTTGTTGTTATCTACGGTTGTTAACTTTGATAGTTGGTTGATATTGATAGATCTGAAATTGATTCTTAATGATGTCTAGTGGTGGAGAATGAAACCTTAACCATATTTTTCATATTTGATTCTTCTTACTTACTTGTTTTTTACTTTTCTAGTTTGCTTATTTTTAAAAGTATATTTATTTTTATTGGCTGGTTATACCGCCTAATTTAGTATATATATTTTTATTGGCTGGTTATACCGCCTAATTTAGTATATATATTTTTATTGGCTGGTTATACAACCTAATTTAGTATATATATTTTTATTGGCTGGTTATACCGCCTAATTTAGTATATATATTTTTATTGGCTGGTTATACCGCCTTGCATTTTATTCTTATTATTTACTTTAGTTTAAATCTGGCTTCAAAAACCCCTTTTCTTTTATTGTTTTCTTTGAACGTAAGTTTTAAACTATTAACTTATAAACTAAAACCCAATCCCTGTGGACTCGACCCTTGCTAACTACTATACTTACAATTTATCTTTTTAGTGCAAGGTTAAATAAGATACACTCTTTTGGGTGCATCAAATTTTTGGCGCCGTTGCCGGGGATTGCTTTCTTTAGTTTATTTGTTACTTGGTTTATTCTTATTTTCAGTTCTAATTAGTTTTATTTTCTTGTACATACAAGTTTTTCTTATCAAATTTTCAAAAAAAAAAATAAAAAATAAAAAAAACGATGGAATTGAGCAATCTAACACTTGAAGAGTTGGTGGCATACATGAACATGGGGAATCAACAAGCCAATCTCACTTCCTCAGTTCAACAATTGGCCATGGGAGGATGTCAAGGCCATCAATGGTTCCAAGACCAACCGCATGATCATTACTCCAACACTTACCATGAGGGATGGTGGGATCATACTAATTATGGCTACTCGAAAAATTACCAAGAAGTAGATCCTTATGCCAATTACACTCATCCATCTAGATTTAATCAATCATGGTCTCAAGAACCAGATCTTTTTCAGCCACTACATATGACTCAAAACTCAGGTACTTCTTTAGAAGATCTTGTCGATTCTCTTGTTACTAATACTTTGCAATTTCAACAGGAAACAAGGGCAAGCATCCAGAGTTTGGAAAAGCAAATGATCCAATTGACTAGTAGTATGGTGGGATGGGTAGCACAAAGATCTGAAGAACTCCCTGCCCAAACGATGATTAACCCAAAGGAGAATGCTACTATTGTGACCTTGAGGAATGAGGAACAAGATGAGGATGAGACAAAATTAGAGATGAATTCTATTCTTGAGGATAATGAAGCCAATGATCCAAATAAGAGTATTTCGGCACCTGAGGTAACGTTTGAGATTCCAATTTTTACTAATGTTTCTTCTCCACCTTTTCCTAGTAGATTCGCAAAGTTCAAGGAGGATGAACATGAACAAGACACGCTGGAAACCTTAAACAGTTTGTTTGTGGATGTCATTCAACAAGTACCAAAAGATGCATCATTCCTCGATGAGATATGCACCACCAAGGATGATGGAATAATACTTGTAATGGAGAATGCATCCACTGTTGTGCAAAGAAAGCTACCTCTCAAACGCATAAATTTGGGAAATTTCATGTATGAGCCTGACAAGCGTAAAAAGCCAAGAAGGGGTGTTGGTTAGATTCAAAACACTAACTCAAGTGTTAATTGGGAAGGCAGCCCAATTAAAGATGAAATTGCCAACCTTCCATATTCAGATTTGCTTTCTCTTTCTCTTTCTCTTTCTTTTCCTTTTTCTTTTATTATTTTTACTGTTTTTATTTTTATTTCTTATGTTTCTTTGTTAATTGTGTTTACTGTTTTTTAAGTTCATTTAGGCTGCATAAGTTTCTTTTGTTTAATAGTTCTTTTCTCTTACATATAATTCTTGCATTGGGGGATAATAGCATTACATTAATGACAATGTAAGAATTATGTGTGGGGGGAAGAATTTAGGATTTTATTTAGAGTGTTTTGTTTTTGAGTCTTTTTATGTTGTTTTTCTTTCTGATCCTAGTTTTAAAAATAACTAGATGTAAATATAATTTTTAATTTTTTAACCCGGTTAAATGGCGGATAACGGTACTCCGTGATTATTTAAATCGGTTCCATCAGCTACCCACAAAACTGATATTGTATATAAATTTCTCTTTCATTTTTTTTCATTTTTTTTCAGGATGGATGATATTCTCACAAGATTGCAGAAACGATTTCCTCCTTTTCCTCGAAATATTTTACTGAAGCTTTACCAAGTTCGATTTGAAAGATTAAGAATGCTTATGCACAAAGGGATTCCTGGAGACATACGTTGGATAATTGAAGCCAAGGTACGTGAAGATGAATATCTTCCTATTTTGCATTTACCAGGTACAGGTAGAAGCACTTTTGCAAAGAAGCGACGAGCAAAGCGCATGAGTTCAAATTGCCACAAATGTGCACGATGGACGTGTAACGGTAAATGTCGTTCAATTGGGATTCCGTCCTCTAATCGAGATGATAAAATTGAATTCATTAAGGATGGACTGAGTAAGGAGAATTTGGGTAATATCCAACTTTCTCTTGAGACGCATCCTAGTGGAGACGTACAAAGAGAAATTCTTGATTTATGGCCGCAATTCCAAAGGGAATGGCAACATCTTGGGAATCTGATGTTAAAAGACCCTGTTTGCCAGCTTGTAAGAAAACTGGATGGGAAGCATATCCTCGACTCATAGAAGGCGTTTAAGCCGTTTCTGGACGTAAAACCAGAGGAAGATGTGAGCCACAATCACAACTACAATAAATGACTTCTCAGCTTTTGGATTGATTTGCAATAACTTTATTTTGGTTTAATTTACGTGTTGTTCGATTTGTGTAATTATTCTCGTTTTTTTTATTTGTCTTTTACGGTTGATTTTTTCTTCTCTTTTTGATTTTCTTCCTGAAATCATGCAAAAATCTTTTGTTAGGTTAACATTTTCTTCTGACAGGTCAGATACACTTTCGGCGACATTATTACTCTTGTCTGATTCACTACTCAGTCCTTTATATATTACACCATGTACTCATTCTCTTTCAGGCACTCGAAGAAAAAAAAATGGAAAGTACTTCGTCCCAGCGCATTAAAAAAATTTGTGTCTTTGGAGGTGCTTATCCAGGGAAAAATAACATATTCGCTGATGAAGCCATAAGAGTTGGAGTAATACTTGCCCAACAAAAGATCCACTTGATTTATAGAGGCGGTAGTACGGGTTTAATGGGAGCAGTCGCTACAGCAGCACACGCCGGAGGAAGTCCAGTTCTAGGAGTCGTGCCAAAACTATTCACAGATTTTTGTGGACCTACCGTGGGTAAGGAAATACAAGTCTGGAGTATCCCTGAACGGATAACAATCATATACCATTCTGCCGATGCATTCATTGCTTTACCAGGAGGTCTGGGTACATTGGAAGAAATAGCTTGCGTGGCTTCTTGGTCATCTTTGGTCACAAATAAGAAACCCATTGGTTTGCTTAATATTAATGGTTATTTTAGTAATTTGCTTTCATATTTAGATAATGCTGTGGATAATGGATTCATGTTTTCAGAGGCAAGGAGAACCATAATTTCTGCTACAACCATTGAAGATTTACTCAAAAAGCTCAAAGCTTATGAGTGTTTATCTGCTACGGTTGTTTCGCAAATGCTCGGAAAAAGAAAAAGAGATATGGACGAGCAAGGAGTGAATTGCACTTTGTCTTTGTGACATTATCTAACATTTTGTTTGTTGTGTCTCAGTTATAATAAGTGGTTAGCAACTTCTGCAGGTAATATCTCCTAAATCCTACCTTTAAAATTTGACATTGGGGACAATGTCATATTTTAGTATGGGGTAAGGGACATATTTTGCTAATTTAAAAAAAAAAAAAGTTTGTTGTGTTTTAAGCCATTTAGAAGTATTCATTCTGAACAAGGTCTGAGTAAGGGAGACTTGAGACATACCTTGTCAGTTTGATTTTAATTTTTTTATGTTTACTTGTTAATTTTTCTTTAGTATTTTAGGATTATTTAGGTTGCATGAGTTTGTTTTGTTTTGTTTTGAGTCTAGTTGTTCCTATTCTTATGTTATTAGTTCTTTTCTCTTACACATGATTCTTTCATTTGGGTTAATAGACTTACATTGAGGACAATGTAAGAATTAAGTGTGGGGGGAATGATTTAGGATTTCTTTTATTTTTGTCTACTTTTTTTTTATGAGTCTTTATTATTATTATTTTTTTTAGTGTGTTTTAGTTCCTTTTTAATACAATGATGAGATATGAATTGCATAGGTCTAAACTGGTTATTAGTGAGAAGATTTTCATGAGAATTGAGCTTGATATCATTTTTTATGAGCCAATGTTAATATGATATGTTGATTGAGAAAGAAGCATGTTTAGACTTAATCTGACTTGTATAATCATCCTTGTGAGTTTTTGAGCCTATAATGATTGATGCATTATACAAATCAATCTAATTTCTTTCTTGAGTGCTCTTATGATTACATGATTCTCTAGAACTTGCTTTAAACCGTTTGAGACTATATTGATACATGTGACAACATGAATATGATAGAGGCATTAGGATTATAACCAGAGCCAAACAGCCATCCATTATTAATGTTCTAAGAGAACATCCCCACTAGTGAGCCAATTTGAACCTACATTAAATATGCTGTTTTATTGGTAACCACAACTTACACCTAGTCTAAATATACTTATATCCTTACCCTTGTTCTAAAGATGGATTATATATTTTGAGACATATTGCAAAAAAACAAGGGATATTTTTAGTTAAAAATTTGGGTTGGAAACAAAAGATAAGTGTGGGGGAAAAAAAAAGAAAAGAAAAAGTCAAGAGAAAAAGAAATGGATCATTGTCAAATACATTCCCATATTAAAAAAAAAAATCTTCTCTTGAACTTCTAGTTAAAGTAAAGAAAAAGATGTTACAAAGTTGGTTAGAATGATGCAAAGGCTCAACATGAATATCCGGCCTAGGTGACTATGTACTTGTAAAGAGTTTTGAGAAGTTTCTTTGTATGATCTTTTTATGTCTCTAAACTTTATGAACTCTTTGGAACCTTTGTGATATCTTTATCCTTTTGTTCTTCAACCACATTACAAACCCTTTGGCCCCATTACAACCTTGATTAAAGACCTCTTGATTCATGAAGTTGTATGATCTAAATAGTGGAGAATAGGTGGACAAGCAAGAATATGGTAGAACTGTTTTCATGAGATTGATTGAGTGTAAACACTTTACCACTACTTTAAAGAGTGAAAATCATGAGAGTATCCCATGTGAGAGGTTGAGATTAATTTGAATGTGCACTATTTTGATTGAAATATGTTATGTTAATATTGGCTTAACTCAAACAATTTACATTCAAGCATGATTTTTTGTGAAATTCTTTAAGCTATTGATTAGTTTATAAGACTTGTTCAAAGATTGTCTCTAATTTATATTGAAAGGAATAGGAATAAATATTTTTAGTATATGTAATTTATTTATATTTTAGTTTTTCAATGTTTGTGGGTATCGTCCTAGTAAACCCTCACGAGACTAAACTCGTCCACTAGGGACACCTAGGGGTTTAAAGGCTTGTGTCACATGCTAAGTGCCACCGTGATTTCCTACGAAAATGGATTAGATTAGATTTTCTTATTTTATTTTTTTTGAGTCGTTGCTAGGGACTAGCAACAATCTAAGTGTGGGGGTGTGATAACTCGTATAATTATATAGTTTTTAGTTATGTTTTATTATTGTTTTGTGTCAAATACGAGTTATTATTGTTTAGTCTAATTGTGTTTATGATTTTTTATATTTTTATGTAATTTGGTGTTTTTCACAAGTTTCTTTGAGTGATTTCAGATTACTAGAATTAAGGGCAAATCCAGTTCAGTTCCAGTTCCGACACCTTTTGCCATATCAGCTATATTTGGAGTTTCACTGAAGCAATAAGGCTGAAATTTTAACCGTGCAAAGTTAAGAGGAATATCTATCTTTTTCATGTTTTACACTTCTTGAAACGGAGTCGTTTTCCCTAGCGAAATCAACCATCAAGTTGGCTGATGTGCAATGACGTCTGTTGTGAGCAGTTTTCGCATTTTGACCATAGCGTCCGATACACATCAGAAAATGAGCTGATTCCAACGGCTATGGATCACTAACTGATAGGGGAACATTTGTCTAGAAGACCATGTGATCAGATAAAGCCTCCAATATTGAAGAAATCGACCATCAAGTTGGCTGATGTGCAATGACGTCTGTGCTGACCTGTTTTCGTATTTTGCCCATATCTTCTTCTCCACATCAGCAAATGAGCTGATTCCAACGGCTATGAATCAGTAACTCATAGGGGAACATTTTTCTAGAAGACCATGTGATCATATCAGGCCTCCAAGATTGACAAAATCGACCATCACGTTGGCTGATCAAAATGGTCATACAATATGACGAAAATTGTTAGAAAAATGCACCCACCTATTATACCTACCTTTGAAATTTGTAAAGCTTGTCTCTTGTCATTTAGCCCTCCCAAATGTGTATAAATAGAGGGCCTTGGATGATTGTAGAGGATCATATTGTACATAGGTAGGATATTAGCCATTTTAATAAAATTCTCTAAGTTTTCTTCTTCTTTCTTTTCTCTAGTTTTCTTTCTTTTCTCTAGTTTTCTTTTTCTTTAGAGAGAGCAAGAGGTTGGATAATTAATATTCTTCCTCTTCTTCTTTCTTTCTTTTATTTTCTTCTTAGATTTTCTTTAATTTTATGTTTATGTTTATAATGCCTATGCTAGGCTAAACTTCTATTTGGTTAAGGGTGATTTCAAAGCCCTAGACATGTTTTGTGATTAATTTTCAGATTCTATCTATCATTAATTTTCTATCAAAGTTGCTTATGTTCTTCTACAAGAATTGTTCATGATGTTGTCTTGATTTATTTAGGTGTACAACTAGATAGATCTTGATAATTATCTATTGCTAGTCTAGGAGTCTTGATCCGTGTAATTGTCTTGATTTCCTATTCATAAGTGGCAATTTGTGATTAATGATTATGGTCAAGTTTTCAATAATTGCAAAGTGGAACATAACCTAAGTTGAACAATCCGAGCTTATGTGTTTGTTGCTTAGATCAACCTATCTTTCTCATCATAAAGCTGCCATTAAATTGAATTTAGAGAGCTTATTCTAGGTTGTTTAATGGTTAGAGATTAAATAGAGAGCTTGTTCTATTTAACGACAAACTAAGGAAAGATTGGGATAACAGAGCTTGTTGTTATCTACGGTTGTTAACTTTGATAGTTGGTTGATATTGATAGATCTGAAATTGATTCTTAATGATGTCTAGTGGTGGAGAATGAAACCTTAACCATATTTTTCATATTTGATTCTTCTTACTTACTTGTTTTTTACTTTTCTAGTTTGCTTATTTTTAAAAGTATATTTATTTTTATTGGCTGGTTATACCGCCTAATTTAGTATATATATTTTTATTGGCTGGTTATACCGCCTAATTTAGTATATATATTTTTATTGGCTGGTTATACCGCCTAATTTAGTATATATATTTTTATTGGCTGGTTATACCGCCTTGCATTTTATTCTTATTATTTACTTTAGTTTAAATCTGGCTTCAAAAACCCCTTTTCTTTTATTGTTTTCTTTGAACGTAAGTTTTAAACTATTAACTTATAAACTAAAACCCAATCCCTGTGGACTCGACCCTTGCTAACTACTATACTTACAATTTATCTTTTTAGTGCAAGGTTAAATAAGATACACTCTTTTGGGTGCATCAAGGGACAAATGTTTCAAGAATGAGTTCTCCTCTGGAAAAGATCCTTGATCCAATCACCTTTAAACACACTTTTGGGCCTATTTTATCCTTTCTTTCTAAACCTAAACCTTGGCCTACATTACATGCTTTAAAAGCCCATTTTGATCAAGCATGGATATTTAATTTGAAAGGTTATTCTCAGAATTTATCCCATCTTTTGAATTGACATTTTTTACCTTGGAAACATTCAGAATTCTTAGATGCATGGTAGAATACAAAAAAATGGAAATGAAAGAAGAATATAAAAGGAGAGGTTTAAGCCGAAAACCCACAAAGGGCGACTTAATACCGAATAGAGGACACTTGAGTTGAAAACCCGTAAAAGGTGGCTCAGGTACTGATTAAAAGTTCGAATCAATGCTCCGTGTAAAGGGAGAGGAGTATCTGACAATCAAAGGAAAGGGGAACAACTCAGTTTGATGTAAGTACGAAAGCCGAGAGGTTACCCAAGTAAATTGCTCATTCAAGAGAAATTTCAAATGGTTTGAAAAGGAAGGGTCTAAGATATTCCGCATCTGGGGCATCTACAACCCATAACCTTACATTTGTTTCTTATATCCTTGATATTTATTTTTACCATTTTAAAATATTTCTTGCAATAAATTCTTATTATCCTTTTCATGACAATTTTTGATTGATTCAATTTTCTTTCGTACATTTTTTAGATGCATTATGATTGTTATTAAATTGAATGATGCTTAGTAATAAAAAATCTTTAAAAAAAGGATTTCAAAGTATTACTAAGGAATATATTTAAATCTTGGGAAAGGTTTGGAAAGTTCACCAAGAAAAAAAAACAGTGAAAATGGTGGAGACTCCATCACGAAGTCAGAAAATCTGTGAACTTCAGCAAGAGCCAGAAACTGAGACTGCTTGACAAGTTATCTTAAGTAGGGCATCAGTGAACAATTGAAAACTCTATCATGAAGTCGGATAATCTATGAACCTCAGAGAAACCATGGATTAGAAATCACGACACAATCATTTGATTGCATTTATTCTTAGGAAACATACAAGCATTTGCAAAGCATGTCATTCTCATCATTGCATTTAGTTAACGATTACAGAAATCAGGAAAACTTGGACTTCCCCAAAGTGAACTCGTTCTGTTTTTTCAAACGAGTCAAGTCCCGAGATCACCATCGAGGTACGTTTCCTTTGCAAATCGAACTCATTTTGCTTCTCAAATAAGTTGAGCCCCGAGACCGACGTCGAGGTATATTCCTTTCATTTTCAAGTTAAATTTATTTTCTCCAAATGAACCAAACCCAGAACCATTCTTAGTATTTCTTTTTATTTTAAATCGAATTCATTCTATTTTGTCAAATGAGTCGAGCCTTGAGACCACCGTCGAGGTATTTCTTTTTGTTTTAAATTGAATTCATTCTGTTTTATCAAATGAGTCGAGCCTTGAGACCACCGTCGAGGTATTTCCTTCTATTTTAAATCGAATTCATTCTGTTTATCAAATGAGTCGAGCCTTGATACCGTCGTCAAGGTATTTTCAAATCATGGGTAAGGCCTCCGGGCACCATTCTTAAGACCTCCGGGCATAATTTTTCATCAAGGGTAAGGCCTTCGGGCACTAGTTTTAAAGACCTTTGGGCACCATTTTAAAGACATCCGGGCACCATTTTAAAGACATCCGGGCACCATTCTCAAGACCTCCAGGCATAATTTTTCATCAAGGGTAAGGCCTTTGGGCACCAGTTTTAAAGACCTTCGGGCACCATTTTAAAAACCTTCAGACACCATTTTAAAGACCTCCGGCCACCATTCTTAAGACTTCCGGGCATAATTTTTCATCAAGGGTAAGGCCTTCGGGCACTAGTTTTAAAGACCTTTGGGCACCATTTTAAAGACATCCGGGCACCATTTTAAAGACATCCGGGCACCATTCTTAAGATCTCTGGGCATAATTTTTCATCAAGGGTAAGGCCTTCGAGCACCAGTTTTAAAGACCTTCGGGCACCATTTTAAATACGTTCGGGCACCATTTTAAAGACCTCCAGGCACCATTTTAAAGACCTCCGGCCACCATTCTTAAGACCTCCGGGCATAATTTTTCATCAAGGGTAAGGCCTTCGGGCACTAGTTTTAAAGACCTTCGGGCACCATTTTAAAGACTTCCGGGCACCATTTTAAAGACCTTCGGGCACCATTTTAAAGACCTTCGGGCATAATTTTTCATCACGGGTAAGGCCTCCGGGCACCATTTTAAAGACCTTCAGGCACCATTTTTAAGACCTTCGAGCACTATTCTTAAGACCTTCGGGCACAATTTTTTCTTTTTAAATCGAACTCGTTTCTTTAAGACGGGTCGAGCCTTGATTAGTCAGGGAATTCAATTTAAGGACAAAATCTACAATTTACAGCTTTTTCAAAAAAAAAATGAACAAAAAAATGAAATGAAAAAAGAAAACCCTTTTCCCTTTTCTTCACATGTGATTTCACTGACCGTACAAAATTAGTGTTTGTTTATCTTTGCCTGATTCCTGATTCTCAGCAATAGCCAAAGAGGGGCAGCTGTAGACACCTAATTTTGTCCGGAGCATTAAAACAGGTATGTTTTCTTCCTGCATTGATGTTTCAGAATGTAAAAAGATTTTTTTATCCTGCAGGTGGTACTTCGAGACTTAGTTTAAGAGGGCGAGCATAAAAAATCAAACTCGAAAAAAAGTCAACCTAAAAAAAGTCAACCCCAAAAAAGTCAACCCCAAAACGTCAACTACTGAAAAAGTCAACCCACTTTCAAAATCAAGATTTGAAGTTCAATTGAAAAATGGTGAAAGAATTTTGATAATCCGAGGTCTTCATCGAAAGATATGGAGTTCGGAAGTTGGGTTATGGAGATTTAGTAGAAAAGAAACCCTAATCCGAGAAATTTGGGGAAAAATGCTTAAACAATCGATTTGGTCGAAATTGAAGGTTCCAAATGAAATATAAACACTGACTACGGGTAATGGGAAGCCATTTGAAAGAAAAACTGAAAGAAAAGTCAATCCGGGAGAAAAACGAGAATTAGGGTTTTGGTGGATTTCGGTGAAATTGGGAAGAATTACAGAAATGGCCCGACTTGGTAAGATCAAAGCTCCTAATGGATTAGGAATGATTAAAAAGGGATAGTCCAAGGCTCGGTTTGAAGAAAATCTAAAAATCAGACTTGTTTTGGATAAAATCGGGTTTTGGAGGCAAAAGGGTAAAATTGGAAAATTTGGGAAAAATAGCAAATGAACTCCAAATCTTCTGAGAATTGGCCAATCTCTTCCAAATTTTCAGAAGATTTGGAGTTCATTTGCTATTTTTCCCAAATATTCCAATTTTGCCCTTTTGCCTCCGTAACCCGATTTTGCCCAAAACAATTTCGATTTTCAGATTTTCTAAAAATCGAGCCTTGGGCTATCCCTTTTTAATCATTCCTCATCCATTAGGGCTTTGTTCTTACCAAGTCGGGCCATTTCTGTAATTTTTCCCAATTTCACCGAAATCCACCAAAACCCTAATTCTCGATTTTCTCCCGGATTGACTTTTCTTTCAGTTTTTCTTTCAAATGACTTCTCCACTACCCGTAATCAGTGCTTATCTTTCATTTGGAACCTTCAATTTCGACCAAATTGATCGTTTAAGCATTTTTCCCTAAATTTCCTGAATTAGGGTTTCTTTTCTACTAAATCTCCATAACCCAACTTTCGAACTCCATATCTTTCGATGAAGACCTTGGATTATCAAAATTCTTTCACCATTTTTCAATTGAACTTCAAACCTTGATTTTGAAAGTGGGTTGACTTTTTCAATAGTTGACTTTTTGGGGTTGACTTTTTCGAGTTTGACTTTTTATGCTCGCCCTCTTAAACTAAGTATTGGAGTACCACCTGCAGGATGAAAAAAAAAATCATTTTACATTCTGAAACATCAATTTAGGAAGAAAAATACCTGTTTTAGTGGTCCGGACAAAATTAGGCGTCTACAAAACCGTTGATCTAATTCTTTCTTCACTGCCTGAGTGCTATTCGCAGTTTGTGTTGAACTTCAACATGAACCACTTGGAGTCAACCCTTTCTTGGTTATTGAATATGCTCACACAGGCCAAGCAAACCATTGTTAAGGATAACTCATCTGTCCATTTAGTCTCCTCCTCTAAACCGAAAGGTAAGAAGAAAAGGAAGACTAGATGGGATGTACCTCCTGCTTCAAAGAGTTTGAAGCCTAATAATGGTGTTGCAAAGGAAGCAAAGGATAAGGACAATGCTAACAAAGCTTGCTTCCATTGTGGGAAAACTGGTCATTGGAGGCGCAATTGCAAGGAGTACCTTGAATCTAACAAGGGAAAGAAGCTGAAAGGAGTTTCAACTTCAGGTATAATCTCATTCACTCCTCTTGGTATATGATACCTATCATTTGGTACTAAATATGTATGACATATTGTAGGGACCAAAGGAAAGAGTAGTGAAGCTGGACCATGAAGATGGCAACCGAGTTTGATGCTACGTCAGAGCTTGTTGATCTTATGGGTTTATTAATAAGACTACTTAGTTAGGATTTATTTAGAAACATTTGATGTTTTCATTGGCATTATAGGCCAATATTGAGGATATTTTATTTATGTTTTCGAAACATATTGTTGGCATAGGATGCCATGCTTATTTAATTTCCTCTTAAATAAATCGGTTATAGAATAGTTCTATAACTTAGTCTTATATGTTATACAACTTGCAAAGTATTTTGAATACCATTTAGCTTAGTGATATGGAATTCGAATTGTTATTGATATAATCCCTTAACATCTACATATGTAGGATTTAGTGGGAGCTATTAATAACTTTTTGAATGATAAAATATTATGATAAATTGTCATTTTTGAAAAAATGCAATTAGTAGGAAACGTTCCATACTTGAAAAGATTGCACGTTTATATTAAAGGTTTTTAAGACTAACTCTTTTGTTTTGGCTTGCAAAAGGAGTTATATTTGGATCATTAGCTACTAGCTAACAAATAGATTCCAATAGTTGTTTAAGATACAACTGAGACATATGAATAGAATCTGAATCTCGTTGTGATCCGAATCTCGTTGTGATCCGAATTATTAACCTTGATGATAAGATTATCATGTATATGAGAAAGCATATTCTCGATGCACTTAAGCAATGTCCTTGTAGAGACACAATTACTAATCGAAAGAGTTCGGCATTAGATGCGTTAGTGATTGGCTTAGTGCAAGTGGGAGATTATTGGTGTATGCCCTAGAGCCAATCAGATTGAGCTTGGGATACACAGCCAATAATGCATACCTTTCGCTATGATTATAATGATACAAGGTTTTCCTTCATGTTAGTACAATAATAAGGAGTTATTAAGTACTAATCGGATGAAGCCCATGGAACATAATGGCCTTGCAAAGGAATTATAAAGAGTTATAATTATGAGATCCTTATGCATCAAAGCCTTGTTCCTCAAACTGCTCCTGGTCATTGTATTGCCAAGACGAGGCAGTGGCAATGCTCAAAGACTAGTATATGTTAAGCCTTCTTACTTATGAAGTAAGCAACCGATCTCATATAGGTTGAAGTATGGGATACTTGGGATAACATATAGGTGCTTGTCTGTTGAACAAGTTCACTGAACATGGCTCGCCAAGAGAACTCCATTTGGTAATATATCACTCTAGTGTCTATGATAATGTTCTCTTATTACCAGTTGTGTAAATTAGTCCTCAGACTTGTGATACCAGGTCATCTTGTATGGAGATTGTCATAATTAGATTTCATCACGAACGGGTCCCAATCACGAGGATGCTTAAAGTAGGGTGTTATTGGGTATGACATGAACCATACGAAGATGAATGAGTGATCCAGAGATGATTCACCACTCTCTGTGATATTGGAGACATATCTTATTTGTTCTTTACAACGATTAACTTGATTAAGTCTTTGGCCAAAGCATAATGGATATAGGAGAAAGTTGTTTCTCTGAATTCATAAGGTTAATCATAAGTTGCGAAGAACTAATATGGATTGATCATGAGTAGACACTGCACAATGCTCATGCACTATCCAGGTTATATGGTGAAAGGACCGTATTACACTGACAAGTTGGTTGCTGAAAGGTTGTAAAAGGTCACGCTGACTTTACAGTATTTGGATGGTCATGATGGGTTGCTAGATCCCGCTCTTGATCTATGATAACGAGTTAATATGATTAACTTATAATCATTGCCAACATATTGGCAACCTAGAGGGTCACACATATAAGAACAAATATTTATGGATTAAACATGGTATTCTATTAAGGTAAAACTTAATGGAATAAAAGATCTATATTAAGGAATCAATTGAAGAAGTTCAATTGAGATGGATTAAGACATTATTGAGATTGAGAAATCCAAGGACAATGTCTTAATAAGATAAGAGGAATCAAGAAGTCTTATCTAGTGTAGTAGTCGACTTTGACATATAGATGTGCAAAGTGAATTACGATTGACTATACTATATTGGAATAATATCATGAGATGATATTAATTGATTATTGAATTGTTTCATGACGAGAAAGAAAATTTAATTGAGAATTAAATTACTTTCGTTTAGAGATTAATCTATCTAATAAATAAGCTGACAAAATTAGAAAGGGTCCAAAGCGACTATTCTAATTTAGGACTGTCCACTAAGGATGGTTGGCCCAACTTAAGGCATTAATATAGTAGGACCATTATCATTATTAGATAATATAATGGGCCTATTGATCCATCTTAGAATTAAATAGTTTAAGTCCAAGTGGATTAATGAAAATCTTGTGCAACAAGTTACAGGTGACCGGCCAAACATAGAGAGATAGGGATTAGGGTGTACGCCACTATATAAGATATTTAGAGGTTGTAGCCGCCCAAGCTAGCTCTATTCTATTTGTGATATTCTGATTTTGCTTAAGAAAAAGTTTGGTTTCAAGAAGAGAACTCTAACCTAGAAAAACAGTGAAATTGCAGCCTCCCTAAGCTCCCTAAGGCATGCCGTAATTCCTCCTACCTTGGTGTTCTCCTTGTCGCTTCTTCACCTAGTTGAGTGAGATTGATTAAGGGAGAAAGACACAAGAATTTAGATCTTTTGGTTGTGATCTTAGGATCAACTTGTTAGCATAAGAGAATCGCCATACCTTAGAGAATGATCATTAGTTGTTCTTGTAGACTAGCTCTAGAGGAGGGACAATTGTGCTTCTTGTGGTCTTGAACGAGTTTGAAGCTTCGTAGATCTTGGATTCGAGATTAGGATCTGCAACTTAAGGTTACGATATCTTAAGTAGGTAACTTCTAAATCATATGGGTGATTTAATTGTTTTTTAATGTTAAAAACCTATGCAAACACAAGCCTAAGATCCTATTGTACTTCGGGTGCTTCTTTGTTTTATTTCCTCTGCACTTTGATTATTATGTTTATGCATGAGCCCGAGGTAACGTAGTATAAACCAACAAATTGTGCTTCTTGTGGTCTTGAACGAGTTTGAAGCTTTGTCGATCTTGGATTCGAGATTAGGATCTGCAACTTAAGATTACGATATCTTAAGTAGGTAACTTCTAAATCATATGGGTGATTTAATTGTTTTTTGAATGTTATAAACCTATTTAAACACAAGCCGATGATCTTTTTGTACTTCGGGTGTTTCTTTGTTTTATTTCCGCTGCACTTTGATTTTTATGTTTATGCATGAGCCCGAGGTAGCGTAGAATAAACCAACATAATATATGTGTTTTATTATTGGACAAGAAAATTTTGGTTTGATTTTTTATGTGATAATGTTGAAAACAAGGATTTGGCAATCTAATTCTTTTTTTTTTTTTGGGTATAGAGGAAGCCATAGCTTGGGGATAAGGGAAGGGGTTGTAGTTGCTGAAATTCAAACCTCAAATCTGCTGGATGCCACTGTTGGCAATCTTATAAGCATTTAATAAATTTCATTACTGCATATTGAAATATATAAACATATTAAGAACATAATATTGAAAATACTAACACTTATAGGTTAATCCAAATACCAGAAAAGGATAATAGAGTCAAGGTTTCACCTCTGACCTTAAGACGATTATTGCCTGTCTCACAGGTTCTTACAGTATATTGCAATTCGTCTCCCAGGCCTCCTTGATTACGTTGTAGTCGAGAGCACACTCTTAGCAACACAGCTAACCAGAAAAATGTTGGTCTCTCTCACTGAAGACACAAGAAAAAACAAGAGTAGTATAGAAAAATAAAGAGTAATTTTTGGTACATTTAAAAAGACAAGCACTGCTCAGGTTTTTATAGAAAACAAGAAACCTGTTCGAACAAGACACAACTGTTGGAAAAAACCGTTCGGATAAAAGTTATGTCTTTAGGAAAATAACCAAACGGTTCGGTCTGGTTCGAACAGACATGTCTCAATCAGACAGTCCTTTGGCTGGCAGCGCTGGTTCGGTTGGACTGAATAGTCATCTAGGATGGTTTGTGCTAGTTCGGTTGGGACAGAAAAACATGTCGGTTGGGTATAAAAAATTAATTACTGACCCAAACCCGACCCAGCCCAGCCCAAGCTCGACCCGGTTCGGCGACAGCGACGCGCGCAAGTGTGTGGTCCAGCCCAAGTTGTGTAGGTCCTCACCCACCACAAAACTTGGGTGCCCCTTAGGGCCCAACCCCTCATGGAAACAAGGCTTATAAATACCACAAGCTTAAGCCTTTGCTCATCCTATGTGGGATTCCATACCAATCACTAATGTCACAACCTAAAAAATAACAAGCCTCATCACAAGACTTTATATTCGTTAAGCGTGACATTAAAAAAAATAGAGGAAAAGTCGACTTAATTCCTCTTGAAAAATAAAGGTTTCGAAAATGACCTTGAAAAAGACATGGAGTAGCCACCAATCTTTTTTAGCTAGGTTTGATGTGCCACCTATTAAAACCTGTTTTATAAAACATTTTTAAAACCAATTTCAAGTATGCGTTTTAAACCAAAGAAATCAAAGAAGCGGGTTTGGGACTCAGTTACGTGTGGGGAAGGATTAGCACCCCCTCAACGCTCGTATAAAATGGTACCTTATTAATTGTGTGTTATCTCAAGTCTCGGTAAAAAAGTCGGTTTTAAATTTGGTATTTCAAATTAATTCCCAATTTAAAGAAAAATAATTCCATTTTTTTTATTGAAAGTGATCTGGAATTTATTAATTCAAAATTTTTCTATATTCCCCAACAAACGTGGCAAAATATAGAAATTTTTATTAACACAGAAAATTTTCTGAATCATTCTCGTTTTAAAGAAGATATCTCGTTATTAACAATAACTGATGATATCCTCCCCAGCAAACCCGACAGAGAACTCATGAATTATTTTAACTTGGGAATATCTTTATTTTATTAAAAATCATTATCCTTTTCAAAACATTTTAAAACATATGAATATGAAAATGTGGCACATGAATAAAATGACATAGCAAAGTCTAGATAATATAATACAGCCTAAATGATATGACATAATTTAAATGGCATAGTATATTCTAGATGAAATGAAAAATCCTAAGTATCATGGTATATTCTAAGTGAAATGAAATAAAATGATTTAAATGACATGGCAATTTTTAAATGACATGGCATATCCTAAATAAGATAATCTAAATGACATGGAATATTATTTAAGTGACATGGAATATGAAACATTAAATTATGCTATCTTGAAATATGCATGAAAATAAAATAACAAAATGCATGAACATGCTAAATAATGTGACAAAATAAATGACTAAATAAAAAGCATAGGATAGCATGAAACATTCAAAACCATATGAGTAACAATTTAATACCAAAAAATATAAATCAAAATAATAACAAATATCATAGGAAAAAAATAATCATATGTTTATACAACATGCATGAAAGTGTATTTTTTCCTTTAATTAAGGAAATCCGTATATCTAAAAAAGATATCCGGCTACCTTAGGAAAATATATCAAATTAAATCTTCAAAAATGAAAATACTTTGTGATTTGTTTGAAAACAATTTAAGAGACTTGAATAAATATTAAAACCTTAGCCAAAACCTTTGAAAATGGCTCTAATTTCCTAAGTTTAAAATCCCGGACTTGACCACCCTTAACCTGAGATTTATAAAATCATTTTTAAAGTTTAAAATACTTAGAAACTATCCTAAGACAGTAGCTAATGCTTCTAACCAACCCCCTCTAAATGCCTTAGCCAAATTCAACAATTGTTTTTCTTTTGAATTCAAATCTGCCTCTACTGCCCGATTTTGACACACGATTTTTTAGCCTATTTTTAAAAATTCAAAAACATATAAAACAAATACTGGAGACTCATAACATGTAAAACTAGACGATAAAAAAGTATCTTAATTTTCTGATTAAAGATGACTGCCCAAAAAAATGGGAAAGTACGAGTACTGGATGAAAAACTGTTTTGCCAAAACACATTTTTTTGCCTTTGATAAAATCATTTAAAAATCAAAGTAAAATTGTTGGAGACTCTCATAAATACCTACAAACAGTAGCTAAAACATTTAGAAACCTTGGATAAGAATTGGCTAAGTAAAAAAATCACAAAGGTAGAATAATCAATTTGATAACCCTTTAATTTTCCACAAGTATGCTCAAGTGAGCATGACTTTGAGCCATTGATTGGCCTAAGTCATATATCATGTGGCATGACATGAAATGCATGAAAATACAGAAAAGTGGATGCATGAAATGCATGGTTTAAAGCCTAAGTGATATGGAAAATGCATGGCATAAATAACCTAAATGCCTAGCATGAGTTTGCATGGCAATAAATGCTATCCTAACTTAACATGCATGAACTAGTGTCCAAAATGACATGGCAAATGGCATTAAAAATAATGAAAATGGCCTAGTGCCTAAATGACATAGGAAATGACATGGCATATGAAAATGCCTAATGTCTAAATGTCATGGAACAACAACATGGCATATGAAAATAGCTTAATGCTTAAATGACATGTAAAATGACATGGAATAATAAATGACCTAAACTTAAATGATGGAATAAATAAAAATGGCCTAAAGCTAAATGACATGTGAAATGACATGGCATATGAAAATGGCCTAATGTCTAAATATCATGGAAAAATAACATGGCATACGAAAATGGCCTAATGCTTAAATGATATGTAAAATGACATGGAATAAAAATGGCCTAAACTTAAATGACATGGAATAATAAAAATGGCCTAAAGCTAAATGACATGAGAAATCACCTAGATGTATAAATGAAATAGCAAATATCATGGCCTAAAAAAAAGACCTAAAGCTTAGAGAAAATGCACATGGCCGAATGGCCTAGGAACCAAAGTGTTGTGAGAAATGTTATGTAAAATGACCAAACTAAATGCTATGGAAGATGATATGAAGAATGGAAATGGCCTAAACTATATGACAATAGCCCCAAGATGCAAAAATATGATATAGGTCAAAAGAACAAGATGGTTAGCAAGAATATAAATATACATAAAGATAAACAATAATAGAAATAAACAAGTTAAAGTAAGCAAATAAATAACAAAGAGATGAGCTCCATGGTTGGTACATTAGACAAAGCCCCCCTAACCATTATCTCTTGATTTTCATCAAGGTCATGAAGCCTTTTCAATCTCAAAATCATAAAAAAAAAAAACTAATGTAGAAAAAATATGGAGATGAGCTCTATGGTTGGTATATTGGACAAAGCCCACCCTAACCATTATCACTTGATTTTCATCAAGATCATGAAGCCTAACCATTGTTTTATTTATTTTTGAAAAGCAAGAACAACAAGAAAGATGTAAAAGAAATGGTAGGAAATCACATGGAAAACAAAAAATAAAACATAAGGAAGAAGAAGAAAAAATGTAGTAGCAATGGTAGAATGGCTACCTTAACAAAAGCTTTCTTTCTTTCTTTCAAAAACCTTTTTTTCTCAATTAGCTACTGACCTTACCTCTCAAATGCTCAGCCACTTAAGGAAAAATAAAACATTCCCCCCTCTCTTAGCCTTGGCCGAATGGCCCCTCCACCATAGGATGGATTTTTGCACTTTTTCTCCTCCAATCTTGTCCCTTAGATTAAGATATTTTCATGACAACATAAAAATGTCATCTTGCCAATTGATATCAGCCCTTAAGATGTGTACTCAGCCCTTGTAATAACCTCAACCCTTAGATGAAAAAGAGGACCAATCCCATGCACTCCCTTCCTTGGCCCTTTGAGTGCCTACCCTTGGATGAGTTGTGCTCTTCCATTCTTGGTCATTGGATGAGGACAACATAAAAATGACATCTTGTAGATAAAATACAGCCCTTAACATGTGTACTCAGCCCTTGTATATGGCCTAAGCCATTGGATGAAAAGAGACAATCCCATGCACTCCCTTGCTTGGCCGAATGGATGCCCACCTTTGGATAAATTGTGCTCATCTTTTTTCTTCCATTCTTGGCCATTAGATGAGGGTTCTTTCATGACAAATAAAAATATCATCTTGGCATTTAAACTTGGCCATTGGATGGTGCATTCAACTTTTCTACAAGGCACCTAAGCCATTAGATGAAGGGGGGACCATTTGCAAGGTACTAGTCGTAGCATGTGAGCTTGATAGTGACTAAGGAATTAAATTGATCAAGCTTTCTTCTTTTCTTCTATGCTGGCTGATCAAAGGAGGTAAAATCCCAGCAATTCTTTCTTTTTTCATATTTTTCTTAATTACAAATTTGCTCTTTTCGGTTTCTTCGGTAAAATGACTTTTTTGACCCCCGAACCTAAATAAATAGCAAATGGACTCCAAATTCAAATTTTATTTTTTCAATACTTCCAAAATAATAAAAAATTGAATTTTGGAAGTTTTCAAAATTTTTCGTGTCCAATTGCTATTTATTTGGATTTTTTCTTCCAAAATTGCCCCTTAATGCACCCGAACTTTTGTCATTTTGTAAACGAGCTCTGAATCTGGATTTTCTTTCCCCAATCTCTTCCAAATAATTTAAGAGTGAGATCTGTAAATTTTCAGAATTTTTGGAACACATTTTCTATTTTTCTGGGATTTATACTTTTGAATTTCTACATAGCGAACCCAGGATTTGGCCATTTCGCAAACGAACTCTGAATCAAGACTAAAGCCCCCAATTGATGAGGAATGATTAAACAAGGATAGCCCAAGGCTCAATTTGAAGAAAATCTAAAAAATCAGACTTGTTTTGAGCAAAATCGGGTTTCGGTGGCAAAAGGGCAAAATTTGGGAAAAATAGCAAATGAACTCCAAAAATTCTGAAAATTTGCAGATCTCATTCTATTCCAAATAATTTAAAAGTGTGATCTAGAAGTTTTCAATATTTTTGGAGCTCATTTGCTATTTTTTTGGGATTTATCTGCTTGAATTTCTGCATAGGGGACCCGAGATTCGGCCATTTTGCAAACGAACTCCGAATCTGGATTTTCTTTCGCCAATCTCTTCCAAATAATTTAAGAGTGAGATCTGCAAATTTTCAGAATTTTTGGAACTCATTTTCTATTTTTTTGGGATTTATACTTTTGAATTTCTACATAGCGAACCCGGGATTTGGCCATTTTGCAAACGAACTCCGAATCAAGATTTTCTTTCACCAATCTCTTTGAAATGATTTAAGAATGAGATCTAAAAATTTTCAGAATTTTTGGAGTTTATTGGCTATTTTTCCCAAATTTTCCAATTTTGCCCTTTTGCCTCCGAAACCCGGTTTTCCTCAAAACAAGTCCAATTTTTTTAGATTTTCATCAAATTGAGCCTTGGGCTATCCTTGTTTAATCATTCCTCATCAATTAGGGGCTTTAGTCTTACCGAATCGGGCCATTTCTGTAATTCTTCCAAATTTCACTGAAATTCACCAAAAACCCTAATTCTCGATTTTCTTCCAGATTGACTTTTTTTTTTCAATTTTCTTTCAAGTAGCTTCTCCATTACCCGTAGTTAGTGCTTATCTTTCATTTGGGACCTTTAATTTTGACCAATTTGATCGTTTAAGCACTTTTCTCCAAATTTCCCGAACTAGGGTTTCCTTTCTACTGAAATTCCGTAACCCAACTTCCGACCTCCATATTTTTCAATGTAGACCTCGGATTGTCAAAATTCTTTCACCATCTTTCAATTGAACTTCAAATCTTGATTTTGAAAGAAGATTGACTTCTTCAGTAGTTGACTTTTTGGGGTTGACTTTTTCAGGGTTGACTTTTTCAAGTTTGACTTTTTATGTATGCTTTCTTAGACTAAGCCTCGAAGTACCACCTGCAGGATGAGAAAAGCCTTTTAGCATTCTGAAACATCAATTTAGGAAGAAAACATACTTGTTTTAGTGGTCCGGACAAAATTAGGTGTCTACAACTGACATCAACCAACTTTCTTTCTCTTCAAGTGGGTACTTAGAGATTAATTTCTCATTCAAACATGATATCAATTGTGTACATAAATTATGCACCGTGTATCTACTTACGACAACCTACGTATTAGTATATGTATTTCGTATTTATATACCAAATAATATATTGATATCCAACAATCCCCCACATGAATGAAAATTGTCTGATTAAAACGACAAACTGACTCGGAATATGAGAGAATTTAACCTTGAAGAGTTATTGCATCAAGATAGGTAGCTTTTGACTTTGAACCTTCCATAGTGACAACTATCGTATTTACTCGGCTAACTAGTGAACATGATGTCTTGAACTATTCAGCCTTTCGGGTAAACCAAGACAATAGGAATCACATATTACCGCTTCGAACATCTTTGGTTCTCACGGTTGTGTTCATTTTGGCCCCGAACACTGCCTGGTTTCTTATGAGTACTCTAGAGAATTTAGCCTGATCAATTCTCATAGAAATGGCCACGTTTCTTACTCATAATAGGTGATTGCTTATTAAAAGTGTCCTGCAATACCCCACTTGATTTTATCAAGCTATAAGAATCATTAAAAGCATAGCTTATCCTAACTCCTTTGCGGGCAGCACTAAATCATCATAGGAATGGATAAGAGTGTTTAACTCTTTTAGTGCTCACACTCAGTTAACATAATTCAGTTGTCCCTTTTGAACCTAGATCTTGGGATCTCCAGTCAGCTAGGTTGGATTGCCACTATGTAACTTTAAATTATAGGCTTAAGACCTATTCCCCTCGATGATATACTTTCTCTATTGTTAAAACTTTTCTTAAGCGCACTTCATTATCCTTTGATTTTTCATAATCAAATGAGATAATTCCATTTGAGAGCAACTGTCTAACGGTATTATGTCTTCGACGAATGTGTCGAGATTTACCGTTATACAAACAACTCTGTGCTCTACCAATTGCAAATTGGCTATCGCAATGTGTACTAATTGCAGGCACAGGTTTCGGCCAACATGGAATATCTTCTAAAAAATTTCGAAGCCATTCCGCTTCTTCACTAGCTTTATCTAAAGCTATAAACTCAGATTCCATATTGGATCTGGCAATACACGTTTGTTTAGAATATTTCCAAAATATTGCAGCTCCTCCAATAATAAAGATAAATCCGTTAGTGGATTTGAACTCTTTAGCATGGAATATCCATTTTGTATTTGGATATCTTTTATAGTGTAGTCCAAAATTTGAGGTGTATCTTAAATATCTAAGTACCCCCACAATGGCCTTCCAGTATCCTTTCCAGGAATACTTATAAATCTACTCAGTTTGCTAACTGAGTACGTTATGTCTTTACATTCTTTTACAACCTAATGGTTTACTTTCAGGGTCCTTGCCACTCTTGGCACCATCAGGGATAACTGATCCCATGGACAAAGTCTCATCCTCCGCTTCACAACGGGGTAGTCATTGTAGCACCAAAGCATGTTGATACCATACCATGACACTCTTCCCCACTTACTATGTCGAACCCTCATTGAAGACAAGATCATACCCGAGTAACCTTGTTGCATAAAGTTGACATTATCTCATATGTCCTTCTCTTGCCCTCAAGGACTGGGTCATGATCTCTTCGAATGAGGCACCAAACATAGTTTTAGGTCCTATCACGACCTTTTAAGCCGGAGAAACTGATTCCTTCGCAAGATACCCGCACATTTTTGTGTATTTATAGGATGGTCCTTAACCCTTCCATAATTCATACGGTGTCTTGTCTTATTTCTTGTGGGGTATATTTATTTAAAATATAAATAGCTATTTAAAAAGCTTTCCCCCACAAGTTTTGAGGTAACCCTGAACTAATCAACAAAGCATTCATCATTTCTTTCAACGTTCGGTTCTTGTGTTTCGCAAAAGCGTATTGTTGAGATGAATAAGGAAAAGTGGTTTGAATGTTGATTACAAATTTTGAACAAAATTCATTGAATCATATTCACCACCCATATCACTTCTTATTTTCTTGCTTAGTTGAATTTCGACCTCATTTTTAAAGAGTTTAAAAACTTTTAAGGCCTCGTCTTTGCTTATTAGCAAATAGACATAACAGTATCTTGTGCAATAAAATGCTTTTTACAGCCTCTAGTTTGCACAAACTTTAAGTTACATATATAGTGTGAATTAAATCTAGAGGTTTACTATTTCTTTCTACCGAATAGAAAGGAGCCTTAGCCAATTTGGATTCCACACAAATTTCCCATTTGTGATTTTTATCAATAACAATTTGCGGAAGCAAATCCAAATAGCTGATTCTCTGCAAGGTCTTGTAAAACACATGACCTTATCTACCATGCCATAATTTAGAGGACACCACCAAAATAACCAGAGGAAATAATTTAATTATTATTCTTGTTCTTTGGCATAATAGCCATAATATTGAGCTTGAAAAGCTCATCACATAGATATCCTTTACCCACAAATATGCCACATTTAGTGAGTACAAATTTATCTGACTCAAATACAAGTCTAAACCCGTTCTTGCTCAACATAAAGCCGAAAACCAAATTCTTACGAATTTCAGGAACATGAACCACATTGTTCAAAGTTAGTTCTTTCCCAGAGGTCATCGTGAGTACCACCTTCCCATGGCCTCATACTTTGCAAATTGAAGAGTTTCCCATAAATAGTTGCTCATCTATAGCAACCTTTTTATATCCAGAGAAACTCTTTCTATTAGAACAAACGTGACAAGTGGCACTGGTATCAACCCACCATGTTTTAGGGTTTTATACCATGTTCACTTGTGACACTATAGCAGCGAGCTCAATCTCATAATCATAAACTATGTTGGCTTGAGCTCTTTTCTTATTCTGATGGTAGTCCTTTGCTCGATGACCAGGCTTATTACATACGAAACAAGTTCTCGTGAACTTCTTGAAATCCGTTCACTTATTAGCTTGGGAAGAACTAGAACCAACAAATTTCCTCTTGTTGGTCTTGTGAAAAATGTTTTACAACATTTGCCTTGGCTTCCATGGTCTGATCTTTAACCCTATTTTCTGAACCACGGTTATCCTCTTCAATTCTTAACGGAATAATCAAGTCCTCTATAGTCATCTCCTTTCTCTTGTGCTTTAGATAGTTCTTGAAATCCTTCCACGAAGGAGGCAATTTCTCTATCAAAGACGCCGTCTCAAATGATTCACTAAGAATCATTCCCTCGGTAGTAATCTCATGGAGGATCAACTAATACTCTTGGACTTGACTAATCACGGTTTTCGAGTCCACCATTTTGAAATCCAGAAATCGGCCAACCACAAATTTCTTCGTGCCGGCATCCTCGGTTCTATATTTTCTCTCTAAGGACTCCCATAGCTCTCTCGTTGTCTTTATTAGGCTATACACGTTGTATAACGTGTTGTCCAATCGGTTGAGAATATATTTCTTGCATAGGAAGTCAGAATGCTTCCATGCTTCCACCGAGGCTACAACAGTAGTATCGGTCTCTCCCTCTTTAGGAATCGGGGCCTCCTCCCGTAAGAACCGGGCTAGGTTCAAAGTGGTTAAATAGAACAACATATTTTTTTTCTGCCAACATTTGAAGTCCAAACCATTGAACTTTTCGGGTTTCTCACCATGTGTAACATATGGTGGCATTGGCGCTACAAGTACACTTACATTTACGGTAGACCGTTCTGCTATCTGTTATTTAAAATAAGAGGATCAACTTTATATATATATAATATATATATATATAAACACACACATATATATATATATAGAATATATATATATAACCACAATCTATATATATATTTTCAATATAACCTATCAATATATATAAATTTAATATATATATATATATATATTATAACATATTACGTTATAACAAATATTGAGTTTATGTTATAATCACGTAAATATGTAACAATAATTATCAGTAGTATTATAAAGGTTATTGAACAACGTGTATATATATATATATAATATATCACAATATATATAACATATCACAATATTTACTGAACACAAATAATATATTTATGTAACAAAATATAATATATATAAATATTATAACATATATATATAACAACATATATCTATAAACTTTCAATATATATATATATATACACGGGCCCATTGTTTCTCATAGAGAATCTAACTCAGTATAAAAGGTTGGCCGTTGGCCCAAGGGGCAGAGCCAAAAGTCATGTCCTTATGGAAGGACAATATCGGTTTTGCCGATGCCATATATATATATATATATATATATATATAAAGCATATATATATATATATATATATATATATATATATCCAATCAGTAAATTAATTGAACTATATATATTAACACAAAAATATATATATACAGCCAATATATATAATTTCAAGAGCAAAACGTAATAATATATATATATATATTAACAAGTAATGCGTTCACACTTTATACATCACAAACAGTAGCAATATATGAACCGTATATAAATGCTTTCAAAACAGTAACGAAACAAAGAATAATCGTTTTAAAATTATTGGCAATCTTATAAGCATTTAGCAAATTTCATACTGAAATATATAAACATATTAAGAACAAAATATTGAAAATGCGAACACTTACAGGTTAACCTGAATACAGAAAATGATAATCGAGTCAAGGTTTCATCTCTGACCTTAAGACGATTATTGCTTGTCTCATAGGTGTTTACTATATTTTGCAATTCGTCTCCCAAGCCTCCTTGATTACGTTGCAGTCGAGAGCACACTCTTAACAACACGGTGAACCAGAAAAATGTCGGTCTCTCTCATAGAAGACATAAGAAAAAACAAGAGCAGTATAGAAAAATTAAGAGTAATTTTCGGTACATTTAAAAAGACATGCATTACTCAGGTTTTTATAGAAAACAAAAAACCTATTCGAACAAGACACAACTGTTGGAAAAAACCATTCGGATAAAAGTTATGTCTTTAGGAAAAGAGCCAAACGGTCAGTCTGGTTCGAACATTCATTTCTCAATCAGACAGTCCCTTGGTTGGAAGCATTGGTTCGGTTGGACTGAACAGTAATCTAGGATGGGTTGTGCCGTTTCGGTTTGGACAGTAAAACATGTCGGTTGAGCAGTAAAAAATCAATTACTGACCCAAACCCGGCTCGACGGAGACGCGCGTGTGGTCCAGCCCAAGTTGTGTAGGTCCTTACCCACCAAAAAACTTGGGTACCCCTTGGGGCCCAACTCCTCATGAAAACAAGGCTTATAAATACCACAAGCTTAAGCCTTTGTTCATTCTATGTGGGATTCCACACCAATCACTAACATCAACCAACTTTCTTCCTCTTCAAGTGGGTACTTAGAGACTAATTTCTCATTTAAACATGATATCAATTGTGTACATAAATTATGCATCGTGTATCTACTTACGGCAACCTATGTATTAATATACGTATTTCATATTTATACACCAAATAATATATTGATATCCAACAGCCACATCTTAAAGGTGATTACATGAACCAACTGAACTAAGCTCCAATTTGGCAATCTAATTCTATGAAGAAAGTGGTAACATTACTTTCAAAAATGGGACATTCCATTTCAAGTTTTAAACTATATTAAGAATGTTGATTACAAGATGACAAATCTTTTTGAAATGCTATTTCATTTGTTCGGTCAATTAGGGATGAAGACAAAAGCTTTGTTTTTCCTAAAAGTGTGGTTGCTAATATTTTTAAACTTGATGATAGGTCTTTGCTAAGACCTATCGAAGAAGGAACTATTTTTTACATTGATATATAAAAAAATAAAATAATAAATACAACATTTTTTTTTATAAAGTATTTTGGAATGTTGATGTACAATATGGCTAACAAGTATGTACATAGTACTAGAATGGTTTGTACATTTTGCATATATTATATGTACATCTATTAAACCTCAAAATAAAGTATGTAGATATATGTTAAAATTTAACTTTAATTTGATTTTAAATATAATATTTTCAACTATAAAAATAATAATAAATATAAATTTCTCTCATAAAAATACATTAGGTTTGTTATTAATGTACAAAATAGTTTATGGATATGCCATGGCACTAAAATTATACATATTTGGCTTTTTTAATATTTAAATTTGTTAAACTTCAAAATAGGACATGTATATGTGATCAAGATTTGAATCATGACTTTAATACGAGTTTAAAATAGGATTTTTATCAATACATAAATAATAAAGTAATGAATATATCTTTTACCTCACAAAAAATCCTTGCTTATTAAAGTACAAATATGATTGTTAAAGATATGTTAAAAATTAGTCATAATCTTATCATTTTAAGTATAAGATTTTTTAAACTTGATCCCAGTCAAAAAGCATAAAAGAAAATAAAAATTTACTAAAATGTCGATTTTAAGTATATATTATTTTGTCTAAATTCTAGCTTATAGATATGCACATAGTACTAAACATAAATGTACATTTAGCTTTTTTAATATATACATTTTGTTAAACCTCAAAATAGGACAAAATGAATGTAATAGTTTACCTTCTACACCCCACACCCTTGGATTGTGGAATATATATAAAAGCTCAATTTTATGCATAATTAACTAGAAACAAATGTAAATTAGCTTGAAATATACGTACATAAGTAAAAATTAAGGAATTTTTAATATTTCTCACACCAAGTACTGTGGGCTCTTAATGTACCAAAAATATAATAGCTTGAAAATTATTTTGGATACAAAGGAGGCCAAATACAAAGGAGGCCAAAGCCTATTGGAGAATTGAGAAAAGAGAATTTGCAAGTGTTGAAATTGGAACAGAAGTTTTGCTAGAATGCAACTCTTGCTAGATACAACTCTTAAGAGAGGTGGGTGAATCATTTAAGTTAAATTTCAGGTTCATGTACTTGAAAATTTAACCATATGACATTGTTTTTCAATTACATGTACACCTTTCAAACGAAAAACAAAATGAACCTCACCGAGTACTACGAATTTTTAATGTACATAAATAGAATCATATTTACAATTTGAATAAGATTATGTACAAAAACTTTCTTCAATATGTACATTTGTTTAATAAATTAATTAATTACATTTAAAACTCGACCCTTGAGTTTTTGAGATTTTAAACATAAGCTTGTCTTTTATAATACAGACTATATATATCAAGTAAACTAAAAATAATGTATATAATAGAATTCTAAAATTTTCCTTATCATTTTTACTGTGGGTTCTTATTATACGCAAAGAGATCAAACAATGTACATTATTCTTCAATTATATGTATATCCTTAAATTTAAAAAAAAAATGAATAGAACAATTTATATTTTGCTTAAAAGTTTTCACCATTCATCACAAAACTTTGAATTAGTTTTTAAATATATATTTTATAAAATTTAATTAATTAAAATATTTAAAATAATAAAGGTCAAAATTTAAAAAAAAAAATTGATCACGAAAATCAACTATGATAATTTAATTTGACAGAAGAAATATACTACACGATAATAAATCATGTATAGTGCATAAGAAATTAATGCTGAGAAAGATTGATTGATTCTAAGGTTAATGTAAGATAAGTTAACCTGATAATTTTGAAATAATAAGATATACAAAATTTATTTTATGGTACATTAATTATTATTGCAAATAATTAAGAGAGAAACATATCTATAAAATTAGACTTGAATAACCCAATTAAATCTTAGAGTGAGATTATTGGTTATTCAATTGAGAATCATATCTCTCTCGGAATGAGAGCTTCTTTCTCTTCGTGAGAATTTTTCCTCTCTTCTTGAGAGTCAGTTACATAGCAGTTATCTTTTTTGAGTCTTTCTTGTTCTTTTTTTTCTTGATTTTCCTAGGAAATTAGGGTTTGTCAGGTCTAGGAGTCGTTGTTTTGGGCATATCCATAGGATCCGTGAATCAAAATGTCACTATAGTGTCTTGTTAGGTTAATTGTGTGAGTTTTTTCTTTTGCGGTTCTTCTTCTTAAATTTTGCATGGATCGTTTTCTTGTGAATATGTGGATTTGATTCTACGATTGGCAGAGAGATAGAAGGGAAATACTCCAAAATCCCCTGTCTATTTTGTAATTGGAATCTGTTGAATAGAAGGTATAAGGATAGGAACAGCTAGCTTAGGATTTCATGGAAGAGATGGAGGTGGAAATTAAGTTGGAGACAACAAGAGTGGAATTGGAACGGACAACCCAATTCACACCATTGGGGATAATTCATGCGGATAAAATACTAAATCGGACAGAGGTCAGAGGAGTATTACAGAGTATGTGGCCGATTAAGGAAATGGAAGCAATCAGAGAAAGAGGGGACAATATGTATGCTCTGTCATTCGCGAACTAGAGAGTGATGGAGAATGCTTTAGAAAACGGGCCATGGTCATTAATGGGTTACTGCCTGAACCTAAGAAGATGGGAGGTGGATAAAGCTATTCAAGAGATAAACTTCTCAAGGGTAAGTTTTTGGATCCAGATTCATAACTTGTCATTGGAGATGCTAACAACGCAATATGCAGAAAGAATTGGAAGTCGGATTGGGAATTTAATAAAGGTGAATGAGAACCCTTTGGAAAAGGGAATGGGAATAAGTTTTCTAAGGATGAAACTAGCCATTGATATCAGCAAGCCTCCACTAAAAGGATTTTGGGTGCCCTTCGATGGGAAATGAATGGTATATGCTGAAATAAAATATGAGAAAATTGTAGACTTTTGTTTTGGTTGTGGAAGATTGGGTCACCTACTGGAGCAATGTGAATATGACAGAGTGATCCAACCAGAAGACAAGCAAAGAAGGAAGTATGGTTTGTGGATGAAGGCTACTTTATTGAAAGAAAAAAGGTAATAGTGAGAAATGAGAGGAGAGAATGAGAAGGAGATGAGAGGCAGGGGCAAAAAATATCAGAGAAGAATGGAGAGAACAGAAAAGAAAGGGGAAGGGGCGGTGTAAGTGAAGGAATGGAAGAAGAGGTGGTGCGTGAGAAAGTGGAACAAGGTGAGCGTGTGGAATGTAACAAAGAAACAGTTACTGAAACTGGCGAGAAAAAGAAAGAAAATAGAAGAAAATTAAAGGTTTTAGACAAATGATAGAAGAATCACTTTTAACTTATTTGAACTATCAAGGGTTGAAGTTTACATGGATTAATAAAAGAGAAAATGGGGTTATAAAGGAGAGAATAGATAGAGCTCTAGTCAATTTGATGTGGATAGAAAGCTTTCCAAAGACACAAGTGTTTAGTTTACCTATGGTGGGATCCGGTCATGCATTAGTGCTGGTTGATTCAGAAGTTAGGGATAAACAGGGGCCAAAATAGTTCAAGTTTGAAATAATTTGGACAGAAAAGGAAGAGTGTGAAAAGATTATTAAGGATGGATGAGGGCAATTTTTGTTGGATCAAATGCATTTCAATTAGTGCAAAAGTTGAAAAAATGTAGGAGATTGCTTATTGAATGGAGTAAAAAAGCCTTCCTAAACAATAGAAGAGTCATTGAGGGCCTAATGAAGAGGATAGGAGAAATACAAAGTGAAAATGCCTCTAAGCAAGATAATAATGAGGTGAAAAAATTAATAGAAGAGTTAAAAGCGATATGGGAAAGGGAAGAGAAGTATTGGTTCCAAAGCTCAGTCATAAATTAGCTAAAGTATGGAGATAAGAACACAAAGTTCTTCCACCAATCAATAATGCAAAGGAGAAGACAAAACAAAGAATTTATACTAAGAGGGGGAAATGGACAATGGATAGAAGAAGAGAAACTCATCTTGGAAAAAAATTCAAGCATTTTATAAAGAGTTTTTCACTACATGAGGGAAAAGACATTGGGAAGGTATTTTGGAGGTAGTTCCAAGAATAGTAAACAAAGAGATGAATGATGTATTGATAAAGGAAGTGGAAGAGAGTGCAATCATGCAAGCTGCCTTTAAACTTGGAGCTCTTAAAGCACCTGGTCCGGATTGATATAATGAGGTCTTCTATCAAAAATATTGGGGCATTATAAAAGAAAGTATAGTTAGAATAGTGAAGAGCTTCTTTCATGATGGGCACTTGTTAAACAGCTGAATAGGATAAATATGGTACTTATCGCGAAAATTAAGAATCCTGAGGAAGGATCCCCGTATAGACCAATCAGGTGTTGCAATTATGCATACAAGATTATATCCAAGATCATGACGGAAAGACTCAATAAGCACATGGAGGGACTCATTACACAAAACCAGAGTGCTTTTATAGAAAAGAGACAAATACAAGACAACATATTGGTCGCCAGTGAGGTATTCCATCATTTAAAGCTTAAGAAAAAGGGGAGAAAAGTATGAAACGACCCTAAAGACTGATATGAATAAGGCCTATGATCGTGTTGAATGGGACTTTTTGGCAGCAGCAATGGCGAAGATGGGTATTGATGACAAATGGATAATGTGGATCATGGAGTGCGTTTCTTCTGTTTCCTACAATATAGTTGTAGACAACTAATTTTGTTCGGGCCCCCTAAACCAGGCAGATTCTCCTTTTCAATTTCTCGGAACACAAAGAGACTTCCACCATTCCATAGATGGGTCCCCAAGACTTTGTTTCGGAGGTCAGCACAAAAAGTCAACTAAAAAAATTCAACCTTGAAAAAGTCAACCTCAAAAAGTCAATCACTGAAAACATCAACTCCCAGTCAAAAATCAAGATTCGAAGTAGAATTGAACAATGGCGACAGAATTTCGATAATCCGAGGTCTACAACGAAAGTTATAGAGTTCGAAAGAGGGTTTGCGAAAATTCAGTGTAGGGGAATACCTAATCCGATAAATTTGGGGAAAAGTGCGTAAATGATCAAATCGGACGAAATTGGAAGTCCCAAATGGAATAAGATCAATAAGTACGGATATTGGAAGGTCCAATTTTGGAAACAGAGTTGAAGGAAGATACGGTTTGAAGGAAAATAAGGATTTAATAAGAAATTCACGGATTTGGGGAAAACTGCAAAGATATCCTGATTCGGTAAAATTGAAGCCCCAAGTGGATTAATAATGAATAAACAAAATTAGCCCAAGGCCTAGTTTGAAGTGGATCCCAAGGAAGAGCCGGTTAGAGGAAAAACTAAAAAATAAAAAAATTTACGGTATTAAAAAAGGAAAAACTAAATCGGAGGGGAATTTGATCGTAAAAATTGGGCTTTTTCGGACCAACTCAAATTCAATATATGTCGAAGGCAGCGAAAAAAGAAAATCCAGAAATTTGACCCGTTTTGAGTAAAACTGAGGTTTCGGAGGTAAAAAGGCAATATTGGAAAATCCAGGAAAAATAGGTCCCGAGCTCAGAAAATTATGAAGACTTCCAGATTTGAATTTTATATCATATGGAAGGGATCGGTGAAGAAAAATTCGGAACCAGAGCTTGAATGAAAAAGGCGAACTTCGGGTGCACCAATCCAGAAAATCCCAAAGAAAAATCCAAGAAAAATAGAAAATGAGCTCGAAAAATTATAAAAACTTCGAGATCTGAGTTTTATATTTTTTGGAAGAGATTGGAGAAAGAAAATCCAGAATAGGAGTTCAAATGAAAAAGGGCAAAATTCGGGTGCACTAACCCAAAAAATCCAAAAGAAAATTCTGAGAAAAATTGCAAATGAGCTCGAAAAATTATAAAAACTTTCAGACCTGAGTTTTATGTTTTTTTTTTTTTTTTTTTTTTTAAGGATTGGAGAAAGAAAAACCAGAATCAGAGTTCAAATGAAAAGGGCAAAGTTCGGGTGCACTAACTCGAAAAATCCCAAAGAAAATTTCAAAAGAAAATAGCAAATGAGCTTGGAAAATTATGAAACTTTCAGATCTGAGTTTTATAATTTTTGGAAGAGATTGGTGAAGAAAAATCTGGAATTGGAGCTCAAATAAAAAAGGCTAAATTTGGGAGGCATTAAACCAAAACTTTAGAGAAAAATCCGGGAAAAAAAGAGAATGAGCGCGGAAAAATGTGAAAACCTCCAGAACCAAGTTTTATATTGGATGGGATGAGTTGGAAAAGAAAAATCCGAAATTGGGGTCCATTTGCAATTAAATTAAGTTTGGAGGCTAAAATGTAATTTTACCGAAGAAACCCAGAAAAGGCCAATTTGCAAAATTAAAAAAAATGTAGGAATTTTTGGAATATTCCAGGCCCTTGGCCGGCCAGCTCATGGGAGAAGGATGGAGATTTGATCAATTTAATCTACTGGTCACTATCAAATTGCAAGATATTTTTATTGTCTTGCAAGTGTCCTTGTTCATCTAATGGCCTAGGTGCTTTGTAAAAAGATGAGTACATCCTTCAATAGCCAAGATCAAATTGCAAGATGTCATTTTTATTGTCTTGAAATGTCCTTGATCCAATGGCTTAGATGGTTGGAAAAAAGATGAGCACATCCTCATCCAAGGGTGGACATACCATTCGGCCAAGGGCATGAAGGAGAGGGGAATTTTTTTTATTAAGTTGGCTGGTCATTTTTGAAGAGGGAGGCAGTAGCTAAAGAATAAAAAGAAAAGAAATTTGAAACAAAGAAAGAGAGAGTTAGCCAAGGAAGCTAGGAAGGTAGTCATTCCTCCTTTGTTCTTGCATTATTTTTTCTTCTTTCTCATGCTTTTTTCCTTGCTTCCATGTGATTTCCATTCCTTTTCTTGTAAAAATAAAGGTTTTGAAACATTTTTTAAGCTTTCATATTTTTCTTTTCATCAAAAAAAGAGAAAAAACAATGTTTACAATTTTTTTTACCATAGCCGAATCATGCTTGTGCTTGTCTTGATTCTTTTTTGTTTTGCATGTTTGATGTGGGAAACATGATTATGGAAGGTTTATATTTCTTTTTATGTTCTGTTTTAAAAAAATGAATGAAATAAAAGAGGTTGAAAGGCTTCATGATCTTGATAAAAATCAAGTGATCATGGTTAGGGGGGACTATGTCCATTGTACCAACCATGGAGCTCACCTCCATTTTTCTTAGTTTGCTTAGTTCATTTTCTGATTTTTGAGTTGGAAAGGCTTCACGATCTTGATGAAAATCAAGTGATCATGGTTTGGGGGGCTATGTCCATTGTACCAACCATGGAGCTCACTTTCCTTATTCTTTGTTTGCTTATTTCTATTACTTACATGCTTGTCTATGCATCTTTGGTCATGTTTCTTTGTACTATTTTCATGCCATACTAGTTTTTGCATCATTTTCATGTCATGTCAGTTTCCTACACCATTCGGCCATCTCTTGTATTTTAGGTTCATGCCATGCCTTGCATCATAGTTGGTTATGTCATGCATCCTAGGTCATGTAGCTATGTCATCTAGCATTTTGTGTTCATGACATAACTTGCATCATTTTTCGTCAAACCATGTATTTTAGGTCTATGCCATGCCTTGCATCATATTTGATTATGTCATGCATCTTAGGTCATGTAGCTATATATACATCTTAGGTCATGATCCATGTCATCTTAGAATATGTCATTTTCGGCCATGCCATGTCATTTTAGTGGGTAGGTCATTTTTATGCCATTTCATTTTCTATGTCATTTAGTGTCTAGGTCCTTTTCATGCCATGTCATCATTTTATGCTATGTCACCTATGCCATGTCATCCATATAACATGTCATGCCATGTCATTTTCCATGTCATTTATAGTTTAGGTGCATTTTCATGCCATGCCTTGCATCATTTTCATGTCATTCGGCCATGCTACACCATTTAGAGTCTAGCTCCTTTACATGCCATGTCACCTATGCCATTTCATTCATATAACATGTCATGCTATGTCATTTTCCATGTCATTTATAGTTTAGCTATATTTTCATGCCATGCCATTCATGTCATATCATCATTTCATGTCATTCGGCCATTCACATGCCATCACCATGCATTCGGCCATTCATATGCCATCACCAGGTATTTTGGCCGTCCATATGCCATCTCCATGCATTTCGGTCATTCATATGCCATCTACATGCCATTTGGCCACTATGGCATTTTATTCATGATCTATGTCATTTATGCCATATCATTCATGTAGCATGTCATTTGCCATGTCATTTAGTGTTTGAGCTCATTTTATACCATGATTAAGCATGTCATGCCATTCATGCCATTACCATGACCATTCAGCCACCATGACGTTTCATTCATGCCATTTTATTTTCATGCCACAACATTCAATCCTATAGCATGTCATTTGCCATGTCATTTAGTATGCCAAGCTCATGTTTGCCATGTCGATTTTACTTACATGACATTCATTCTCATTCTCATGCCATGTCATTTGGTTTGCCATGTCATTATGTTTATCTAGCTTTGGTTTGCCATGTCCATTTCATTCACATGACATTCATTATCATGCTATGCCATTCATATGCCATGCCATCCTTATGCCATGTCATTATCTCACCTTCCATAATTACAATAAAATGCTTATCATGTTTTGGTAATCATGCATGCCTTAATGTCAATTTGCATATTCATAACATTTTAATAAATAAGGCAATATTCTCGAGTTTAAACAATTCATGATTTTCTCTGCTACGTCTACCGGGAAGGATATCATTAATTATTGTTAACAAAGGAATATCCTTTTTTAAAACAAGGGTGATTTGGAGAATTTCGAAATAAATAAAACTTTTTGTGTTTTGCCAGGCTTGCCGAGGAACATGAAAAGATCTTGGTGTTAATAAATTCCGAGTATTCTCAAATAAATTCATACATATGCTATGTCACTTAGATTTTGCCATGTTATTCATACATATGCGATTTCACTTAGATTTTGCCATGTCATACATACATATGCTATGTCATTCAGATTTCGCCACGTCAAGCATGTCATGTCAGTCATGTATATGCCATGTCATTTGTCCATGTCATCATGAATATGCCATGTCATTCTGTCATGTCAGTCATGCATATGCCATGTCATTTGTCCATGTCATCATTGTTTATGCCATGTCATTCGGTCATGCCATGTCATATTGTCATACCAAGTCATTCATATGCCATGTCATTTTGTTTGCCATGTCGATTTCATTCACATAACATTCATTCTTATGCCATGTCATTCATATGCCATATCATTTTGTTTGCTATGTCGATTTCATTCACATAACATTTATTCTTATGCCATGTCATTCATATGCCATGTTATCTTGCAGGCCATGTCGATTGCATTCACATGACATTCATTCTTATGCCATGTCATTTATATGCCATGTTATTCGTTTGCCATATCGTTTTCATGCCATGACCTTCATTCTCATGCTATGCCATTCTCGTGCCATGTTAATTCATATGCCATGTCATTTTGTTTGCCATGTTGATTTCACTCACATCATATTCATTCTTATGCCATGTCATTTTGCTTAACATGCCATGATATAAAACGCATGCTTATTTAATTTTTTATCTTAGAAACATGTTTGCATACTCATGGTTATTCTCAAGAATTTTTCAAATACATGGAAAATAAATAATATTTTTTAATCAAGATTATTTATGAGTTAAAATAATTCATGAATTCTCTACTAGGTCTGCCGCAGAGGATATCATCAACTATCATTAACAACGGAATATCTTCTTTAAAACGAGGATGATTCAGAGAATTTCAAAGTCAAGGAAAAATTTCATGTTTTGCCCAGTTTTTTGGAAAATATGGAAAATTTTATATTAATAAATTTCGGATCATTTTCAAATAAAAATATGATTTTTTAGGGAATTATTTTCGAACACCAAATTTAAAATCTACTTTTTACCGAGATTCGAGATAACATACAGAAGCTGATAACCTATGAACCTATCTAGGCATTCCATCATTTTGGGGCAAAAAAAAAGGCCATGAATTTCATCAAGGAGAGGATCTTGAGAAAATTACAGTCATGGAAGAAGAATTTGCTGACACAAGGAGGTAGAGAAGTGTTAATTAAAGTTGTTGCCTGTGCAATACCTACATAGACCATGCAATGCTTCAAGATTCCTAAGAAGACTTGTGATGAGATTAATGCTGCTATGAATGCATTTTAATGGGGTCAACAACCAGGAGGAGAGAAAGATCCATTGGGTTAAGTTGGTTAAATATGACAAAGAGGAAAGGGATAAGAGGAATGTGTTTTAAGGACTTAAACATGTTCAGTACTGCCCTTTTAGCAAAGCAATGTTGGAGGATGCTAAATAACCTAGAGACATTGTGGGTGAGAGTCTTGAAAGGGATTTACTTTCCTAGGAACACTTTAATGGAAACAAGAAGGGGATCATAAGCATCGTGGGCATGAGCCAGGCAAAAATTTTGTTAAGGTTAAACTGATGTGGTAGATCAAGGATGGGATGGAAGTCAACATATGGGAGGATAGATGGATACCTGAAATCAACTTATCTAGACCTGAAGATGGAGAGTAGTTGATACCTCAAAAAATGTCGAAGCTAATTGATACAAACAAGGAAGCATGGAATTTGGAACCAATTAGCAATATTATCACAGAAGAGCAAACTCAAGCTATAATGGAAATGCCAGTATGTGGGCAAGGTGGAAACGACATGATCATATGCCCAAAAGCAACTGATGGAAGATACTCGGTGAAACTAGGATACCATGAACTGAAGGAAAAGGCACAAGGAGAAAAGTGAAAGCAAAATCATCTTCTCATGTGACAGGCGAAAGAGTTTGCAAATGGATTTGGAGTATATTAACACCCACAAAGGTAAAAAAATTCGTTTGGAGGGTTTGTAGTAATCACATAGCAACAAATAGCAATTTGTGGAAGACGATGGTAATGGGAAGCCATTGACAGAGAAGTGGAAGTCCAACAAGCAGTCAGAAAACAAGAAGGACAGGGAGCCATTGGGCGCGTGCCAAGTTGCGATGACTTACGTAACAAGGCACAGTTCAAGAGTATGTGCGGGAGTTCAGTGAACTCATGCTCGTGTTGGAGCCAAGGTGTTGTCCATGATCCAGTTAGCCAAGGGTGTGCGCAGAGATGAAGTCACCTACTTGGCTGCCCTAAAGTTTGATGAGCCTCAGCAGCCCATGGATGAGACCCCCTGGAGGTACTAGAGGTGGAAAATAAAAAAGTCTCCTATATGTCCTGTATGTAATAAGGAAGTAGAAACTATTGATCGTACAATACTATTATATGAGTGGACACAGTGTGTTTGGTACGGAGAAGAGTTGGGATATAAGCTGGACAAATAGTAGATCACTACCTTTGATGCTTGGCTCCAAAACGTGGTGGGATAAAATGGCATGAACAAGGCAGATAAAGAGAGAATGGGGGTTTGTATGTATAGTTATGATGAGTTGGAAAATATGGAAACATAGATGGTAAAAGGTGTCCAAAAATAAGAATCCAGATCTTTTTCAATGTATAAGAAGGATCAAAGACAATGTTAATGAGGTGATGCTAAAAGACCTAAAAGATAAAGATACACTGCAACAGAGATACCTGACAGAAAAACAAGGATGGATGAGGCCAAGGGAAGGATAGATAAAAATCAATTATGATGGGGCATATAGTATTGGTGTATGCCCCAAATCAGACTCAGACACAGTCAATAATGCATTTATTTCGCTATGATTATAGTGATACAAGGTTTTCCTTCATGTTAGTACAATAATAAGGAGTTATTAAGTACTAATCGGATGAAGCCCATGGAACATAATGGCCTTGCAAAGGAATTATAAAGAGTTATAATTACAAGAACCTTATGCATCAAAGCCTTGTTCCTCAAATTGTTCTTGGTCATCGTATTGCCAAGACGGGGCATTGGCAATGTTAAAAGACTAGTATATGTTAAGCCTTCTTACTTATGAAGTAAACAACCGATCTCATATAGGTTGAAGTATGGGATACTTGGGATAACATATAGGTGCTTGTCTATTGAACAAGTTCACTGAACATGGCCCGTGAAGAGAACTTCATTTGGTAATATATATCACTCCAGTGTCTATGATAATGTTCTCTTAGTACCAGTCGTGTAAATTAGTCCTCAGACTTGTGATACCAGGTCATCTTGTATGGAGAGTGTCATACTTAGATTTCATCACGAACGGGTTCCAATCACGAGGATGATTAAAGTAGGGTGTTATTGGGTAGACATGAACCATACGAAGATGAATGAGTGATCCAGAGAGGATTAACCAATCCCTGTGATATTGGAGACATATCTCATTTGTTCTTGACTACGATTAACTTGATTAAGTCTTTGGCCAAAACATAATGGATATAGGAGAAAGTTGTTTCTCGGAATTCATAAGTTCAATCATAAGTTGCGAAGAAATCTTATGGATTGATCATGAGTATACACTACACCATGCTTAGGAGCTATCCGGGATATATGGTGAAAGGACCATATTACACTGACAAGCTGGTTGCTGAAAGATTCTAAAAGGTCACGCTGACTTCACAATATTTGGGTGGTCACGATGGCTTGCTAGATCCCGCTCTTGATCTATGATAACAAGTTAATATGATTAACCTATAGTCATTGCCAACATATTGGGAACCTACAGGGTCACACACATAAGAACAGATATGTATGGATTAAACATGGTGTTCTATTAAGGTAAAACTTAATGGAATAAAAGATCTATATTAAGGACTCAATTGAAGAAGTTTAATTGAGATGGATTAAGACATAATTGAGATTGAGAAATCCAAGGACAATGTCTTAATAAGATAAGAGGAATCAAGAAGTGTTATCTAGTGTAATAGTCGACTTTGACATATGCAAAGTGAATTGCGATTGACTATACTATATTGGAATAATATAATGACATGATATTAATAGATTAATGACATGAATTGTTTCATGAGGAGAAAGAAAATTTAATTGATAATTAAATTACTTTTGTTTAGAAATTAATCTATCCAATAAATAAGCATGACAAAATTAGAAAGGGTCCAAAGCGACTATTCTAATTTACGACTGTCCATTAAGGATGGTTGGCCCAACTTAAGGAATTAAGATAGTTGGACCATTATCATCATTAGATAATATAATGGGCCTATTGATCCAGCTTAGAATTAAATAGTTTAAGTCCAAGGGGATTAATGAAAATCTTGTGCAACAAGTTACAGGTGGCCGGCCAAGCATAGGGAGATAGGGATTAGGGTGTGCGCCACTATATAATCTATTTTAGAGGTTGTAGCCACCCAAGATAGCTCTATTCTATTTGTGATATTCTAATTTTGCTTAAGAAAAAGTTTGGTTTCAAGAAGAGAACTCTAACCTAGCAAAACAGTGAAATCGCAGCCTCCCTAAGCTCCCTAATTGCCGCAATTCCTCCTACCTTGGTGTTCTACTTGTCGATTCTTCACCTAGTTGAGTGAGATTGATTAAGGGATAAAGACAAAGGAATTTATATCTTTTGATTGTGATCTTAGGATTAACTTTCTAGCACAAGTGAATCGCCATACCTTAGAGAAGGATCCATCAGCTGTTCGTGTGGACTAGCTCTAGAGGAAGGACAATTGTGCTTCTTGTGATCTTGAACGAGTTTGATGCTTTGTAGATCTTGGATTCGAGATTAGGATCTGCAACTTAAGGTTATGATATCTTAAGTAGGTAATTCTAAATCATATGGGTGATTTAATTGTTTTTGAATGTTATAAACCTATGCAAACACAAGCCTAAGATCCTGTTGTACTTCGGGTGCTTCTTTGTTTTATTTCCGCTGCACTTTGATTATTATGTTTATACATGAGCCCGAGGTAGCATAGAATAAACCAACAGTGGTATCAAAGCCAAGGTTATGTTGTTTACATGAGGTTTATACATGTCAATTCTTGGTGACATACAAGTTAAAGTGTTGTGTATTGATTTTGGCATGATTTCGGTTCCTATGTTTAAAAGAAATATTAGTTTCTTTATTTTCTTAGATCTGGACAGAAGCTATATAATGACTTTAATCATGTTTAAAATTGTTTAAACGATTGATAAAAATTGTTTTAATCAACAAGGATTAAAGCCATGACATGTCTTAGTAAACCCGACAAGTTTTTGATGTCAAAAACATAGTTTTGAGTCAAGTTTTGTAAGCTTATTTGGAGATAATATAAAATTGATTTTATAGATGTTTTAGATCTAGAAATTTTATATTATATTCTGCCATTGAAGTTACAAAATTGGTTTGAGCTTAAAACGTTTAAGCAAAGTCATTTTGGACATGAAACGTTGATACTACAATGCTGAAATTTTCTGGACTATTTTGATAGGTGTTTGCATGCCATAAAATTCAAGCATGAGTGTGGAAACGTTCCACATGTTTGCTAGAAGTTTTGGACAGCATCTAAGGTGAATATGATTCATCTATGATGGCTGGTTTAGGCATGGAACATGACTGGACAAAGCGACAATAGTTGCTGCAAACAAGTTGGCCGAACCGTCACACCAAAGAGGCAATTGTTGCCGAATTGTGTGCAGCTGAAAGGGGTGGCCATTAAGACCTTTTAGGGCATCCAGTAGCCATTGTAGATGGCATACAATAGTCTGATCACAGGCTGGTAGCGGTCATTCGATGGCCAAAGAGATTGTTTGCGCCTAGGACACTAAGAGTTAGAGTCTTACTCCAACAAGGAAACCATTTCCTAGTGGGAGTGTGAATCCTAAAGGTTAAGAAAAACATGTAGTATGATTAGGTAAGAATTAGCTAATAAGACTTTAAGTTCCTAAAGAGTTAGGATTGATTGCAAACTTAAAGATCTGGTATAAGACAAAAATAGATGTCCAAAAAGGTTTAGGATTTTGAGCATGCTAGAATGTTTTGTCCTAATTAAGACAAGCAACCTAAAAGTTAGGTAAAGTCCTATTTCAAGATAGCTTTCTTAATTGTTAAGATGTTATTAAAAGTGTTTTAATAGTTAGAAACGAAATTGCTAGAATGATTTCATAAATTGTCTCAAATTTGTTTGGTGACATTTTATGCAAATAGTACACAAGATCACCAGGTGATATTGACTATGCATGTTTTTATTTCATGCTTATAATATGATTATGTATGCATGAAGGATAGTTATGGACTAGACCTTAGTATGACTAGGGAATGTATGGTTGAATTTTCTTATTGGTATTATATAAATAGGGTCTGCGCATCCTGTCTTCTCTATTTCATTCCGGAGTTGTAAATTCTCTTCTCATCTAACTCCCCTCGAATGTAACTCGAGGTTTCTGATAAAGCAATGTAACTGTTATATTCTTTATAGATTTAGATTTGGGATAGGAAGTAGAATTTATGTAAATCCCAAGTTTGTAAGGAGATTAGGCGCCAAGAAGAAGTGAACAAGGAGATTACCAACAAAGCTTTCGAAGACTATGTATGGTATCCCCTAGGAATTCGACCAACTAGTTTCCTAATGGCTCAAGGAAACTAGATTAGTATAAAATCCATAATCATCCTAGTAGATTGCATGTGATAGATTTATTTTTAATTATGTATATGCGATGTATGTAATTGAATGAATGCTATGCATGTCAATCAAGTATGAAATCAATGAGACCTGTATAAAAGTTAAATGAAATCCCACATTAAATTTTATTGACCTCCATGTTACGCATGATAAATTGCCTTCCACCATCATAACAAGATAACCAGAGTTCTTACATTTCGAGGCTTGTTGAGTTACTCAAGGTCAAACTTATGTACGAACATGTTTGAGTTATTGAAGGTGGTTCTTACTCAACTAAGTTTTATGTAATCCGGATGCGTCAAACTTGATCACATGACATTTAGAGGCAAAGTTAGGCGAAATGCATATGATGTATTTAGGCAAAGAGTTGTCACCTAACTGGATCTAGGAGTTGCATAGAGATGTAATTGGTAAACTAAGTTACCTAGTCAATTAGTTTCAACATAGCTTGTTGAGTCACTCAAGGTTATGCTGGAATGAAAGGGGTCCTAGCTCATTAAGAAGTTTAAGAGTTAAATTTCTCGAAATATTAGTAGAGGGATATTATTTTGTTAAAATAATGAGAATAATCATTTAAGTATTAAAGCCTGACATAAATGATTACTACTTGCTATTTATTGATTGTTAATTGTTTTGATTCATATAGGATATAAACGCTAAAATGACAAATGCATTATCACTGAGAAGCATACTTGATGCTAATAAGTTAACTGGACCGAACTTCGTTGATTGGTTTCGCAATGTTAAGATTGTCTTGACATAGGAAAAGAAAGCTTATGTTCTTGATGAGCCCATCCCAGACGAGCCTGCTGCTGATGCAACTGAGGAGGAAAAGGTGGCCTATAGAGTTCATAGAGATGATGTCGTACAAGCAACATGTGTGATGTTGGCTAGTTTGGCACCCGATCTCCAAAAGTAGCATGAGGCTATGAATGCTCAAGATATCATCCTTAACCTTAGATAACTGTTCGCTAAGGAGAATCGCACTGAGAGATTTGACATCTCAAAGGAATTTTTCCAAAAAAAAAAATGTCAGTGGGAAGCCCAGTGAGGCCTCATGTGCTTAAGATGATAGGGTATATTACTCGATTGGAGAAGATTGGATGTGTTATGGATCATGATCTAAGCGTTGATCTAATTCTTTCTTCACTGCCTGAGAGCTATTCGCAGTTTTTGTTGAACTTCAACATGAACCACTTGGAGGCAACCCTTTATGGGTTATTGAATATGCTCACACATACCGAGCAAACCATTGTTAAGGACAACTCATCTGTCCATTTAGTCTCTTCCTCTAAACCGAAAGGTAAGAAGAAAAGGAAGACTAGATAGGATGTACCTCCTGCTTCAAAGAGTTGAAGCCTAATGATGGTGTTGCAAAGGAAGCAAAGGATAAGGACAATGCTAACAAAGCTTGCTTCCATTGTGGGAAAACTAGTCACTGGAGGCGCAATTGCAAGGAGTACCTTGAATCTAACAAGGGAAAGAAGCTAAAAGGAGTTTCAACTTTAGGTATAATCTGATTCACTCCTCTTGGTATATGATACCTATGATTTGGTACTAAATATGTATGACATATTGTAGGGACCAAAGGAAAGAGTAGTGAAGCTGACCATGAAAATGGCAATCGAGTTTGATGCTACATCAGAGCTTGCCGATCTTATGGGTTTATTAATAAGACTATTTAGTTAGGATTTATTTAGAAACATTTGATGTTTTCAATGGCATTATAGGCCAATGTTGAGGATATTTTATTTATGTTTTCGAAACATATTGTTTTGCTGGCATAGAATGCCATGCTTATTTAATTTCCTCTTAAATAAATCGATTATAGAATAGTTCTATAACTTAGTCTTATATGTTATACAACTTGCAAAGTATTTTGAATACCATTTAGCTTAGTGATATGGAATTCGAATTGTTATTGAATTAATCCCTTAACAACTACATATGTAGGATTTAGTGGGAGCTATTAATAACTTTTTGAATGATAAAATATTATGATAAATGATCATTTTTGAAAAAATGCAATTAGTAGAAAACATTCCATACTTGAAAAGATTGCACGTTTATATTAAAGGTTTTTAAGACTAACTATTTTGTTTTGGCTTGCAAAAGGAGTTATATTTGGATCATTAGCTACTAGCTAACAAATAGATTCCAATAGTTGTTTAAGATCTAACTGTGCCATATGAATGGAATCTAGGTCTCATTGTGATCCAAATTATTAACCTTGATAATAAGATTATCATGTATATGACAAAGTATATTCTCGATGCACATAAGCAATGTCCTTGTAGAGACACAATTACTAATCGAAAGAGTTCGGCATTAGATGCGTTAGTGATTGGCTTAGTGCAAGTGGGAGATTGTTGGTGTATGCCCTAGAGCCAATCAGATTGAGCTCAATAATGCATACCTTTTGCTATGATTATAGTGATACAAGGTTTTCCTTCATGTTAGTACAATAATTATGAGCTATTAAGTACTAATCGGATGAAGCCCATGGAACATAATGGCCTTGCAAAGGAATTATAAAGAGTTATAATTATGAGATCCTTATGCATCAAAGCCTTGTTCCTCAAACTGTTCCTGGTCATCGTATTGCCAAGACGGGGCATTGGTAATGCTCAAAGACTAGTATATGTTAAGCCTTCTTACTTATGAAGTAAGCAACAGATCTCATATAGGTTGAAGTATGGGATACTTGGGATAACATATAGGTACTTGTCTGTTGAACAAGTTCACTGAACATGGCCCGCGAAGGGAACTTCATTAGGTAATATATCACTCTAGTGTCTATGACAATGTTCTCTTAGTACTAGTCGTGTAAATTAGTCCTCAGACTTGTGATACCAGGTCATCTTGTATGGAGAATGTCATACGTAGATTTCATCACGAACGGGTCCCAATCACGAGGATGCTTAAAGTAGGGTGTTATTGGGTATGATATGAACCATACGAAGATGAATGAGTGATCCAAAGAGGATTCACCACTCCCTGTGATATTGGAGACATATCTCATTTGTTCTTGACTACGATTAACTTGATTAAGTCTTTGGCCAAAGCATAATGGATATAGGAGAAAGTTGTTTCTCTGAATTCATAAGGTTAATCATAAGTTGCGAAGAAATAATATGGATTGATCATGAGTAGACACTGCACCATGCTCATGCACTATCCGGGATATATGGTGAAAAGATCGTATTACACTGACAAGCTGGTTGCTGAAAGGTTCTAAAAGGTCACGCTGACTTCACAGTATTTGGGCGGTCATGATGGGTTGCTAGATCCCGCTCTTGATCTATGATAACAAGTTAATATGATTAACTTATAATCATTGCCAACATATTGGGAACCTAGAGGGTCACACACATAAGAACATATATGTATGGATTAAACATGGTATTCTATTAAGGTAAAACTTAATGGAATAAAAGATCTATATTAAGGACTCAATTGAAGAAGTTCAGTTGAGATGGATTAAGACATAATTGAGATTGAGAAATCCAAGGACAATGTCTTAATAAGATAAGAGGAATCAAGAAGTTTTATCTAGTGTAGTAGTTGACTTTGACATATAGATGTGCAAAGTAAATTGCGATTGACTATACTATATTGGAATAATATCATGAGATGATACTAATAGATTAATGACATGAATTGTTTCATTAGGAGAAAGAAAATTTAATTGAGAATTAAATTACTTTCGTTTAGAAATTAATCTATCCAATAAATAAGCATGACAAAATTAGAAAGGGTCCAAAGCGACTATTCTAATTTAGGACTGTCCACTAAAGATGGTTGGCCCAACTTAAGGCATTAAGATAGTTAGAACATTATCATTATTAGATAATATAATGGGCATATTGATCCATCTTAGAATTAAATAGTTTAAGTCCAAGTGGATTAATGAAAATCTTGTGCAACAAGTTACAGGTGGCTGACCAAGCATAGGGAGATAGGGATTAGGGTGTACGCCACTATATAATCTATTTTAGAGGTTGTAGCCGCCCAAGCTAGCTCTATTCTATTTGTAAATTCTGATTTTGCTTAATAAAAAGTTTGGTTTCAAGAAAAGAACTCTAACATAGCAAAACATTGAAATCGCAGCCTCCGTAAGCTCCTTAAGGCTTGCTGCAATTCCTCCTACCTTGGTGTTCTACTTGCCACTTGTTCTCCTAGTTGAGTGAGATTGGTTAAGGGAGAAAGAAACAAGAATTTAGATCTTTTGATTGTGATCTTAGGATCAACTTAGTAACACAAGTGAATCGCCATACCTTAGAGAAGGATCCATCAGCTGTTTGTATGGACTAGCTCTAGAGAAAGGACAATTGTGCTTCTTGTGGTCTTGAACGAGTTTGAAGCTTTGTAGATCTTGGATTCGAGATTAAGATATTCAACTTAAGGTTACGATATCTTAATTAGGTAACTTCTAAATCATATGGGTGATTTAATTGTTTTTGAATGTTATAAACCTATGCAAACACAAGCCTAAGATCCTATTGTACTTCGAGTGCTTCTTTGTTTTATTTCCACTGCACTTCGATTATTATGTTTATGAATGAGCCCGAGGTAGCGTAGAATAAACCAACATATAACTCAAATGAGGAGGCAAGTATAAGAGTGGTGGTTAGGAATGAAAATGCAAAGGTGATTGCTGGTTATGCAGGCAGATAAAAGTGATAACTCTATGAAATATAGTTATTTTACCATATTTTGTGCTTTTAAATTAGTTAAGTCCTTGTAGTTTAAACTATTAATTAATTATTTTTAGTTATTTATTTTATGTTTAATATAGTTATTAATTTAATGTCTTTTGTAGTTTTGCAGAGTACTAAAGCAAGAAAGAGAGAATCAGATCATATATGGAAAGTTCAAGCTAGAAGAAGTTACTTGCTCACAAAGTTTTCCTTCTTCAAGCTTTTGGAGCTTAATAAATAGGAACTCTTTAGGACTTCTCCTTAGCTTTTACTACTTCTTATCTTGTAAATAACCTAGTTTTATTTAGAGGAAAGCAGTCACCACAAAGTTGCAAGGAGCTAAGAGATGTTTTGGAGGATGGAAGACTGAAGACTTGACAAACCTTAGTTTCTCTTTTCCCTTACTCTTCTTTATCTTTCTTGTAACATTGATGACGGGGAAACTCCTTTGTTTTATGTTTTTATTATTTAGCATTAACTAATCAGTTTTTCAAGGAAATGGAACTCAACATGTAGTTTGACTTATTTTACTCTATTTCTTGATTTAATGATATTTGATGTTGTTTATTCAATCTTGTGCTTACTGCTTCTAATTGCTTAGCTACCAATTAGATTGATTTGGTAATCTAAATACAACTTGACAGAGGGGGTTTAGTGTTAGACATGGATTGAATGTTTCATATTCATTTATTATGATGAATTGATATGCATGTAGGCTAAAAAGATACTTACGTGTTATGTGTAACCAATATTAGAGTCTAAGCTTAATGAGTTTCTCTTTAATTCAATTATCATAGACATATAGTTAATTGGTTAAGAGAGATACTTTTATAAGACCATCGACAAATACTTATAAATAGATTAGAACTCTAGGTTAACAACTCATTGTCATTAATCAAGAAGAAGGTAAGAGAGGTTCATACGAAGTGTTGAGGGAAATTGTAATCCTAGACTTTTCTCAGTTGTTTAATCTAATTTTAATTTGTCTTCTTTATTTATTATTGTCTTTTATTTATTTTTAGTTTACAATATTTAATTAATTGTTTGAATAAGATTAAGTTGTTATAATTTTAGTACTTAACGAATTCGGTAACAACTCCTCGTGGGATCGACACTCTACTTTACACTTTATTACCTGTTACGATACGTGCACTTGCGTGGTAAATCTGACAATAAGTTTTTGGCATCGTTGCCGGGGAATTGTTTTACTATTTTTGTTAATATTCATACCAAGCAATTTTAATCTTAATTCAAACTTTATTTTTCTTTGTTTTCTGATTATATTGATCGTTGTATGCAAAGAGGTGCATTATGTGGGATCATAAACTGGATGCAATCAATGCCTTAACTGCATAGCTGACTGCATTAATCGAGAAATTTGACACTATAGGTGTACCTCCCATCAAAAGCCTATTTGTAATTTGTGAACTATGTGGGGAAGTACATCATACTGATTGGTGCCCAACCAATGCTGAATTAGTGCAATATGTTGGAAACTACAATATGCAGCAAAATAGTCTTTATTCCAACAACTACGATCTAGGTTGGGGAGATCACCTAAATTTTTCTTGGAACAACACTCAAGAGCCTTTATTTTTAACCAACCAAGCCTTTCCTCCTGGGTTTTCATCACAAGATCAAGCTCTTGTCCAATAAAAAAAGCCACTAATGTAAGAGATATTTATGCAATGCATGGCAAAAACCACTTATATGATTCATATTAATTATGCTATCCTTCAAAGTCAAGCGGCACCCATTCGGGCTTTTGAAACACAAATAGGTCAACTTGCCAATGCCATTAACAACCAACCTCAAGAAACTCTTCCAAGTGGAAATGATACTAATCCCAAAAAAAAAAAATCAAGAGCATTGTAACGCCAACATACTTGGGACTGGAAAAGAGATAAAAGAGGATAGCAAAGAGCCTGAATTACCAACCGAGCCTATTGAAGAATAATTTGTGAAAGCTCAAGAAGAAGGGATTCAGTATGAGCCACCACCAAACAAGCCTATTGAAGAAGAATTAGTGGGTGAAAAAGAAGTTGAAAAAGTGCAAATAGAGGAGATTTAGTTTGACCCACCACCACCTTTTCCTTAATGCATCCAACAACCAAAGCTAGTCAGTATGGTAAATAATCCTACCAATGAGGAATTCATGGAGATTTATCCCATTGATTTGCTTAAGGCATTATTGAGTTCTACTTCTGAGAGGGATGAATTCCGTTTTCTAGCCTGCAAGAATGCTAAGCTGTTCAAAGAAAAGATAAACAAATGGCATGAACCAAAGATCATCAAGTGGTTGGATACAGGATGATGAGCACGAGATAGTCAAGCCAGTGACTATAAATCAAGTGGTTGGATACAGGATGATGAGCACGAGATAGTCAAGTCAGGCATAATTTTTTACTTATTTTTCAAGTTTTCAAAAATATATATGTATTTCCTGGCGTCGCGATGCCGAGGTCTCGAAAAAATTTGGCGCTGCGGTGCCCACACAGAAAAAAATATTTTTTTAATTTTTCAATTTTTAGTTATTTATTTATTTTTTCAAGTATTTAAATCTTTGGTTTTGATTTTTAATTTTTGTTTAGGATATTTTTATTAATTTTTTACTTTGTTTTTTTTTTTTTGTAGTGGTCACTCAGCCAACTTGGACAAGCATGATGAGGTCTACGAGGAAAACTACTGCTTCTCCTGCGTTGCTTTCATCGATAGGGGAGTTTTCTTGTTCTTACTCTTTTTAATTCTAAACATTGAGGACAATGTTTGTTTTAAGTTTGAGGGTGTTGGTCGTTAGTTTATTGGTTTCTTTTGTTTTCTGTGATTTTTTTGTTATTATTATTTTGTTTTGTCTGTGTTCTTTTTAGTTTTTTTTTTTTCTTTCTATATTTATGTTTAGAAGTCTTTATTAAACAAATAAAAGATGTTTTGCACTTATTATGATGAGATCTTTATCCAATGATGAGAATTTGGTTATTTATTTATCTTGACTCTTGGAAAAAACATAAGCATGATTTTATTTTATATTAAATTCTTTTGTTAGTCTCATTGTTAGGATGTGATTTTCAACAATTGAGCACTTGATCTCTTACTTAGATTTGCATTGCTTATTTAAAAACTTCTTATGTTGATGTGAATTATGATTATGTCTAGAAGCCTAAAACTTGTTTGATTCTCTCTCGAGGCAAAATCCTAGACAACACTAAGTTGAGGAAGTGATTTAGGCCATCTTTGGATCGTTTGAGCCTTTCTAGCTTATCTATATATATATATTAATATCCTTAGTCTCCCTCTTTGTGCCTAATTGATATATATATATATTTTTATTGCCACATATTTTAGCCTAGCCTAATAAGAAAAACCATGATAAACCTTTACTACATAGGCATGCATATGATAGTACAAGAAATAATTATTAGCCATGTCTAATTTGGATGGAATGGTGATTTTCAATGAATGAAAATGTATAAAAAAAATGAAGAGAAAAACAAAAAGAAAATGAAAATGAAAAAAGAAGAAGAATAAAGTGGTGAAGAAAAGGAAGATGCATTCAAAGAATGAAGAATGTAATTTGAGATAAAAACTATGGCTCTTCGAAGATCCTGAAATAATAAAAAATGTCTATGGGTAACTTAAACCGGAATATGTCCTATATCATACCTTGACCCTAGCCTTTCATTACAAGCTTAATAATGTTCTACATGATCTTTGATGAAGTGTTAGTCTACATTAGTTGATAAGTGCTTAATTTCATACATTTTCCTATTTAATTTCCTTATACTTTGTGCTTTGATTCTTAAGTTCCTTGACATTTTACTAGGTTTCTATACTTTGTAGGTTCTCTAGAGGAGATGAAGTCAAACCATATCAATTAGGATGTTTAAAAGCTTATAAAATCATAATCACAAGATGGAAAAAGACTTGGGAGTTAAAAAGATCAAATTGTTGGTGCAAAGCAAGAAGGCAGATTTGACCTCCGAAGCTTGTTTCTAAGAAAACATGATGTTAGAATTTTTATTCGAAGAAACTTCCTTCTTGCCTTTTGAAGGTGACTTGAATACCTTTCCAAAAATATGTCATGTGCCTAAATTGGATAAGAAATGGTCATCCAAATTGGCGTTGGAAGATCTCCCTAAACAATCCTAGCGGTTGAAAAAAACCTAGCCGCAAATCACTTTTCTTTGTTAATACCCTAGCTGAAATATGTCTTTCCTTGTCAAAGTAGGATTACTGGCTGTCAACTTGCATTAATTGCAAGAATCTTTCCTTAAAGTTAATCATTGTCAAAGTAGGGATTTAAATCAGTTATGACTTTCCTTATTTCTGCATGCTTTGGCTACAAGTAAAACATCTTTCCTTGTTTAAATATCCTTTGGCTGCAAGTCACCAAACTTTCCTTATTTTGAAGAAACCTTGGCTGCCACTGAACATTAAATGCTCAAGACCTAGAGGCTGCCTATGAATAGAGACATAAGGTGGAGTTGATCTACACACTTCTTCTACTCTTGTATTCTGATTTTCCTTTTTCTTTCTTTTAGTTTTCTTCTTAGTTTCTTTAGTTTTATGTTTATGTTAATAATGCCTACGCTAGGCTAAACTTTTCTTTAGTCAAGGGTGATTTCAAAGCCCTAGAAATATTTTGTAATTGATTTTCATATTCTATCTATTATTGGTTTCCTATCAAAGTTTCTTGTGTTCTTCTGTAAGAATTGTTCATGATCGTTGTCTTGATTTGTTTAGGTTGCGAACTAGATATATCTTGATAATTGTCTAATGCTAGTTTAAGAAACTTGATACGTAGCTTGTCTTGATTTCTTATTCAGTAGTAGCAATTTGTAATTCATGATTATGTTGGGTTTTCAGGAATTATGAAGTGGAACATAACATAAGTTGAATAAATCCATGTTTGTGTGTTTATTGCTTATATCAATCTATCTTTCTCATCTTAAGGCTTCTAGCACTTTGAATCTATAGATGTTTATCTTAGGTTATTTGATAGTTAGAGATTAAGTAGTAGCGTTCGTCTTGCTTAACGATGAACTAAGGAAGGATTGGGGTAACACGAGAGGTTGTTATCTACGGTTGTTAACTTTGATAGCTAATTGATTTTGATGGTCTGAATTTGATTCATAATATTATCTAGTGGTGGAGAATGAAACCTTAACCATATTTCTCATATTTGATTACTTCTTATTTACTTACTTTCTTATTTTATTTGTTTGCTTAAGTTTAAACTGATTTCAAAACCCCCTTAACTTTTGTTTTCTTTGAATTTAAGTTTTAAACGAGTAATTTATAAACTAGACACCAATCCCTGTGGATTCGACCCTTGCTTCTACTATACTTTACAACTGATCTTTTTAGTGCAAGGTTAAATAAAGATACACTCTTTTGGGTGCATCAAGTTTTTGGCGCCGTTGCCGGGGATTGTTTTCTTTAGTTTATTTGTTACTTGGTTTATTCTTATTTTCAGTTCTAATTAGTTTTATTTTTCTTGTACATACATGTTTTTCTTTTCAAATTTAGAAAAAAAAAATGATGGAGTTGAACAATCTAACACTTGAAGAGTTGGTGGCATACATGAACATGGAGAACCAACAAGCCAATCTCACCTCCCAGTTCAACAATTGGCAATGGAGGATGTCAAGGCCATCAAGGGTTCCAAGACCAACAGTATGATCATTACTCAAACACTTACCATGAGGGATGGTGGGATCATCATAATTATGACTACTCGAGAAATTATCATGGAATGGATCCTTATACCAATTACACTCAACCATCGAGCTTCAATCAATCATGGTCTCAAGAACCAAATCTTTTTCATTCCCAATCACAAAATTCAGGTGAGTCTCTAGCAGATCTTTTCAAATCCCCTTGCTACTAACCAACTGCAAATGCAATATGACATAAGGGAAACAAACAGACAAATGGCAACAAGGATGAGTCAATTGCAGACTTAAATGGGACAAATAATAACAGCGATAAGCCAATTAGTAGAACAAAGATCTGAAGAATTACATGAACGTGATCTAGAGGAGAATACTAGTCCAAAACAACTTGAGGATGAATCAGAAAGTCCAAGGGAACCCGAGGATGAGACAAAATTAGAGATGGATTCTATTCTTGAGGATAATGATGCCACCATTCAAATTGAGGGTACTTCGACACCTGAGGTAACTTTTAAGGTTCCTATTTCTACTAATGTTTCTTCTCCATTTTTTTTCCAGTAGATTCGTAAAGTTCAAGGAGGAAGAACATGAACAACACATGCTGGAAACCTTAAATAGTTTGTTTATGGATGCCATTCAACAAATACCAAAATATGCACCATTCCTCAAAGAATAGTGCACCACCAAAAGTGATGGAATAATAATTGTGGTAGAGAATGTATCTTTTGTTGTGCACAGACAACTTTCAACAAAATGCAAAAATCCTGAAAGTCTTGTGCCTAGAACAGAAAAGCCTAAAAATCCAAGAAGGGGTGTTGGTTAGGTTGGACAAATTAACTCAAGTGCTAATTGGGAAGGCAGCTCAATTAATGAAGAAATTACCAACCTGCCATACTTAGATTTGCTTTTTTTTCCTTTTCCTTTTCCTTTTATTGTTTTTATTGTTTATGTAATGTTTTAGGTTTGTTTAGGTTTTATTAGTTTATTTTGAGTCTTGGTTAGTTTTATTCTTTTGATTATTAGTTCTTTTCTCTTACATATAATTCTTGCATGTGGGGTGATAGTATTACATTGAGTACAATGTAAGAATTAAGTGTGGGGGGAAGAATTTAGGATTTTTGTGTTAGTTTTTTTTTTTTGGAGTATTTTAGTGTGTTTTTAGTTCCTTTCAATACAATGATGAGATATGAATTGCATAGGTCCAAAACTAGTTATTAATGAGAAGATTTTTCATCAGAGTTGAGCTTGAATACTATTTTTCATGAGCCAATGTTAATACGATATGTTGATTGAGAAAGAAGCATGTTTAGACTTAAAATTGACTTGTATAATCATCCTTGTGAGTTTTGAGCCTATATGATTGATGCATTATACATATGAATATAATTTTTTTCTTGTGTGCTCTCATGATTACATGATTCTCTAGAACTTGCTTTAAACCTTTTTGAGACTATATTGATGCATGTGACAACATGAATATGATAGAGGCATTAGGATTGTAACCAGGGCCAAACAGCCATCCATTATTGATGTTCCAAGAGAACATCCCCCTAGTGAGCCAATTTGAGCCTATATTGATTAAGCTTTTTTATTGGTAACCACATCTTACACCTAGCCTAACATATTTATATCTTTACCCTTGTTCTAAAGATGAACTAGAATGTTTGAGACATATTGCAAAACAAGGGATACTTATTGAAAATTTGGGTTGGAAACAAAAGATAAGTGTGGGGGAACAAAAGAAAAGAAAAAGTCAAGAGAAAAAGAAAGGGATCATTGTCAAATACATTCCCATCAAATACATTCCCATACATAAAAAAAATGAAAAAAAAAAATTGAATCGTCTCTTGAACTTCTAGTTAAAGTAAAGAAAAAGATGTCACAAAGTTGGTTAGAATGAAGCAAAGGCTCAACATGAATATTTAGCCTATGTTATTATGTGCTTTATAAGAGTTTTGAGAAGTTTTATTTGTATGATCTTATTATGTCTTTAAACTCTATGAAATCTTTGGAAACTTTGTGATATCTTTATCCTTTTATTCTTTAACCCCATTACAACCCCTTGGCCCTATTACAACCTTGAGTGAAGACCTTTTGATTCATGAAGTTGCATGATCTAAGTAGTGGAGAATAGGTGGACAAGCAAGCATATGTTGGAACTGTTTTCATGAGATTGATTGAGTGTAAACACTTTACCACTACTTTAAAGAGTGAAAATCATGAGAGTATCCCATATGAGAAGTTGAGATTAAGTTTGAACATGCACTATTTCGATTGAGATATGTTATGTTAATGTTAGCTTAACTCAAACCCTTTACTATCAAGCATGATTTTTTGTGAAACTCTTTAAGCTACTGATTAGTTATAAAACTTGTTCAATGATTACCTCTAATTGTTATTGAAAGTGAACTAGATTCAATTTTCTTACTTTTCCTCAATTTGATTTTGCTCGAGGACTAGCAAAAGATTAAGTGTGGGGGAATTTGATAAGTGCTTAATTTCACACATTTTCCTATTTAATTTCCTTATACTTTGTGCTTTGATTCTTAAGTTCCTTGAAATTTTACTAGGTTTTTAAGCTTTGTAGGTATTTTGGAGGACATGAAGTCAAAACATGTCAATTAGAATGTTTAAGAGCTTATAAAATCACAATCACAAGATGGAAAAAGACTTGGGAGTTAAAAAGATCAAATTCTTGGTGCAAAGCAAGAAGGAAGATTTGACCTTCGGAGGTTGTTGCTAAGAAAACATGATGTTAGATTATTTATTCAAAGAAACTTCCTTATTGACTTTTGAAGCTGACTTGAATACCTTTCCAACGATAGGTCATGGGAATAAACCGGATAAGAAATGGTCATCCAAATTGGCGTTGGAAGATCTTTCTAAACAACCCTAGCGGCAAAAAAAAAAACCTAGCCGCAAATCACCTTTCTTTGTTAATACCCTAGCTAAAATATATGTCTTTCCTTGTCAAAGTAGGATTAGTGGCTGTCAACTTGCATTAATTGCAAGAATCTTTCTTTAAAGTAAATCCTTGTCAAAGTAGGAGATTTAAATCAGTTATGACTTTCATTATTTCTACATGCTTTGGCTACAAGTAAGGCATCTTTCCTTGTTTAAATATTCTTTGGCTGCAAGTCACCAACCTTTCCTTATTTTGAAGAAACCTTGGCTGCCACTCAACATTAAATGCTCATTAAATGCTCAAGACCTAGAGGCTACCTATAAATAGAGACACAAGGGGGAGCTGATCTACACACTTCTTCTACTCTTGTATTATGATTTTGCTCTTCTTCCTTTTAGTTTTCTTCTTAGTTTCTTTAGTTTTATGTTTATGTTAATATAATGCCTATGCTAGGCTAAACTTTTTTTTGGTTAAGGCTGATTTCAAAGCCCTAGACATGTTTTGTAATTGATTTTCATATTCTATATATTATTGGTTTTCTATCAAAATTGCTTGTGTTCTTGTAGAAGAATTGTTCATGATCATTGTCTTTATTTGTTTAGGTCGCGAACTAGATATATCTTGATAATTGTCTAATTCTAGTTTAAAAAACTTGATACGTAGCTTGTCTTGATTTCTTATTCAATAGTAGCAATTTGTAATTCATGATTATGTTGGGTTTTCAGAAATTATGAAGTGGAACATAACATAGTTGAAAAAATCCATGTTTGTGTGTTTATTGCTTAGATCAATATATCTTTCTCATCTTAAGGCTGCTATCACTTTGAATCTATAGATGTTTATCTTAGGTTATTTGATAGTTAGAGATTAAGTAGTGGCGTTCGTCCTGCTTAACGACAAACTAAGGAAGGATTGGGGTAACACGGAAGGTTGTTATCTACGGTTGTTAACTTTGATAGCTAATTGATGCTGATAGGTCTGATTTTGATTCATAATATTGTCTAGTGATAGAGAATGAAACCTTAACCATATTTCTCATATTTGATTACTCTTATTTACTTGCTTTCTTATTTTATTTGTTTGCTTAAGTTTAAACTGATTTCAAAACCCCCTTAACTTTTGTTTTCTTTGAATTTAAGTTTTAAACTAGTAATTTATAAACTAGACACAATTCCCTATGGATTTGACCCCTGCTTCTACTATACTTTACAACTGATCTTTTTAGTGCAAGGTTAAATAAAGATACACTCTTTTGGGTGCATCATTAGTGGACAGAGAAATGAAAAGCAAACATATGAGAATCTAGCACTAATTCTTATTTTGCATTGGCAAAAACTTATTTGGATTGCATGCAATGATTTGCAACGAGATTATATGCACATACATACACACTGAAAATCCATTCAAGCATGAGCATACGATTGAATTGAATCATAAACTTGGATTATGTTTGTGTTCTACTTTGAGTTGGGATTTTGAGATAACTTTTGAGACAATTAAGGGAATCATTATTTAAGTGCATTCATCTCTAGCTATGCTTTGTTTTGTTTTGTTTTATTTAGTTTATTTTGTTTTGTTTTGCTCGAGGACTAGCAAAATCTTAAGTTTGGGGGTGTGATAACTCTAGGAAATAGAGTTATTTTATCATATTTTTTGCTTTTAAATTAGCTAAGTCCTTGTAGTTTAAACTATTAATTAATTGTTTTTAGTTATTTTTATTTATTTATTTTATGTTTAATTTAATGTCTTTTGTAGTTTTGTAGAGTCCTAAAGCAAGAAGGAAATAATCATATCATATATGGAAAGTTCAAGCTAGAAGCAGTTATTTGCTCACAAAGTTTTCCTTCTTCAAGCTTTTGGAGCTCTATAAATAGGAACCCTTTAGGATTTCTCCTTAGCTTTTACTACTTCTTAGTTGTAAATAACCTAGTTTTCTTAAGAGGATAGTAGCCACCACAAAGTTGCAAGGAGCTAAGAGAGGTTTTGAAGGATTGAAGACTGAAGACCTGACGAACCTTATTTATGTTTTTCCTTACTCTTCTTTATCTTTCTTGTAACATTGATGATGGTGAAACTCCTTTGTTTATGTTTTTATTATTTAACTAATTAGTTTTTCTAGGATTGCAATGGAACTCAACATGTAGTTTGAATTATTTTACTCTCTTTCTTGATTTAATGATATTTGATGTTGTTTATTCAATCTTATGCTTAATGCTTTTAATTGCTTAGCTGCCAACTAGATTGATTTGGTAACCTAAATACAACTTGGCAGAGAGAGTTTAGTGTTAGACATGGTATGATGAATTGATCTGCATGTAGGGTAGAAATATACTTACGTGTTATGTGTGACCAATGTTAGAGAAACTTAATGAATTTCTCTTTAATTCAATTATCATAGACATATAGTTAATTGGTTAGGAGAGATATTTTTATAACACCATCGACGAATACTTATAAATAGATTAAAACTTTAGGTTAACAACTCATTGTCATTAATCAAGTTAAGAAGGTAAGAGAGGTTCATACGAAGTGTTGAGGGAAATTGTAATCCTAGGCTTTTCTCAATTGTTTAATCTAATTTTAATTTGTTTTCTTTCTTTATTATTTTCTTTTATTTAGTTTTTAATTTACAATCTTTAATTAATTGTTTAAATAAGATTAAGTTGTTATAATTTTAGTACTTAACGAATTTGATAACAATTCCTTATAGGATCGACACTCTACTTTACACTTTCTTACTTGTTACAATACGTGCACTTGCGTGGTAAATCCGACAATAAAAAGCAAGATCAATAATTGAGATAAAAGTTGTTGCACTAAAGGAAGGGCTGAATATGGCAGAAAAGATACAACTGTCAAGAGTTGTATTGGAGATGAACTCTGAGATCTTGTATAAGGAAATAATAGAGAATGAAAGGAATGGGAACTGGATGTATTTTTCAGATGTATTTTTGTTCCACATAATACAACATATTTTTTTTAGTAAATATTAGAAATAGTTTCACTACTGCATATAAATATATATAAATAAAATCAAAGAACAAACATATAACTATCTGAATTTCTGCAGAACAGTTTATATAAATATACGAATGTAATATTAAATGACATATACTCACAGTTTTGGTAGAACCAAAAAGTTGAAAATCAAGTCAATGTAGAACCTCTGACCTTAAGACGATTATTGCCTGTCTATCAGGTGCTTACAATATATTGAAACTCATCTTTCAGGCCTCCTCGATAACGTTGCTGTCGAGAGCACATTCGAAGCAACATGACGAATCAAAAAAGATGTCGATCTCTTTCACAAGACAGTATGCAAAAAATCAAGAATGAAGAAAACATTTCTGATTATTTAAAACAGGCACTACCTCTGAGTATTTATAGGAATGCATGAAACTGGTCAGACAAGACACATTTGTTGGAAAATAATTTGGTTCGGTCAGACATATCCTTTGGGATAAAATTGGTCCGAACAGACATGTCTCTTGGTTGGCGGAGGCTGAACCGGTTTGGTTTGGACCAAAAAAACAAGTCGGTTGGGCAGTAAAAAAATTAATTACTGATCCAAACCTGACCAGGCTTGGCTCGGCGGTGCGCGCGTGTGTGTGGTAACCCATTCTTGTGTAGGTCTTCACCCTTCACAAAAACTTGGGTGCCCCTTGGGGCCCAACCCAACATGGAACCTAAGCCTATATTAACTACAAGCTTAAGCCTTTCTTTGCTCAATGTGGGATTCCACACCAAGCATAACTTCAACCAACTTCTTCCTCTTCAAGTGGGTACCTTTGCGATTAATTTCTCATTCAAACATAATATCAATTGTGTACATAAATTATACACCGTGTATCTACTTACGACAACCTACGTATTAATATACGTATTTCGTATTTATACACTAAAATTAACCATTGATATCCAACAATCCCCCACATGAATGGAAATTATCTGATTATAACGACGAACTGACTCGGAATATTAGAGAAAATAACTTTGAAGGTTTTTTCATCAGGATATGTAGCTTTTGGTTTTGAACCTTCCATAGTGAAAACTATCGGATTTACTCCGCTAACTAGTGAACATGATGTCTTGAACTATTTAGCCTTTCGTGTAAACCAAGACAATAGGTATCACACAATTCCTCTTCGAACATCTTTGGTTCGAATGGTTGTGTCCATTTTAGCCTCGAACACGTCCTGGTTTCTATGAGTACTCTAGAGAATTTAGCCTGATCAATTCTCATAGAAATGACCATGTTTCAAACTCATATAGTTGATTTCTTATCAAGAGTATCCTGCAATAATCCACTTGATTTTATCAAGCTATAAGAATCATTGAAAGTATAGCTTATCCTAACTCCTTTGCAGGCAGCACTAATGTTGGGGTAAGCCCTACAAGCCAATCTAGTTAGGCTTGTAAAACACTATTTATATATTCATCTATTGCACATTATAGTTTATTAATTATAATTGAGGTATTTCTTTATCCATAAGTATTGTTATAATTGTTATAAATGACTTGTGAAGATAAAAAGACACAATGGCATTGCAAAGGAATTGTAAGGTGTTACAATTATGAGGATCCTTATGCATGAATGTCGTGTTTCTAAACTGTTCCTGGTCATTGTATTGTCAAGACAAGGCATTAATAATGCTCAAAGACTGGCATATGTTAAGCCTTCATGCACTTGATGCATGCAACTGATTTCATAGGTTGAAAGTATAGAGATACTTGGGGATAACATATGGGTGCTTGTTAGTTGAACAAGTTCACTGAACATGACTCGCTATGAGAGTTCCATTTGGTATTTCACTCAAGTGTCTATGGTAAATACTCTCATGTGTCAATAGTGTAAGTAATCCTTTGACTTGTGACACCAGGTCATCTTGTATGTGAACTGTCATACTTAGATTTCATCACGAACGGGTCCTAATCACGAGGATGCTTAAAGTAAGGTGTTATTGGGTATGACATGAAGCATACGAAGATGAATGAGTGGTCCAGAGAGGATTCATCACCCCAGGTGATTAAGGGGACATATCTCACATGTATCTGGCTTATATTAACTTATTGAAGTCCTTGGCCAAGGCAATATTTAAGGAGTTAATATAAAGCTGCAGATCTAATATGGAATGGGTTAAGAGTAGACACTGAACCATGCTCTTTCCTATCCTGGGATATTTGATGAAGGGATCGAATTACACAGACATATTGTACACGAAAAGCTAGTCGAAGCTTGATGACTCTCTTGGCATTTGGGTGATCATGATGCATTGCTAGATGCCGCTCATGATCTATAAATATAAAGAAAAAATTCTTAATTGAATTTATTATATTTATTGCCAACATGTTAAGGGCCTAATGGGTCACACACAAAAGATGATTATTGAAATTAAAATGAGATTGGGCCAGATTAAATATTCATTAAGTGTTGTGGGCTTATTGTGAATATTTAATAATATATATGTGTAAGGGCTTTTGTGCAATAAGTCCAATAGTTGGGATACACTAAACCTGATAATATATATATATATGCCTTATGTTGTTGCTGCCTCCCTCTAAGGAATAAAAACCCTTGTAGCCGCATTCTCTCACCTCCCTGTGAGAATCGAGGCATAGAGAAAATAGGAGGAGGAATCAGTTTTCTTCTGGCCTACTTCTTTTCAGCTAACTAGAGTAAGAGGAGGAAGGTTTCTCACAACGTAAACCACTAGCATCGTCTTGGCAAAACATAATCTCAACCTTGTGAAGACCTTAGATCACCTGTGTGGATTACCATTAGAAGTCGGACAATTGGACGACTTTAGTCTTCGACAAGCTAGCATTGTGTACAAGAGCAAGAGCATCAAGAATCTATGATGTAGTTTCGACAATCTCCATTACAGAGGTGTGAGATTTTTTATTGTTATTTGTTCTTGAGAGCTTGATTGTTTTGAATTCATAGGCAGATCCATGGAGGGATTCGGTGTCTCTTTGTTTTATTTTATTCCGTTGTGTTGTATATTTAACATGTTGATTAAATTATACATTATCTCTGTTTGAGCATGATCCGAATCCCAACAGTGGTATCAGAGCCTCGCTTATGTTATTCCTGTATGATCTATGCTTTGATTGTTACCTTTAACAAAATTGTTTTGTTCTTTGAGTTATTTTGATCAAATTGTCACTAACCAAATTTGTGAGAATTTGCACTTGTAGTGTTTCGGTGAAGCCAGCAGTTAATCATGGTGAATTCTTATTGATTAATTGGTTTGAAATTGTTTTAAACTGATTAATGTAACTGGCGAAAGTTTTGCAGCGACTGAAAACTGATAAGTCTGCTTTGAGCAAATTTGGTGATTTTAGTGAGAAAAACTTGTAGATTTTTCTTAGCTGATTTTTAATGCATGTTTTAATGATTTTTAGGATTTAAAATTGCTTAGAATTGTTATTAGCAAGCCTGAAAAATCATAAAACTGATTTAGCATTGAAAAGTTGGAAGCTGTGAAAAACGGATAGACAGTCTATAGGGAGATAAGGGCGACGGCTACTCTAAGTATCCAAAGCCTGCGCCTCCCTTGCTAGGGTTTTTTAGGTTCTATCAGATTCTCACAACTTATGAATTTTAGCAATATTAAGTTACTAATGTTGTAGTATCCTAGTAGAGATACAACACTAAAATTAGTAATTATGGTAATATTGTTAAATTAAATAAATCACCAAAATAAGAATTTACATGAATATTCAATTAAATTATTTAATTGGATAGTAATTTAATTAAAGGAAATAATATTAATTGGATTAGGATTTATTCTAATGAGATTAGAATAAATGTTTATTATTTTCTTTGAATTAAATTATGGATCAATATAATCAATGATGGTAATTAGAGATTAAAGCATGATTTATATGTTCATAAATTGTTTGTGAATTTATGGGATGATTATGGACTTAGACCCAATATGATTGTGGATGGTTGAATTTAATTTTATGGTTTTTATTAAATTAAATAGGGATTGCGTGCCCTGCCTTATCTCTCATTTTCTGGAGTTTCCACACCTAACTCCCCTCAAATGTAACTTGAGGTTTCTTTATTACAAATGTAATTAGTTATATCAAAGTGTAAAGTTAGGATTAGTTAGGAATAATTTTTGTAACTTGAAGATGAAGAAAGGCGCCATGAGGAAAAGGAGATTACAAGCAAGCTTTGAAGACTATGTATGTAATCACCTAGGAATTTGACCAATTAATTTCCTTTGATGGCTCAAGGAAATTAGATTAGAAAGTCCATAATCATCCAAGTAGAAAGCATGTTATAGATTTATTTTATGCGATATTATAAATGCTATGAATGTTTATTATGATGAGACTTAAAGAAAAGGAAATCCCTCTTTATAATATTGAGTCACATGTTTCGCATGATAAAGTTGCCTTCCATTATCATAACAAAATAACCAGAGTTCTTCCAGTAGGAGGCTTGTTGTATCACTCAAGGTCAAACTACTATACGAATATGTTTGAGTTATGAAGTTGGGTCTTACTCAACTAATACTATGTTGTCCGGATGCTTACAAACTTGATCGCATAGTGTTAGAGGCAAAGTTAGGCGAAGTACATATGATGTGCTTAGACAAAGAGTTGTCACCTAACTGATCTGGGAGTTGCATAGAGATGCAATTGATAAGCTATGTTATCTAGCCAACTAGGCTTGTTGTAATTTGTTGAGTCACTCAAGGTTGCAACATGTTGAAAGGGATTCCAGCCCACTAGAAATACCTTGATGAGATTTTCGAATAATAGTGAGGGCTATTATCTCGAAAAATTAGTGGGAGAACCAATAAGAGATTTAATACCTCATCTTGAATTGGTATAAATGCATGAATATAACTGATATATACTTTTTCCATATTAGGTTGTTGAAAATGGTAAAAACTTTAACTGTGTTGTGCGGCATTATGAATGCCATTAGTCCAAAATATTTGGATTGGTACATGAGATTGAGAAGCGTTTTCAATGAAAGGAAGGTTGCTCACTTGACAAGTCAAGAAGTACTTATAGAAGTTTCTGAGTTGACTGTGTTTGTGATTGAACTGAATCTTTCTACTGTTAAATCCAATTCCTAGATAATTGATTCAGGATGCGGTTCACATCTATGTAATGACATAAAGATGTTGAAAGGAAGTAGAAAGTTGAGCAAAAATGAAGTAGTTCTTAGAGTAGGCAATGGTGCAAAACTTGCAGCATTGGCCGTTGGAACATGTACTTTATCCTTGCCGTCTGGCATGAAATTGGAACTGAAAGATTGTTACTTTGTTCCAGTATTGTCTAGAAACATCATTTCGATTTCATACCTCACTGTTAATGATGGTTTCGAGATAAGAATTAAGGGCAATAGTTGCTCCATCATTCTTAAAGACATTCATTATGGATCATAAACATTACATAATGGATTATATGTTTTGGATCTAGAGATGCCTATGTTCAATATAAATGTGAATAAAGCAAGAAAGGATGATCCAAGTAAGGCTTACATCTGGCACTGTAGACTTGGTGATATCAATGAGACAAGGATTTCCAAATTACATAAACATGATTATTTGGAACCCTTTGATTATGAATCATATGGGACTTGTGAATGTTGTCTCCTTGGTAAGATGATCAAGACTCCCTTTACTGGAAAGGGTGAAAGAGCTGGTGTTTTATTGGGCTTAATACATGCAGATGTTTGTGGGCCACTAAACACAGCTGCTAGAGGTAATTACTCATACTTCATAACCTTTGTCGATGGTCATTCTAGATATGGTTATGTGTATCTGATGAGATACAAGTCTGAAGCTTTTGAAAAGTTCAAAGAGTTCAGAGCTGAAATAGAGAAACGGATTGGGAAAAATATTCTAGCTCTTAGATCGAATCGAGGAGGAGAATATTTAACCCATGATTTCTTGGATCATTTCACAAATAATGGAATTCTGTCGCAATGGACTCCACCTGGAACTCCTCAATATCACGGTGTATCCGAGAGGAGAAATCGAACCTTGTTGGACATGGTTCGGTCCATGATGTCTAAGGCTGACCTTTCGATATCCTTTTGGGGATATGCCTTAGAAACTGTAGCCTACCTTCTAAATAGGGTTCCAAGCAAGTCGATGGATAAGGTACCATATGAGATATGGAATGGCAAGAAGCCATGTTTATCTTTTTTAAAGATTTGGGGATGTACTGCTTTTGTGAAGCAATTACCTTCTGATAAGCTAGGAGCTAGATCAGAAAAATGTAAGTTTGTGGGATATCCTAAAGAGATTGTTGGATATTACTTTTACAGTCCTACTGATCAAAAGGTGTTTGTGTCAAAACACGATGCTTTTCTAGAGAAAGAGTTTCTACTAGAAAGATTCAGTGGGAGTAAAATAGATCTTGAAGAAGTTTAAGAACCACAACCTAACATTCCCTTGGAACCTAAGCCATTGGTCGAGGCATTGGATGCTCAGACTAATGGTATAGAAACACAAGTACTCCGAAGGTCTAGTAGGGAGAGGCAAACTCCAATAAGATATAGATTTCTTTTAGAAAGAGATGTTTTGCCCATTGATAATGAACCTGCTACCTATGAGGAAGCGATATTGGACATCAATTCCAAGAAATGGCTAGAAGCCATGAAATCCGAAATGGAAGCCATAGAAGTTAACCATGTTTGGTCTTTAGTTGATCCACCTCAAGGGATAAAACCCATAGGGTGTAAATGGGTCTACAAGATAAAGATAGACATGGATGGCAATATACAAACGTATAAGGCCAGATTGGTTGCAAAAGATTATAATCAAGTTGAAGGCATTGATTTTGAAGAAACCTTTTCACCAGTTGCCATGTAAAGTCCATTAGGATTATGCTTGCTGTTGTTGCATACCATGATTATGAGATATGGCAGATGGATGTAAAAACAGCATTCCTTAATGGGAATTTGCAAGAGGAAGTGTATATGACACAACCTGAAGGTTTTTCATCCAAGGCCACATCTAATAAGGTATGCAAGCTGCAAAAGTCCATTTATTGACTAAGGCAAGCATCTCGGAGTTGGAACATCAGGTTTGATGGAACAATTAAAGAATTTGGTTTCATTAAGAATCCTGATGAACCATGTGTTTACAAGAAGGTAAACGGACATGCAATTGTGTTCCTAGTGCTATATGTCGACGACATATTGCTCATAGGAAGCGATGTACCTATGCTTCAGACCACCAAAGTCTGGCTGTCCAAACAGTTCTCCATGAAGGATTTGGGAGAAGCAGCATATATTCTGGGAATTAAGATCTATATAGATAGATCGAAAAGGCTGCTTGGATTATCCCAATCCGTTAACATAGACAAGGTGCTAAAGAGATTTAGCAGGGATATCTCCAAAAGAGGTAACCTGCTTATGGTACATGGTGTACAACTCTCGAAAGAGATGTGTCCTAAAACTTATGAAGAAAGGACGCGGATGGATAAGATCCCGTATGCTTCGGCAATAGGATCTATCATGTACACCATGTTATGCACAAGACCAGATGTATCGTACGCTCTGAGTGTCCGGAGCCGATACTAAAGCAATCCTGGTGAAATTCACTAGACTGTTATGAAGAATATCCTCAAGTACTTGAGAAGAACAAAGGATATTTTCTTGGTCTATAGAGGGGTTGAACTCCAAGTAAGGGGTTATATAGATGCTGGATTCCAAACTGATAGGGATGACAGTAAATCACAGGGCGATTACGTATTTACCTTAAATGGAGTTGCAGTCAGTTGGAAAAGCTCCAAACAGACTACAACTGCAGATTCAACAACAGAGGCTGAATACATCTTCGCGTGTGAGGCAGCGAAGGAGGCTGTTTCGATTAAGAAGTTCATAACTGAACTTGGTGTGGTTCCAAGCATTGTTGATCCAGTACAACATTACTGTGATAATAATGGAGACATAGCGCAAGCTAAGGAACCACGGTCTCATCACAAATCCAAACATGTATTACGACAATATCACTTGATTAGAAACATAATTCAAATAGGTGATATAAGTATGGAAAGAGTACCCACAGAGGACAATATAGCTGATCCTTTTACTAAGGTTCTAACCCAGCAGAAACACATTTGTTACATGGAAGGACACGGGCTTAAGTACATGGGCGATTGGCTTTAGTGCTAGTGGGAGATTGTTGGTGTAAGCCCTACAAGCCAATCTAGTTAGGCTTGTAAAACACTATTTATATATTCATCTATTGCACATTATAGTTTATTAATTATAATTGAGGTATTTCTTTATCCATAAGTATTGTTATAATTGTTATAAATGATTTGTGAAGATAAAGCCCATGAGACACAATGGCATTGCAAAGAAATTGTAAGGTGTTACAATTATGAGGATCCTTATGCATCAATGCCATGTTTCTAAACTGTTCCTGGTCATTGTATTGTCAAGACAAGGCATTGACAATGCTCAAAGACTGGCATATGTTAAGCCTTCATGCACTTGATGCATGCAACTGATCTCATAGGTTGAAAGCATAGAGATGCTTGGGGATAACATATGGGTGCTTGTTAGTTGAACAAGTTCACTGAACATGACCCGCTATGAGAGTTCCATTTGGTATTTCACTCAAGTTTCTATGGTAAATACTCTCATGTGTCAATAGTGTAAGTAATCCTTTGACTTGTGACACCAGGTCATCTTGTATGTGAACTGTCATACTTAGATTTCATCATGAACGGGTCCCAATCACGCGGATGCTTAAAGTAGGGTGTTATTGGGTATGAGATGAAGCATACGAAGATGAATGAGTAGTCTAGAGAGGATTCATCACCCCAAGTGATTAAGGGGACATATCTCACATGTATCTGGCTTATATTAACTTATTGAAGTCTTTGGCCAAGGCAATACTTAAGGAGTTAATATAAAGCTGCAGATCTAATATGGAATGGGTTAAGAGTAGAAACTGAACCATGCTCTTTCCTATCCCGGGATATTTGATGAAGGAATCGAATTACACAGACATATTGTACACGAAAGGCTAGTCGAAGCTTGATGACTCTCATGGCATTTGGGTGGTCATGGTGCATTGCTAGATGCCGCTCATGATCTATAAATATAAAGAATAAATTCTTAATTGAATTTATTATATTTATTGCCAACACGTTAAGGTCCTAATGGGTCACACACAAAAGGTGATTATTGAATTTAAAATGAGATTGGGCCAGATTAAATATTCATTAAGAGTTGTGGGCTTATTATGAATATCTAATAATATATATGTGTAAGGGCTTTAGTGCAATAAGTCTAATAGTTGGCATACACTAAACCTGGTAATATATATATGCCTTATGTTGTTGCCGTCTCCCCCTAAGGAAGAAAAACCCTGGTAGCCGCATTCTCTCACCTCCATGTGAGAATCAAGGCATAGAGAAAAGAGGAGGAGGAATCAGTTTTCTTCTAGCCTACTTTTTTTCGGCTAACTAGAGTAAGAAGAGGAAGGTTTCTCACAACCCTGACCACTAGCATCGTCTTGGCAAAACATAATCTTAACCTTGTGAAGGCCTTCAGATCACCTGTATGGATAACCGTTAGAGGTCGGACAATTGGACGACTTTGGTCTTCGACAAGCTAGCATTGTGTACAAGAGCAAGAACATCAAGAATCTATGATGTGGTTTCGACAATCTCCATTAAAGAGGTATGAGATTTTTTATTGTTATATATTCTTGACAGCTTGATCGTTTTGAATTCATAGGCAGATCCATGGAGGGATTCGGTGTCTCTTTGTTTTATTTTATTTCGCTGCGTTGTATATTTAACTTGTTGATTAAATTATACATTATCTCTGTTTGAGCATGAGCCGAATCCCAACAACTAATTCATAATAGGAATGGATAAGAGTGTTTAACTTTTCTAGTGCTCACACTAAGTTAACATAATTCGGTTGTCCCTTTGAACCTAGATCTTGGGATCTCCAGTCAACTAGGTTGGGTTGCCATTATGTAACTTTAATTTATAGGCTTAAGACCCATTCCCCTCGATGAGTTATTTACTTGCTCTCTTGTTAAACCGTTCGTAAGCGTGCAATATTATCCTTTGATTTTACATAATCAATAGTGATAATCCTATTTGAGAGCAACTGTCTAACGGTATTGTGTCTTCGACGAATGTGTCGAGATTTATCGTTATACAAACTACTCTGTGCCCTACCAATTGCAGATTGTCTATCGTAATGTATACAAATTGCAGGCATAGGTTTCGACTAACATGGAATATCTTCTAAAATATTTCGAAGCCATTCTGCTTCTTCTCCAGCTTTATCTAAAGCTATAAATCCAGATTCCATAGTGGATCTGGCAATACACGTATGTTTAGAATATTTCCAAAACACTGCAGCTCCTTCAATAGTAAAGATAAATCCGTTAGTGGATTTCGAATCTTTAGTATCGGATATCCAGTTTGCATCATTGTACCCTTCAAGCATAGCTGGATATCTTGTATAGTTCAGTCCATAACTTGAGGTGTATCTCAAATTTCTGAGTACCCTTACTAGGGCCTTCAAGAATGATCCTTTCTAGCATTACTTGTAAATCTACTCAGTTTGCTAACTGAGTATGTTATGTCTTTACATTCATTTATGACCTAATGGTTTGCTTCCAGGGTCCGTGCCACTCCTGGCACCATTAGGGATCACTGATCCCTTGGACAAGGTCTCATCATCCGCTCCACAACGGGGTAGTTGATATCTCTAGGTAATATAGTTATTTTGCCGCCTTTTATGCTTTTGAATCGGCTAAGTCTTTGAGGATTTTATTAGGATTTGATTAGTTTTAGATGTTTTTATATTTATTTTATTTATCCATTTTATGTTTAAAATAGTTATTTAGTTATTATTTATGTGTTTTTATAGGTCCAAGGTGATCTAGAGCTTCGAGGTGTAAAACGATGAAAAACGGTGCAAAGCAATGAGCAGGCAGATTCGACCTCCAGAGCTTCTTTCAAGAAAAACTTGATCTTAAATACTTCATTTGAGAAAACTCCTTTCTTTATTTTTGAAGCTAACTTCCATACCTTTCCAACGGTGTAAGACACGTCAAAATCGGACGAGGTTTGCCTAGTCAAAATAGCTGAAGAAATATGAGAAAATGGCGGAACCAACCCGAAGCAAAGAGAAGGGCCGACGCCCGAAGGCAGAAAGCCAGCGCTGCAGCGTCAGATGCATGAACAGTAACCGTAAAAAAATGTAAAAATCCTAAAACTTACCTGTTTTGCTTGGGAGCGAAGTTTCGGACTCCAAGAGGCCTTTGACACTTTAAATATGACTCTTTTAGGTCAGAATAAAGGGGATTGGATTCCTAGAAACCTAATTCTCTCAAGATATTTGCCATCAAATTCTCTCAAGAAGATTGGAAGATTGAATATTCAATAACTGACAACTCTTAGTTTTCTCTTTTCTATTTTCTCTTTTTTATTTTTCTTGTGTTGTTGATGATGGTGAAACTATTTGAATATTTGTTTTTGTTAATTATCATGATCTAAATCTCTTTTACTAGGATTTCAATGGAACTCAACACATAGTTTGAAGTTACTTTCTCTCTCTAGATTGATTTAATGGTTTGTTGAGTTGTTTGTTCAATCTTGTTATTAATGCTTATAGTTGATTGGCCACCAATTAGATTGATTTGTTAACCAAATACATGGATTGAATGACACATGTTTCATGTTCATTTATTAGGATGAATTGATTTGCAGGTAAGGTAGGAATACACTTTCTTGTCATGTGTAACCATTGTTAGAGCCTAAGCTTAATGAGTTCTTCTTTAATTCAATTATCATAGGAATATAGTTAATTGGTCAAGAAAGATATTTTTATGAGACCATCGGAAGATCCTTATAAATAAGATAGAACTCTAGGTTAACAACTCAAGATCATTAATCAAGCTAAGAGGTAGAGAGAGATTCAAGCGAAGTGTTGAGGGAAGTTGTAATCCTAGGCTTTTATAATTAATTGAATTCATCATTTTTAATTTACTTGCTTTCATATTAGTTTCTTTTAAATTAGTTTTTAATTATCATTCGTTTAGATAAGGTTAAGCTGTGTTAATTTTAGTATTTAACAAATTTAATAGCAATTCCTCGTGGGTTCGACACTCTATTTCCACTTTATTACTTGTTTGCGATACGTGCACTTGCGTAGTGAAATCTGACAACAAGTTTTTGTCGCCGTTGCCGGGGAATTGTTTATTATTTTTGTTAATATTAATACCAAGCAACCTTAGTCTTAATTTAAACTTTCTTTTTCTTATTTTCAGGTACAATGGCTGAAGCTAACGATACAAAGACTTTGCAAGAGTACGGTATTCCTCTCATGCAAGACCTTCAGACTTGTATTCGGAGGCCTGCAATCCAGGCAAATACTTTCAAGATAAAGCCGGCCATCCTTCAGATGATCCAAACTTCTGTTCAATTTCGCGGCTTACCGAAAGATAATCTGAATTCTCATATTGTGAATTTCCTGGAAGTTTACGATCTTTTCAAACAAAATGGTGTTACTGATGATGCCATTAGACTGAGACTCTTCCCTTTCTCACTTCAAGATAAGGCCAAGAGTTGGTTGAACTCTCTTCCTGCTGGCTCCATTACTACTTGGGTTGATCTAGCCCAGAAATATCTTCCCAAATATCTTCCTCCTGCCAGGACAGCCACGATGCGGAATGATATCACATCTTTTATGCAGTATGACTCAGAATCATTATATGAAGCTTGGGAAAAGGTACAAAGATCTGCTCCGACGATGTCCTCATCATGGGATACTTGACTGGCTTCAGGTAAACACCTTCTAAAATGGGTTAATGGGTCCTACTAGAAGTTCTATAGATGCTGCCGCAAGTGGGGCACTTATGGGAAAAGAAATTGATGAGGCTTATAATTTAATTGAGGAGATGGCGTCCAATAATTATCAATGGTCCACTGAGAGAATTTTTTCCAAAGAAAGCTCTAGGTGGTTATCAGTTGAATGAGATTAGTGCGTTATCGGCACAGATGGCTGCTCTGTCCAAGAAATTTGACACTATGAGTGTGCATTCAGTCGAGAGCCCATTAGTAACTTGTGAATTATGTGGAGAAGGACACACCAGTAATAGCTGCCCAACCAATGCCGAGTCATTGTAATATGCTGGAAACTATAATAGACATCAAAACAATCCTTATTCCAACAATTACAATCCGGGTTGGAGAAATCACCCAAACTTTTCCTGGAATAACAATCAAGGGTTTTCATCATCTGCTAAACCAGCAATCCCTCCTGGTTTTCCATCACAAGCCCATGTTCCTCTTCCGGAAAAGAAGATATCATTGGAAGATATGTTTATAAAGTTCATGGCTAGTCAAGAAGTGACAAATCAGACTCATGCAGTGACACTTCGAAATCTTGAGAAACAAGTGGGCCAACTTGCTAATGTAATTAACAATCGTTCTAGGGGATAAGGGCCATGGGAAAGAGCAACGCAATGCCATTACATTAAGGAGTGGGAAAGAAGTAAAAGTGGGTCGCAAGAAGAATAAAGAGAAAATTCAAGAGAAGACACCTCCAGTCTACTCACCACCATCCTTTCCTCAATGTCTTCAAAAGAAAGTGCAGGAATTGCCACCCAAGCCTCTTGAAGTGAAAAATTTGGGGGAAAAAGAAATTGAAAAGGCTCAATAAGAAGAAAAGAAGCCTCTAGTGTACCTTTTCCTCAGCGCCTTTAAAAGCAAAAACTTGACAAGAAGTTTCAGAAGTTTCTTGAGGTATTCAAAAAGCTCCATATTGATATACCTTTTGCTGAAGCTTTAGAACAAATGCCTAAGTAAGTCAAGTTTATGAAAGAAATTTTGTCTAAGAAGAGGAAATTGGATGAGATTGAGACAGTTGCACTTACTAAAGAGTGCAGAGCTATTCTTCAAAAGAAACTTCCACCCAAATTCAAAGATCCGGGAAGCTTCACCATTCCATGTGCCATTGGTGATAAATTTTTTGGTAAAACTTTATGTGATTTGTGGACGAGTATAAATTTAATGCCTCTTTCTATCTATCGCAATCTTGGTTTGGGGGAAATAAAGCCCACTACAGTGATGTTGCAACTAGCTGATAGATCTATCAAACATCCAAGAGGCCTGGTGGAAGATGTGCTAGTCAAGGTTGAAAAATTCTTCTTTCCTGCTGATATTATTGTGCTTGACATGTAGGAAAATAGTGAAATACCCATAATTCTTGGGAGACCATTCCTAGCCACTGGTAGAACTCTCATTGATGTGCAAAAAGAAGAACTTACCATGAGGGTTTTTAACCAATAGCTAACTTTTAAAGTTTTTAAGGCTATGAAGTTTTCTAATTAATTTGATGAATGTATGGCAGTTAAAGTGGTGAACAGTGATTCCAAAGAAGCATTCAATGAAAATTGTTCCACTACACCACTTGTAGCAGTTTCACATTCTACTTCCAAGATGTATGGATGCCACAATTTTGTGAATGCAAGGCCTCGTAAAGCAAAGGAAAAAGGGGGGCAATGGTTCAAGTGGAAGGATGTCGGCTAATGGGCATGAGATAGTCAAGCCGATGACTATAAATCAAGCGCTTCTTGGGAGGCAACCCAAGTTCTAAACTTTTTATTTTTCTTTTCTTTTAATTTTTAGAGTATTTTTATTATTATTAATTTCTTTTTACTTTGTTTTCTTTTACACTGACTACTCACCCAACTTGGACAAGGAAGATGAAGTCTAAAGGAAAAACTAAAGATTCTCCTATGTTGCTTTCATCGATAGGGGAGTTTTCTTGTTCTTACTCTTTTTATTTCCAAACGTTGAGGACAATGTTTGTTTTAAGTTTGGGGGTGTGTCTTTAGATTTATTTTAGTTTGTGTGATTGTCTAAGTTTATTAGGAGTCTAAAAAAAATATTTGATTTTGCTTGAGATATTTTGCACTTAGTATGATGGAATCCTTATCCAATGATGAGAATTAGTTATTGATTTATCTTGATTTTTGGGGAAAATATAAGCATGAGAAGAATTTGTGTTAAATTCTTTTGTTAGTTTAATGTTAGGATGTGATTTTCACAAATTGAGCACTTAATCTCTTGCTTAGATTTGCAATGCTTATTTAAAGACTGATTATGTTGGTGTGAATAGCAATTATGTCAAGAAACCTAGAATTTGTTTGATTCTCTCTCGAGGCGAAATCCTAGACAACACTAAATTAAGGAAGTGATTTAGGCCATCTTTGGATTGTTTGAGCCTTTCAAGCTTACCTTTATATATGATTATCCTTAATCTACCTCTTTGAGCCTATATCTCTTTTCTTTGATTGCCACATCTTTTAGCCTAGCCAACTAAGAAAAACCATGATTAACCTTCACTACATAGGCATGTGATGATATTACAGGAAACAATTATGAGCCATGTCGAATTTGGGTGAAATGGTGTTATAAAAAAAAGTTATGGTTCTTCGAAAACGAAGAATAGAAAGAAAAAAAAAAGGTGAATAAATTGGTGAAACAAAAAGGAAGTGTATTTGTAGACACCTAATTTTGTCCGGACCACTAAAACAGGTATGTTTTCTTCCTAAATTGATGTTTCAGAATGCAAAAAGGCTTTTCTCATCCTGCAGGTGGTACTCAGAGACTTAGTCTAAGAAAGCAGACAGAAAAAGTCAAACTTGAAAAAGTCGACCCCAAAAAAGTCAACCCCAAAAAGTCAACTACTAAAAAAGTCAACCCACTTTCAAAATCAAGATTTGAAGTTCAATTGAAAGATGGTGAAAGAATTTTGATAATCCGAGGTCTACATTGAAAGATATGGAGTTCGAAAGTTAGGTTATAGAATTTTAGTAGAAAGGAAACCCTAGTTCGGGAAATTTGGGGAAAAGTGCTTAACCAATCAAATTGGTCAAAATTGAAGGTTTTAAAAGAAAGATAAGCATTGAATACGGGTAATGGAGAAGCTACTTGGAAGAAAAACTAAAAGAAAAGTCAATTCGAAAGAAAATCGAGAATTAGGGTTTTTAGTGGATTTCGTTGAAATTTAGAAGAATTACAGAAATGGCCCGATTCGATAAGACTAAAGCCCCTAATTGATGAGGAGTGATTAAACAAGGATAGCCCAAGGCTCAGTTTGAAGAAAATCTGAAAATCAAACTTGTTTTGAGCAAAATCGGGCTTCGGAGGCAAAAGGGCAAAATTGGAAAATCTGAGAAAAATAGCAAATGAACTCCAAAAATTCTGAAAACTTGCAGATCTCATTCTTAAATTTTTTCTAAGATATGGGGGAAAGAAAATCCTGATTCGGAGTTCGTTTGCAAAATGGCCAAATCCCGGGTCCACTATGTAGAAATTCAAAAGGATAAATCCTGAAAAAATAGTAAATGAGCTCCAAAAATTCTAAAAATTTTCAGATCTTATTTTTCATTTATTTGGAAGGTATTGCTGAAAGAAAATCTTAATTCGGAGTTCGTTTGCAAATTGGCCAAATCTCGAGTCCACTATTTAGAAATTCAAGCAGATAAATCCCGAAAAAATAGCAAATGAGTTCCAAAATTTATGAAAACTTCTAGATCACACTTTTGAATTGTTTGGAAGATATTTGTGAATAAAAATTTGAATTTGGAGCTCGTTTAAAATTGGTGAAAGTTCGGGTGCACAAAAGGGCAATTTTGGAAGAAAAATTTTAAATAAATAGGAAATGGACTCGAAAATTTTTGAAAACTTCCAGAATTCAATTTTTTCTTATTTTGGAAGTATTGAAAAAATAAAATTTGAATTTGGAGTCCGTTTGCTATTTATTTAGGTTCGGGGTCAAAAAGGTTATTTTATCGAAGAAATCGAAAAAGGGCAAATTTGTAATTAAGAAAAATATGAAAGAAGAAGGAATTGTTGGGATTTTAACTTCTTTCATCAGCCAGCATAGAGGAGAAGAAGGAAGCTTGATCAATTTAATTCCTTAGTCACTATCAAGCTCACATGCTACCACTAGTACCTTGCAAATGGTCCCCCCTTCATCCAATGGCTTAGGTGCCTTGTATAAAAGTTGAATACACCATTCAAGGGCTGGGATTAAATGCCAAGATGAAATATTTATTTTTCATGAAAGAATCTTGATCCAATGGCAAAGAATGGAGGAAGAAAGATGAGCACAACTCATCCAAGGGTAGGCACTCATTAGGCCAAGCAAGAGAGTGCATGGGATTGGTCCTCATTTTTATCTAAGGGATGAGGTTATTACAAGGGCTAAGTACACATCTTAAGTGCTGCTATCAATTGGCAAGATGACATTTTTATGTTGTCATGAAAATATCTTAATCTAAGGGCCAAAATTGGAGGAGAAAAAGTGCAAAAATCATCCAATGGTGGGCATGCCATTCGGCCAAGTCATTAGGGGAGGGGGCTGATCAGTTTTGGATAGGTTTTGAAGGTTGAAAACACAAAAAGGAAGTCAGTAGCTAATTTAGAAAAAAAAGGTTTTTGAAAGAAAGGAAGAAAAGGTTTTTGAAAAAAGCTTGAAGGTAGCCATTTTTACCAAGCTTTAGCATTGTTTTCTTCTTGTTTTCTATGTTGATTTCTTGATTTTCCATTTGTTTTCCTACTACATTTTTCCTAGAAATCAAAGTTTTAAATGTTTACTTAAGTTTTCATATCTTCTTCAAAAAAAAAATGGTTGAAAATAATTTTTTCTTAAAGATTTTTGCTATGGCTGAATGGTATGTTTGTTTGCCTTTTTTTTTTCTTTGCATGTTGTTATGAAAAATATGATTTTTGAAGGTTTGTATAAGTATTTAAGGTTCTGATTTTTTATAAAAAAAAAATGAAGGAAAAGAAATGTAAAGGCTTCATGATCTTGACTAGATCAAGTGATTATGGTTTGGAGAGAGGCTATGCCCATTTTGTACCAACCATGGAGCTTAACTTTCCTTGTTTTGTTAACTAGCTTTTCTTGTTATTTTCTTTGTTTGTCTATGCTTATTTTGTTCATGTTCTTTACATTATTTTCTATGCTATATTTGCTTTTATATTTCTTTTTCATGTTTAATGATTATTCCTTGTAGGTTCGGCCTTTATGTTCATCTTGATCATATTGTGCATTTTTTCATGTATCATGTCTTGCATTATAAACATGTTTGCATTTTATATTTGGTCATATGACCATTCGACTACTCCATTTTAGCTTGGCTTGCATGTGCATTTTCATCTTGCTTATTGACTTGTTTGCATTTCCATGTCATGAGCTTCTGTATTTTGATTTTAGTATGTCATATGCTTGTGAAAATGTCATGAAATTATGTATCTATATATGATTTGTCATGTATTTGTGTTATTTACTAGATATGATTGCATTAGAGTACCATGTGACCATTCGGCCTCTTCATGCATTTTTTGCCTTGTGTGTGCATTTGCATTTTGTTTAGGTACCATGTTAGCTAGGACTATGCCATGAAGTTGTGTATTAGTTGCTACTTGTTCAAGCATTTTTATTAGGTTTATTGGTCATTGTATGTTCATAGTATTGCCATGCATTCTCATTACATTTTAGGTCTAGGCCATATTGGTATTGCCATCCATATTAGGTCTTAAATTATATTAGTATTGCCATGCATTGCTATGCTACTTAGGTCTTAGGTAACATTAGTATTTTAATGCATATTCATAACATATTAGGTCTAAGCCACATTTGCGTTATCAAGCATTTCATGCATATTAAGTTAGGTTAGCATTTATTGCCATCCAAACTCATGCTAGGCATTTAGGTTATTTTGAATTATCATGCATTTCCTATATCATTTAGGCTTTAGATCATGCATTTCATACATTTCATTTGCTGTATGTTCATGCATATCATGTCATACCACTTGATTTATGACTTAGGCCAATAAATGGCTCAAAGTCACACTCACTTGAGCATACTTGTGGAAAATTAAAGGGTTATCAAATTGATTATTCAACTTTTGTGATTTTTTACTTAGCCAATTCTTGTCCAAGGTTTTTAAATGTTTTAGCTACTGTTTGTAGGTCTTTAGGAGAGTCTCCAACATTTTTACTTTGATTTTTAAATGATTTTATCAAAGGCAAAAAAATTTGTTTTGGCAAAATAGATTTTCATCCAATATTCGTACTTTCCCAATTTTTTTAGGCAGTCATATTTAACCAGAAAATTAAGCCAATTTTTTCTCGTGTAGTTTTACATGTTTTGAGTCTCCAATTTTTGTTTTAGATTTTTTTGAATTTTTAAAAATAGGTTAAACAATCGTGTACCAAAACGGGACAGTAGAGGCAGATTTGAATTCAAAAGAAAAAACAATTGTTGAATTTGGCTAAGACATTTAGAGGGGGTTGGTTAGAAGCTTTAGCTACTGTCTTAGGATAGTTTCTAAGCCTTTTTAAACTTTAAAAATGATTTTATAAACCTCGGGTTAAGGGTGGTCAAGTCTAGGATTTCAAATTTAGTAAATTAGAGCCATTTTTAAAGGGTTTGGCCAGGGTTTTATTTCTAATCCAAGATCTTCAAAATTGCTTTCAAACAATCACAAAGTATTTTGATTTTAGAAAATTTAATTTGATATATTTTCCTAAGGTAGCCGGATATCTTTTTAGATATATGGATTTCCTTAATTAAAGGAAAAAATACATTTTCATGCGTTACATTTTCCATGTTCATGCATACTATATAATATGTGATTTTTGATAATTTCTATGATATTGTTATTATTTTGATTTATTTTATGGTGTTACATTGTTTGTTATATGTCTTTGAATATTATATGTTATTCTATGCTTTTTATTTAGTTATTCATTTTTGTCACATTATTTAGCATATACTATGTTCATGCATTATTATTTCTATTTTCATGCATATTACATGATAGCATTATTTTATGTTTCATGTCATTTCATGTCATTTAGATTATATTCCATGTCATTTAGGTTTAATCGTTTACATTTGCCATGTCATTTAAATCATTTTATTCCATTTAGAATATACCATGTTACTTAGGTTATTTCATTTCATATAGAATATATTATGTCATTTAGGACATCTCATTTCATTTAGAATATTTCATTTCATTTAGAATATTAGGTTATTTAAATCATTTCATTTCATTTAGAATATGCTATGCCATTTGAATTATGTCATAACATTTAGGTTGCATTATATTATCTAGACTTTGCTATGTCATTTTATTTATATCACACATGTTCATATTCATTTTTTTTAAATGTTTTTTTTATAAAAAGATAATGATTTTCAATGAAAAATAAAGATATTCCTGAGTTAAAATAATTCATGAGTTCTCTACCGGGTTTGCTAGAGGGAATATCATCAATTATTATTAATAAAGGAATATTTTTCTTTCAAAAAATGAGAATGATTCGGAAGATTTTCCAAATAAATAAAAATTTCTATATTTTGTCGATTTTGTCGGGGAATATAGAAAATTTTTGAATTAATAAATTCCGGATCATTTTCAATTAAAAATGGAATTATTTTTCTTTAAATTGAGAATTAACTTGAAATACTAAATTAAAAACCAAATTGTTTACCGAGACTTGAGATAACACATGATTAATAAGGTACTATTTTATACGGGCGTTGTGGGGGTGCTAATTCTTCCCCGCACGTAACGGAGTCCCGAACCCGATTCTTCGATTTTCTATGGTTTATAACGCAGACTTGAAATTGGTTTTAGAAAATGTTTTAATTAATTTTAAAATGTTTTATAAAATCGGTTTCAATAGGTGGCCGATTACACCTAGCTAAAAAATATTGGTGGCGACTCCATGACTTTTTCCGAGGTTGTTTTCAAACCCTCATTTTATTTCAAGAGGAATTAAGTTGACTTTTCCTCAGTTTTTTAATGTCACGCCTAACGAATAATAAAGTATTGCGATGAGACTTGTTGTTATGTTATTTTTTAGGTTGCGACAGCTTGGCAACTCCACTGGGGACTATTAGAGAGTCAGACCTAGAATTAGTCGTGTGTTATCAACGTCTTGATTTTGTTGGTTTAATTGGTATTTAATTTTAATTCCCATATTTTTTTAATAAATAAGGAGGATTTTTGAAAATAATAAAATGTTTTAAATATGTTCATTTGCTTGCATGTTTTTACTGCTCTCTGGCTGGTTAATGCGTTACACTATTCTTGATCTTTGTTTTAATAAATTGCTGGGATATTTAGAATAAGGGGTGTAGAATAGGTGGTGAAAGGTTTGTGGTTCCTCCTCACACACCTCACTTGCATTTGCATAACATGAACTCTCTACCCGGGTTCCATCCTTTTAAGTGGGAGTAAAGCAACTATGCCTTCGTGATGATCCTCCGTATGGGCTAGTGAAACACTTCCGGAGTATAAAGTACCTAAAGCCTTCGTGATGATCCTCCGTATGGGCTTAGGAAAATATACTCCAATGAATTGGACCCGCTTTTATCGGGGTGCCTTATTAGCCTTCACAGGCGATAGTGAGGAACAATTCGGGACCTTTAGAACCAATTCACCCACATATAGTGAACCATAGAGCCAACATAGGCGAAGCCCTGCTGAATTTTTGATAGATATACCGAAGATAGGAACACATGGAGGGACATATCTAAACCTTTTGTTACCTATTTCACACTCTGAATAAGTGTTGTAGATCGGGCAGCGATGTACATACATCGCCCGTAATAAGTATGATAATCCACCCCGAAGGCATCATGATGCCTAAGTGAGTTGATACTGTTAGGGAAAATTTTTATCAACTTTTTGAAATTGAAAATATAAAAAAAAAAAAATAAAAACTTTTTGCATTTTGCACATTTCATGCATATGTGAATAGAGCATGTACATTCATAGTTGTATATTTGATCTCATTCTTTGCAATAAATAGTTTATAATAATAATCTCATTTGATATTTCATAAACATTCATTAGTTGAATAAGAATTGTAGATCGGTAGTGTTAAATGAACATTTGCATATTGTACCATAGTAGGATCCATTATTCCGAAATTCTTTTGAAAAATAATATGTTTGGTTTTTCATAAAGAAAACATGTTTCAAAAACAAATCATAGATTAAATTTGGATGCAAATCTTGCATAATGAGATTTTTGAATAATCAAGATTTAGGCCCCACCAATTTCGTGTAATCATTGGTTAATTTATTTGTATCATTTTGACATCATGTTACAGTCCTAACATGCATGGTTATTCATTGTAGAATACATATGTGATATACATGGTTATTCTTTGTACCTACCTTTGTGTTAATTCATTTATTCTTTGCATGTATCATTTTGACATCATGTTATAGTCATAGCATGCATGGTCATTCATTGTAGAATACATTTATGACATGCATGGTCATTATTTGTATATACCTGTGCATCAATTTATTCATTTTTTTTTTATAAAAAAAAATGCATCATGTTGGCATTAGATTGCATCCATGGCATACATAGTCATCATAATTTCTATGTATATGCTCATGCAATAATCATCAGTATATTCATGCATACAGAAATAGAGCATGTACATTCATAATTGTTTTCTTGATCCTATGGTAATAATGTCAATTTCATTTGCATAACAAGGGTTCGAGATAAGAGGAATGAATCGGAGGAACAATTGGGTGCTTTGGAACGCAATCAAGAGGAGTTCGGACATGAAATGCAGGAGGTGAAAGAACAGCTTGTCAAACTGATGAAAATGTTTGAGGATATGGGTAAGAGTAAGGGGGAACTTTCTCAGGGCTCTGCATCGCCTTCGGATCAACCAAAACCATTAGGTCCAGAACAATCAATCCTTGCTGGATCATGCACTTGTCAATGCCACAAAGGTTGCAATCCTGATGAAATTGTGGACAAGATCGTGAAAATGATTAAACCCGAGAGCTTGATGCCAAGGATAGAAACCTCAGATCCCAAACAGTCCCTGCAATTGGTCCTAGGTCCAAACCAGTATCCCCACCCTACTATGGTCCAATCATCCACTGGGATGACCACTACGGGATTCCTGAATCCTATTACATCACCACTAATTGGCAGTTCGTATTGCTTCCCTCGTCAAGCACCTTATCAAGCATCTGGGATAGAGACCTTGAACTATGTACAACCTCCAAGGGTCCCGTGTCCAAATCCATACCCTTGCCTTGTTATTCCACCATCTCCTTATGCAAACACTCCGGTTCGAACCTTAGTGCCCCAACTCATAGGCCATGTGTGACTAAGAAACAACCCAAAAATCAAGACTCAAAAGCAGTATGATCCCATTCCAATCAGCTATCGAGAGCTTCTTCCTATACTGATCCAAAATCACATGGTTGCCTGTATCCCGCTGAAACTCCTGTTACCACCATATCCAAAGTGGTATAATCCAAATGCAAGATGTGATTATCACTGTGGAATTGCTAGCCATAGCATTGAAGACTGTATAACATTCAAAAAGAAAGTATAGTATCTTATAGAGATCAAGTGGATCGATCCAACAACACTGATTGATAGAGGGCTGGGAAAGTATAATTAGGATTGGGGAGATTTACGGCAATGATGTAGAAAGACTTCGGTCTGATCTAATGTAGTAGGATTTCACTTTTTTAGTAGCCGGCTCTTATAGCCTTAGGATGCTAGGAAGAATAAAGTGCTTGTAAAGATAGTTTTAACCACTGCTCAAATTTTGAAAACATGGTTTATACCATTGTGAACGTTGATATGGGAATGAATTGGTTGTGCTTCAAATTTATGAGATGTTGATGATTAAGTTCCTCCGATTCTTATTTCCTCCGTGATATCTTCCCCTATGCATTTTGCATCCGATCAATTATTTGTCATACCATACATTCATTACATGCATCTTGGTAGCATCAGGTGGTATTCATGACAAACATAGTCAGCATGATTTCTCTATATGTTCATGCACTAATTTGCTTATTAGATACATCATGTTAGCATTAGGTCGCATTCATAACACACATGGTCAGCATGAGTTTCTTTGTATATACTCTGTGTCAATCATTCATTGTTTACATGCATCATAATTGACATCGTGTTGCATTCATATTGTATACGATCATTGATTGGGAAATACGCTGAAATATACATGGTCATTCATTGCATATATCCATGCATTGATTTGTTTATTCTTTGCTTTCAGCATGTTGGCATCATGATTGTATTTATTACATATATAGTCAGCATGTTTTCACTATACATGCCCATACATCATATTGTTTAGGTTTCACATCCATCAAATTGCATTCATGACTCTTTCATCATGACATACATTTGGGGAAATAAAACAAAAGTTGTCTTGGCTTTAAGAGTCTTTGAAAGAATTTCCATTTCAAATCAGAGGTATAGATAATGATAAGCTTTTGATTCATTACTTTCAGGATAGACTCAGCGGGTCCACAATTTGGTGATATGGTCAGTTGAGCAAGGATCAGATTTACTCTTGGAACGACATGGCTAGGGCTTTTCTAAACCAGTACAAGCATATGACCGACATGGCTCCTGACCGTCTCACCTTGCAAAATATGAAGAAAAGAGCTACTGAGAGCTTCAAAGAATATTCGTAGCAGTGGATGGGCCTGGCCACCCAAGTATAACCGCCCTTAACTCAGAAGGAAACCACTCTCCTTTTTGTGAATACACTGCAGGCCCCGTATTATGATATACTTGTCGGCAACACCACGAAGAATTTTTCGGACATGGTAATTTCAGGAGAGATGATTGAGAATGCTATCAAGGATGGGAAAATTGAAGGAGAAAGAACATCCAATACCAAGAGAAATGGGGCATCTGAAAATAAAAATGAAGGTACCCAAGTCGTGGAAGGCTTTACCCCTTCTCCCCAATTCTCTTCGTATCAGTCGTTTTACTCTACCCTGAGCAATGTCTCTCAAGGTGCTTATCCTTACCAACCAATGCCTACAACCGTGCCAGCATTTACATCTGTCTGTCAATCTAACAGCCTTGGGAATAATCGAAGGGGGCATAAAAAGGGAGAAAGAAATCAGGTTGACCCTATTCCTCTGACATACAGTGAGCTACTACCTTAACTCATCTAGAATCACCTTGTGACACCCATGCAATTAGAGCCTTTGAAACCCCCTTATCTGAGCTGGTATGATGCTAATGAGTATTGTGGTTATCATTCTGGCAATCAAGGTCACTCAATAAAGAACTGCCCCGCTTTGAAGTACAAGGTCAAGGATCTTATCAAGGCTGGTTAGATAAGTTTTGAAGATGGGAAAGCCAAGTGTCATAGGAAACATGGTGCATAATCATATTAGGAATGATGAAAACACTTGTCTCATGTTGACATCTACATGAAATAAATAAATTTTGAATTTAAATGTTTTGTGTTCATTATGTTTTAATAATAATTTGAATTTGCAAAAAAATGAAACTTTGAGAAAAAAAATTGGTAAAAAATAATAAGGGGTTTTCACATGAAATAATGGACAGTCTCGAGAATATTGATAATCATTGTTAGAAATGGCCCAATACCTTCCCCCTCTCTTTTGGACTTTCCTATGCCTAAACCCTTTGAACCGAAATCACTTGAAAGACTTAATACTTCAAGGAATATGAATTATCTAGATCTAGATCCTAGTTTAGGTTATGAGCAAAGGAACGAAATTTTTGAAAAATTTTCAAACTTCTTGGAAACTCGAACAAAAATCTAGATCTTGGTAATTCGATGTGTCAAGATTGTGCTAAAACCATTCATGCCTTTTCCAATAACCATAAAACACTAAATGCCCAAACATCACTTCATGATTGACACCCTGGGGCACATTGATTAAACTAAATTATATGTCCTAGAGAAATCGTTTTTGGGTTATATTTTCCTTGTCACTTCAAACAAACCCAAGATTGAAACTCATTCTTCTCAATACAAACCTAGACTTGCGATGTTCCTCTCAATGATACAAATCCTCAAGATCAATCAAATTGGGGCATCATATATGGAAATGATGGATACATGATGAAAAATGATGGAACTAAAGCATGGATTAGTGGGGCATGCGACAAAAAAAAAGGAAAAAAATTGGGATATCATGCATAGGAGAATTCGGATAATTCCAAAGTGCAAAATGAAATTTTGATTATCTATTTCCCCTAAGGATTGCTTTTCAATGAGAATATTTATGCTTGATACGATAAATGGCCATCTTTCATATCCCTCTCACAAAAAGAAAATTATACGTAGTCACCCCTTTTGAGCTAAAAGAATTTTTTCTTCTTTGAACGCTGATCAAGGATCACCCTCTACACTGGGGGCAAATGTGAAGAATGATCTTTTTAAAGATCATGGAGGAATGAGTCCTGGCTCAAAGACAGATACAAAGCAAATGGAGCCCTAAATGAATATAGGCTCACTCTATCCAAAGGAAAAGATGGCGAAATGGAAGCCAAGAACAAAACAAAAGAAAAACACACAAAAAAAGGGTGTGTGAAAAAGCATGGCAAATGAAAGCCAAAAGCAAAGAAGAAAAAGAGCAAAAGTAAAAAGGAAAGAAAAGTCCAAAAGGGACAAATGCTTCAAAGAAAATCCTCCTTAAGAAATGATCCTTGATCTGATTACCCTTAAACACATATTTTGGGCCCATTTATCCTTTCTTTCTGAACCCTGAGCCATGACCTACATTACGTGCTTTAAAAGCTCATTTTGATCAAGCATGAATATTCAACTTGAAGGGTTTTTCCTCAGATTTTATCCCATCTCATCGAATTCTCATTTCACTAAGGAAGAATTTAGAATTCTCAAGTGCATGGTAAAACAAAAAAATATAAAAAAATAGGAAAGAAGGGGACCCTAGGGCGAAAACTCAAAAATGGGCGATCTAAAGTGAAATAGGAATTTCCCATGCCATCTATGATAGTGCTGATACCACAAAAGAAAAGGTCACCTTTAAGTTATCGAGGAACATCTAGGAATTCCTAAACCTCCCAAATTGTCAGCTCTCATTCGGAGGATTGTCTTCAAAAACTGAGACTTTTTCCTTCCAAGATTAAACTTTCTAGTTTAAACATCCTAGCCAATCTTGACGCTTGTCAAAATGCCTTGATATGAAAACTAAAAGAATGTTGAATTTGTTTAATTTTCAGAATTCATGATTTATAAAAACTGTTCCATTTGTGAGCCTAGAAAGGACATACATTTTTGTTGTGAAGTTTTCTTCGATCAACCAAAATTTTGTTATACCAAGCCTTGCCAATCCCTTGAAAAAACCCAGATTGACACTTAGAGAAATTTTTAACAATGACCATTAGTCTTCATAAGATTTGTACATCACAAACTGTGAGGTTAATATTTTTGTTTAAAAGTTTTCAAAATGAGAAAACAAATAAAGATATTTTTTTTGAAGCACTATTCTTGATGTTGACATGAGACAAGGGTTTTTCTAACCCAAGGTATAGAACTGCTAGGATAGGTCTTGACTTCCAAATATGAGAAGAAGAAATAGAACCCGTTTCAGACCTCTGTTGATGAGAGTTTGAAAACTGTTGGGGCAAAGGAAATAGCCAAAGATTGAAAATGAATTGAAGTTATACTCTGATTTGAAGAGGGAAAATGAATTGGAAAAGCTAAGCCAAAGTTTAGAAAAATGATCAGGGGCATTTGCGTCTTTTCATGGAGCATTTGCATCATTATCGATCTTTGCATTTGCATCATATAGAAGCATTTGCACATTGTTGACCTTTGCATTTGCATCCTTCTGTGAAGTAATTGCGTTATTTGAGGATCATCTGCATCAATAACCATTTCTATCAATCTAAGCCATTTGCATGTACACTATGAAGCATCTGCATCTTATCAGATATCTGCATCTGCATCATGAAGCATTTGCATCAATCCAAGCCATTTACATTTGCACCATGAAGCATGAGCACCTTGTTAAAGACATGTGCATCTGCATCTCTTCTCAAAGATTTTGGGTATAATTTTCAACACGATTTTTTTTTTTTATGAGCAAGTCTTCAGTGGTGATAGCCGAAGCCTCTGTGGAGATATCCAGAGTTTTAAAATTTTTTGAAAAGGGAAAGTCTTTGGTAGTGGTAGCCGAAGCCTCTGTGGAGATATCCAGAGTTTCTAAATTTTTTGAAAAGGGAAAGTCTTTGGTAGTGATAGCCGAAGCCTCTGTGGAGATATCTAGAGTTTCTAAATTTTTTTTTTTGAAAAAGGAGAAAGTCTTTGGCAGTGATAGCCGAAGCCTCTATGGAGATATCTAGAGTTTTTAAATTTTTTAAAATAAGCAAGTCTTTGGTGGTGATAGCCAAAGCTTCTGGAAGAGATACCCAGAATTTTATTCAACATCTGCATCTACATCAGAAGCGTTTGCATCATGAAGCGTTTGCATCCTCTCTCAAAGCTTTCAGGTATAATTGAACTCGTTCTGCTTCTCAAAGGAGTCAAGTCCCGATACCACTACCGAGATATTTTGTTTTAAATTCGAACTCGTTTTTCTTCTCAAATGAGTCGAGCCCCGAGACCACCGTCGAGGTACTTTCTTTTATTTTGAACCTACCGAACCCAGAATTTTAAATTTTTTAAAATGAGCAAGTCTTTGGTGGTGATAGCCAAATCTTCTGAAAGTGATACCCAGAATTTTTATAAATTTTAAACAGTGAGAAAATCTTTGGTAGTTATAGCTGAAGTTTCTGGAGGAGATACCCAGAATTTTACAAATTTTAAACAGTAAGAAAGTCTTCAGTGGTGATAGCTGAAGCTTCTAGAGGAGATACCCAGAATTTTACAAATTTTAAACAATGAGAAAGTCTTCAGTAATGATAGCCGAAGCCTCTGTGGAGATATCCAGAGTTTAATTTTTTTTTTAAAAAATGAGCAAGTCTTTGGTGGTGATAGCCAAAACTTCTGGAGGAGATGCCCAGAATTCTAAGCACAACTGAGAACAAGACAGGTTAAAACCCCGAGATCATCGTTGAGGTTTTTTCTTCTCTTGCAAATCTAACTCGTTTCCTTAAGACGGGTCGAGCCTTGATTAGTCAGGGAACTCAAGTTAAGGACAAAATCTTCAATTTACAACTTTTTCAAAAAAAAAAAAAAAAAAGATAAATGGAAAATGGAAATAAATGAAAACCCTTTTCTCTTTTCTTCACATTTGATTTCACTAACCGAACAAAATTAGTGTTTGTTTATCTTTATCTGATTCCTAATTCTCAGCAATAGCCAAATAGGGGCAGCTGTAGACACCTAATTTTGTCCGAACCACTAAAACAGGTATGTTTTCTTCCTAAATTGATGTTTCAGAATGCAAAAAGGCTTTTCTCATCCTGCAAGTGGTTCTCCGAGACTTAGTCTAAGAAAGCAGACAGAAAAAGTCAAACTTGAAAAAGTCAACCCCAAAAAGTCAACTACTAAAAAAGTCAACCTACTTTCAAAATCAAGATTTAAAGTTAAATTGAAAGATGGTGAAAGAATTTTGATAATCCGAGGTCTACATTGAAAGATATGGAGTTCATAAGTTGGGTTACAGAATTTCAGTAGAAAAGAAACCCTAGTTCGAGAATTTTAGGGAAAAGTGCCTAACCGATCAAATTGGTCGAAATTGAAGGTTCCAAATGAAAGATAAGCACTGAATACGGGTAATGGAGAAGCTACTTGGAAGAAAAACTAAAAGAAAAGTCAATTCGAAAGAAAATCGAGAATTAGGATTTTTAGTGGATTTCGATGAAATTTAGAAGAATTATAGAAATAGCCTGATTCAGTAAGACTAAAGCCCCTAATTGATGAGGAGTGATTAAACAACGATAGCCCAAGGCTCAGTTTGAAGAAAATCTAAAAATCGAACTTGTTTTGAGCAAAACTGGGCTTCAGAGGCAAAAGGGCAAAATTGGAAAATCTGAGAAAAATAGCAAATGAACTCCAAAAATTCTGAAAAATCTCATTCTTAAATCATTTCGAAGAGATTGGCAAAAGAAAATCCTGATTCGGAGTTCATTTACAAAATGGCCAAATCCCGGGTCTACTATGCAAAAATTCAAAAGGATAAATCCCGGAAAAATAGTAAATGAGCTCCAAAATTTCTGAAAATTTGCAGATCTCATTCTTAAATTATTTTGAAGATATTGGTGAAAGAAAATCTTGATTCGGAGTTCGTTTGCAAAATGGCCAAATCCCGGGTCCACTTTGTAGAAATTCAAGCAGATAAATCCTGAAAAAATAGCAAATGAGTTCCAAAAATTATGAAACTTCTAGATCACAGTTTTAAATTATTTGGAAGAGATTGGTGAATAAAAATTTGGATTTGGAGCTCATTTAAAATTGGTGAAAGTTTGGGTGCACAAAAGGGCAATTTTGGAAGAAAAAATCCAAATAAATAGCAAATGGACTCGAAATTTTTTGAAAACTTCCAGAATTCAATTTTTTATTATTTCAAAAATTGAAAAAAGAAAATTTGAATTTGGAGTCCTTTGCTATTTATTAAGGTTCGGGGGTCAAAAATGTTATTTTATCGAAGAAATCAAAAATGGCAAATTTGTAATTAAGAAAAATATGAAAGAAGAAGGAATTGCTGGGATTTTACCTCCTTTGATCAGCTAGCATAGAGGAGAAGAAGGATGCTTGATCAATTTAATTCCTTGGTCACTATCAAGCTCACATGCTATCACTAGTACCTTGCAAATGGTCCCCCTCATCCAATGGCTTAGGTGCCTTGTAGAAAAGTTGAATACACCATTCAAGGGCTGGGATTTAATGCCAAGATGACATTTTTATTTGTCATGAAAGAATCCTCATCCAATGGCCAAGAATGGAGGAAGAAAGATGAGCACAACTCATCCAAGGGTAGGCACTCATTAGGCCAAGCAAGGGAGTGCATGGGATTGGTCCTCATTTTCATCTAAGGGATGAGGTTATTACAAGGGCTGAGTACACATCTTAAGGGCTGCTATCAATTGGCAAGATGACATTTTTATGTTGTCATGAATAAATTTGAATCCAAGGGCCAAAATTGAAGGAGAAAAAGTGCAAAAATCATCCAATGGTGGGCATGCCATTCGGCAAAGTCATTAGGGGAGGGGGCTGATCAGTTTTGGATAGGTTTTGAAGGCAGAAAACACAAAAAGGAAGTCAGTAGCTAATTGACAAAAAAAGGTTTTTGAAAGAAAAGAAGAAAAGGTTTTTGAAAAAAGCTTGAAGGTAGCCATTTTTACCAAGCTTTAGCATTGTTTTCTTCTTGTTTTCTATGTTGATTTCTTGATTTTCCATTTGTTTTCCTACTACATTTTTCCTAGAAATCAAAGTTTTAAATGTTTACTTAAGTTTTAATCTATTCTTCTTAAAAAAAAAAATGGTTGAAAATAAATTTTTCTTAAAGATTTTTGCTATGGCCGAAAGGTATGTTTGTTTGCCTTTTTTTTTTCTTTTCTTTTTTTTTTTGCATGTTATTATGAAAAATATGATTTTTGAAGGTTTATATAAGTATTTAAGGTTCTGATTTTTTATAAAAAAAATGAAGGAAAAGAAATGGAAAGGCTTTATGATCTTGACTAGATCAAGTGATTATGGTTTGGGGAGAGGCTATGCCCATTTTGTACCAACCATGGAGCTTAACTTTCCTTGTTTTGTTAACTAGCTTTTCTTGTTATTTTCTTTGTGTGTCTATGCTTATTTTGTTCATGTTCTTTACATTATTTTCTAAGCTATATTTGCTTTTATATTTCTTTTTCATGTTTAATAATTTTTCCTTGTAGGTTCGGCCTTTATGTTCATCTTGATCATATTGTGCATTTTTTCATTTTTCATGTCTTGCATTATAAACATGTTTGCATTTTATATTTGGTCATATGACCATTCGACTACTCCATTTTAGCTTGCCTTGCATGTGCATTTTAATCTTGCTTCTTGACTTGTTTGCATTTCCATGTCATGAGCTTATGTATTTTGATTTTAGTATGTCATATGCTTGTGAAAATGTCATGACATTATGTATTTTGATATGATTTGTCATGTATTTGTGTTATTTACTAGATAGGATTGCATTAGAGTACCATGTGACCATTCGGCCTCTCCATGCATTCTTTGCCTTGTGTGTGCATTTGCATTTTGTTTAGGTACCATGTTAGTAACACCCTGTCCGGATAATCTACCTAGAATCTGGCAGAGTTTCCTTTTTATCGTAACTATAATCCTCCTACAAATACACCCAGTTCATATCCCCAGCAAGCAATATCTCTCAATACCATTATCATATTTATACATCCATGCTCAAAACTTTTCCATGATAAATTTATACTCAAGTCAATACATATTGATCTTTTGTCTCATAACTTCAAATATATATATAAAATATATCCAAAAGTAACCTATCTCAGCAAGGTTTACTAGATAAAACACCAAGAGATCAAAACTTCTAGAAATTTAGGTATGATGCCCACCACGTCAATATACTCTTTGAAGCGAAGGGTAGAAGAAGGTAGCAATCCCAACACCTAATTGTAACCTGAAAATTTAGAAACATGAAATAGGTGAAATATGTGAATATCTCAATGAGTAGACAACTTTTAAAATGTTTGAAAACTATAATTGTAACCTTTAAAGCATAATAGACATTTTCAAAAATAAATAATAGTAAAACTATAATGATTAATTCGAAGATATATCGAAGTTTGCAAATGTTAATTGTAGACACCTAATTTTGTCTGGGCCTTTTAAAACCAATTTTGATTTGTTCCCCTCTCGGGTTTAATATTTTTGTAAAAGTCACGGTCGCGATTTTAGATTTTTAAAATATTCTAAATTATATATATCCTTTTTAGCTTTAATTGTTTAAATAAAATCGGACCATAAAATTACCAAATTTAAAATTCAATTTAAACCCGAGGTGAAAAAGTTTAATCTTGAGCTTTATTAGATTTTTAAAATAAATATTTTAATTCAAAATATTTGAAAAAAAAAAAAAGAGAGACTTGGAAAAATAAAAGAAGGGCAACTTAGACATTACCCTTTTTTTTAGGTTAGGAACTGAGTTATAAAGGATCACTTGAGTAATGAAAGAGGAGGCCGATTATTTTAGAAAAAAAAATAGATTGGCGGCTGAATAAAAAAAAAAAAAGAGAAAGAATGGTGAGAGCTACAGCCTACAAGAAATAAAGAAGGCTAGGAAGAAATTAGAAGAAAAAGTAAGGAAAGAGAGAGAGGTTATGCATAGGGAGGGGATGAAAAAAAGAGTTAGAAAAGCGGGTGATGTGAAGATACAGGGGATGGGTTTATTTACTCAGAGCAAGCAAGACAGAAGCAGAGGTCAAATAGCCAAGCTCGAAAGTCTATCGCCATGGGTCGTATGCACAGCCGAGGTAAGGGTATTTCTGCATCTGCTCTGCCCTACAAGAAGACTCCGCCTAGTTGGTTGAAGATCTCTTCTCAAGATGTGGAGGAGAACATTTGCAAGTTTGCAAAGAAGGGTCTGATACTATCTCAAATTGGTGTCATTCTTCGTGATTCTCATGGGATTGCTCAGGTGAAGAGTGTTATAGGCAACAAGATTTTGCGGATACAGAAAGCCCATGGTCTTGCTCCCGAAATTCTTGAAGATCTATACCACCTTATTAAGAAAGCTGTTGCCATAAGAAAGCACCTTGAGAGGAACCGGAAAGACAAGGATTCCAAGTTTAGGTTGATCTTGGTCGAGAGCAGAATCCACCGACTTACTCGCTATTACAAGAAAACAAAGAAGTTGCCACTTGTGTGGAAATATAAGTCTACCACCGCCAGCACTCTTGTGGCTTAGAGAAGGCACGTTTTGAACCAGCTTCCTATGCTTCAATTGACATTCTCATCGGATGATGTAGCCTCATATTTTCAACCCGCTTGGCCAAATGTCGCCTTGTACTTACCCAGGACAGTCACAAGCACTTTAGATGTCAGTGGCCCATCCACTCAGGTGCCACCACCCGCTTTAGGAGTAAGGCCGCCTCAGCAATTTCCAATTCCACCTCCACCACGGCCTGGAATGCCGCTTCCACCAAACCCTCAAAGCCAGCAGTAATAGTGATTTTAATTTGGTATGGCTTATTTCAGCTTCTGAGGGCTTCTATATTATCTATTATTTTGGGATTATTGATACCATTTTGCTGGTAATAAATAAAATCTGAGATTAACTAGGATTAGCTAAGTCATTTATGAAGTGAGTCATTTTAAGAGATTAAAAAGCAAGTTTTCTTCATTTGATATGTTTATTTAAACTTTTGTTGCCTTCTTTGAGTCTTGGAGAGAAAAGTTTGATTGTGAATGTTAATTTTGTTGAGTTTGCATGATTAGTTTGTCTTTAACCTACGATCACATTTTTCAGAGTTTTGGAGGTTTTTAATTCTAGGTTTTTAATTCTTTACGTGTGTTTTTCCTGTCAAGTGCTTTATTGTTGGGGGTAATGGAAATCAATGTTAGATAGACGAAATATGGATTTTATTATTTCTATTTTATTATTATTATTTATCAAATAGATTATAAGTTTAATAAGTATCAAATAACATGTTCAAATAGAAATTAAGTAATTGTCATGGTATTTTTGAAGTACATTGAAGCATTTTCTTTGTGTTTACCGTGGCTATGGTCTATTGTGGTGCATGCTTCTTTATTTCAATGGTTATCTTTTCTTGAAAACAAAGATGGTTATGAGCTTGATGATCCTTGGCCATTTCGGTTGTAGGTGATAGTTGAGTTGGATTAATAATCCATGAGGCCAACTTTGAGCCAACCACTTTGTTGCCCAAAACCAGTTTTTTTTTCACGCCCCCCGGGGATTCTTGGTTCGGATTAATTAATAGTTCGCCACCAAGTTTGTTTTTATTCTCATGATATACCGGGGCATATCAATTTTTTTGGATTATGTGATTATGGACTCAAAATTCCTAACCATCCTTTATTTTCCCAAAAATGTTTTAAAAATCCAAAAACAATTTTTCAAGACTATTTTTCGAAGTAAAAACTTTTTTAAGACCTTCGGGCATTTGTTTTCAAAACCTCCGGGTTACAATTCTTCAAATCCTCTGGGCATTGTATTTTTTAAAAACTCCGAGTGCCATTTTAAAAAAAAAAAAACCTCCGGGTCCGTTTTTGCTAAATCTGATTTAAGTATCTTCCTAAGGTAGTCGGATACCTTTTTAGGTATACAGATATCCTTACTTCAAGAAAGAAATACATCTCAATGCATTGCATTTTCAAAATGTTTTTACTTAATTTGTCATAAAAACGTACTTTTTGTTTTATTAAACATTTGGCAAGAATTAGTTCCCGATCTTTGCCGGGTTTGTCGGGGAGGGTAGGGAATTGTTCAACGCATTTGTTTATAGAATCGAAACGTATGATTTTTATTTTATTCGGAATCATGTAAATATCATATGAAAGAATTATTTTTCAAGCTTTGCCGGGAAGCACAATAATATTTTCTGACATATGCTATTTATGTAATTCCTCACATGAATAATTCATTTCAAATAATGATGTGTGCAGGTGATTATGAATATTTTGTGATGGTGCCATTTTGTTGACTATGCCATGTCATTCACATTACCGTGTCATTCATTTTTCCATGTCATCCATATTGTCATGTCATTCATATGCCATGTCATTTTGCATGTCATGACGATTTCACTCACATGACATTCGTGTTCATGCCATGTCATTCATATGCATGTCATTTTGTTTGCCATGTCGATTTCATTCACATGAAATTCATCCTTATGCCATGTCATTCATATGCCATGTCATCTCATTCACATGACATTTATCCTCATGATATCCATTCTTATGCCATGTCATTTTGTTTGCCATGTCGATTTCATTCACATGACATTCATTCTTATGCCGTGTCATTTATATGCCATGTCATTCGTTTACCACATCATTTAGGTTTTAAATCATGCATTTATGCATTCAATTGGCTGTATGTTCATGCATCTCATGTCATGCCACTTGACTAATGACTTAGGCCAATTAATGGTTCAAAGTCATGCTCTCTTGAGCACACTTGTGAAAAATTAAGGTTTGTCAAATTGATTATTCTACATTTGTGATTTTTTTTACTTAGCCAATTTTTATCTAACTTTTAAAAAGTCCTAGCTACTGTTTGTGAGTCATTTTGTGAGTCTTAATATTTTTACTTTGATTTTTAAATGATTATATCAAAGGCAAAAATGTATTTTGGCAAAACAGTTTTTTCACCCAGTACTCGTACTTTCCCGATTTTTTTGGGCATTCATATTTAATCAGAAAATTAAGCTGATTTTTTCCCATGTAGTTTTACATGTCGTGAGTCTCCAGTATTTTTTTTTTAGATTTTTTTTATAAATATAGGGGCTTAGTAAAATATACTTTAACGAATTGAACCCGCTTTTATCGGGGTGCCTTACTAGCCTTCACCGGCGACAGTGAGGAGCAATTCGGGGCCTATAGAATCTATTCACCCTCATATAGTGAACCTAGGCTAAACCATGCCAGATTTTCGTTAGATACACCGAAGTTAGGAACACATGGAGAGACATTTCTAACCTTTTATGACCTATTTTTACATCTCAAATAAGTTTTGTAAATCGGACAAAGATGAACGTACATCGCCCGTAATAAGTGTGATACTCCGCCCCAAAGGCACCGTGATGCCTATATAAGTAGATATTGTTGGGGCAAGTGTTCACTAACCTTTTGAAATTCAAAATACAAACATTCTTTTTCAAACATTTTTGCATTTTTGAATATTTCATGCATATGTGAATAGAGCATGTACATTTATCGTTGTATTTTTTATCTCATTCTTTGCAATAAACAGTTGGTAATAATAATCTCATTTGGTGATTTCATAAACCGGAAGTGTCACATGAACATTTGGATATTGTACCATAGTAGGATCCACTATCCCGAAATTCTTTTGAAAATAATATGATTGGTTTTTCATAGAAAAAAAAAACATGTTTCAAAAAATCATAAATTTGGAGGCAAATCTTGCATAATGAGATTTTTGAATAATTAAGATTTAGGTCCCACCAATTTCGTGTAATCATTGGTTAATTTCTTTGTATATACCCTGGTGTAAATTTATGAATTCTTTACATGTATCATTTTGATATCATGTTATAGTCCTAACATGTATGGTTATTCATTGTAAAATACATTTGTGATATAGATGGTCATTCTTTGTATATACCCTAGTGTAAATTTATGAATTCTTTACATGTATCATTTTGACATCATGTTACAGTCATAGCATGCATGGTAATTCATTGTAGAATACGTTTATGACATGCATGGTCATTCTGTATATATCCATATATCAATTTATTCTTTCTTTACATGCATCATGTTGGCATCAAGTTTCATTCATAGTCAGCATGATTTTTCTGCACTCCAAGTCCTCATCTTTTCTTTCTGCATCCGGTCGGATGGAAGGAACGGGGGCTCCATTGTCCAAGTATTCTTCTACACTGGCTGACCCCAGCTCACTAATAAAAGTAAGGAATGCCCGGACCCACGGGATCTAATGCTGGACCAAGGCGATTAACGGAAGCTTAATGAAAAGGAACAGGGAGAAGTGGTCCCAGGACCGGATAGAGGCCAATAAGAATCCAATTCCTTGCCACCAACCAAAGGCACTCACCTCCCTATCTAGTTCCCCCATGTTTGTTGGTAAGCCCTGAACTCGAACTAATGTATTCCAAAGTCCGAGCCAAGGTGATCAATTGCTAGCTAAGCCCCACCATATTCTCTTTCTTTATCTCTCTTCCCTTCACTATAGGCCGAAGCGAAGATCGTACTATTTCATAAAAGTTCATAAAGGGGATTCACTAAGCGTAAGTCCTTAACCCGGTATGATGCGACAAAGACTTCTTGCTTTGTTTACCTGTCTTATCGTATCAAATAAGGTTTCCCAGCCTAGCCTATCTCGGTGTCTGGTACCGAAAGAGAGAATCAGGCAGCTCTAAGGGCAGCTCAAAACCAGCCCAACCTCTTCATGGTCACATCCTCTTTTCTGACGCTTTTCGTCTTGTTGCATGTGCCTTACGGTATCCAGATCCAGTCCTCTCTGCTTCCTATGATTGAAGTGAAGATCCGCAATAAACTGTCTGCTTTCCTTGGTAAGAAAATCAATAAGGAATCTCTTTTTAATAGAACTTAGGACTAGAGGCCTCCCCAATTGAGAGGATAAAGTCTGTGATTCTAAAACCAAACCAGTTGTTAGAGCTGGGTCGGATAGGCAATCAACATGATTGGTCCCGTCCCAGTTTAAGTAGTTGGATGTGAGTGCATCGGATAAGCGAAAGCTAGCAGTAGATCGATAAAAGAAATCATACGGATTTCAACCTACAGATGAAGAATCAGCTTCATTGTTCCCACCATCTATATTATATCATCCAAGAAAGAATAAGAATATTATATAATAAGAGTAGGAATCAATCGTTCAGTGATCGCTACGCTTGATTGATTGGGGCTACTCACACTGTTTTGGATAAAAAACCATTTCCTTGCTGTTCCTCACGGTTTACCTACTCCAAACACGAAAGTAAAGACCACAAAATCTGTCTACATAGCTCCCTTTGAAGGTGGAGCTTCGCGGGGATCGTACGTCAGCCAAGGCCTTAGACCGGAGTGCGCTCCTGCGGGTGCAGGTGAATCTCTCAGCTTCTATTAGTTCTGTCCCTCCTTGGTGCCTCTTCCCTTTCCGGGTAAAAGATAGGGCTATTCAAAGCAATCTAACCAAGCCACCCAAGCCAAGGAAGGCTAGCTAGTCTAATGCTAGGGGATTCGATTCATCTCTATCAATGACTTAACCACCTTCCCAAATTCAACCCAAATTCAACTAATTCAAGCATTCGTATATCCATATATCAATTTGTTCTTTCTTTACATGCATCATGTTGGCATCAAGTTGCATTCATGCATTCATAGTCAGCATGATTTTTCTGTATATATCCATATATCAATTCATTCTTTCTTTACATGCATCATGTTGGCATTAAGTTGCATTCATGCATTCATAGTCAGCATGATTTTTCTGTATATATCCGTATACTAATTTGCTTATTCTTTACATGCATCATGTTGGAATTAGGTTGCATTCATGCATTCATAGTCAGCAATGATTTTCCTATATAGATCCATGCATTAATTTGCTTATTCTTTACATGCACCATGTCAACATCAGGTCGCATTAATGACAAACATAGTCATCATGATTTCTCTGTATATGTTCATGCATTAATTTGATTACTCTTTACATGCATTGATTTGTTTATATAAATCATGTTGACATCGGGTTGCATTCATGGCATACATAGTCATCATAATATGCTCATGCATTAATCTGTCATATTAATATCAGGATGCATTCATGACACACATTATAAACATGATTTTCTTTGTATATACTCTGTGTCAATCATTTATTGTTTACCTGCATCATATTTAACATTGTGTTGCATTCATAGTGTATATGATCATTCATTGGGAAATATACTAAAATATACATGGTCATTCATTGCATATATCCATGCATTGATTTTTCTTCTTTTTTAAAATCATCGTGTTAGCATCATGTTAGCATCATGTTGCATTTATAACTTACATGATCAATATATTTCCACTATATATGACCATACATCACTTTGTTTATTCTTCACATGCATCAAATTGCATTCATGACATTCATAGCTCATTCATCATGAAACACTTTAATAAGATGAAATAGAAATTGGCTTAGCTTTAAAGAGTTTTCTTTGTTAGCTAAAAGTTATGACCCCAACAGCAAGTGCGAGTATCACATTGGGGCAATTGGATATTCAACTGAAAAATGCAGACAACTGAAAGAAAGAATTGAAGGTCTTGTCCACGATGGCATTTTGACTCCAGAGTTTATCGAACAATGGAAATCTATTTTACCATAGATCGATTTTCTCTTGAAGAATTTTGAGGATAAGAATTGTTATCTCCGAAGGCATGTCAACAGGAAAATTCTGATGCATGTAGTTTCATACCTCAAGATGAAAACACTTGTCTCATGTCGGTATCTATATGAAATAAATAAATTTTGAATTTTAAATACTTTGTTTTTGTTGTGTTTTAACAATAATTTGAATTTGCAAAAACAGACATTAAGGAAGTATAAATAATGGATAGTCTCGAGAATATTGATGATCATTGTTACAAATGACCCAATACCTTCTCGCTTCTCATTTAGGCTTTCCTAAGCCTGAATCCCTTGAACCGAGACCACTTGAAAGACCTAATACTTCAAGAAATATGAATGATTGAATTTCATAAACCATTGTCGTCATAGAATAAGCAAAGATGTAGATCCTAGTCTAGGCTATGAACAAAGGAACAAACTTTTTGAAATTTTTTCGAACTCCTTGAAATTCAAACAAATGAGACATTCTTTCAAGAATCTAGATCATGGAAATTTGGTATGTGTCAAGGTTGCGTCAAAGCCATTCACATCCTTTCCAATAACCACAAAACACCAATTGCCCAAACATAACTTCATGATTGATACCTTGGGGCGCCATGACCAAACAAGATTAGCTCATGTCCTAGAGAAAACCTGTCTTTGGGAAATATTTTCCTAGGCACTTCAAACAAACCCAAGATTGAAACTTAGCATTTTCAATGTAAACTTAGACTTGTGATGTTCCTCGCAATGATACAATTCCTCATGGTTGATCAAATTGGGGCATCATATGTGGAAATAATGGATACATGATGAAAAAAGATGGAGCTAATGCCCAAATCATTAGGGGCATGCAAAAAAAAAAAAAACAAAAAAAAAGAAAAGAAAATTTTGTGATATCATGCATATGAGAATTCAGATCATTCCAAAGTGCAAAATGAAATTTTGATTATCTATTTTCCCCTGGGGATTGCTTTTCAATGAGAATATTTGTTCTTGATATGAGAAATGGCCATCTTTCATACCCCTTTCACAAAAAGAAATTATCCATAGTTACCTTTTTTTTAGCCAAAAGAATTCTTTCTTCTTTGAATCTTGATCAAGGATCACCCTCTACATTGGGGGGCAAATGCGAGGAAAGATCTTTTTAAAGATCATTGAGAAATGAGTCCTAGCTCAAAGATAGATACAAAGCAAATAGAGCGTCGAATGAATACGGGCTCACTCTGTCAAAGAAAAAGAAAAGGAAAAGATGGCGAAATGGAAGCCAAAAGCAAAGAAGAAAAAGAGCAATAGTAAAAAGGAAAAGAAATGTCCAAAAAGGGACAAACGCTTCAAAAAGAATTCTCCTCAAGAAATGATCCTTTGATCTGATTACCCTCAAACACATATTTTGGGCCTATTTATCCTTTCTTTTTGAACCTTGAGCCATGGCCTACATTACGTGCTTTAAAAGTCCATTTTGATCAAGTATGAATATTTAACTTGAACGGTTTTTCCTCAGATTTTATCCCATTTCATCGAATTATCATTTCACTAAGGAAGATTTTAGAATTCTCAAATGAATGGGAAAACAATGAAAAAGAAAAAAGAACAAATTTGAGAGAATGGGATTCTAGGGAGAAAACCCGGAAAACGGGCGGTCTAGGGTGAAATGGGAATTTTTGATGCCATCTATAACAGTGTCGATACCACAAAAGAAAAGATCATCTTAAAGAAGTGGTCATCGAGGAACATCTAGGAATTCCTGAACCCCCCAAATTGTCAACTCTCATTTGGATGATTGATTTCAAAACTGAAACTTTTTTCTTCCAAGATTAAACTTTCCAGTTTAAACATCCCAGTCAATGTTGACGCTTGTCAAAATACCTTGATACGGAAACTAAAAGAAAGTTGAATTTGTTTGGTTCTCATTGAATTCATGATTTATAAAATCTGTTCCATTTGTGAGCCTAGAAAGGACATACATTTTTTTGTTATGAAGCTTTCCTGAAGAAAAAAAAAACCAAATTCATGTTGTACCAAGCCTTGTTAATTCAATTTGAAAAACCCAAATTGACACTTAGGAAAATTTCTAACCATGATCATCAGTCTTCAAAAGAGTTGTACATTACATACTGTGGGGTTAAAAATTTTGACTCAGAAGTTTTCATTAAAAAGCAAAATTATTTTTCAAAAAAGGAAAATAAAAAATATTTTTGATATACCCATTTTTTATGTTAACATGAGATAAGGTTTTTTCTAACACAAAGGTGTCGAACTATTAGGGTTAACCTTGACTTCCAAATATGAGAAGAAGAAATAAAACTCAGCAAGCAGACTACTGTCAATAAGAGTTTGAAAATTGGTGGGGCAAAGAGAATAGCCAAAGATTGAAGAAAGAAGTTGAAGATATACTCTAATTTGAAGAGGAAAAATGAATTGGAAAGACTAAGCCAAAGTCTAGAAGAACGACCGGGGGCATGTGCATCACTAATAAGCAATCATCTCTTTATTGGGCTTTGCATCTGCACAGTGTCAGCAAGCATTTACATCATTCATGAGTATTTGCATTAGCACTATTCCATGAACATTGGCATTTTACCTTTATATATACATCCTTCATCGATATTTGCATTTGTGTCATCTCAAGCAATTGCATCTTTTTTAGAATCATTGCATTTTTATTATTATGTGGCAACTGCAGTTACACCATTCATAGACCACTTACATGAACACGACTAGTAGGGGCATCTGCATCATTCCATGAAGTAGTTGCGTCAGCGCCAATTTTTGTATTTACATCATTTAGAAGCATTTGCACATTGTTAATCTTATTCTGCATCATTTGATGAAGTAGTTGCGTTATTTGAGGATCTTTGCATTTGCATCATTTAGAATCATTTGCATCAACCTAATCATTTGCATTTGCACAATGAAGCATTAGAAGCATTTGCATCAGCAAAAGCCAGTTGCATTTGCACCATGAAACATCTGCATCTTATTCAACATCTGCATCATGAAGCATTTGCATCACTATTGATCTTTGCATTTGCATCAATTAGAAGCATCTTGCACATTACTAATCTTTGCATTTGCATCATGAAACATTTGCATCACTATTGATCTTTGCATTTGCATCGATTAGAAGCATCTTGCACCAATCCAAGATATATGCATCTGCATTTAGAAGCATTTGCATCTTATTCAATATCTGCATCTGCATTTAGAAGCATTTGCATCAATCCAAGACATCTGCATCAAGAAGCATTTGCATCAATCCAAGCGTTTGCATCCTCTCTCGAATCCTCCAGGTTAATTTCCAAAATATTTAGCAATCTCCGATTTTATCCAGATTTTTTTCCAACTTTCTGGTTTCACCCATGCCTTTTAATCTCTGGTTTCATCCAGATCTTTCTCAATTTTTTGGTTTCACCCATGTTATTTCAATTTTCTGGTTTCATCCAGATCTCTTTCAATTTTATGGTTTCACCCATGACTTTAACCTCTGGTTCCATCCAGATCTCTTTCAATTTTATGGTTTCACCCATGCCTTCGATTCCCTGTTTCATCCAGATCTTTTTCAACTTTCTGGTTTCACCCATGCCTTCAATTCCTTGGTTTCATTCAGATCTCTTTCAATTTATGGTTTCACCCATGACTATAACCTCTGGTTCCATCCAGATCATTTTCAAATTTATGGTTTCACCCATGCCTTTAATCTCTGGTTTCATCTAGATCTTTTTCAATTTTATAGTGTCACCCATGTTATTTCAATCTCTGGTTTCATCCAGATCTTTTTTAATTTTTTGATTTCACCCATGTCATTTCAATCTCTGGCTTCATCCAGATCTTCCTCAATTTTCGATTTCACCTATGCCAGTAAGGTTAGCACAAGACAGAATAGGACCCCGAGACCACCGTCGAGGTATTGTTTTTAAATCGAACTCGTTCTATTTTATCAAATGAGTCAAACCTTGAGACCACCTTCGAGGTATTTCCTTTTGTTTTAAATTGAATTCATTCTGTTTTATCAAATGAGTCGAGCCTTGAGACTACCGTCGAGGTATTTTCTTTTGTTTTAAATCGAATTCATTCTGTTTTATCAAATGAGTCGAGCCTTGAGACTACCGTCGAGGTATTTCCTTTTGTTTCAAATCGAATTCATTCTGTTTTATCAAATGAGTGGAGCCTTGAGACTACCGTCGAGGTATTTCCTTTCGTTTTAAATCGAGTTAATTCTGTTTTATCAAATGAGTCGAGCCTTGAGACTACCGTCGAGGTATTTCCTTTCATTTTAAATCGAATTCATTCTGTTTTATCAAATGAGTCGAGCCTTGAGACTACCGTCGAGGTATTTCCTTTCGTTTTAAATCGAATTCATTCTGTTTTATCAAATGAGTCGAGCCTTGAGACTACCGTCGAGGTATTTCCTTTTGTTTTAAATCGAATTCATTTTGTTTATCAAATGAATTGAGCCTTGAGACCGCCGTCGAGGTATTTCTTTTTGTTTTAAATCGAATTCATTCTGTTTTATCAAATGAGTCGAGCCTTGAGACCACCGTCGAGGTATTTCTTTTTGTTTTAAATCGAATTTATTCTGTTTTATCAAATGAGTCGAACCTTGAGACCACCGTCGAGGTATTTCTTTTTTAAGTCGAATTCATTCTGTTTTATCAAATGAGTCGAGCCTTGAGACCATCGTCAAGGTGTTTTTCTGTCAAAATAGTGGATAAAACCTTCGGGTACCATTTTTAAGAACCCCGGGCACCATTCTTCAGACCTCCGGGTATCTTTTTTTAAAGTCGCATACAGCGCAATTTTCCAAATCACAGATCAGACCTTCGGGCACCGTTTTTAAGACCTACGGGCATAATTACTCAAAATAATGGTTAAGACCTTCGGGCACCATATTCAGAAAGTACCTCTGGTTTCACCCAGGTCTCTTTTCGACTTCTGGTTTCGCCCAAGTCATCACCTTGGAAATTATCTACGGTTTCGCCTAAATAACTTTTCAACTTTTGGTTTCGTCCAAGTCATCACCTTGAAAATTATCTACGGTTTCGCCTAGATAACTTTTCGACTTCTGGCTTCGCCCAGGTCATCACCTTGAAAATTATCTATGGTTTCTCCTAGATAACTTTTCGACTTCTGGCTTCGCCCAGGTCATCACCTTGAAAATTATCTAACGGTTTCGCCTAGATAACTTTTTGACTTCTGGCTTCACCCAGGTCATCACCTTGAAAATTATCTACAATTTCTCCTAGATAACTTTTCGACTTTTGGTTTCACCCAAGTCATCACCTTGAAAATTATCTACGGTTTCGCCTAAATAACTTTTCGACTTTTGATTTCGTCCAAGTCATCACCTTGAAAATTATCTATGGTTTCGCCTAGATAAATTTTCAATTTTTGGTTCTGCCAAAATCATCACTTTGCAAATCGAACTCGTTTCCTTAAGACGGGTCGAGCCTTGATTAGTCAGGGAGCTCAATTTAAGGAAAAAATCTTCTATTTACAGCTTTTTCAATAATAAAAAAAAAAGAGAAAAAAAAAGAATGAAAACCCATTTTCCTTCTCTCCACATGTGATTTCACTAACCGAGCAAAATTAGTGCTTGTTTATCTTTGCCTGATTCTTGATTCTCAGCAATAGCCAAAGAGGGGCAGCTGTAGACACCTAATTTTGTCCGGGCCTTTTAAAACCAATTTTGATTTGTTCCCCTCTCGGGTTTAATATTTTTGTAAAAGTCACGGTTGCGATTTTAGATTTTTAAAATGTTCTAAATTATATATATCCTTTTAAGCTTTAATTGTTTAAATAAAATCGGACCGTAAAATTACCAATTTTAAAAGTCAATTTAAACCCGAGTTGAAAAAGTTTAATCTTGAGCTTTATTAGATTTTTAAAATAAATGTTTTAATTGAAAATATTTGGAAAAAAAAAACAGAGAGAGACTTGGAAAAATAAAAAAAGTCAACTTAGACATTACCCATTTTTTTTAGGTTAGGAATTGAGTTATAGAGACTTGGAAAAATAAAAGGTCAACTTAGACATTACCCATTTTTTTTAGGTTAGGAATTGAGTTATAAAGGGATCACTTGAGTAATGAAAGAGGAGGCCGATTATTTTAGAAAAAAATAGATTGGCGGCTGAATAAAAATAAAAAAAGAGAAAGAATAGTGAGAGCTACAGCCTACAAGAAATAAAGAAGGCTAGGAAGAAATTAGAAGAAAAAGTAAGGAAGGAGAGAGAGGTTATGCATAGTTCCGGATGAAAAAAAGAGTTAGAAAAAGGGGTGATGTGAAGATACAGGGGATGGGTTTATTTACTCAGAGCAAGCAAGACAGAAGCAGAGGTCAAATAGCCAAGCTCGAAAGTCTATCGCCATGGGTCGTATGCACAGCCGAGGTAAGGGTATTTCTGCATCTGCTCTGCCCTACAAGAAGACTCCGCCTAGTTGGTTGAAGATCTCTTCTCAAGATGTGGAGGAGAACATTTGCAAGTTTGCAAAGAAGGGTTTGATACTATCTCAAATTGGTGTCATTCTTCGTGATTCTCATGGGATTGCTCAGGTGAAGAGTGTTACAGGCAGCAAGATTTTGCGGATACAGAAAGCCCATGGTCTTGCTCCCGAAATTCTTGAAGATCTGCACCACCTTATTAAGAAAGTTGTTGCCATAAGAAAGCACCTTGAGAGGAACAGGAAAGACAAGGATTCCAAGTTTAGGTTGATCTTGGCCGAGATCAGAATCCACCGACTTACTCGCTATTACAAGAAAACAAAGAAGCTACCATGATAACTCGTATAATTATATAGTTTTTAGTTATGTTTTATTATTGTTTTGTGTCAAATACGAGTTATTATTGCTTAGTCTAAATTGAGTTTATGATCTTTTATGTTTCTATGTAATTTGGTGTTTTTCACGAGTTTCTTTGAGTGATTTCAGATTACTAGGTTAAATCAAGAATTAAGGGCAAATCCAGTTCAGTTCCAGTTCCGACACCTTTTGCCATATCAGCTATATCTGGAGTTTCACTGGAGCATTAAGGCTGAAATTTTTACAGTGCAAATTTAAGAGGCATATCTATCTTTTTCATGCTTTACACTTCTTGAAACGGAGTCGTTTTCCCTAGCGAAATCAACCATCAAGTTGGCTGATGTGCAATGACGTCTGTGCTGACCAGTTTTAGAATTTTGACCATATCTTTTGCTCCACATCATCAAATAAGCTGATTCCAACGGCTATGGATCACATACTGATAGGGGAACATTTTTCTAGAAGACCATTTGATCAGATCAAGCCTCCAACATTGACAAAATCAACCATCAAGCTGGCTGATCAGAATTGTCATATGCAATGACGAAAATTGTTAGAAAAATGCACCCACCTATTATACCTACCTTTGAAATTTATAAAGCTTGTCTCTTGTCATTTAGCTCTCCAAAATGTGTATAAATAGAGGGCCTTGGATGATTGTAAGAGACATTGTAGATTGGTAGGATATTAGCCATTATAATAAAATTCTCTAAGTTTTCTTCTACTTTCCGTTCTCTAGTTTTCTTTTTCTTTATTTTCTTCTTCTTATTTCTTTCTTTTATTTCCTTCTTAGATTCTCTTTAATTTTATGTTTATGTTTACAATACCTATGCTAGGTTAAACTTTTATTTGGTTAAGGGTGATTTCAAAGCCCTAGACATGTTTTATAATTGATTATCAGATTCTATCTATCATTAATTTTCTATCAAAGTTGCTTATGTTCTTCTACAAGAATTGTTCATGATGTTGTCTTGATTTATTTAGGTGTACAACTACATAGATCTTGATAATTATCTATTGCTAGTTTAGGAGTCTTGATCCGTGTAATTGTCTTGATTTCCTATTCATAAGTGGCAATTTGTGATTAATGATTATGGTCAAGTTTTCGATAATTGCAAAGTGGAACATAACCTAAGTTGAACAATCCGAGCTTATGTGTTTGTTGCTTAGATCAACCTATCTTTCTCATCAAAAAGCTGCCATTAAATTGAATTTAGAGAGCTTATTCTAGGTTGTTTGATGGTTAGAGATTAAATAGAGAGCTTGTTCTATTTAACGACAAACTAAAGAAAGATTGGGATAACAGAGCTTGTTGTTATCTACGGTTGTTAACTTTGATAGTTGGTTAATATTGATAGATCTGAAATTGGTTCTTAATGATGTCTAGTGGTGGAGAATGAAACCTTAACCATATTTCTCTCATATTTGATTTATTCTTAATTACTTGTTTTCTCATTCTTATTATTTACTTTAGTTTAAATCTGATTTCAAAAACCCCTTTTCTTTTATTGTTCTTGAATTTAAGTTTTAAACTATCAACTTGTAAACTAAAACCCAATCCCTGAGGACTCGACCCTTGCTAACTACTATACTTACAATTGATCTTTTTAATGCAAGGTTAAATAAGATACACTCTTTTGGGTGCATCAAATTTTTGGCGCCGTTGCCGGGGATTGCTTTTTTTATTTTATTAGTTTATTGGTTTATTCTTATTTTTTGTTCTAATTATTTACTTTCTTATTTTTTTTTATTAGTGAATGTTCCAAGCTCCTGAAGAAGACTTAAGACTTAGGAGAATTCGGGAATTTATAACTTCTCACCAACAACCAATCGAGGAGTTGATCCAAAACATCCAAGAGGAGCAAGGAGAGATGGCAGCAGCAGACAACCGAACTCTCGAGGAGCTTGCCGCTCCGGACTTGGGTCAACAACCATTATGCATTGAATATGCTAATCTTGAGGTAGCTTTTGAATTAAAATCTGGTTTGATTCATCTTCTCCCAACTTTTCATGGTTTTGCAGGAGAGGATCCAAATAAGCACCTCAAGGAATTCCATGTAGTTTGCTCAAGCATGAGACCAACAGGGGTCACGGAAGAGCAAGTTAAGTTGAGAGCCTTCCCATTCTCTCTAGCTGATTCAGCAAAGGAATGGCTCTACTATCTACCATCCGGGACCATCACTACATGGAATGATTTGAAGAAAGCATTCTTGGAAAGGTATTTCCCAGCATCTAAGGCTGCCAACATTAGGAAAGAGATATGTGGGATTCGGCAATACAATGGAGAGTCCTTATATGAATATTGGGAGAGGTTCAAGAAACTTTGTGCCTCATGTCCACACCATCAGATAAGTGAACAACTTCTCATCCAATACTTCTATGAAGGTCTCATGCCCATGGAGAGAAGTATGATAGATGCCGCTAGTGGGGGAGCTCTAGTTGATAAGACTCCCGGGGCTGCTAGAACATTAATCTCCAACATGGCAGCCAATTCTTAACAGTTCTCAATGAGACAAGATCCACCACCACAACCCAAGAGAGTTAATGAGGTAAGTATATCATCCCTTGAACAAAAATTTGATAAACTGACTTCTCTTGTTCAACAATTGGCTGTAGGTAATATACAACAAATAAAGGCTTGTGGCATATGTTCAAACATAGGGCACCAAACTGATATATGTCCAACACTTCAAGAGGACACCAATGAACATGTGAATGCCATGGGTGGATTTCAGAACCAATCAAGGAAATATGATCCCTACTCAAACACTTACAATCTAGGATGGAGGGATCATCCAAACTTCAATTATGGAGGGAATCAATCACAAACTATTCCTCCACCATTTGACAACAGGCCACCGGGTTTTCAGCAAAGAGTGCAACAACCATACCAAACCCGACAACAACTGCCACCCACCCAAAATTCAGGTACTTCTCTTGAAGATCTTGTTAAAGCTCTTTCTACTAATACAATTCAATTTCAACAGGAAACAAAGACAAGTATTCGAAATTTGGAGACTCAAATAGGGCAATTGGCAACAACCATGAGTCAAATGCAAGCAAGGGATTCTCGGAAATTACCTTCCCAAACCATAGTGAATCCAAGAGAGAATGCCAATGCTATAACTTTAAGAAGTGGGAAACAGCTAGAGACACCACAAAATGATAGTGCTCAAGGGGAGAACAATACCATGGCATCCTCTTCACATCCTAACGAGCCACTAAAAAAGGAAATTCCTAAACCATCCTTTCCTTCTTATATAACTCCTCCACCTTTTCCTAGCAGGTTAGCAAAGTCCAAGAAGGAGGAGCAAGAGAAGGAAATTTTGGAAACCTTCCGGAAAGTAGAGGTGAACATTCCTTTACTAGATGCTATCAAGTAAGTGCCAAGATATGCCAAGTTCTTAAAAGAGTTGTGCACATCTAAACGGAAGTTGAAATGGAATGAAAAGGTAAGTGTGGGGGAGAATGTGTCAGCTGTTCTTCAAAAGAAACTCCCACCTAAATGCAAGGATCCAGGTATGTTTACCATTCCTTGTAAGATAGGCAACACCAGGTTTGAGCGTGCTATGCTAGATCTAGGGGCATCTATTAATGTCATGCCATATTCAATTTATGCTTCATTGAATCTAAGACCATTAGAGGAAACCGGTGTTATAATACAACTTGCTGACCGTTCTAACACTTATCCAAGAGGAGTTGTAGAAGACGTTCTTGTACAGGTTAATGAATTGGTTTTTCCCGCTGACTTTTATGTTATTGAGATGGAAGATGAGATGTCTTCTAATCCCACACCTATTCTATTAGGGAGACCATTCTTAAAAACAGCAAGAACTAAAATAGATGTACATGATGGCACTTTAACTATGGAATTTGATGGTGAAATAATTCGCTTTAACATTTTTGAGGCTATGAGATATCCTAGTGATGTGCATTCTGTTTTTAATATTGATATAATTGACTCACTAGTGCAGCAAACTTATGAGCTAGATGGTGAAGATAGTGTGGAGATAGTCCTTAGCAAACATCTCGGAATGTGGAATGCTAAAGGGGAACTAGCCTTAAGTAACCATGTGGAAGGGGCACTAGAATCTTTACACTCACTGCCACCTAAAGATGCAAGGTTTGATGTTTCATTTATTGATTTGCAATTATCTAATGAGAAACTTCTACCTTCCATTTTGCAGGCACCAACTTTAGAGTTGAAACCACTACCGAACCACTTGAAATATGTGTTCTTAGGTGAAAAGGACACACTACCTGTCATCATTGCCAAAGAGCTCACACCTTTGCAAGAAGAGCGACTTATCCGGGTGCTTAGAGAGCATAAAACAGCAATTGGTTGGACAATTGCCGATATCAAGGGAATAAGCCCATCCATGTGCATGCACCGGATTTTGTTAGAGGAGGGGTCCAAACCAACAAGAGAAGCACAAAGAAGATTGAACCCTCCTATGATGGAGGTTGTGAAAAAGGAGATACTGAAGCTCCTAGATGTTGGAGTGATCTATCCTATCTCAGATAGCAAATGGGTGAGCCCAGTCCAAGTGGTTCCAAAGAAATCAGGAGTAACGGTGGTAACAAATAATGAGAATGAACTTGTTCCTACTAGGACTCAAACAGGATGGCGAGTTTGTATTGATTATCGTAAACTTAATTCCACAACTCGCAAAGACCACTTTCCTTTACCTTTTATTGATCAAATGCTTGAAAGGTTAGCTGGCCATTCTCATTATTGTTTTCTTGATGGTTTTTCAGGTTATAATCAGATAGCCATTGCTCTGGAGGACCAAGAGAAAACAACATTCACATGTCCATTTGGTACTTTTGCATACCGACGTATGCCATTTGGTCTTTGTAATGCACCAGCTACATTCCAAAGGTGTATGGTTAGCATATTTTCAGATTATGTAGAGAACATCATAGAAGTGTTTATGGATGATTTTAGTGTCTATGGTGATTCTTTTGATAGATGTCTAGAGAACCTTACACTTGTACTTGAAAGATGCATGGAAACTAACCTTGTTTTGAATTAGGAAAAATGTCAGTTTATGGTAGAACAAGGAATAGTTTTGGGCCATGTTATTTCTTCTAGATGGATAGAGGTTGATAAGTCTAAAATAGATATTATGCATTCTTTACCACCTCCCACAAATGTGAGAGAGATTCGTTCTTTTCTTGGACATGCAGGTTTCTATAGGAGATTTATCAAAGACTTCTCAAAGATCACATTACCTCTTTGCAAGCTACTACAAAAAGATGTGGTTTTCCACTTTGATGACAAATGCAAAGAGGCGTTTGAAACATTGAAGGGACTCTTGACATCAGCTCCTATCATCCAACCACCAGATTGGAATGTACCTTTTGAAATCATGTGTGATGCTAGTGACTATGCCATTGGAGCTGTTTTGGGCCAACGGGTTGGCAAAGCCTCACATGCCATTTATTATGCCTCCCGAACTCTTAATGATGCTCAATTGAACTATTCCACTACTGAAAAAGAACTTTTGGCTGTTGTATTTGCTTTAGAAAAATTTCGATCTTATTTAATTGGTACTAAAGTAATTGTATATTCTGACCATGCAGCCCTTAAGTACTTACTCACTAAGAAGGAGGCCAAACCAAGGTTGATTAGATGGATACTTCTCTTACAAGAGTTTGATTTGGAGATAAAAGATAAGAGAGGTAGTGACAACCTGGTTGCGGACCATCTTAGCCGATTAGTTCATGAAGAGGATGCACTACCCTTGAATGAGAACTTTCCGGATGAGCAACTTCTTTTTGTAAGTACAACAACTCCTTGGTATGCCGATATTGTTAATTACTTAGTTACCAAGAAGTTGCCACAAGAGTTGACACAAGCTCAAAGAAATAAGATCAAGAGTGATGCCAAATATTACATATGGGATGATCCTTACCTTTGGAAGCATTGCTCCGATCAGATTATAAGAAGGTGTGTACTCAAATCTGAATTTCAATCTATTCTCACCTTTTGTCACTCTTATGCATGTGGAGGACACTTTGGATCCAAAAGAACAGCCATGAAAGTTCTTGATTCTGGATTTTATTGGCCTACTATATTCAAAGATGCATACCTCTTTTGCAAGTCATGTGATCGTTGCCAAAGAACAGGTAGCTTAGGTGCTAGAAATCAAATGCCTCAAACTCCAATACTTATTGTTGAAATTTTTGATGTATGGGGCATGGATTTCATGGGACCTTTTCCTTCTTCTTTTGGTAATCTTTATATTTTACTTGCCGTTGATTATGTTTCAAAGTGGGTGGAAGCAAAATCCACTAGGACTAATGACTCTAAAGTGGTTTCAGATTTTGTCAAGACTAACATCTTTGCTAGGTTTGGAACGCCAAAGGCCATAATCAGTGATAGAGGTACTCACTTTTGCAATAGGACTATGGAAACACTTTTGAGGAAGTATAACATCACACACAAGGTCTCCACCTCATATCATCCTCAAACTAGTGGGCAAGCTGAAGTGTCAAACCGAGAAGTTAAGTCCATCCTTGAAAAGACAGTTAATCCAAATAGGAAGGATTGGAGTTCACGACTTGATGATGCACTTTGGGCTTATAGGACAGCATATAAGACACCCATTGGTATGTCTCCTTATCGACTTGTTTATGGTAAGCCTTGTCATCTTCCGGTTGAATTGGAACATAAATCATATTGGGCTACCAAACAATGCAACATGGAGATGGATGAGACAGGAAAGAAAAGAAAACTTGACCTATAAGAATTAGAGGAGATAAGGAATGATGCCTATCAGAATTCTAGGATTTACAAGGAAAAGACTAAGGCATTCCATGACAAGATGATATCAAGAAAGGAATTTGTTGTTGGACAAAAAGTTCTCTTCCATTCACGCCTTAAGTTATTTCCAGGTAAGTTACGTTCTCGTTGGGTTGGACCTTTTGTTATTACTAATGTATTTACTCATGGTGCAGTTGAAATCCAAAGCCCAAAAACAGATAAGGCATTCAAAGTGAATGGTCATAGATTGAAGCCTTACTATGAGAACTTTCCAATACAAGATGTAGAGGAGTTTCCACTTTTTGAGCCAAATTATGTTGAATAATAATGGCATGGGTCTAAGTCAGGCTGAGGACAATAAACCAAGCGCTTCTTGGGAGGCAACCCAAAAGGATGGAGAGCATCTATTATATCAGATTTGCATATTCCTTACTCTCCATCATTCTATCTTTTTATTGTTTTTCTTTTCTTTTCTCTTACATATAATTCTTGCATTGGGGGATAATAGCATTACATTGAGGACAATGTAAAAATTATGTGTGGGGGGGAAGAATTTAGGATTTTATTTAGAGTGTTTTGTTTTTGAGTTTTTTTTTTTTTTTTATGTTGTTTTTAGTGTGTTTTAGTTACTTTCAATACTATGATGAGATATGAATTGCATAAGTCTAAAACAGATTTATTAGTGAGAAGATTTTCATGAGAATTGAGCTTGATATCAACCTTTTTATGAGCCAATGTTAATATGATATGTTGGTTGAGAAAGAAGCATGTTTAGACTTAATCTGACTTGTATAATCATCCTTGTGAGTTTTTGAGCCTATAATGATTGATGCATTATACAAATCAATCTAATTTCTTTCTTGAGTGCTCTTATGATTACATGATTCTCTAGAACTTGCTTTAGACCTTGTTGAGACTATATTGATGCATGTGACAACATGAATATGATAGAGGCATTAGGATTTTTAGCCAGGGCCAAACAGCCAGCCCTTATTGATGTTCCAAAAGAACACACCCTTAGTGAACCAATTTGAGCCTACATTGAATATGCTATCTCTTTGGTAACCATAACTTGTCCCTAACCTAAATATACTTATTTATATCTTTACCTTTGTTCCAAAGATGAATTAGCATGTTTTGAGACAAGTTGCAAAGACAAGGAAGATCTATTGAAAATTTGGGTTAGAAACAAGAAATAAGTGTGGGGGGAAAGAAAAGAAAAGTCAAGAGAAAAAGAAATGGAATACTGGCAAATACATTCCTATGTAAAAAAAAAATATGAATCATCTCTTGAATTTGTGGAAAAAGAAAAAGATGTTACAAAGTTGTTTAGAATGAAGAAAAGGCCCAACATGAATATTCGGCCTAGGTGACTATGTACTTGTAAAGTGTTTTGAGAAGTTTCTTTGTATGATCTTATTATGTATCTAAACTTTATGAACTCTTTGGAACCCTTGTGATATCTTTATCCTTTTGTTCTTCAACCACATTACAAACCCCTTGGCCCCATTACAACCTTGATTAAAGACCTCTTGATTCATGAAGTTGTATGATCTAAATAGTGGAGAATAGGTGGACAAGCAAGAATATGGTAGAACTGTTTTCATGAGATTGATTGAGTGTAAACACTTCACCACTACTTTAAAGAGTGAAAATCATGAGGGTATCCCATGTGAGAAGTTGAGATTAAATTTGAACATGCATTATTTTGATTGAGATATGTTATGTTAATTTTAGCTTAACTCAAACCATTTACTATCAAGCATGATTTTTTGTGAAACTCTTTAAGCTATTGATTAGTTTATAAGACTTGTTCAATGATTGTCTCTAATTTGTATTGAAAGAGGATTATATTAGGTTTTATTATTTTGTCGCTATTTGATTTTGCTCGAGGACTAGATGTAAATATAATTTTTATTTTAATTTTTTTAACCCCGGTTAAATGGCGGATAACGGTACTCCGTGATTATTTAAGTCGGTTCCATCAGCTACCCACAAAACTGATATTGTATATAAATTTCTCTTTCATTTTTTTTTTCAGGATGGATGATATTCTCACAAGATTACAGAAACGATTTCCTCCTTTTCCTCGAAATATTTTACTGAAGCTTTACCAAGTTTGATTTGAAAGATTAAGAATGCTTATGCACAAAGGGATTCCTAAAGACATACGTTGGATAATTGAAGCTTAGGTACGTGAAGATGAATATCTTTCTGTTTTGCATTTACCAGGTACAGGTAGAAGCACTTTTGCAAAGAAGCGACGAGCAAAGCACATGAGTTCAAATTGCCACAAATGTGCACGATGGACGTGTAACGGTAAATGTCGTTCTATTGGGATTCCGTCCTCTAATCGAGATGATAAAATTGAATTCATTAAGGATGGACTGAGTAAGGAGAATTTGGGTAATATCCAACTTTCTCTTGAGACGCATCCTACTGGAGACGTACAAAGAGAAATTCTTGATTTATGGCTGCAATTCCAAAGGGAATGGCAACATCTTGGGAATCTGATGTTAAAAGACCCTGTTTGCCAGCTTGTAAGAAAACTGGATGGGAAGCATATCCTCGACTCATAGAAGGCGTTTAAGCCGTTTCTGGACGTAAAACCAGAGGAAGATGTGAGCCACAATCACAACTACAATAAATGACTTCTCAGCTTTTGGTTTGATTTGCAATATCTTCATTTCGGTTTAATTTACGTGTTGTTCGATTTGTGTAATTATTCTCGTTTTTTTTTTTGCATTGGTCTTTTACGGTTGATTTTTCTTCTCTTTTTGATTTTCTTCCTGAAATCACGCAAAAATCTTTTGTTAGGTTAACATTTTCTTATGACAGGTCAAATACACTTTTGGCGACATTATTACTCTTGTCTGATTCACTACTCAGTCCTCTATATATTACACCATGTACTCATTCTCTTTCAGGCACTCGAAAAAAAAAATGGAAAGTACTTCGTCCCAGCGCATTGAAAAAATTTGTGTCTTTGGAGGTGCTTATCCAGGGGAAAATAAAATATTAGCTGATGAAGCCATAAGAGTTGGAGTAATACTTCCCAACAAAAGATCCAGTTGATTTATGGAGGCGGTAGTAAGGGTTTAATGGGAGCAGTCGCTACAGCAGCACACGCCGGAGGAAGTCCAGTTCTAGGAATCGTGCCAAAACTATTCACAGGTTTTTGTGGACCTACTGTGGGTAAGGAAATACAAGTCTGGAGTATCCCTGAACGGATGACAATCATGTACCATTGTGCCGATGCATTCATTGCTTTACCAGGAGGTCTGGGTACATTGGAAGAAATAGCTTGCGTGGCTTCTTGGTCATCTTTGGTCACAAAAAAGAAACCCATTGGTTTGCTTAATATTAATGGTTATTTTAGTAATTTGCTTTCATATTTAGATAATGCTGTGGAAAATGGATTCATGTTTTCAGAGGCAAGGAGAACCATAATTTCTGCTACAACCATTGAAGATTTACTCAAAAAGCTCCAAGCTTATGAGTATTTACCTGCTATGGTTGTTTCGCAAACGCTCGGAAAAAGAAAAAGAGATATAGACAAGCAAGGAGCGGATTGCACTTTGTCTTTGTGACATTATCTAACATTTTGTTTGTTGTGTCTCAGTTATAATAAGTGGTTAGCAACCTCTGCAAGTAATATCTCCTAAATTCTACCTTTAAAATTTGACATTGGGGACAATGTCATATTTTAGTAGGGGGTAAGGGACATATTTTGCTAATTTGTAAAAAAAAAAAAAAAAAAAAAAAAAAAAAAAAAAAAAAATTTGTTGTGTTTTAAGCCATTTAGAAGTATTCATTCTGAACAAAGTCTGAGTAAGGGAGACTTGAGACATACATTGTCAGTTTGATTTAATCTTCTAAAAAAAAAAAAAAAAATTTGTTGTGTTTTAAGCCATTTAGAAGTATTCATTCTGAACAAGGTCTGAGTAAGGGAGACTTGAGACATACCTTGTCAGTTTGATTTAAAAAAAAAAAACTATCTGGTCCGTTTATTATTTGCATGTGTTTTACTACTTTTATGTATGTATTTTTCTTTTTTTGAGTATTAGTATAATCTTGGCAAGCATGTGGATAAAGCAATAGAGTTACAAAGGCTTTGATTAAGTTATCTAGGTTATTTTCAATTTGGTTTTCTGAAAATTGAATATTTTTGATGATCAAATGTCTTTGAGATTGTTTTTGGCAGATCGGTTCGATTTTTGTTGGAATGTGAATTCATGGTGAGCCTTTGGAAAGCCACGGAAAACTGGGAAGACATAGTAAGTTTACTTTTTCTCTTCATTCCACATGCAGATTTAAGTCATCACATAGATGCTTGCATCTATACATGATCTGATCTTAGAACAAAGTCACTATCCAGAAAGCCCCTTATCTTTGCCCCCCTTACATTAGGAGCCCATAGGTTGTAAACCTTCGGGTTGGATCCCTAGATATGAACTCCAGAAATTATGCCAAAGTGAACGGATACGATTCCGACCCCCATTCCCTCTTTATACTTTTATGATAATATTTGTGATCATTGGGTTTGGGATTGTGTGTTTCCTTCTTGTATATTTTGTTATCTTTTGAAATCTAAAAAAAAAAAAGGGAATAATGCAAAAAAGGGTAGTTAGAATGAGTGACTGTTGTTAGAGTCGTGAACTTCGAACTTATTGATGCCAAAACAATGTTGTGATGAGTTGAGAAAAAAAAAAGAGCTGATGAAAATCTGTCTTGTTTGATCAATTGAATGAAAAGAAAGAAAAAGAAAGTTTGGAATCCAATGTGATTTCTGAAAAAAAAAAAAAATTGAATTCAAGATTCGAGGTTCTTCATTATAGAAAGGTTTTTACTTTTCTATTTTCTTTGGATCGAGTCTTTTCTTGCTTTTTGTTTTCTTTTCAAAATATTAATGTTGAACATAGGACTAAGGATGAGTGAGAATGGAAATATTTTGAGAGGATTGATCACATTATTATTATATTTCTTGAGCCTAACTTGTGATAAACCTCAGATTATGTTTGAACATTCCACCCCTCACTTGTCCATAAGCCTCAGATTCATCTCTGTACCGATCAGATTTGTCGAGTTCACTTGTGAACTGCGGTGACAAGGATCTTAGCATGTGTACTTATGAAGCTATAGTTTGCCTAGTCCTCCATGGCTAGCTAAAGTCTCGCCAAGAAGGAAGTTCCTCAATCGTACGGTAATGCCTTCAATTTTAATCTCATTGACCCTTTACTCGAACTTAATATGCCAATGATACTTAATTAGATGTCTTGCCAATTCTTACGCTTGATCTTGCTTGTTTGTTTGAGATCCCTTTAACTTGTTTTCCTGTTTATTTTTATTTTTTCTAGGATTGAGTCGTTGCTAGGGACTAGCAACAATCTAAGTGTGGGGGTGTGATAACTCGTATAATTATATAGTTTTTAGTTATGTTTTATTATTGTTTTGTGTCAAATACGAGTTATTATTGCTTAGTCTAAATTGAGTTTATGATCTTTTATATTTCTATGTAATTTGGTGTTTTTCACGAGTTTCTTTGAGTGATTTCAGATTACTAGGTTAAATCAAGAATTAAGGGCAAATCCAGTTCAGTTCCAGTTCCGACACCTTTTGCCATATCAACTATATCTGGAGTTTCACTGAAGCATTAAGGATGAAATTTTTACAGTGCAAAGTTAAGAGGCATATCTATCTTTTTCATGTTGTACACTTCTTGAAACGGAGTCGTTTTCCCTAGCGAAATCAACCATCAAGTTGGCTGATGTGCAATGACGTCTGTGCTGACCAGTTTTGGTATTTTGACCATATCTTCTGATCCACATCAGAAAATAAGCTGATTCCAATGGCTATGGATCACACACTGATAGGGGAACATTTTTATAGAAGACCATTTGATCAGATCAAGCCTCCAACATTGACAAAATCAACCATCAAGCTGGCTGATCAGAATTGTCATATGCAATGACGAAAATTGTTAGAAAAATGCACCCACCTATTATACCTACCTTTGAAATTTATAAAGCTTGTCTCTTGTCATTTAGCTCTCCAAAATGTGTATAAATAGAGGGCCTTGGATGATTGTAAGAGACATTGTAGATTGGTAGGATATTAGCCATTATAATAAAATTCTCTAAGTTTTCTTCTACTTTCCTTTCTCTAGTTTTCTTTTTCTTTATTTTCTTCTTCTTATTTCTTTCTTTTATTTCCTTCTTAGATTCTCTTTAATTTTATGTTTATGTTTACAATACCTATGCTAGGTTAAACTTTTATTTGGTTAAGGGTGATTTCAAAGCCCTAGACATGTTTTATAATTGATTTTCAGATTCTATCTATCATTAATTTTCTATCAAAGTTGCTTATGTTCTTCTATAAGAATTGTTCATGATGTTGTCTTGATTTATTTAGGTGTACAACTACATAGATCTTGATAATTATCTATTGCTAGTTTAGGAGTCTTGATCCGTGTAATTGTCTTGATTTCCTATTCATAAGTGGCAATTTGTGATTAATGATTATGGTCAAGTTTTCGATAATTGCAAAGTGGAACATAACCTAAGTTGAACAATCCGAGCTTATGTGTTTGTTGCTTTGATCAACCTATCTTTCTCATCATAAAGCTGCCATTAAATTGAATTTAGAGAGCTTATTCTAGGTTGTTTGATGGTTAGAGATTAAATAGAGAGCTTGTTCTATTTAACGACAAACTAAGGAAAGATTGGGATAACAGAGCTTGTTGTTATCTACGGTTGTTAACTTTGATAGTTGGTTAATATTGATAGATCTGAAATTGGTTCTTAATGATGTCTAGTGGTGGAGAATGAAACCTTAACCATATTTCTCTCATATTTGATTTATTCTTAATTACTTGTTTTCTCATTCTTATTATTTACTTTAGTTTAAATCTGATTTCAAAAACCCCTTTTCTTTTATTGTTCTTGAATTTAAGTTTTAAACTATCAACTTGTAAACTAAAACCCAATCCCTGAGGACTCGACCCTTGCTAACTACTATACTTACAATTGGTCTTTTTAATGCAAGGTTAAATAAGATACACTCTTTTGGGTGCATCATACCATCTGTGTGGAAATATAAGTCTACCACTGCCAGCACTCTTGTGGCTTAGAGAAGGCACGTTTTGAACCAGCTTCCTGCGCTTCAATTGACATTCTCATGGGATGATGTAGCACCTTAGATGTCAGTGGCCCATACCCTCAGGTGCCACCACCCGCTTTAGGAGTAAGGCTGCCTCAGCAACTTCCAATTCCACCTCCACCACGGCCTGGAATACCGCTTCCACCAAACCCTCAAAGCCAGCAGTAATAGTGATTTTAATTTGGTATGGCCTATTTCAGCTTCTGAGGGCTTCTATATTATCTATTATTCTGGGATTATTGATACCATTTTGCTGGTAATAAATAAAATCTGAGATTAACTAGGATTCGCTAAGTCATTTATGAAGTGAGTCATTTTAAGAGATTAAAATGCAAGTTTTCTTCATTTGATATGTTTATTTAAACTTTTGTTGCCTTCTTTGAGTCTTGGAGAGAAAATTTTGATTGTGAATGTTTATTTTTTGAGTTTGCATGATTAGTTTGTCTTTAACCTAGGATCACATTTTTCAGAATTTTGGAGGTTTTTAATTCTAGGTTTTTAATTCTTTATGTGTGTTTTTCCTGTCTAAGTGCTTTGTTGTTGGGGGTAATGGAAATCAATGTTAGATAAAGGAAATGTGGATTTTATTATTTCTATTTTATTATTATTATTTATCAAATAGATTATAAGTACAATAAGTATCAAATAACATGTTCAAATAGAAATTAAGTAATTGTCATGGTATTTTTGATGTACATTGAAGCATTTTCTTTGTGTTTACCGTGGCTATGGTCTATTGTGGTGCATGCTTCTTGATTTCAATGGTTATCTTTTCTTGAAAACAAAGATGGTTATGAGCTTGACGATCCTTGGCCATTTCGGTTGTAGGTGATAGTTGAGTCGGATTAATAATCCATGAGGCCAAATTTGAGCCAACCACTTTGTTGCCCAAAAGCAGTTTTTTTCTCACGCCCCCCGTGGATTCTTGGTTCGGATTAATTAATTGTTCGCCACCAAGTTTGTTTTTATTCTCATGATATACCGGGGCATATCAATTTTTTCGGATTATGTGATTACGGACTCAAAATTCCTAACCATCCTTTATTTTCTCGAAAATGTTTTAAAAATCCAAAAACAATTTTTCAAGACTATTTTTCGAAGTAAAAACTTTTTTAAGACGTTCGGGCATTTGTTTTCAAAACCTTCGGGTTACAATTCTTCAAATCATCTGGGCATTGTATTTTTTAAAACCTCCGAGTGCCATTTTTTAAAATAAAAAAAAAAAACTCCAGGTCCATTTTTGCTAAATCTGATTTAAGTATCTTCCTAAGGTAGTCGGATACCTTTTTAGGTATACGGATATCCTTACTTCAAGGAAGAAATACATCTCAATGCATTGCATTTTCAAAATGTTTTTACTTAATTTGTCATAAAAACGTACTTTTCGTTTTATTAAACATTTGACGAGAATTAGTTCCCGATCTTTGCCGGGTTTGTCGGGGAGTTTAGGGAATTGTTCAACGCATGTGTTTATAGAATCGAAACGTATGATTTTCATTTTATTCGGAATCATGTAAATATCATATGAAAGAATTATTTTCCAAGCTTTGCCAGGTTTGCCGAGAAGCACAATAATATTTTTCGACATATGCTATTTATGTAATTCCTCACATGAAAAATTCATTTCAAATAATAATGTGTGCAGGTGATTATGAATATTTTGTGATGGTGCCATTTTGTTGACTATGCCATGTCATTCACATTACCGTGTCATTCATTTTTCCATGTCATCCATATTGTCATGTCATTCATATGCCATGTCATTTTGCATGTCATGACGATTTCACTCACATGACATTCGTGTTCATGCAATGTCATTCATATGCCATGTCATTTTGTTTGCCATGTCGATTTCATTCACATGACATTCATCCTTATGCCATGTCATTCATATGCCATGTCATCTCATTCACATGACATTCATCCTCATGATATCCATTCTTATGCCATGTCATTCATATGCCATGTCATTTTGTTTGCCATGTCGATTTCATTCACATGACATTCATTCTTATGCCGTGTCATTTATATGCCATGTCATTCGTTTACCACATCATTTAGGTTTTAAATCATGCATTTCATGCATTCAATTGGCTGTATGTTCATGCATCTCATGTCATGCCACTTGACTAATGACTTAGGCCAATTAATGGTTCAAAGTCATGCTCTCTTGAGCACACTTGTGGAAAATTAAGGTTTGTCAAATTGATTATTCTACCTTTGTGATTTTTTTTACTTAGCCAATTTTTATCTAACTTTTAAAAAGTCCTAGATACTGTTTGTGAGTCATTTTGTGAGTCTTAAATATTTTTACTTTCATTTTTAAATGATTTTATCAAAGGCAAAAATGTATTTTGGCAAAACAGTTTTTTCACCCAGTACTCGTATTTTCCCGATTGTTTTGGGCATTCATATTTAATCAGAAAATTAAGCTGATTTTTTCCCGTGTAGTTTTACATGTCCTGAGTCTCCATTATTTTTTTTTTTTTAGATTTTTTATAAATAGGGTAAAAAAATAGTGGCTTAAAACTGGACAGTGAAGTCAAAATTGAATTTAAAGAAAAATCATTTTTCTGTTTTGATTAAGTTACCTAGAGGGAGCTGATTAGGAAGTTTAGCTACTGACTTAGGGTAGTTTCTAAGCCTTTTTAAACTCTAAAAATGATTTTTTAAGTCTCGGGTTAAGAGTGGTCAAGTTTGGGATTTTAAACTTATGAAATTAGAGTCATTTAAAAAAGGTTTAGCCCAGTTTTTATTTTTAATCTAAGCTTTTCAAAATTGATTTCAAACAATCACAAAGTATTTTGGTTTTAGAATATTTAATTTGACATATTTTCCTAAGGTAGCCGGATATCTTTTTAGATATACAGATTTCCTCAATTAAAGGAAAAAAAATACATTTTCATGCATTGCATTTTCCATATTCATGCATTTTATATAATATGTGATTTTTGCTATGATAATTTCTATGATATTGTTATGATTTTGAGTTATGTTATATTGTTTATTATATGATTTGGAATATTTCATGATATCCTATGCTTTTCATTTAATTATTTTTTTGTTATATTATTTAGCATATACTATGTTCATGCATTATTATTTTCATTTTTATTTTCATGCATATTATATGATAGAATTATTTTATATTCCGTGTCATTTAAATTATATGCCATATCATTCATATTTGCCATGTCATTTAAATTATTTCATCTCATATAGAATATATTATGTTACCTAAGTCGTTTCATGTAGAATATATTATGTTACCTAGGTCATTTCATTTAGGATATATTATGTCATTTAGGATATTTTATTTCATTTAGAATATATCCATATAACTTAAAATATTTCATTTCATTTAGAATATGCTAAGGCATTTAAATTATATCATATCATTTAGAATGCATTATATTATTTAGATTTTGCCATATCATCTTATTTATGTCATGCATATACATATTCATATCTTTTAAAATGTTTTCAAAAGGATAATGATTTTTCAATAAAAAAATAAAGATATTCCCGAGTTAAAATAATTCATGAGTTCTCTACCGGGTTTGCTGGAGGGAATATCATCAATTATCATTAATAAAGGAATATCTTTCTTTCAAAAAACGAGAATGATTCGGAAAGTTTTCCAAATTAATAAAAATTTCTATATTTTACCACGTTTGTTGGGGAATATAGGAAAATTTTGAATTTATAAATTCCGGATCATTTTCAATTAAAAATGGAATTATTTTTCTTTAAATTGGGAATTAACTTGAAATACTAAATTTAAAACCGATTTTTTACTGAGACTTGAGATAACACACGATTAATAAGGTACCATTTTATACAGGCGTTGTGGGGGTGCTAATCCTTCCCCACACGTAACCGAGTCCAGAACCTGTTTCTTTGATTTCTCTGGTTTAAAACGCAGACTTGAAATTGGTTTTAAAAAAAATGTTTTAATTAATTTTTAAAATATTTTTATAAAACTGGTTTTAATAGGTGGCCAATCACACCTAGCTAAAAAAGATTGGTGGCGACTCCATGTCTTTTTCAAGGTCATTTTCAAAACCTTCATTTATCTAGAGGAATTAAGTCGACTTTTCCTCAGTTTTTTTAATGTCACACATAATGAATAATAAAGTCTTGCGATGAGACTTGTTATTTTTTAGGTTGCGACAGCTGTCAGGAGGTAAACCGACCAATTCTTCAGGAAAGATCTCAGGAAACTCTTTGACCACAAGTATAGTTTCCAACTTTGCCTCATGTATGTCCTTGTTAATCACATAAGCAAGGTAAGCAGAATATCCTTTCTGCAAGTATCTATTGGCTGCCATCTTGGAGATAAGGCAAGAAGGTAAAACTTTTCTTTCTCCTCGAAAGGTAAACTCCAAGTCTCCCGACTTCTTAAAAGTCACAGTTTTGGAAAAGCAATCTATCACTGTATTGTGTTTAGACAACCAATCCATTCCTAAAATCACATCAAAATCATGCATTCCTAATGGAAACAAATTAACTGGTAATTCATGCTCCTGAAACATAACGGTACAATCCAGATAAACCACATCAATTTTCAAAGTTTCTCCCACTGGGGTACTAACGACCATAGGGATGTCTAACCTCCTAGACTCTCTACCCAAATGCATGACATATGAATTAGCAACAAAAGGATGAGCTGCACCCGGATCTATTAAGATCCTAGTATTTGCCTTAGAAATTGGGAGAGTACTTGTAACCACTTCATGAGTAGCCTGAGCCTGTTGTTGGGTCATAGCAGAAATTCTGGCTTCAGTTCGAAGTCTACCAGGTTGTCCACTCTGTCGAGGGCCAGTACATGAACCAACTTGAGATTGTGCCTCAGTTCTATCTGTAATTGTTGTTGGCTGAGGTGCAGCAGTAGGTTAGGTCCTTTCCCTTTGACCCACTGATAACTGACTAGTAACTCCCTTGTTCTCCAGCTTGGGACAATCCCGTTTCATGTGTCCTGGTTCTTTGCAGTAAAAACACACACCCTGTAGTCTCCAACATTCACCAGGGTGATTTCTCCCACAATGGGGACACTGAGGATAAGTCAATGTATGAGGTCCTCCTGACCTCCCAGGCAGCGATCTAGTATGCTGTTGAGGTCCGATGGTAGGTATACTAGAAGAACCACTTAAAGGTTTTCTGTCTAATCCCTCTTGAAATCTAGAGGGTTTGTAACCACTGACACTGCTCTCTACATAACTTTTCTTAGGCCTCACGTCCTCATTGGAGGACTGCCCTTTTCTTTTTTTGAACTTGTCTTCTCTATCTTTCATTTCTTTCAGATTCCGTTCAGCTTTGATTGCCATGTTGACCCATTTATTAAAGTCATTTGTATCTAGGGTCATCAACCTATCTCGAATACTAACATGTAGCCCATCTTGGAATTTCTTGCATCTGTCAGCATCGTTGGCTACTACTGGTGGAGCAAATTCTAGTAGTTCACTGAATTTCTGCTCATACTCTGCTACTGACATACTACACTATTTTAAATTCATAAACTCAGTCCATTTCTTTTCCCGCAAAGCCCTAGAATAGTATTTTTCTTCAAACTTTCTTCGAAAGTCTGCCTAGGTTATGGTAGGACGTCCAGTATACCTTTGCACTGTAGTTTTCCACCATGTGTGTGCATGTTCCTCCAAAATTTACACCGCACATGGTAACCTTATAGGCTCGAGAATCTAAAGAGTAATGGAAGTAGTTTCAATTTTTTGTAGCCATGACCAGGCTAAATCTGATGCCAAAGATCCAGTGAAAATCTTACAACCCATATTCTTCAGATCTTTATAGTAATCAACTATCCCTTTTTCAGCAGGGGCAGTCAAAGCGAGAATTACTCTTGCCAAGGCCGCAACTGCCTCAGCTAAATTAAGATCAACTGCGGGGGTGCTGCTGAGGGTACAACAACAGAAGATGAACCAGCAGCTGAAGTTTGTTCTCCAAATTGCTCATCAATATTCTCATTTCTATTCCTATCCCTATTTTAGGGTAAGGGATTGATTCTAGGCCTTCCTCTTCGATGTGGTGGCATCGTGTCAGATTTCCTGCACAAGTGACAATATTTTAATACTTCAACAAACAATTCCTAAGTCTACAGGCCTATAACCTTGCTCTGATACCAAATTGTAACACCCTGTCTGGATAATCTACCTAGAATCCGGCAGAGTTTCCTTTCTATCTTAACTATAACCCTCCTGCAAATACACTCAGTTCATATCCCCAGCAAGTAATATCTCTTAATACCATTATCACATTTATACATGCATGCTCAAAAATTTTCCATGATCAATTTATACTCAAGTCAATACATATTGATCAATTATCTCATAACTTCAAATATATATACAATATATCCAAAAGTAAACCTATCTCAGCAAGGTTTACTAGATAAAACATCAAGAGATCAAAACTTCTATAAATTTAGGTATGATGCCCACCACGTCAATATACTCTTTGAAGCGAAGGGTAGAGGAAGGTAGCAATCCCAACACCTAATTGTAACCTAAAAATTTAGAAACATGAAATAGGTGAAATATGTGAATATCTCAATGAGTAGACAACTTTTAAAACGTTTGAAAACTATAATGGTAACCTTTAAAGCATAATAGACATTTTCAAAAATAAATAATAGTAAAACTATAATGATTAATTCGAAGATATATCGAAGTTTGCAAATGTATAACAGCATCATAATAACAAATCAATGTATAAAATCTTTAAAGTAAATCAAATTTCATATAAGTGGGCTCCAACTTACTGTCATGCATAAGATTTATCTATACATCCATGAAATAACCAGGTAATATCCATGTAGGTATACTAGTAGCCAGCCCCAAAGGCCAATACCACCATAGGATGCCCCAAAGGCATATGTGTCACTATGATGTGCCCCCAAAAGGCTAATATAAGGGGATAGGGACTCTGGAGGTGGCTCCCACCACAAAGGCGTAGCACGCAGCTCCCATACCCCAGTCTAATATCATGGAATTGGGACTCTAGAGGTGGCTCCCGCCACAAAGGCGTAGCACGTAGCTCTCGTATTCCGTTCAAGGGAATAATCTCATACATTAAGTCAGGTGGAGCCAAAACCATGTACGTCAAATTCTATGTATAATCATATTTCATAAATCAACCAACTTGCTCGATATAATATTTCTTGAAATAAATGTACTTTAATAACAAATCAATTCATATGATTATATATCGCATATACCTTTAATACGTAAAATAAATATCATGCTAAAAAAATTATAATTATAATTAAAGAAATTTCAAATAATTATAGTTGTCGTCTACTCACAATCCTTGAGATGATCTCACTATACACCTCGATCATAAACTTCGGGATCCACAGATGATGTCGGATCTACGTGACCTAGAGATTAACGACAATTAGTATATATACATACTCAAAGCATTACACAATTATGAATGCAACTTAAATCTCATAATCTTCCCCCAAGGTTAATACTAATTTCTCATACTCAAAACAACATATCTCAAATTTTTAATATCATTTCCATAATCATTTTCTCCAAAATTCAACTCCATATTCATGTCCTTATCAAATTCCTTTTTGAATCGGCTAAGTCTTTGAGGATTTTATTAGGATTTGTTTTGTTTTAGATGTTTTTATATTTATTTTATTTATACATTTTATGTTTAAAATAGTTATTTAGTTATTATTTATGTGTTTTTATAGGTCCAAGGTGTCTGGAGCTTTGAGGTGCAAACTGATGAAAAACGGTGCAAAGCAATCAATAGGCAGATTCGACCTCTGGAGCTTCTATAAAAAAAAAAAACTTGATCTTAAAGACTTCATTTGAGAAAAAAAACCCCTTACTTACTTTTGAAGCTGACTTCCATACCTTTCCAACGGTGTAAGACTCGTCAAAATCGAAAGAGGTTAGCCCAGTCAAAACAGCTGACGTAGTACAAGAAAATAGCGGAACCAACCCGAAGCAAACAGAGGGGCCGACGCCCGAAGGCAAAAAGCCAGCGCTATAGCGTCAGACGCGTGAACAGTAATCGCAAAAAAATGTAAAAAGCCTAAAAACTTACCTGTTTTTCTTGGGAGCGAAGTTCCAGACTCCAAGAGGCCTTAAACACTTTAAATAGGACTCTTTTAGGTCATAATAAAGGGGATTGGATACCTAGAAACCTAATTCTCTCAAGATAGTTGCCATCAAATTCTCTCAAGAAGATTGGAAGATTGGAAGATTCAAGATTCAAGAATGAAAACTCCTAGTTTTCTCTTTTCTATTTTATCTCTTAGTTTTCTCTTTTCTATTTTATCTTCTTTATTTTTCTTGTGTTGTTGATGATGGTGAAACTATTTGAATATTTGTTTTCATTAATTATCATGAACTAATTCTATTTTACCAGGATTTCAATGGAACTCAACACACAGTTTCAATTTACTTTCTCTCTCTAGCTTGATTTAATGGTTTATTGAGTTGTTTGTTCAATCTTGTTCTTAATGCTTCTAGTTGATTGGCCACCAATTAGATTGATTTGTTAACCTAAATACAACTTGGAAAATGGAGTTTAGTGTTAGACATGGATTGAATGACACATGTTTCATATTCATTTATTAGGATGAATTGATCTGCAGGTAGGGTAGGAATACACTTACTTGTTATGTGTAACCATTGTTAGAGCCTAAGCTTAATGAGTTCTTCTTTAATTCAATTATCATAGGAATATAGTTAATTGGTTAAGAAGGATATTTTTATGAGACCATCGGAAGATCCTTATAAATAAGATAGAACTCTAGGTTAACCACTCAGGATCATTAATCAAGTTAAGAGGTAGAGAGAGATTCAAGCGAAGTGTTGAGGGAAGTTGTAATCCTAGGCTTTTATAATTAATTGAATTCATCCTTTTTAATTTACTTGTTTTCATATTAGTTTCTTTTAAATTAGTTTTTAATTATCATTCTTAATTACTTGTTTAGTTAAGATTAAGCTATGTTAATTTTAGTATTTAACAAATTTAATAGCAATTCCTCGTGGGTTCGACACTCTATTTCCACTTTATTACTTGTTTGCGATACGTGCACTTGCATAGTGAAATCTGACAACAGTAGTCATGGTAGCACCAAGGCATGCTGATACCAGACCATGACACTCTTCCCCACTTACGATGTCGATACCCTCATTGATGCCAAGATCACACCCGAGTACCCTTGTTGCACAAAGTTGACATTTTCTTACATGTCCTTCTCTTGTCCTCAAAGACTGGGTCATGATCCCATCAAATGATGTACCGAACACAGTTTTAGGTCATATCATGACCTTTTTAGGCAGAGGAACTGCTACCTTAGCAAGATACCCCCACACTTCATGTATTTGTAGAATGGTCTTCGACCTTCCATAATTCACATGGTGTCTTGTCTGATTTCTCGTAGGTATTTTATTTAAAATATAATTAGCTATTAAAATAGCTTTCCCCCACAAATTCTGAGGTAACCCTGAACTTATCAACAAAGCATTCATTATTTCTTTCAACGTTCGTTTCTTGCATCCGCAATACCATTTTGTTAAGGTGAATAAAGAGTAGTGGTTTGATGGATGATACTATTTTCTAAACAGAATTCATTAAACAATGAATCATATTCACCACCCCTATCACTCCTTATTATCTTAATTTTCTTGCTTAGTTGATTTTTGACCTCATTTCTAAAGAGCTTAAAAACTTTCAAGGCCTCGTCTTTGCTTCTTAGCAAATAGACATAACAATATCTTATGCATTCATCAATAAAAGTAATGAAATACTTTTTATCACCTCTAGTCTGCACATATTTTAAGTCACAAATATCAGTGTGAATTAAATCTAGAGGTTCACTACTTGTTTCTACCGAATAGAAAGGAACCTTAGCCAATTTGGATTCCACACAAATTTAACATTTGTGATTTTTATCAATCACAAATATTGGAAGCAAATCCAAATTGCTGATTCTTTGCAAGGTCTTATAATCTACATGAACTAATCTACCATGCCATATGTTAGAGGACACCACCAAATAAACAGAACAAATAATTTAATTATTATTCATGTTCTTTGACACAACAATCATTACATTGAGCTTAAAAAGCCCATCACATAAATATCTTCTACCCACAAACATAGCACTTTTATTGAGTACAAATTTGTTTGACTCAAATAATAGTCTAAACCCGTTCTTGCTCAACAGAGAGCCGGAAACCAAATTCTTACGAATTTGAGGAGCATGAACCACATTGTTCAAAGTTAGTTCTTTCCCGGATGTCATCTTGAGCACCATCTTTTTATGGCCTCATACCTTGCAGATCGAAGAGTTCCCCATAAACAGTTGCTTATCAACAATAGCTTCTTTATACTCGGAGAAACTCTTTCTATAAGAACAAACGTGACAAGTGACACCGAAATCAACCCACCATGTGTTAGGGTTTTCTACCATGTTCACTTGTGACACTATCGCAGCAAGCTCAATCTCATAATAATCAACTAAGTTGGCTTGAGATTTCTTCTTCTTGTTCTTAAGGCAATCTTTTGCTCGATGATTGGGCTTATTACACATGAAAAAAGTTCCTATGAACTTCTTGAAATTCGTTCCCTTATTACCTTGGGAAGAACTAGAACCAACATATTTCCTCTTGTTTGTCGTGTGAGAATGTTCAACAACATTTGCCTTGGCTTCCATGGTCTGAACTTTAACCCTCTTTTTTGAACCACGGTTATCCTCCTCGATTCTTAATCGGATAATCAAGTCCTCTAAGGTCATCTCCTTTCTCTTGTGCTTTATATAGTTCTTGAAGTCTTTCCACGAAGGTGGTAATTTCTCTATCAAAGCCGTCATCTCAAATGACTCACTAAGAATCATTCCTTCTGTAGTGATTTCATGGAGGATCAACTGATATTCTTGGACTTGGCTTATCACGGTTTTTGAGTCCACCATTTTATATTCTAGAAACTTGTCAACCATAAACTTCTTCGTCCCAGCATCCTCGATTCTATACTTTCTTTCTAAGGACTCCCACAGCTCTCTCGTTGTTTTGATTGGGTTATACACGTTGTATAACGTGTTGTCCAATCCGTTGAGGATATAGTTCTTACATAGGAAGTCAGAATGCTTCCATGCTTCCATCGAATCTACAATCGTAGTATCGCTCTCTGCCTCGTTGAGAGTCAAGGCCTCATCCCGTAAGAACCGGGCTAGGTTGAGGGTGGTCAAATAGAACAGCACCTTTTGCTGCCATCGTTTGAAGTCCAGACCACTGAACTTCTCAAGCCTCTCACCATGTGTTACATGTAGTGGCTATGACGCTACAGGCGCACTCGCATTTACCGTAGACCGTTCTGCCATCTATTATTTAAAAATAACAGGATGAACTTGGTTCAATTTATATAAAAAAATGACTACCAATTAATATTATTTGAACTTGGTGAAACAATAATAAAACAGATAGTCGAATGATTGTTAGTAAAAATTAGAAATAGTTTCACTATTGCATAAAAAAATATATAAATAAAATCAAAGAACAAATAGATAATTGTCTGAATTTTTGCATAACAGTATATATAAATATACGAACATAATATTAAAAGACATATACTCATGGTTTCGATAGAACTAAAAAATTGAAAATCGAGTCAAGGAAGAATCTCTGACCTTAAGACGATTATTGTCTGTGTATCAGGTGCTGGTGTAAGCCCTACAAGCCAATCTAGTTAGGCTTGTAAGACACTATTTATATATTCATGTATTGCACATTATAGTTTATTAATTATAATTGAGGTATTTTTTTATCCATAAGTATTGTTATAATTGTTATAAATGACTTGTGAAGATAAAGCCCATGAGACACAATGGCATTGCAAAGGAATTGTAAGGTGTTACAATTATGAGGATCCTTATGCATCAATGTCGTGTTTCTAAACTGTTCCTGGTCAATGTATTGTCAAGACAGGGCATTGACAATGCTCAAAGACTAGCATATGTTAAGCCTTCATGCACTTGATGCATGCAACTGATCTCATAGGTTAAAAGTATAGAGATACTTGGGGATAACATATGGGTGCTTGTTAGTTGAACAAGTTCAATGAACATGACCTGCTATGAGAGTTCCATTTGGCATTTCACTCAAGTGTCTATGGTAAATACTCTCATGTGTCAATAGTGTAAGTAATCCTTTGACTTGTGACACCAGGTCATCTTGTATGTGAACTGTCATACTTAAATTTCATCACGAACGGGTCCCAATCATGAGGATGCTTAAAGTAGGGTGTTATTGGGTATGACATGAAGCATACGAAGATGAATGAGTGGTCCAGAGAGGATTCATCACCCCAAGTGATTAAGGGGACATATCTCACATGTATCTGGCTTATATTAACTTATTGAAGTCTTTGGCCAAGTCAATACTTAAGGAGTTAAAATAAAGCTGCAGCTCTAATATGGAATGGGTTAAGAGTAGACACTTAACCATGCTCTTTCCTATCCCGGGATATTTGATGAAGGGATCGAATTACACACACATATTGTACACGAAAGGTTAGTCAAAGCTTGATGACTCTCTTGGCATTTGGGTGGTCATGATGCATTGATAGATGCCGCTCATGATCTATAAATATAAAGAAGAAATTCTTAATTGAATTTATTTTATTTATTGACAACATGTTAAGGGCCTAATGGGTCACACACAAAAGGTGATTATTGAAATTAAAATGAGATTGTGCCAGATTAAATATTCATTAAGTGTTGTGGGCTTATTGTGAATATTTAATAATATATATGTGTAAGGGCTTTAGTGCAATAAGTCCAAGAGTTGGGATACACTAAACCTGATAATATATATATATATATGCCTTATGTTGTTGCCGCCTCCCCTAAGGAAGAAAAACCCTGGTAGCCGCATTCTCTCACCTCCCTGTGAGAATCGGCGCATAGAGAAAATAGGAGGAAGAATCAGTTTTCTTCTGGCCTGCTTTTTTTCGCCTAACTAGAGTAAGAGGAGGAAGGTTTCTCACAACCTAGACCACTAGCATCGTCTTGGCAAAACATAATCTCAACCTTGTGAAGGCTTTCAGATCACCTATGTGGATGGTGTACAAGAGCATTGTGTACAATTGGACGACTTTGGTCTTCGACAAGCTAGCATTGTGTACAAGAGCAAGAACATCAAGAATCTATGATATGGTTTGGACAATCTCCAATATAGAGGTATGAGATTTTTTATTGTTATTTGTTTTTGACAGCTTGATCGTTTTGAATTCATAGGCAGATCCATAGAGGGATTCAGTGTCTCTTTGTTTTATTTTATTCCGCTGTGTTGTATATTTAACTTGTTGATTAAATTATACATTATCTCTATTGGAGCATGAGCCGAATCCCAATAGTGGTATCAGAGCCTCGCTTATGTTATTCCTATACGATCTATGCTTTGATTGTTACCTTTAACAAAATTGTTTTGTTCTTTGAGTTATTTTGATCCAATTGTCACTAACCAAATTTGTGAAAATGTGCACTTGTAGTGTTTCAGTGAAGGCAGCAGTTAATCATGGTGAATTCTTGTTGATTAATTGGTTTAAAATTGTTTTAAACTGATTATTGTAGCTAGCGAAAGTTTGGCAGCGATTGAAAACTGATAAGCCTGCTTTGCGCAAATTTGGTGATTTTAGTGAGAAAAACTTGTAGATTTTTCTTGGCTGATTTTTAATGCATGTTTTTAATGATTTTTAGGATTTAAAATTGCTTAGAATTGTTTTTGGCAAGCCTGAAAAATCATAAAACTGATTTAGCATTGAAAAGTTGGAAGCTGTGAAAAACGGATAGACAGCCTGTAGGGAGATAGGGGGCGGCGGCTACTCTAAGTATCCAAAGCCCGCGCCTCCCTTGCTAGGGTTTTTTAGGTTCTATCAAATTCTCACAGCTTATGAATTTTAGCAATATTAAGTTACTAATGTTGTAGTATCCTAGTAGAGATACAACACTATTATTAGTAACTATGGTAATATTGTTAAATTAAATAAATCACCAAAATAAGAATTTACATGAATATTCAATTAAATTATTTAATTGGATAATAATTTAATTAAAGAAAATAGTCCTAATTTTATGGTTTTTATTAAATTAACTAAGGATTGCATGCCCTGCCTTATCTCTCATTTTTTAGAGTTGTAAAAATTCTTTCCTCACCTAACTCCACTCAAATGTAACTTGAGGTTTCTTTATTACAAATGTAATTAGTTACATCAAAGTGTAAGATTAAATTTAGTTAGGAATAATTTTTGTAACTTGAAGATGAAGAAATGCGCCATGAAGAAAAGGAGATTACAAGCAAGCTTTGAAGACTATGTATGTAATCACCTAGGAATTTGACCACCTAATTTCCTTTGATTGCTCAAGGAAATTAGATTAGAAAGTCCATAATTATCCAAGTAGAAAGCATGTTATAGATTTATTTTATGCGATATTATAAATGCTATGAATGTTTATTATGATGAGACTTAAAGAAAAGGAAATCCCTCTTTATAATATTGAGTCACATGTTTCGCATGATAAAGTTGCCTTCCATCATCATAACAAGATAACCAGAGTTCTTCCAGTAGGAGGCTTGTTGAGTCACTCAAGGTCAAACTACTATAGAATATGTTTGAGTTATGAAGTTGGGTCTTACTCAACTGATACTATGTTGTCCGGATGCTTACAAACTTGACCGCATAGTGTTAGAGGCAAAGTTAGGCGAAGTACATATGATGTGCTCAGACAAAGAGTTGTCACCTAACTGATCTGGGAGTTGCATAGAGATGCAATTGATAAGCTATGTTATCTACCCAACTAGGCTTGTTGTAATTTGTTGAGTCACTCAAGGTTACAACATGTTGAAAGGGATCCCAGCCCACTAGAAATACCTTGATGAGATTTTCGAATAATAGTGAGGGCTATTATCTCGAAAAAATAGTGGGAGAACCAATAAGATATTTAATACCTCATCTTGAATTGGTATAAATGCATGAATATAACTAATATATACTTTTTCCATATTAGGTTGTTGAAAATGGTTAATACTTTAACGGTACTATGCGGCATTATGAATGCCATTAGTCCAAAATGTTTGGATTGGTACATGAGATTGAGAAGCATTCTCAATGAAAGGAAGGTTGCTCACTTGACAAGTTAAGAAGAACTTATAGAAGTTTCTGAGTTGACTGTGTTTGTGATTGAACTGAATCTTTTTACTGTTAAATCCAATTCCTGGATAATTGATTCAAGATGCGGTTCATATCTATGTAATGACATAAGGATGTTGAAAGGAAGTAGAAAGTTGAGCAAAGATGAAGTAGTTCTTAGAGTAGGCAATCGTGCAAAAGTTGCAGCATTGGCCGTTGGAACATTTACTTTATCCTTGTCGTTTGGCATGAAATTGGAACTGAAAGATTGTTACTTTGTTCTAGTATTGTCTAGAAACATCATTTTGGTTTCAAACCTCATTGTTAACAATGGTTTCGAGATAAGAATGAAGGGCAATAGTTGCTCCATCATTCTTAAAGACATTCACTATGGATCGACAACATTACATAATAGATTATATGTTTTGGATCCAGAGATGCCTATGTTCAATATAAATGTCAAGAAAGCAAGAAAGGATGATCCAAGTAAGACTTACATTTGGCACTGTAGACTTGGTCATATCAATGAGACAAGGATTTCCAAATTACATAAACATGGTTATTTGGAACCCTTTGATTATGAATTATATGGGACTTGTGAATGTTGTCTCCTTGGTAAGATGATCAAGACTCCCTTTACTGGAAAGGGTGAAAGAGCTGGTATTTTATTGGGCTTAATACATTAGATGTTTGTGGGCCACTAAACATAGCTGCTAGAGGTAATTACTCAAACTTCATAACCTTTATCGATGATCATTCTCGATATGGTTATGTGTATCTGATGAGATACAAGTCTGAAGCTTTTGAAAAGTTCAAAAAGTTCAGAGTGAAGTAGAGAAACAGACTGGGAAAAATATTCTAGCTCTAAGATCGGATCAAGGAGGATAATATTTAACCCATGATTTCTTGGATCATTTGACAGATAATGGAATTCTGTCGCAATGGACTCCACCTAGAACTCCTCGACATAATGGAGTATCCGAGAGAAGAAATTGAACCTTGTTAGACGTGGTTTGGTCCATGATGTCTAAGGCTGACCTTCCGATATCCTTTTGGGAATATGCCTTAGAAACTGCAACTTATCTTCTAAATAGGGTTCCAAGCAAATCGGTAGATAAGGTACCATATGAGATATGGAATGGCAAGAAGCCATGTTTATCTTATCTAAAGATTTGGGGATATACTGTTTATGTGAAGCAAGTACCTTCTGATAAGTTGGGAGCTAGATCAGAAAAATGTAAGTTTGTGGGATATCCTAAAGAGACTGCTGGATATTACTTTTACAGTCCTACTAATCAAATTGTGTTTGTGTCAAAACACGCTACTTTTCTAGAGAAAGCGTTTCTACTAGAAGGATTCAGTGGGAGTAAAATAGATCTTGAAGAAGTTCAAGAACCACAACCTAACATTCCCTCGGAACCTGAGCCATTGGTCGAGGCATTGGTTGTTCGGACTAATGCTCAAGAAATACAAGTACTCTGAAGGTCTAGTAGGGAGAGGCAAACTCCAATATGATATGGACTTCTTCTGGAAAGAGATGTTTTTCCCGTTGATAATGAACCTGCTACCTATGAGGAAGCGATGTTGGACATCAATTCCAAGAAATGGCTAGAAGCCATGAAATTCGGAATGGAAGCCATGGAAGTTAACCATGTTTGGTCTTTAGTTGATCCACCTCAAGGGATAAAACCCATAGGGTAAATGGGTCTACAAGATAAAGACAGACATGGATGGCAATATACAAACGTATAAGGCCAGATTGATTGCAAAAGGTTATAATCAAGTTGAAGGCATTGATTTTGAAGAAACCTTTTCACCAGTTGCCATGGTAAAGTACATTAGGATTATGCTTGTTGTTGCTGCATACCATGATTATGAGATATGGCAAATGGATGTAAAAACAGCATTCCTTAATGAGAATTTGTAAGAGGAAATGTATATGACACAACCTGAAGGTTTTTCATCCAAGGCCACATCTAATAAGGTACGCAAGCTGCAAAAGTCCTTTTGTGGACTAAGGCAAGCATCTCGAAGTTGGAACATCAGGTTTGATGAAACAATTAAAGAATTTAATTTCATTAAGAATCTTGATGAACCATGTGTTTACAAGAAGGTAAACGGACATGCAATTGTGTTCCTAGCGCTATATGTCGACGACATATTGCTCATAGGAAACGGTGTACCTATGCTTCAGACCACCAAAGTCTGGCTGTCCAAACAGTTCTCCATGAAGGATTTGGGAAAAGCAGCATATATTCTGGGAATTATGATCTATAGAGATAGATCGAAAAGGCTACTTGGATTATCCCAATCCGTTTACATAGACAAGGTGCTAAAGAGATTTAGCATGGATATCTCCAAAAGAGGTTACCTGCCTATGGTACATGGTGTACAACTCTCGAAAGAGATGTGTCCTAAAACTTATAAAGAAAGGACACGGATGGATAGGATCTCGTATGCTTCGGCAGTAGGATCTATCATGTACACCATGTTATGCACAAGACCAGATGTATCGTACGCTCTGAGTGTCACGAGCCGATAGCAAAGCAATCCTGGTGAAATTCACTGGATTGCTGTGAAGAATATCCTCAAGTACTTGAGAAGAACTAAGGATATTTTCTTTGTCTATGGAGGAGCTGAACTCCAAGTAAGGGGTTATACAGATGCTGGATTCCAAACTGATAGGGATGACAGTAAATCGCAGGGCGGTTATGTATTTACCTTAAATAGAGCTGCAATGAGTTGGAAAAGTTCCAAACAGACTACAACTGCATATTCAACAACAGAGGCTAAATACATCTCCGCGTGTGATGCAGCGAAGGAGGCTGTTTGGGTTAAGAAGTTCAAAACTGAACTTGGTATTGTTCCAAGCATTGTTGATCCAGTACCACTTTACTATGATAAGAATGGAGCCATAGCGCAAGCTTAGGAACTGCGGTCTCATCACAAATCCAAACATGTATTACGACAATATCACTTGATTAGAGACATAATTCAAAGAGGTCATATGATGCACCCAAAAGAGTGTATCTTATTTAACCTTGCACTAAAAAGATCAATTGTAAGTATAATGATTAGCAAGGGTCGAGTCCTCAGGGATTGGGTTTTAGTTTATAGGGTGATAGTTTAAAACTTAAATTCAAGAACAATAAAAGAAAAAGGGGGTTTTGAAGCCAGATTTAAACTAAAGTAAATAATAATTATAAGATGCAAGGCGGTATAACCAGCCAATAAAAATATATATATTAAATTAGGCGGTATAACCAGCCAATAAAAATATATATACTAAATTAGGCGGTATAACCAGCCAATAAAATAAAACAAAGTTGATATACAAATTAGGCGGTATAACCAGCCAATAAAAATAAATATACTTTTAAAAATAAGCAAACTAGAAAAATAAGAAAACAAGTAAGTAAGAAGAATCAAATATGAAAAATATGGTTAAGGTTTCATTCTCCACCACTAGACATCATTAAGAATCAATTTCAGATCTATCAATATCAACCAACTATCAAAGTTAACAACCGTAGATAACAACAAGCTCTGTTATCCCAATCTTTCCTTAGTTTGTCGTTAAATAGAACAAGCTCTCTATTTAATCTCTAACCATTAAACAACCTAGAATAAGCTCTCTAAATTCAATTTAATGGCAGCTTTATGATGAGAAAGATAGGTTGATCTAAGCAACAAACACATAAGCTCGGATTGTTCAACTTAGGTTATGTTCCACTTTGCGATTATTGAAAACTTGACCATAATCATTAATCACAAACTGCCACTTATGAATAGGAAATCAAGACAATTACACGGATCAAGACTCCTAAACTAGCAATAGATAATTATCAAGATCTATCTAGTTGTACACCTAAACAAATCAAGACAACATCATGAACAATTCTTATAGAAGAACATAAGCAACTTTGATAGAAAATTAATGATAGATAGAATCTGAAAATCAATCACAAAACATGTCTAGGGCTTTGAAATCACCCTTAACCAAATAGAAGTTTAGCCTAGCATAGGCATTATAAACATAAAATTAAATAGAATCTAAGAAGAAAATAAAAGAAAGAAAGAAGAAGAAGAAGAATATTAATTATCCAACCTCTTGCTCTTTCTAAAGAAAAAGAAAACTAGAGAAAAGAAAGAAGAAGAAAACTTAGAGAATTTTATTATAATGGCTAATATCCTACCTATGTACAATATGATCCTCTACAATCATCCAAGGCCCTCTATTTATACACATTTTGAAGGGCTAAATGACAAGAGACAAGCTTTACAAATTTCAAAGGTAGGTATAATAGGTGGGTGAATTTTTCTAACAATTTTCGTCATATTGTATGACAATTTTGATCAGCCAACTTGATGGTCGATTTCGTCAATGTAGGAGGCCTGATCTGATCACATGGTCTTCTAGAAAAAGGTTCCCCTATCAGTTACGGATCCATATCCGTTGGAATCAGCTCATTTACTGATGTGGATAAGCAGATATGGGCAAAATACGAAAACAGGTCAGCACAGACGTCATTGCACATCAGCCAACTTGATGGTCGATTTCGTCAATATTAGAGGCCTGATCTGATCATATGGTCTTCTAGACAAAGGTTCCCGTATCAGTTACGGATCCATAGCCATTGGAAACAGCTCATTTGCTGATGTGGATAAGAAGATATGGGCAAAATACGAAAACAGGTCAGCACAGACGTCATTGCACATCAGCCAACTTGATGGTCGATTTCGCTAGGGAAAACGACTCCGTTTCAAGAAGTGTAAAACATGAAAAAGATAGATATGCCTCTTAGCTTTGCACAGCTACAAATTTCAGCCTTATTGCTTCAGTGAAACTCCAGATATAGCTGATATGGCAAAAGGTGTCGGAACTGGAACTGAACTGGATTTGCCCTTAATTCTAGTAATCTGAAATCACTCAAAGAAACTTATGAAAAACACCAAATTACATAAAAATATAAAAGATCATAAACACAATTAGACTTAACAATAATAACTCGTATTTGACACAAAACAATAATAAAACATAACTAAAAACTATATAATTATACGAGTTATCATCATATAAGTATGGAAAGAGTACCCACAGAGGACAATATATCTGATCCTTTTACTAAGGTTCTGTCCCAACAGAAACACATTCGTGACATGGAAGGACATGGGCTTAAGTACATGGGCGATTGGCTTTAGTGCTAGTGGGAGATTGTTGGTGTAAGCCCTACAAGCCAATCTAGTTAGGCTTGTAAGACACTATTTATATATTCATGTATTGCATATTATAGTTTATTAATTATAATTGAGGTATTTCTTTATCCATATGTATTGTTATAATTTTTATAAATGACTTGTAAAGATAAAGCCCATGAGACACAATGGCATTGCAAAGGAATTGTAAGGTGTTACAATTATGAGGATCCTTATGCATCAATGTCGTGTTTCTAAACTGTTCCTGGTCATTATATTTTCAAGACAAGGCATTGACAATGCTCAAAGACTGGCATATGTTAAGCCTTCATACACTTGATGCATGCAACTGATCTTATAGGTTGAAAGTATAGAGATACTTGGGGATAACATATGGGTGTTTGTTAGTTGAACAAGTTCACTGAACATGACCCATTATGAGAGTTCCATTTGGTATTTCACTCAAGTGTCTATGGTAAATACTCTCATGTGTCAATATTGTAAGTAATCATTTGACTTGTGACACCAGGTAATCTTGTATGTGAACTGTCATACTTAGATTTCATCACGAATGGGTCCCAATCACGAGGATGCTTAAAGTAGGGTGTTATTGGGTATGACATGAAGCATACGAAGATGAATGAGTGGTCCAGAGAGGATTCATCACCCCAAGTGATTAAAGGGACATATCTCACATGTATCTGGCTTATATTAACTTATTGAAGTCCTTGGCCAAGGCAATGCTTAAGGAGTTAATATAAAGCTGCAGATCTAATATGGAATGGGTTAAGAGTAGACATTGAACCATACTCTTTCCTATCCCGGGATATTTGATGAAGGGATCTAATTACACACACATATTGTACACAAAAGGCTAGTCGAAACTTGATGAGTCTCTTGGCATTTGGGTGGTCATGATGCATTGCTAAATGCCGCTCATGATCTATAAATATAAAGAAGAAATTCTTAATTGAATTTATTATATTTATTGCAAACATGTTAAGGGCCTAATGGGTCACACACAAAAGGTGATTATTGAAATTAAAATGAGATTGTGCCAGATTAAATATTCATTAAGTGTTGTGGGCTTATTGTGAATATTTAATGATATATGTGTAAGGGCTTTAGTGCAATAAGTCCAAGAGTTGGCATACACTAAACCTGATAATATATATATATGCCTTATGTTGTTGCCGCCTCCCCCTAAGGAAGAAAAACCCTGGTAGCCACATTCTCTCACCTCCCTATGAGAATCGGCGCATAGAGAAAAGAGGAGGAAGAATCAGTTTTCTTCTGGCCTGCTTTTTTTCGGCTAACTAGAGTAAGAGGAGGAAGGTTTCTCACAACCTAGACCACTAGCATCGTCTTGAAAAAACATAATCTCAACCTTGTGAAGGCTTTCAGATCACCTGTGTGGATTACCGTTAGAGATCGGGCAATTGGATGACTTTGGTCTTCGACAAGCTAGCATTGTGTACAAGAGCAAGAACATCAAGAATCTATGATGTGGTTTCGACAATCTCCATTGATGCACCCAAAAGAGTGTATCTTATTTAACCTTGCACTAAAAAGATAAATTGTAAGTATAGTAGTTAGCAAGGGTCGAGTCCTCAGGGATTGGGTTTTAGTTTATAAGTTAATAGTTTAAAACTTAAATTCAAGAACAATAAAAGAAAAGGGGTTTTTGAAGCCAGATTTAAACTAAAGTGAATAAGATGCAAGGCGGTATAACCAGCCAATAAAAATATATATACTAAATTAGGCGGTATAACCAGCCAATATATATACTAAATTAGGCGGTATAACCAGCCAATAAAAATAAAACAAAGTTAATATACAAATTAGGCGGTATAACCAGCTGATAACTCGTATAATTATATAGTTTTTAGTTATGTTTTATTATTGTTTTGTGTCAAATACGAGTTATTATTGTTTAGTCTAATTGTGTTTATGATCTTTTATATTTTTATGTAATTTGGTGTTTTTCACAAGTTTCTTTGAGTCATTTCAGATTACTAGAATTAAGGGCAAATCCAGTTCAGTTCCAATTCCGACACCTTTTGCCATATCAGCTATATCTGGAGTTTCACTGAAGCAATAAGGCTGAAATTTTAACCGTGCAAAGTTAAGAGGCATATCTATCTTTTTCATGTTTTACACTTCTTGAAACGGAGTCGTTTTCCCTAGCGAAATCAACCATCAAGTTGGCTGATGTGCAATGACGTCTGTCCTGAGCAGTTTTCGCATTTTGACCCTATCGTCCGATACACATCAGAAAATGAGCTGATTCCAACGGCTACGGATCACTAACTGATAGGGGAACATTTGTCTAGAAGACCATGTGATCAGATAAAGCCTCCAATATTGAAGAAATCGATCATCAAGTTGGCTGATGTGCAATGACGTCTGTGCTGACCTATTTTCGTATTTTGCCCATATCTTCTTCTCCCCATCAGCAAATGAGCTGATTCCAACGGCTATGAATCAGTAACTCATAGGGGAACATTGTTCTAGAAGACCATGTGATCAGATCAGGCCTCCAAGATTGACAAAATCGACCATCAAATTGGCTGATCAAAATGGTCATACAATATGACGAAAATTGTTAGAAAAATGCACCCACCTATTATACCTACCTTTGAAATTTGTAAAGCTTGTCTCTTGTCATTTAGCCCTCCAAAATGTGTATAAATAGAGGGCCTTGGATGATTGTAGAGGATCATATTGTACATAGGTAGGATATTAGCCATTTTAATAAAATTCTCTAAGTTTTCTTCTTCTTTCTTTTCTCTAGTTTTTTTTCTTTTCTCTAGTTTTCTTTTTCTTTAGAGAGAGCAAGAGGTTGGATAATTAATATTCTTCCTCTTCTTCTTTCTTTCTTTTATTTTCTTCTTAGATTTTCTTTAATTTTATGTTTATGTTTACAATGCCTATGCTAGGCTAAACTTCTATTTGGTTAAGGGTGATTTCAAAGCTCTAGACATGTTTTATAATTGATTTTCAGATTCTATCTATCATTAATTTTCTATCAAAGTTGCTTATGTTCTTCTACAAGAATTGTTCATGATGTTGTCTTGATTTGTTTAGGTGTACAACTAGATAGATCTTGATAATTATCTATTGCTAGTTTAGGAGTCTTGATCCGTGTAATTGTCTTGATTTCCTATTCATAAGTGGCAATTTGTGATTAATGATTATGGTCAAGTTTTCAATAATTGCAAAGTGGAACATAACCTAAGTTGAACAATCCGAGCTTATGTGTTTGTTGCTTAGATCAACCTATCTTTCTCATCATAAAGCTGCCATTAAATTGAATCTAGAGAGCTTATTCTAGGTTGTTTGATGGTTAGAGATTAAATAGAGAGCTTGTTCTATTTAACGACAAACTAAGGAAAGATTGGGATAACAGAGCTTGTTGTTATCTACGGTTGTTAACTTTGATAGTTGGTTGATATTGATAGATCTGAAATTGATTCTTAATGATGTCTAGTGGTGGAGAATGAAACCTTAACCATATTTTTCATATTTGATTCTTCTTACTTACTTGTTTTCTTACTTTACTAGTTTGCTTAATTTTAAAAGTATATTTATTTTTATTGGCTGGTTATACCGCCTAATTTAGTATATATATTTTTATTGGCTGGTTATACCGCCTAATTTAGTATATATATTTTTATTGGCTGGTTATACCGCCTTGCATCTTATTCTTATTATTTACTTTAGTTTAAATCTGGCTTCAAAAACCCCTTTTCTTTTATTGTTCTTGAATTTAAGTTTTAAACTATTAACTTATAAACTAAAACCCAATCCCTGAGGACTCGACCCTTGCTAACTACTATACTAACAATTGATCTTTTTAGTGCAAGGTTAAATAAGATACACTCTTTTGGGTGCATCACCAGCCAATAAAAATAAATATACTTTTAAAAAGAAGCAAACTAGAAAAGTAAGAAAACAAGTAAGTAAGAAGAATCAAATATGAAAAATATGGTTAAGGTTTCATTCTCCACCACTAGACATCATTAAGAATCAATTTCAGATCTATCAATATCAACCAACTATCAAAGTTAACAACCGTAGATAACAACAAGCTCTGTTATCCCAATCTTTCCTTAGTTTGTCGTTAAATAGAACAAGCTCTCTATTTAATCTCTAACCATTAAACAACCTAGAATAAGCTCTCTAAATTTAATTTAATGGCAGCTTTATGATGAGAAAGATAGGTTGATCTAAGCAACAAACACATAAGCTCGGATTGTTCAACTTAGGTTATGTTCCACTTTGCAATTATTGAAAACTTGACCATAATCATTAATCACAAATTGCCACTTATGAATAGGAAATCAAGACAATTACACGGATCAAGACTCCTAGACTAGCAATAGATAATTATCAAGATCTATCTAGTTGTACACCTAAATAAATCAAGACAACATCATGAACAATTCTTGTAGAAGAACATAAGCAACTTTGATAGAAAATTAATGATAGATAGAATCTGAAAATCAATCACAAAACATGTCTAGGGCTTTGAAATCACCCTTAACCAAATAGAAGTTTAGCCTAGCATAGGCATTGTAAACATAAACATAAAATTAAAGAGAATCTAAGAAGGAAATAAAAGAAAGAAGAAGAAGAAGAAAATAAAGAAAAAGAAAACTAGAGAAAAGAAAGAAGAAGAAAACTTAGAGAATTTTATTACAATGGCTAATTTCCTACCAATCTACCATATGATCCTCTACAATCATCCAAGGCCCTCTATTTATACACATTTTGGAGGGCTAAATGACAAGAGACAAGCTTTACAAATTTCAAAGGTAGGTATAATAGGTGGGTGCATTTTTCTAACAATTTTCGTCATATTGTATGACAATTTTGATCAGCCAACTTGATGGTCGTTTTTGTCAATATTGGAGGCCTGATCTGATCACATGGTCTTCTAGAAAAATGTTCCCCTGTCAATATTGAACTCCAGATATAGCTGATATGGCAAAAGGTGTCGGAACTGGAACTGAACTGGATTTGCCCTTAATTCTAGTAATCTGAAATCACTCAAAGAAACTTGTGAAAAACACCAAATTACATAAAAATATAAAAGATCATAAACACAATTAGACTAAACAATAATAACTCGTATTTGACAGAAAATAATAATAAAACATAACTAAAAACTATATAATTATACGAGTTATCACACCCCCACACTTAGATTGTTGCTAGTCCCTAGCAACGACTCAATAAAAATAAAATAAGAAAATCTAATCTAATCCACTTTCGTAGGAAATCACGGTGGCACTTAGCATGTGACACAAGCCTTTAAACCCCTAGGTGTCCCTAGTGGACGAGTTTAGTCTCGTGAGGGTTTACTAGAACGATACCCACAAACATTGAAAAACTAAAATATAAATAAACTACATATACTAAAAATATTTATTCCTAATCCTTTCAATACAAATTAGAGACAATCTTTGAACAAGTCTTATAAACTAATCAATAGCTTAAAGAATTTCACAAAAATTCATGCTTGAATGTAAATTGTTTGAGTTAAGCCAATATTAACATAACATATCTCAATCAAAATAGTGCATGTTCAAATTTTAATCTCAACTTCTCACATGATATACCCTCATGATTTTCACTCTTTAAAGTAGTGGTGAAGTGTTTACACTCAATCAATCTCATGAAAACAGTTCTACCATATTCTTGCTTGTCCACCTATTCTCCATTATTTAGATCATACAACTTCATGAATCAAGAGGTCTTTAATCAAGGTTGTAATGGGGCCAAGGGGTTTGTAATGTGGTTGAATAACAAAAGGATAAAGATATCACAAAGGCTCCAAAGAGTTCATAAAGTTTAGAGACATAATAAGATCATACAAAGAAACTTCTCAAAACTCTTTACAAGTACATAGTCACCTAGGCCGAATATTCATGTTGGGCCTTTTCTTCATTCTAAACAACTTTGTAACATCTTTTTCTTTTTCCACAAATTCAAGAGATGATTCATATTTTTTACTTAGGAATGTATTTGCCAGTATTCCATTTCTTTTTCTCTTGACTTTTCTTTTCTTTTCCCCCGCACTTATTTCTTGTTTCTAACCCAAATTTTCAACTAAAAATATCCCTTGTTTTTTGCAATATGTCTCAAAATATATAATCCATCTTTAGAACAAGGGTAAGGATATAAGTATATTTAGGCTAGGTGTAAGTTGTGGTTACCAATAAAACAGCATATTTAATGTAGGCTCAAATTGGCTCACTAGTGGGGATGTTCTCTTAGAACATTAATAATGGATGGTTGTTTGGCTCTGGTTATAATCCTAATGCCTCTATCATATTCATGTTGTCACATGTATCAATATAGTCTCAAACGGTTTAAAGCAAGTTCTAGAGATTCATGTAATCATAAGAGCACTCAAGAAAGAAATTAGATTGATTTGTATAATGCATCAATCATTATAGGCTCAAAAACTCACAAGGATGATTATACAAGTCAGATTAAGTCTAAACATGCTTCTTTCTCAATCAACATATCATATTAACATTGGCTCATAAAAAGGTTGACATCAAGCTCAATTCTCATGAAAATCTTCTCACTAATAAATCTGTTTTAGACTTATGCAATTCATATCTCATCATTGTATTAAAAAGGAACTAAAACTCACAAAAAAAATAATAATAATAATAAAGACTCATAAAAAAAAATGGACAAAAATAAAAGAAATCCTAAATCATTCCCCCCACACTTAATTCTTACATTGTCCTCAATGTAAGTCTATTAACTCAAATGAAAGAATCATGTGTAAGAGAAAAGAACTAATAACATAAGAATAGGAACAACTAAGACTCAAAACAAAACAAAACCATGCAACCTAAATAATCCTAAAATACTAAACAAAAATTAACAAGTAAACATAAAAAGATTAAAATCAAACTGACAAGGTATGTCTCAAGTCTCCCTTACTCAGACCTTGTTCAGAATGAATACTTTTAAATGGCTTAAAACACAAATTTCTTTCTTTTTTTTTTCTTTTTTTTTTTTGAAGGTAAAATTTAGGAGATATTACCTGTAGAGGTTGCTAACCACTTATTATAACTGAGACACAACAAACAAAATGTTAGATAATGTCACAAAGACAAAGTGCAATCCACTCCTTGCTCGTCCATATCTCTTTTTCTTTTTCCGAGCGTTTGCGAAACAACCGTAGCAGATAAACACTCATAAGCTTGGAGCTTTTTGAGTAAATCTTCAATGGTTGTAGCAGAAATTATGGTTCTCCTTGCCTCTGAAAACATGAATCCATTTTCCACAGCATTATCTAAATATGAAAGCAAATTACTAAAATAACCATTAATATTAAGCAAACCAATGGGTTTCTTATTTGTGACCAAAGATGACCAAGAAGCCACGCAAGCTATTTCTTCCAATGTACCCAGACCTCCTGGTAAAGCAATGAATGCATCGGCAGAATGGTACATGATTGTCATCCGTTCAGGGATACTCCAGACTTGTATTTCCTTACCCACGGTAGGTCCACAAAAACTTGTGAATAGTTTTAGCACGATTCCTAGAACTGGACTTCCTCCGGCGTGTGCTGCTGTAGCGACTGCTCCCATTAAACCCGTACTACCGCCTCCATAAATCAAGTGGATCTTTTGTTAGGCAAGTATTACTCCAACTCTTATGGCTTCATCAGCGAATATGTTATTTTTCCCTGGATAAGCACCTCCAAAGACACAAATTTTTTTAATGCGCTGGGATGAAGTACTTTCCATTTTTTTTTTTCCGAGTGCCTGAAAGAGAATGAGTACATGGTGTAATATATAGAGGACTGAGTAGTGAATCAGACAAGAGTAATAATGTCGCCGAAAGTGTATCTGACCTGTCAGAAGAAAATGTTAACCTAACAAAAGATTTTTGCGTGATTTCAGGAAGAAAATCAAAAAGAGAAGAAAAAATCAACCGTAAAAGACAAATAAAAAAAACGAGAATAATTACACAAATCGAACAACACGTAAATTAAACCAAAATAAAGTTATTGCAAATCAAACCAAAAGCTGAGAAGTCATTTATTGTAGTTGTGATTGTGGCTCACATCTTCCTCTGGTTTTACGTCCAGAAACGGCTTAAACGCCTTCTATGAGTCGAGGATATGCTTCCCATCCAGTTTTCTTACAAGCTGGCAAACAGGGTCTTTTAACATCAGATTCCCAAGATGTTGCCATTCCCTTTGGAATTGCGGTCATAAATCAAGAATTTCTCTTTGTACGTCTCCACTAGGATGCGTCTCAAGAGAAAGTTGGATATTACCTAAATTCTCCTTACTCAGTCCATCCTTAATGAATTCAATTTTATCATCTCGATTAGAGGACGGAATCCCAATAGAACGACATTTACCGTTACACGTCCATCGTGCACATTTGTGGCAATTTGAACTCATGCGCTTTGCTCGTCGCTTCTTTGCAAAAGTGCTTCTACCTGTACCTGGTAAATGTAAAACAGGAAGATATTCATCTTCACGTACCTTGGCTTCAATTATCCAACGTATGTCTCCGGGAATCCCTTTGTGCATAAGCATTCTTAATCTTTCAAATCGAACTTGGTAAAGCTTCAGTAAAATATTTCGAGGAAAATGAGGAAATCATTTCTGCAATCTTGTGAGAATATCATCCATCCTGAAAAAAGAAGAAAAAAAAATGAAAGAGAAATTTATATACAATATCAGTTTTGTGGGTAGCTGATGGAACCGACTTAAATAATCACGGAGTACCATTATCCGCCATTTAACCGGGGTTAAAAAATTATATTTACATCTAGTTATTTTCAAAACAAGGATCAGAAAGAAAAACAACATAAAAAGACTCAAAAACAAAACACTCTAAATAAAATCCTAAATTCTTCTCCCCGCACATAATTCTTACATTGTCATTAATGTAATGCTATTAATCCCAAATGAAAGAATCATGTGTAAGTGAAAAGAACTAATAAACAAAATAAACTTATGCAGCCTAAATGAACTTAGAAACACTAAACACAATTAGCAAAGAAACATAAGAAAAAGATAAAGAAAAAGAGAGCAAATCTGAGGATGGCAGTTTGGCAATGCTTTCACTAATTAGGCTGCCTCCCCCAATTAGCACTTGATTGATTGTTTTCAGCCTAGCCAATTCCCCTTTTTGGCTTTTTAGGATCTTTTGGCTTAGACATGAAACTTCTCGGATTTTTGCGTTTTGGAGGAAGTTTTCTTTGCAAAACAGCCAATGCATTCTCCCCCACACGTATTATTTCATCATTCTTGGTGGGGTATAGCTCTTTGAGGAATTGTGCATATCTTGGTACTTGTCTAATGGCATCCACAAGCAAGCTGTTTAAGGTTTCCAAAAATTGTTGTTCATGTTCCTCCTTCTTGGACTTTGCAAATCTGCTAGGAAAAAGTGGAGAAGGAACATTAGTAGAAATAAGAACCTTAAAAGCTACCTGAGGTGTCAAAGTACTCTCAATTTGAATGGTGGCTTCATTATCCTCAAGAAGTGAATCCATCTTTGGTTTTGTCTCATCCTCATCTTGTTCCTCATTTCTCAAGGTCACAATAGTAGCATTCTCATTTGGGTTAATCACCGTTTGGGAAGGGAGTGCTAGAGATCTTTCTGCTACTAATTCTACCGTACTACTAGCCAATAGGCTCATTTGCCTTTCCAAACTCTGGATGCTTGCCCTTGTTTCCTGTTGAAATTGCAAAGTATCAGTAACAAGAGAATAGACAAGATCTTCTAAAGAAGTACCTGAGTTTTGAGTCATATGTGGTGGTTGAAAAAGATATGGTTCTTGAGACCATGATTGATTGAAGCTAGATGGATGAGTGTAATTGGCATAAGGATCTACTTCTTGGTAATTTTTCGAGTAGCCATAATTAGTATGATCCCACCATCCCTCATGGTAAGTGTTGGAGTAATGATCATGCGGTTGGTCTTGGAACCATTGATGGCCTTGACATCCTCCCATGGCCAATTGTTGAACTGAGGAAGTGAGATTGGCTTGTTGATTCTCCATGTTCATGTATGCCACCAACTCTTCAAGTGTTAGATTGCTCAACTCCATCGTTTTTTTTTTTTTTTTTTCAAAATTTGATAAGAAAAACTTGTATGTACAAGAAAATAAAACTAATTAGAACTGAAAATAAGAATAAACCAAGTAACAAATAAACTAAAGAAAACAATCCCCGGCAACGGCGCCAAAAACTTGATGCACCCAAAAGAGTGTATCTTATTTAACCTGGCACTAAAAAGATAAATTGTAAGTATAGTAGTTAGCAAGGGTCGAGTCCTCAGGGATTGGGTTTTAGTTTATAAGTTAATAGTTTAAAACTTAAATTCAAGAACAATAAAAGAAAAGGGGTTTTTGAAGCCAGATTTAAACTAAAGTGAATAAGATGCAAGACGGTATAACCAGCCAATAAAAATATATATACTAAATTAGGCGGTATAACCAGCCAATATATATACTAAATTAGGCGGTATAACCAGCCAATAAAAATAAAACAAAGTTAATATACAAATTAGGCGGTATAACCAGCCAATAAAAATAAATATACTTTTAAAAATAAGCAAACTAGAAAAGTAAGAAAACAAGTAAGTAAGAAGAATCAAATATGAAAAATATGGTTAAGGTTTCATTCTCCACCACTAGACATCATTAAGAATCAATTTCAGATCTATCAATATCAACCAACTATCAAAGTTAACAACCGTAGATAACAACAAGCTCTGTTATCCCAATCTTTCCTTAGTTTGTCGTTAAATAGAACAAGCTCTCTATTTAATCTCTAACCATTAAACAACCTAGAATAAGCTCTCTAAATTCAATTTAATGGCAGCTTTATGATGAGAAAGATAGGTTGATCTAAGCAACAAACACATAAGCTCGGATTGTTCAACTTAGGTTATGTTCCACTTTGCAATTATTGAAAACTTGACCATAATCATTAATCACAAATTGCCACTTATGAATAGGAAATCAAGACAATTACACGGATCAAGACTCCTAGACTAGCAATAGATAATTATCAAGATCTATCTAGTTGTACACCTAAATAAATCAAGACAACATCATGAACAATTCTTGTAGAAGAACATAAGCAACTTTGATAGAAAATTAATGATAGATAGAATCTGAAAATCAATCACAAAACATGTCTAGGGCTTTGAAATCACCCTTAACCAAATAGAAGTTTAGCCTAGCATAGGCATTGTAAACATAAACATAAAATTAAAGAGAATCTAAGAAGGAAATAAAAGAAAGAAGAAGAAGAAGAAAATAAAGAAAAAGAAAACTAGAGAAAAGAAAGAAGAAGAAAACTTAGAGAATTTTATTACAATGGCTAATTTCCTACCAATCTACCATATGATCCTCTACAATCATCCAAGGCCCTTTATTTATACACATTTTGGAGGGCTAAATGACAAGAGACAAGCTTTACAAATTTCAAAGGTAGGTATAATAGGTGGGTGCATTTTTCTAACAATTTTCGTCATATTGTATGACAATTTTGATCAGCCAACTTGATGGTCGTTTTTGTCAATATTGGAGGCCTGATCTGATCACATGGTCTTTTAGAAAAATGTTCCCCTGTCAATATTGAACTCCAGATATAGCTGATATGGCAAAAGGTGTCGGAACTGGAACTGAACTGGATTTGCCCTTAATTCTAGTAATCTGAAATCACTCAAAGAAACTTGTGAAAAACACCAAATTACATAAAAATATAAAAGATCATAAACACAATTACACTAAACAATAATAACTCGTATTTGACACAAAACAATAATAAAACATAACTAAAAACTATATAATTATACGAGTTATCATCCATTACAAAGGTATGAGAATTTTTATTGTTATCTATTCTTGACAGCTTGATCGTTTTGAATTCATAAGCAGATCCACGGAGGGATTCGGTGTCTCTTTGTTTTATTTTATTCCTCTGCGTTGTATATTTAACTTGTTGATTAAATTATACATAATCTCTGTTTGAGCATGAGCCGAATCCCAACATTAGGTGCTTACAGTATATTGCAACTCGTCTCCCAAGCTTCCTCGATAATGTTGTTGTCGAGAGCACATTCGAAGCAACACGGCTAACCAGAAAAGATGTCGGTCTCTCTCACAAGACAGTATGCAAAAAATCGAGAATGAAGAAAACGTTTCTGATTATTTAAAACAGACACTGCCTCTGAGTATTTATAGGAATGCAGGATACTGTTCGGACAAGACTCATTTGTTGGAAAACAATTTGGTTCAGTTAGAACATCCTTTGGGATAAAATTGGTCCGAACAGACATGTCTCTTGATTGGAGGAGGCTGAAGTGGTTCGGTTTAGATCGAAAAAATAAGTCGATTGGGCAGTAAAAAATTAATTACTGACCCAAACCCGACCCAAACTGGCGGCGCTCACGCGCGTATGGTAGCCCATTTTTGTGTAGGTCCTCACCCTTTACAAAAACTTGGGTGCCCCTGGGGGCCCAACCCAACATGGAACCTAAGCCTATATAAACCACAAGCTTAAGCCTTTCTTTGTTCAATGTGGGATTCTACACCAGGCACAATTTCAACCAACTTCTTTCTTTTCAAGTGGGTACCTTTGAGATTAATTTCTCATTCAAACATGATATTAATTGTGTACATAAATTATACACTGTGTATCTACTTACGACAACCTACATATTGATATACGTATTTCATATTTATACACTTAAATTAACCATTGATATCCAACAATTTTTACTGGCCAAAAGAAAATTGAGAATCATATAGAGTAGTTTGATTCTTCAACAATTTCGCAATCTATAAAAGTTACTAAAAGTTCTTCAACAATTTCCCAATCTACAAAAGTTTTATCTTTTAAAAAAAATTTAACGAGAAAAATGCATTAAATGAAAATATATATTCTAAAATAGAAATTTAAATAACAAAGTGTTTATAAACATATGTTAATGGAAATTGCATTGAAGTTTAAGTAGACTTGATAATTTTCGACACGACATGAATACGATATGAAAAAATAATTAAAACACGATAAAATACAAAACATGATACGAAAAAATATTACGAGTACAAAATAAATATATGAACATATTAAAATCTATATAACACAAATTATTAACGCGTTAAAATTTATATAAATATATAACACCATAAATATAATTATGACACATAAAAATAATACGAATTCTTGACTTTAAGTTTAGGGTTCCTAGCCAAAGTTAAAAAGAAATTTGTAGGAGCTTTGAAGGCTCAATGGCCGTCCCTTGGCTCCACCCTTGGGTGGTACAAAGCATACCACAAACAACTTGTTCCAAATTATACAGGAAAGCGACTAATCGGAGGAGGAAGCTTTTAAGTTTGGGGCATCATCAGTGTAAATGAGATACCAGTCATTTTCTTACAATTTTTATTTATTTTTCTGAGTATTCATTGGATGAATCTAATTTGTCTCCAACCAATTAAATTTATACTTATATCTGAGATATTTCAGTAACCTATAAAACACTTCCTTTTTCTTTTTTTTTTTTTTTTTTGAATTCCTTTGTTACCTCCCACAAATGAAAATCTGAACTTAAGAGACGTACAACTTAATTATCTTAAATATGATCGTTGAGTGTTTTTTATACTTAAACTTTTAAGATAATTAATCAGTTAATTTAACAGAATAAATAATTTAATTTTATATAGTATCAAAACTTTCGAATTTGATTTTTGGAAGAAAAAAATTCCTCTTCTAATATTTTCTTTACCTTGTACATATTGCTCTTTAATCTAACTTGTTTTAAAAAAAATTGGTCACTCAACTTAACACATTAAGAATATGGATTGTGCATTTTGATTGGATTCTGCTATAGTTTGGAAGTAGTTTTCATTGTGAAACTTAGTTGCGATCAAGTTTTAGGTTTTGTTTGGTAACAACGATGAAAATGAATAAGATAAAAAAAAGTTGTAAAGTAGAAAAGTGGCCGTGAATAATTTTTTATTTTTATCCTTTCCATTTTTGTTACCATGTAAAGCCTTCATTTTTTGAGGAGTGATCCCGTGATTGGGACATTTTAATGGCAAATGATGCAAAATTTCAGAGTAGTAACAATGACAATGAAGAAGGAGACAAGTCTTATCTGCATTTCTATCTGTCTTTGGGCACCTCCACAAATGTAGCTATCCTTAATTATTAAATCAAAAGATGGAAGGTAAAATATAGTCCACTAATTAAACTCACTACTCATCTATTAGAAAACCAAAAACCAGGCTCTGATGAGTGGCTCCTAACCTTTTTAGTTCTTTCAAATGGATTGAACTTAAAGAAAAATGAAAATTTTGCATCGTAATTTATCCGTTATGTAACGTTCACAGCACTATTAAATTTTTTGAAACACTATTAAATTCACATTCGTAACAACCGCGACGCTTTACATTACACTTGCGGTATCCACAATCGCGATACCATAATCACGTCCACAACAAAATCCGCGATCGCGATTTAAAACTATGACTTAAGTACATGATCATCAGAAGTCCGGTATTAGAGAAATTATTATTAAGCTTTTGGGAAGTAATTGTACTTCAAAATGAACTTCTGTTTGAAATCTGTGAAGCCGGTGTTCGTATATACCAATGGTTGAATTTTTTTTATGCTAAAGAGTTCAATTGACATTTTTTTATAAAAGAATTGAAACCAATGTTACTATAATTCACTAATTATACAACGATTTTTGAATTGGATCTAAAGAGTTTAATTGACATTTTTTTATAAAAGAATTGAAACCTATGTTACCATAATTCACTAATTATAGAACGATTTTTGAAATGGATCGTGCAGTCCAATTCGGATAATATTGCGGTATATTTTTTTTATGCAATCAGGGTTTTTTTAAAAAAATAATTAATGAGCTAATAAAAATGTTTAACGATGGAGGCTGATGACGGTGGCATATGGACCTATAGCAGTTTATTTTTCTGAAAACTCTTCTTAATTGGTGTTTGAATTTTGAAAAACCATTTCAGTTTTAATTAAATTGAATTGTATAAAATAAAAAAAAAAAAAACATTTCATATTCATTTGATTTTTCCTTAAATAGTACTAAAGAAGGTTACCCTAAGGAATCATATTTTTGGTAAGTAAGTATTTATGTTTTGTGTTCTCGTTTCGTAAATAAAATCGATCCATATTCCAAGTAGATTTTTTGTGTGTGTGAATTTAGCTTTTTTTTTAATAATAGAAACCTGTTTGGGCAACTTGTTTTGTCATTATAGAACAATTTAACAGATTGGTTACTTTGCCATCTTCCCATAAATAATAATGTGACTCCAATAAAGAAGGATAATGCTCAAGGAACAGCTAGCATTGCTTGTCCACAAAAACTTTATCCTCTTATTGGAAAACAACACCACCCAATCACTTTTTTTTTTTTTTTTTTTTTTTTTAATTTATAAACATTTTTGCTATTACAATTTCATAATAAATTTTGCTAATGAGTGTCTTTAAGATATTTTTTAAAATTAATTAAGATATTATTTATAAAAAAAACATTGTATTAAATAGTGTATTTAACAACTTTATTCATATTTTTTATATATTAAATAAGAATATTACTAAATATAGTAGTCTTAAAAAATGCCCAAGACACTTGTTTACAAAATCTTTTCACAATTCCCTCTTTTGTGCCATCTTAATACATTTAAATTGCTCGTGAATTTCAAAGTAATTCTAAAATGGAGGAAGATATTTAAAGTATGTAAAAGTAAGTACCACGTAGCCAAGCTAGTTGCAGAACTTCATAGAAAAAGGCTCATGAAATTTGGCAAGAAACTACCTTTTATTCATTAGTACTTCTCAGCCGTTCCATAGAAAATCCAAAAGAAAAAAAAAAAAGAAAACCCAGAAATCGAAAAACAAAGGCCAATACCTCAAAAAGGCGAAAAAGAAAAAGTTGTTGAGAGCTTAAGTTTAAGTACAGATTATTTAAACAAATGGAATCCCTAAGCAAAGCCTGGAGGCTTGTAGGCAATGAAACTAATGCACTGCACTTGACGCCTGTTGTCGAATCCGATGATTCTGATTAATGCAGTGGGGTATTCCTTCTTGCACTCCTCAACCTCTTTCAACACCTGAGAAGCGTCGGTGCATCCGAACATGGGGAGTTTCCACATGGTCCAGTACCGTCCATCATAGTACCCTGGTGACCTGTGGTTCTCACGGTACACAAATCCGTGCTACACATTCCAAAACATACAAAATTTTCAACACAAAACAGATCTATATGTAATGGAAGAATTTAAGAGAAATTTCAGAGCTTCAAATTAATGACCTCCAATTCGAATTCCAAGCAAGGAACCCAGTTAGAGCGAAGAAGGTAATCTACTTCCTTAGTCAACTGCTCTATGGTGAGATCAGGGAGGTATGACAGAGTCTCAAACTTCTTCTTCCCAAGTGGCGGCCACACCTATACTCAACACACAAACAAATTGATTCAATTCCTTTTAAACATTAAACCAAAACTTAAGAAATCGAGATATTATTTGCTATGCAAAACAAATTGATGCAATTTGTGTTCAACACTTGATTGCTGCTAATTAATTGCTATGCAAAACTGTATATATTATTTCCACCAATTAGTACCTTCATGCATTGCACTCTGCCACCGTTGCTTGCGAGAGAAGTAATGTCGTTGTTGGCTTTCTTAGTGACTGGGAAAGCGGAGGCAGACTTGAGGCCGGTGAAGGGGGCGACCATGCTGGCCTGTGCGGGGGAGGCGCGGTTAACGGTGGCAATGGTTGCCGATGAGATCATTGAGGAGGCCATTGCTATATATGCTAGAGTTACAAAACTATTACTCCCTTAATACTGTTTTTGCCTTGGTGCAATATCCTATATATAATGAGAAATTTTGGCTATCTCATATCCTAAGGTTACAAAATTTTGAGGTTGATTTAGGAGAAAGGGTGACCGTTGGATTGAAAATCCAATGACATTACAACATAATGACCACAAGAGAGTGGAAAATTTTTGAATGGTAGCCTTATCTTTGGCACGACAATGATAGTGCCACGTGGAAGAAGCTCAATGATCTTATCTCATCTCATCCAATGAAGTCCCTGAATGAGTGATTCTCTTTTGTCAGCTCTTCCTTGCATTTTGCATATCCCAATTGGCCATTGCCCATTGGGAAAATCTATGTCCATACCTTCTTTGCTTGGTCATGCTCTTTTACAATTTGCCTTATCTTCTTTACTTGCCTAAATTTACATTTCAAATTCTTAGATTTTTTTTTCCTTCTACAACAGTATCGGCTTTTCTTGATTTGTATGTTTCAAATTAAAATCAAATAAATTGAATTATTTCCTGGTAAATATAGTAACTTTGTAATGAAATATTAATTCTTATGTTGCTTCAATTTTTCACTTTTTTTTTAATATTAGTTTTTAACACATATTCGGATATAATTATGGGGATATGATCTCCAAAAACCTTTTAAATATATGAAAAAATTTAAAATAAATAAAACATATAAATGTTGAACACATATCCAAATCCAAGTGACGTAGATTAATTTTGTTCATATAATTTTGACAGCAAATAGTCCATTACAGGGATTAATTGTTAAAATGAGAACAAAATATTTTTCAGAATATACAAGAAGTGTTTTTCCTTTTATTTTCTTTTTCATTCACAAATTAGAGAGAATTTAAATGCAGGTTGCAAAATCAGCTTGGAGTAAGGCCTGAGCTGAGTGCCATTGGACAAAAGTAATTGAGAGAGAGGAAGTAATCATGGTGTAATATGTGATGACAATATGGGAATCAATTGATGTGGCCATCAATATTCAAGTGTACTGAAAGGTGGGGCAAAGTTATAGGAAATATGAATTGAAAGACTGAGGACATATACTATCCATAAGACTTCAATTTTGTAAGATAAGTTTTCTGCAAGGTTAAAAAATCAAGTCAGACGTTAAATCGATCAAATTTTTAATTTTTAATCCAATTGATTTAATAGGTTACATCAATCAGTTTGATCAAATTTTTTTTTTTTAATATTTAAAAAATAATTTTAATATTAAATAAATATTAAATATAATTTAAAATTAATAAAAATATATATATTTGACTTAATAATATGATCTTTAATATAAAATTAATAAGTTAAATGTTCAAATCTCATCAATTACAAACCAAAATTTGTAAAAAAAATAAAATAAAAAATAAAAAACCAAATTTTTACTGAGTTTTTACCAGTTAAACCAGTTCTATACTGATTCAAGGTTTTATCGAGTTAATATACTATACCAAACCAGATAGCCTGTCAATTCTCAGTTCAATCAATCTAACCAGCCAATCTGATCCGATTTTTTAATTATTGATTTTCTGATACTCAATCAAAACCATTATTTTATTGAAGTTATTGTCATAACGTGCCAAACGCGAATTCGACATGCTTGATGTAAACATGGAGTCGCGGTCGCCACTAATCTTTTTTATTTATTAGGTGTGAGTAGTCACCTATATGAATATATTATTTCTAAAGTGATTCTAAGCTCGACTAAGGTACCTTAAGAAGAATAGGTTCTGGCCTGCGTTCAGAACTAGGTCTGAGAGTTCGGTTACGTGTGGGAAGAATTAGCATCCCTGCAATGCGTATCCAGGGATAGTACCTAATTAGTCTAATGTTATCCTAAAGGTCCTAAAATTTAATGATCTTTTATTTCTTAGTTTAACATTTAAATATTGGAAAAATTATCCAAAGAATTCTCCATCATACTGATGGAATTCCGAAGAAAATTTTCTCACCTCAAGAGTATTCAAGAGAAACTATTTGCTTTCCCGAAGAGGCTCCGTTGTCAGATTTAATAAGTATTTTATGAAAAAAGGATACTTGTTAATCCTAAATTAAATTATTTTTTTATTTTAAATTATTCAAATTAAAAATATTGGAAAGATTCCAAAAATGTTTTTCACCATTCGGGATTTATTTTGAAATCCACCTCACCTCAAGAGTCTTCAATAGAAATCATTCGTTCTTATAAAAATCCGTCATTGTAATTAAGTAAATTTGATATGTCCAAATATTAAAAAACTTTTAGGTTACTTTCTACCATTCGGGTTAGACACCTAAAAATTTCCCTTACTTAAATTTTTTTAGAAATTGACCATTCACAAATTTCCAAAATTTGATCGTCGGTAAGTAAATTACGAGAACATATTATGTAACAAAATCCAATTAATTTTAATTATCCAATCACGATAAATAAATAAATAATATGCACAAAAAGAAAAACAAGCTAAATATTAACAATTAAATTATGAAAATAAAAATAAATAAAAAAACTCTAAAAATCGTAATAAACAATGTTTGTCAAAACCAAATAGGATAAATAAGCAAACAAGAAAATAGATAAATACTAAAAGAAATCAAACAGAAATAAGAAAAATAAAAATTAAATTGGAGATCTGTCAAATAAATAAAGAGATTGAAAAATAAATAACAAATAAGTAAAAAGTTACCAATTAGACCACCAGGTCTAATTAGTAACTTTTGTCTGCTGGAACCGGTCCCAAACGAGTCGGGTCGTACCACGGGTTTACAAACAGGTCTTGTTTGGGATGGGGAATTGCATGGGTCTCGGATCGAGTCGATAAAACACGCGGACCCTTATTATAAAAGCCAAAGTTTTTTCTCATTCTTCATTTTTTTTTTCTTTCTTCCTCTCTCCCTATCATTAGATGCTCTCTACCTTCTCTCTAAAACTCTTCACTTCTCAAGAACAACCACCACCTTCAAGCAATCTTCCAGAATCGGCTCTAACCATTAGAGATAATATTTTCTTAAACCCCCTTTAGGTTTCTCTAGATCTAAAGCACACGAAAGAACTACCTAAATCTCTTCTTTTTGTTTAATCACTAGAATATTCTTATTACTTCCTCTGACCCTTATCTTTAATCTAGCAATCTTCATCTCAAAAAAGAACAAAATCATTAATCCCAAACCCTAATCACTCATTTCAAAATTTTCCTCCCACGACTTTTGATAGGTAAAAAAATATTATAGATTTCGAAAGAAAGAAAAGGAAAAATTGTTTTGGGTTTGCCGACAATTCGAATTCAATTCCTCTTCGTCCTTCCTCCCTCCACTTTTGTTGTGAATTGCTCCTATTTATAGGAGCAATCAGATCTTATTCTATTAAAACCCCTGATTTTCTTCCTTTCAAAAATCCCTTCAAATCAAAAATTGAAAACAAAATTTAATCCCTAATCTAAGGACTTAAACAGTACAGTCTAATACCTGCCAAAATGATTAGGAGAACAGAGAAAAGAATCGAATAACAGAAAGGGGGTCAGGGAAGAAAAAGAATATTCGAGAGAGAGAGAATTCTTTCTGTATTTTCTCAATGCCCCCATAACTGCATCATGCACACATTGTATACTACCTGTTGACATGGATTCCCAAATCCCAAAACAACTAACACCTAACGGCAAGAAAGAGAATACAAGAAATAACCACTATTGACTCGATAACAAAACTCTAGCCTGGGCTGCCTTTTTGGGCCTCCATAGCAAAGCTTTTAACTTGACCCAGTCCTTTAACACTCCAACGGTTACCTTATTCAAATTAAACCTGTAACAATACCTCTCAGACAAAACAATCCTTGTCCTCAAGGATTGAAGGTAGGAAAACGTTGCTGCAGATCATACAGCACCTCCCAAGTAGCATCCTTTGGAAACGAGTTTGTCCATGAGACGAGAACTTGTGTTACGGCCCAATTCCCTTTTTTAACCATGCGTCGATCTAACAACTGAGCAGGCTCCTTAGCTATGGTGCCATCTCCAGTAAGTAGTGGCAGCTATGGAGACGAGGGTTTTTGGCCAATATGCAGTTTTAACTGAGAAACATGAAATGTGGGGTGGACCTTGGACCCTGGGGAAAGTTGTAGAGTATAGGCAACCTTACCAATCCTCTCAAGCACCTGAAAGGGCCTAAAATACTTAGGAGGCAATTTCATACTTTTTTGGAACTCACCGAATGCTGCCTGTAAGGTTGGAGCTTGAGATAGACCCAAGGACCAGTGTAAAACTCACGCTCACTACGTTTTTGGTCAGCCAATGTTTTCATTCTATTTTGGGCTCGCTGAAGATAGAACTTCAGCATGGTGATAGCTGCTTCTCTGGCTATGAGGCTCCTGTCTACTGAGGCCACCAGAGACTCTCCAGCCAGATAGGGCAAATGGACTGGAGGTGGTTGACCATAGACAGCCTCGTAGGGGGTGGTATTAATAGGTGTATGGTACGAGGTATTGTACCACCATTCGGCTAGAGCCAGCCAATACACCCATGCTGTAGGTTGTTCCCCGTCATGCAGGGAAGATACCCTTCCAAACATCTGTTCACTACTTCCAATTGGCCATCCATTTGTGGATGATAAGCTGTAGAAAGCTTAAGATTGGTGCCCAACTTCTTGAAAAGCTCCTGCCAAAAATGACTCACAAACACCTTATCTCGATCAGTAACAATGCTGTTTGGTAGACCATGTAACTTATAAACATTATCCAGAAACAATTGGGCCACTGTTAAAGCTGTGAAAGGATGAGCCAAGGACATAAAATGAGCACTCTTGCTGAGCCTGTCTACCACAACCTAAATAACATCCTTGCCTGCTGCCTTGGAAAGGCCCTCAATGAAGTCCATGCTGATATCAAACCAGATTTTGTCAGGTATTGGAAGAGGCTGCAACAGCCCTGGATAAGCAGCATGGTCATACTTACATTGCTGAAAAGTGGAACATTCCTTTATAACACTCCTGACCTCCTTCCGTAACCCTTTTCCAATAAAAGATAATAGAAAGCCTGCTGATGGTTGCCTGAGTACCTGAGTGACCTCTTGAGGGGCTGCTATGGAAATAGGAAATCAAGTCCTTCTTCAGATCAGGTTGATTGCCAACAACAAGCTTTCCTTTCCTCCTTAGCTTATCCTGGTGCCAGGAATACTTTGATGAGGGGACCAAAGACCATTTCAGCTCAGAAATAAGCTTTTGAAGCTTAGGATCCTGTTCCCAAGAGTCTCGAATCCTGTTAATCAAGCTGGTAGTCATAGAAGAAATAGCCATGAGCTATCCCATGGGTTTTACTGGGTATCTGGAGAGAACATCAGCCACAGTATTTACGGTGCCCTTTCTGCAAAACACCTCAAAGTCATAACCCAACATCTTAGAAACACACATCTGTTGAGCAGAAGTTGTGTCTTGCTGATCAAGGAGGAATCTCAGACTCTGGTGGTAAGTCTTGATCCGGAAGTGTCTCCCAACTAGGTAAGCATTCCAATTCTTCACTACAAGTATCACTGCTAGCATTTCCTTCTCGTAGATAGAAAGAGATTGATGTCAAGGACCCAAAGCTTTACTAAAATAGGCCACAGGTCATCCCGGCTGTGTAAGGATAGCCCCAACACCTATGCCCGAAGCTTTTGTTTCCATCGTAAATTCAGAAGTGAAGTTAGGCATGGCTAGCACCGGAGCAGACGTCATAGCCAGCTTGAGTTGATGAAAGGATAGTGTTGCCCTATCTGTCCATCCCCAACCATCTTTCTTAAGTAATTCAGTCAAAGGTTTAGCTATCTCTCCATATCCCTTTATGAACCTTCGATAGAAACCAGTAAGGCCTAAGAATCCTCGTAATTCTTTCACTGATTTGGGCAAGGGCCAGTCCTTGATGAACCTGATCTTTCCTTCATCCATGGCAATACCCTGTATAGAAATGATGTGTCCCAGATAATCAACTTCAGTGGCTCCGAACTTGCACTTACTGAGTTTAACAAATAATTGGTTGGCTTGAAGAACTTCAAACACCACTCTGAGATTCTCGAGATGATTCTGCCAATCAGAGGATACAATAATATGTCGTCAAAGAAAACCAATACAAACTATCAAGGTATGGTTTGAATATTTGATTTATTAGCCCTTGGAAAGTAGCAGGAGCATTGGTCAATCCGAAGGGCATGACCACAAATTCATAGTGTCTCTAATGGGTTCAGAAAGCTGTCTTATGAATGTCTCCCTCAAACATCCGAATCTGATGATACCCTGAGCGAAGGTCCAGCTTAGAAAAATAAGTGGCAGAGGCCAATTCATCTAGAAGCATCCACCAAGGGAATAGGGAACTTATCCTTGATGGTGAGCTGGTTAAGCTGTCGATAATCAACACAGAGCCGCCAGCTACCAGCCTTCTTTTTGACCATGACCACAGGAGAAGCAAAGGAACTGCAACTGTTCCTGATGAAACCAGAATCCAACAACTGATTAATCATTTTTTCCAACTCGTCTTTTTTGAATGGCAGGGTACCTATAGGGTCTGAGCGTAATAGCCTAAGTCACATCCTTAAGAGGTATTTTATGATCCTGTAACCGTGGAGGAGGAAGTGAAATTGGCTGCACAAACAGATCAACAAATTCTTGAAGCAATGACTGTAGATCAGTGGGAACAGTAGTGTCTTCAGGTGAGCGAACAGTCATATATGGGCTGGCTGTCAACATAAAAGCACAAGGATTTGGTCCAGTCCCAGTCAACATGGATACAAAGAGCTTGGAGCTGCGTTTTGCACTCATCATATGCTCCTGATCATCAGAATGAAGACCTTGAAGAGTGAACCAACGAGAAACAACTTGAAACTGCATAGTAAGTGCTGTGAAATCCTACAAGATAGGACCAAGAGTCACCAACTACTGAACCCCAAGTACAGCATCACAACCTGAGAGATGCAGCACCATAAAATTAGTGAAGAACTAAACCCCCTGCACCTGCCACTGTACTTGTCTACATGCCCTAAAGGTAACCAAACTTCCCCTATCAGCAATAGCAACCTTGAGCCTAGACTGCTACCACAAGGGCAACCCCAACAGTTTGACAAGATTGTTATCCAGGAAGTTATGTGTGTTCCCTGAGTCGATTATGAGGGTTTGATACCCAGAGGTTCCCCACATAGCATGCAAGGAAAGTGTAGGTTGGTCACTAGACTCACTGTCAGGTGCCAGCATTTCATGCATGTCCACATAGTCAAAAAACACTTCTTGCTCAAGCACTTCTTCACCCACTTCTGAAATCAGCTGGTACAATTGTGATTTGAGGCAACTGTGACCAAAAACATACTTGGCCCCACACCAATAACAGAGCCCTTTCCTCCTTCTCTCTGCCATTTCTGCAGTAATGATTGCCTTGGGGTAATTGGTAGTAGGGTTAGTGTTTGGTCTTGAATTGTTTTGGTTGAAAGGTTTGACAAAGGGTTTGGTAAAGGTGGCTACTAGTGGAGGTTGTTTAGGAGTGGGCAGTAAAGGTGGTAAAAAGTTGGGACGTAGAGAGGGATGATGATGATGAGTGTTTGTACTGGTATAAGACTGGCGATTATAATAGACAGGTTGAGATTTCTTTATGGTAGGACTTACAATAGACTCAATCTGTTTAGATACATGCAATGCTTCATTAAGGGTTTTTGGCTTAAACAATTTCATAGATTGAGAAATCTCAGATCGCAAATTACTTGTGAAAATGCTCATAGCATAAAGCTCAGAAAGATCAAGTAGATTTAAAACACTCAAGAATTCCTCATGATATTGTTCTACAGTACCTGACAGTTTTAAAGCCACCAGTTCCGACATCGGATCCTCATACTCTGCGGGTGCAAAATGATCCCTCATTTCAGTGAGGTACCAGACCCAATTTAATCGATCCATACCCTCTTGAAGCCTGGTATAATATTGATGCCACTGGAGAGCTTTACCATCTAAGTTGAGCATAACAGTTCGAACCCGATCCCTTTCGAGAACATTCTCAGCTTCAAAATATTGTTCCAACCTCATCCTCCAGCTTTTGAAATCCTCACCAGAGAATCGAGGACAGTCTAACTTATACGGTCGACCATAGCCATTTCCAAAAAAGTATTCTTAGCAGCCATAACAAATGATCCCTGATGCACCCAAAAGAGTGTATCTTATTTAACCTTGCACTAAAAAGATAAATTGTAAGTATAGTAGTTAGCAAGGGTCGAGTCCTCAGGGATTGGGTTTTAGTTTATAAGTTAATAGTTTAAAACTTAAATTCAAGAACAATAAAAGAAAAGGGGTTTTTGAAGCCAGATTTAAACTAAAGTGAATAAGATGCAAGGCGGTATAACCAGCCAATAAAAATATATATACTAAATTAGGCGGTATAACCAGCCAATATATATACTAAATTAGGCGGTATAACCAGCCAATAAAAATAAAACAAAGTTAATATACAAATTAGGCGGTATAACCAGCCAATAAAAATAAATATAAAAAATAAGCAAACTAAAAGTAAGAAAACAAATAAGTAAGAAGAATCAAATATGAAAAATATGGTTAAGGTTTCATTCTCCACCACTAGACATCATTAAGAATCAATTTCAGATCTATCAGTATCAACCAACTATCAAAGTTAACAACCGTAGATAACAACAAGCTCTGTTACCCCAATCTTTCCTTAGTTTGTCGTTAAATAGAACAAGCTCTCTATTTAATCTCTAACCATTAAACAACCTAGAATAAGCTCTCTAAATTCAATTTAATGGCAGCTTTATGATGAGAAAGATAGGTTGATCTAAGCAACAAACACATAAGCTCGGATTGTTCAACTTAGGTTATGTTCCACTTTGCAATTATTGAAAACTTGACCATAATCATTAATCACAAATTGCCACTTATGAATAGGAAATCAAGACAATTACACGGATCAAGACTCCTAAACTAGCAATAGATAATTATCAAGATCTATCTAGTTGTACACCTAAATAAATCTAGACAACATCATGAACAATTCTTGTAGAAGAACATAAGCAACTTTGATAGAAAATTAATGATAGATAGAATCTGAAAATCAATCACAAAACATGTCTAGGGCTTTGAAATCACCCTTAACCAAATAGAAGTTTAGCCTAGCATAGGCATTATAAACATAAAATTAAATAGAATCTAAGAAGAAAATAAAAGAAAGAAAGAAGAAGAAGAAGAATATTAATTATCCAACCTCTTGCTCTTTCTAAAGAAAAAGAAAACTAGAGAAAAGAAAGAAGAAGAAAACTTAGAGAATTTTATTACAATGGCTAATATCCTACCTACGTACAATATGATCCTCTACAATCATCCAAGGCCCTATATTTTTACACATTTTGGAAGGCTAAATGACAAGAGACAAGCTTTACAAATTTCAAAGGTAGGTATAATAGGTGGGTGAATTTTTCTAACAATTTTCGTCATATTGTATGACAATTTTGATCAGCCAACTTGATGGTCGATTTCGTCAATGTTGGAGGCCTGATCTGATCATATGGTCTTCTAGAAAAAGGTTCCCCTATCAGTTACGAATCCATAGCCGTTGGAATCAGCTCATTTGCTGATGTGGATAAGCAGATATGGGCAAAATACGAAAACATGTCAGCACAGACGTCATTGCACATCAGCCAACTTGATGGTCGATTTCGTCAATATTAGAGGCCTGATCTGATCATATGGTCTTCTAGACAAAGGTTCCCGTATCCGTTACGGATCCATAGCCATTGGAATCAGCTCATTTGCTGATGTGGATAAGCAGATATGGGCAAATTACGAAAACAGGTCAGCACAGACGTCATTGCACATCAGCCAACTTGATGGTCGATTTCGCTAGGGAAAACGACTCCGTTTCAAGAAGTATAAAACATGAAAAAGATAGATATGCCTCTTAGCTTTGCACGGCTACAAATTTCAGCCTTATTGCTTCAGTGAAACTCCAGATATAGCTGATATGGCAAAATGTGTCGGAACTAGAACTGAACTGGATTTGCCCTTAATTCTAGTAATCTGAAATCACTCAAAGAAACTTGTGAAAAACACCAAATTACATAAAAATATAAAAGATCATAAACACAATTAGACTAAACAATAATAACTCGTATTTGACACAAAACAATAATAAAACATAAATAAAAACTATATAATTATACGAGTTATCACACCCCCACACTTAGATTGTTGCTAGTCCCTAGCAACGACTCAATAAAAATAAAATAAGAAAATCTAATCTAATCCACTTTCGTAGGAAATCACGGTGGCACTTAGCATGTGACACAAGCCTTTAAACCCTAGGTGTCCCTAGTGGACGAGTTTAGTCTCGTGAGGGTTTACTAGAACGATACCCACAAACATTGAAAAATTAAAATATAAATAAACTACATATAAATAAACTACATATACTAAAAATATTTACTCCTAATCCTTTCAATACAAATTAGAGACAATATTTGAACAAGTCTTATAAACTAATCAATAGCTTAAAAAAATTTCACAAAAAATCATGCTTGAATGTAAATTGTTTGAGTTAAGCCAATATTAGCATAACATATCTCAATCAAAATAGTGCATGTTCAAATTTAATCTCAACTTCTCACATGGGATACTCTCTTGATTTTCACTCTTTAAAGTAGTGGTAAAGTGTTTACACTCAATCAATCTCATGAAAACACTTCTACCATATGCTTGCTTGTCCACCTATTCTCCACTAAAAGATCATGCAACTTCATAAATCAAGAGGTCTTTAATCAAGGTTGTAATGGGGCCAAGGGGTTTGTAATGTGGTTGAAGAACAAAAGGATAAAGATATCACAAAGGTTCCAAAGAGTTCATAAAGTTTAGAGACATAAAAAGATTATACAAAGAAACTTCTCAAAACTCTTTACAAGTACATAGTCACCTAGGCCGGATATTCATGTTGGGCCTTTTCTTCATTCTAAACAACTTTGTAACATCTTTTTCTTTTTCCACAAATTCAAGAGATGATTCATTTTTTTTTATATAGGAATGTATTTGCCAGTATTCCATTTCTTTTTCTCTTGACTTTTCTTTTCTTTTCCCCCCACACTTATTTCTTGTTTCTAACCAAAAAATATCCTTTGTCTTTGCAACTTGTCTCAAATCATGCTAATTCATCTTTGGAACAAAGGTAAAGATATAAGTATATTTAGGTTAGGGACAAGTTATGGTTACCAAAGAGATAGCTTATTCAATGTAGGCTCAAATTGGTTCACTAAGGGTGTGTTCTCTTGGAACATCAATAAGGGATGGTTGTTTGGCCCTGGCTAAAAATCCTAATGCCTCTATCATATTCATGTTGTCACATGCATCAATATACTCTCAAACGGTTTAAAGCAAGTTCTAGAGAATCATGTAATCATAAGAGCACTCAAGAAAGAAATTAGATTGATTTGTATAATGCATCAATCATTTTAGGCTCAAAAACTCACAAGAATGATTATACAAGTCAGATTAAGTCTAAACATGCTTCTTTCTCAATCAACATATCATATTAACATTGGCTCATAAAAAGGTTGACATCAAGTTCAATTCTCATGAAAATCTTCTCACTAATAAATATGTTTTAGACTTATGCAATTCATATCTCATCATTGTATTAAAAAGGAACTAAAACACACTAAAAAATAATAATAATAATAAAGACTCATAAAAAAAATAGTAGACAAAAATAAAAGAAATCCTAAATCATTCCCCCCACACTTAATTCTTACATTGTCCTCAATGTAAGTCTATTAACCCAAATGAAAGAATCATGTGTAAGAGAAAAAAACTAATAACATAAGAATAGGAATAACTAGACTCAAAACAAAACAAACTCATGCAACCTAAATAATCCTAAAATACTAAACAAAAATTAACAAGTAAACGTAAAAAGATTAAAATCAAACTGACAAGGTATGTCTCAAGTCTCCCTTACTCAGACCTTGTTCAGAATGAATACTTCTAAATTGCTTAAAACACAACAAACTTTTTTTTTTTTTTTTTTTAAGAAGGTAAAATTTAGGAGATATTACCTGTAGAGGTTGCTAACCACTTATTATAACTGAGACACAACAAACAAAATGTTAGATAATGTCACAAAGACAAAGTGCAATCCACTCCTTGCTCGTCCATATCTCTTTTTCTTTTTCCGAGCGTTTGCGAAACAACCGTAGCAGATAAATACTCATAAGCTTGGAGCTTTTTGAGTAAATCTTCAATGGTTGTAGCAGAAATTATGGTTCTCCTTGCCTCTGAAAACATGAATCCATTATCCACAACATTATCTAAATATGAAAGCAAATTACTAAAATAACCATTAATATTAAGCAAACCAATGGGTTTCTTATTTGTGACCAAAGATGACCAAGAAGCCACGCAAGCTATTTCTTCCAATGTACCCAGACCTCCTGGTAAAGCAATGAATGCATCGGCAGAATGGTACATGATTGTTATCCGTTCAGGGATACTCCAGACTTGTATTTCCTTACCCAAGGTAGGTCCACAAAAATCTGTGAATAGTTTTGGCACGATTCCTAGAACTGGACTTCCTCCGGCGTGTGCTGCTGTAGCGACTGCTCCCATTAAACCCGTACTACCGCCTCCATAAATCAACTGGATCTTTTGTTGGGCAAGTATTACTCCAACTCTTATGGCTTCATCAGCGAATATGTTATTTTTCCCTGGATAAGCACCTCCAAAAACACAAATTTTTTTAATGCGTTGGGACGAAGTACTTTCCATTTTTTTTCTTTTTTTTTTTCTTTTTTTCGAGTGCCTGAAAGAGAATGAGTACATGGTGTAATATATAGAAGACTGAGTAGTGAATCAGACAAGAGTAATAATGTCGCCGAAAGTGTATCTGACCTCTCAGAAGAAAATGTTAACCTAACAAAAGATTTTTGCGTGATTTCAGGAAGAAAATCAAAAAGAGAAGAAAAATCAACCTTAAAAGTCAAGAGTAATAATGTCGCCGAAAGTGTATTTGACCTGTCAGAAGAAAATGTTAACCTAACAAAAGATTTTTGCGTGATTTCAGGAAGAAAATAAAAAAGAGAAGAAAAATCAACCGTAAAAGACAAATAAAAAAAATGAGAATAATTACACAAATCGAATAACACGTAAATTAAACCGAAATAAAGTTATTGCAAATCAAACCAAAAGCTGAGAAGTCATTTATTGTAGTTGTGATTGTGGCTCACATCTTCCTCTGGTTTTACGTCCAGAAACGGCTTAAACGCCTTCTATGAGTCGAGGATATGCTTCCCATCCAGTTTTCTTACAAGCTGGCAAACAGGGTCTTTTAACATCAGATTCCCAAGATGTTGCCATTCCCTTTGGAATTGCGGCCATAAATCAAGAATTTCTCTTTGTACGTCTCCACTAGGATGCGTCTCAAGAGAAAGTTGGATATTACCCAAATTCTCCTTACTCAGTCCATCCTTAATGAATTCAATTTTATCATCTCGATTAGAGGACGGAATCCCAATAGAACGACATTTACCGTTACACGTCCATCGTGCACATTTGTGGCAATTTGAACTCATGCGCTTTGCTCGTCGCTTCTTTGCAAAAGTGCTTCTACCTGTACCTGGTAAATGCAAAACAGGAAGATATTCATCTTCACGTACCTTGGCTTCAATTATCCAACGTATGTCTCCAGGAATCCCTTTGTGCATAAGCATTCTTAATCTTTCAAATCGAACTTGGTAAAGCTTCAGTAAAATATTTCGAGGAAAAGGAGGAAATCGTTTCTGCAATCTTGTGAGAATATCATCCATCCTGGAAAAAAATGAAAAAAAAAAATGAAAGAGAAATTTATATACAATATCAGTTTTGTGGGTAGCTGATGGAACCGATTTAAATAATTACGGAGTACCGTTATCCGCCATTTAACCGGGGTTAAAAAAAAAATTATATTTACATCTAGTTATTTTCAAAACAAGGATCAGAAAGAAAAACAACATAAAAAGACTCAAAAACAAAACACTCTAAATAAAATCCTAAATTCTTCCCCCCACACATAATTCTTACATTGTCATTAATGTAATGCTATTATCCCCCAATGCAAGAATTATATGTAAGAGAAAAGAACTATTAAACAAAAGAAACTTATGCAGCCTAAATGAACTTAAAAACAGTAAACACAATTAACAAAGAAACATAAGAAATAAAAATAAAAACAATAAAAATAATAAAAGAAAAAGGAAAAGAAAGAGAAAGCAAATCTGAATATGGAAGGTTGGCAATTTCATCTTTAATTGGGCTGCCTTCCCAATTAACACTTGAGTTAGTGTTTTGAATCTAACCAACACCCCTTCTTGGCTTTTTACGCTTGTCAGGCTCATACATGAAATTTTCCAAATTTATGCGTTTGAGAGGTAGCTTTCTTTGCACAACAGTGGATGTATTCTCCATTACAAGTATTATTCCATCATCCTTGGTGGTGCATATCTCATCGAGGAATGATGCATCTTTTGGTACTTGTTGAATGACATCCACAAACAAACTGTTTAAGGTTTCCATCGTGTCTTGTTCATGTTCATCCTCCTTGAACTTTGCGAATCTACTAGGAAAAGGTGGAGAAGAAACATTAGTAAAAATTGGAATCTCAAACGTTACCTCAGGTGCTGAAATACTCTTATTTGGATCATTGGCTTCATTATCCTCAAGAATAGAATTCATCTCTAATTTTGTCTCATCCTCATCTTGTTCCTCATTCTCAAGGTCACAATAGTAGTATTCTCCTTTGGGTTAATCATTGTTTGGGCAGGGAGTTCTTCAGATCTTTGTGCTACCCATCCCACCATACTACTAGTCAATTGGATCATTTGCTTTTCCAAACTCTGGATGCTTGCCCTTGTTTCCTGTTGAAATTGCAATGTATCAGTAACAAGAGAATAGACAAGATCTTCTAAAGAAGTACCTGAGTTTTGAGTCATATGTGGTGGTTGAAAAAGATCTGGTTCTTGGGACCATGATTGATTGAAGCTAGATGGATGAGTGTAATTGGCATAAGGATCTACTTCTTGGTAATTTTTCGAGTAGCCATAATTAGTATGATCCCACCATCCCTCATGGTAAGTGTTTGAGTAATGATCATACTGTTGGTCTTGGAACACTTGATGGCCTTGACATCCTCCCATGGCCAATTGTTGAACTGGGAAGGTGAGATTGGCTTGTTGATTCTCCATGTTCATGTATGCCACCAACTCTTCAAGTGTTAGATTGCTCAATTCCATCGTTTTTATTTTTTTTTTTTATTTTTTTTTTCAAAATTTGATCAGAAAAACCCGTATGTACAAGAAAATAAAACTCATTAGAACTGAAAATAAGAATAAACCAAGTAACAAATAAACTAAAGAAAACAATCCCCGGCAACGGCGCCAAAAATTTGATGCACCCAAAAGAGTGTATCTTATTTAACCTTGCACTAAAAAGATAAATTGTAAGTATAGTAGTTAGCAAGGGTCGAGTCCTCAGGGATTGGGTTTTAGTTTATAAGTTAATAGTTTAAAACTTAAATTCAAGAACAATAAAAGAAAAGGGGTTTTTGAAGCCAGATTTAAACTAAAGTGAATAAGATGCAAGGCGGTATAACCAGCCAATAAAAATATATATACTAAATTAGGCGGTATAACCAGCCAATATATATACTAAATTAGGCGGTATAACCAGCCAATAAAAATAAAACAAAGTTAATATACAAATTAGGCGGTATAACCAGCCAATAAAAATAAATATAAAAAATAAGCAAACTAAAAGTAAGAAAACAAATAAGTAAGAAGAATCAAATATGAAAAATATGGTTAAGGTTTCATTCTCCACCACTAGACATCATTAAGAATCAATTTCAGATCTATCAGTATCAACCAACTATCAAAGTTAACAACCGTAGATAACAACAAGCTCTGTTACCCCAATCTTTCCTTAGTTTGTCGTTAAATAGAACAAGCTCTCTATTTAATCTCTAACCATTAAACAACCTAGAATAAGCTCTCTAAATTCAATTTAATGGCAGCTTTATGATGAGAAAGATAGGTTGATCTAAGCAACAAACACATAAGCTCGGATTGTTCAACTTAGGTTATGTTCCACTTTGCAATTATTGAAAACTTGACCATAATCATTAATCACAAATTGCCACTTATGAATAGGAAATCAAGACAATTACACGGATCAAGACTCCTAAACTAGCAATAGATAATTATCAAGATCTATCTAGTTGTACACCTAAATAAATCTAGACAACATCATGAACAATTCTTGTAGAAGAACATAAGCAACTTTGATAGAAAATTAATGATAGATAGAATCTGAAAATCAATCACAAAACATGTCTAGGGCTTTGAAATCACCCTTAACCAAATAGAAGTTTAGCCTAGCATAGGCATTATAAACATAAAATTAAATAGAATCTAAGAAGAAAATAAAAGAAAGAAAGAAGAAGAAGAAGAATATTAATTATCCAACCTCTTGCTCTTTCTAAAGAAAAAGAAAACTAGAGAAAAGAAAGAAGAAGAAAACTTAGAGAATTTTATTACAATGGCTAATATCCTACCTACGTACAATATGATCCTCTACAATCATCCAAGGCCCTCTATTTTTACACATTTTGGAAGGCTAAATGACAAGAGACAAGTTTTACAAATTTCAAAGGTAGGTATAATAGGTGGGTGAATTTTTCTAACAATTTTCGTCATATTGTATGACAATTTTGATCAGCCAACTTGATGGTCGATTTCGTCAATGTTGGAGGCCTGATCTGATCATATGGTCTTCTAGAAAAAGGTTCCCCTATCAGTTACGGATCCATAGCCGTTGGAATCAGCTCATTTGCTGATGTGGATAAGCAGATATGGGCAAAATACGAAAACATGTCAGCACAGACGTCATTGCACATCAGCCAACTTGATGGTCGATTTCGTCAATATTAGAGGCCTGATCTGATCATATGGTCTTCTAGACAAAGGTTCCCGTATCCGTTACGGATCCATATCCATTGGAATCAGCTCATTTGCTGATGTGGATAAGCAGATATGGGCAAATTACGAAAACAGGTCAGCACAGACGTCATTGCACATCAGCCAACTTGATGGTCGATTTCGCTAGGGAAAACGACTCCGTTTCAAGAAGTATAAAACATGAAAAAGATAGATATGCCTCTTAGCTTTGCACGGCTACAAATTTCAGCCTTATTGCTTCAGTGAAACTCCAGATATAGCTGATATGGAAAAATGTGTCGGAACTGGAACTGAACTGGATTTGCCCTTAATTCTAGTAATCTGAAATCACTCAAAGAAACTTGTGAAAAACACCAAATTACATAAAAATATAAAAGATCATAAACACAATTAGACTAAACAATAATAACTCGTATTTGACACAAAACAATAATAAAACATAACTAAAAACTATATAATTATACGAGTTATCACACCCCCACACTTAGATTGTTGCTAGTCCCTAGCAACGACTCAATAAAAATAAAATAAGAAAATCTAATCTAATCCACTTTCGTAGGAAATCACGGTGGCACTTAGCATGTGACACAAGCCTTTAAGCCCCTAGGTGTCCCTAGTGGACGAGTTTAGTCTCGTGAGGGTTTACTAGAACGATACCCACAAACATTGAAAAATTAAAATATAAATAAACTACATATAAATAAACTACATATACTAAAAATATTTACTCCTAATCCTTTCAATACAAATTAGAGACAATATTTGAACAAGTCTTATAAACTAATCAATAGCTTAAAAAAATTTCACAAAAAATCATGCTTGAATGTAAATTGTTTGAGTTAAGCCAATATTAGCATAACATATCTCAATCAAAATAGTGCATGTTCAAATTTAATCTCAACTTCTCACATGGGATACTCTCTTGATTTTCACTCTTTAAAGTAGTGGTAAAGTGTTTACACTCAATCAATCTCATGAAAACACTTCTACCATATGCTTGCTTGTCCACCTATTCTCCACTAAAAGATCATGCAACTTCATAAATCAAGAGGTCTTTAATCAAGGTTGTAATGGGGCCAAGGGGTTTGTAATGTGGTTGAAGAACAAAAGGATAAAGATATCACAAAGGTTCCAAAGAGTTCATAAAGTTTAGAGACATAAAAAGATTATACAAAGAAACTTCTCAAAACTCTTTACAAGTACATAGTCACCTAGGCCGAATATTCATGTTGGGCCTTTTCTTCATTCTAAACAACTTTGTAACATCTTTTTCTTTTTCCACAAATTCAAGAGATGATTCATTTTTTTTTTTATATAGGAATGTATTTGCCAGTATTCCATTTCTTTTTCTCTTGACTTTTCTTTTCTTTTCCCCCCACACTTATTTCTTGTTTCTAACCAAAAAATATCCTTTGTCTTTGCAACTTGTCTCAAATCATGCTAATTCATCTTTGGAACAAAGGTAAAGATATAAGTATATTTAGGTTAGGGACAAGTTATGGTTACCAAAGAGATAGCTTATTCAATGTAGGCTCAAATTGGTTCACTAAGGGTGTGTTCTCTTGGAACATCAATAAGGGATGGTTGTTTGGCCCTGGCTAAAAATCCTAATGCCTCTATCATATTCATGTTGTCACATGCATCAATATACTCTCAAACGGTTTAAAGCAAGTTCTAGAGAATCATGTAATCATAAGAGCACTCAAGAAAGAAATTAGATTGATTTGTATAATGTATCAATCATTTTAGGCTCAAAAACTCACAAGAATGATTATACAAGTCAGATTAAGTCTAAACATGCTTCTTTCTCAATCAACATATCATATTAACATTGGCTCATAAAAAGGTTGACATCAAGTTCAATTCTCATGAAAATCTTCTCACTAATAAATATGTTTTAGACTTATGCAATTCATATCTCATCATTGTATTAAAAAGGAACTAAAACACACTAAAAAATAATAATAATAATAAAGACTTATAAAAAAAATAGTAGACAAAAATAAAAGAAATCCTAAATCATTCCCCCCACACTTAATTCTTACATTGTCCTCAATGTAAGTCTATTAACCCAAATGAAAGAATCATGTGTAAGAGAAAAAAACTAATAACATAAGAATAGGAATAACTAGACTCAAAACAAAACAAACTCATGCAACCTAAATAATCCTAAAATACTAAACAAAAATTAACAAGTAAACGTAAAAAGATTAAAATCAAACTGACAAGGTATGTCTCAAGTCTCCCTTACTCAGACCTTGTTCAGAATGAATACTTCTAAATTGCTTAAAACACAACAAACTTTTTTTTTTTTTTTTTAAGAAGGTAAAATTTATGAGATATTACCTGTAGAGGTTGCTAACCACTTATTATAACTGAGACACAACAAACAAAATGTTAGATAATGTCACAAAGACAAAGTGCAATCCACTCCTTGCTCGTCCATATCTCTTTTTCTTTTTCCGAGCGTTTGCGAAACAACCGTAGCAGATAAATACTCATAAGCTTGGAGCTTTTTGAGTAAATCTTCAATGGTTGTAGCAGAAATTATGGTTCTCCTTGCCTCTGAAAACATGAATCCATTATCCACAACATTATCTAAATGTGAAAGCAAATTACTAAAATAACCATTAATATTAAGCAAACCAATGGGTTTCTTATTTGTGACCAAAGATGACCAAGAAGCCACGCAAGCTATTTCTTCCAATGTACCCAGACCTCCTGGTAAAGCAATGAATGCATCGGCAGAATGGTACATGATTGTTATCCGTTCAGGGATACTCCAGACTTGTATTTCCTTACCCAAGGTAGGTCCACAAAAATCTGTGAATAGTTTTGGCACGATTCCTAGAACTGGACTTCCTCCGGCGTGTGCTGCTGTAGCGACTGTTCCCATTAAACCCGTACTACCGCCTCCATAAATCAACTGGATCTTTTGTTGGGCAAGTATTACTCCAACTCTTATGGCTTCATCAGCGAATATGTTATTTTTCCCTGGATAAGCACCTCCAAAAACACAAATTTTTTTAATGCATTGGGACGAAGTACTTTCCATTTTTTTTCTTTTTTTTTTTCTTTTTTTCGAGTGCCTGAAAGAGAATGAGTACATGGTGTAATATATAGAAGACTGAGTAGTGAATCAGACAAGAGTAATAATGTCGCCGAAAGTGTATCTGACCTGTCAGAAGAAAATGTTAACCTAACAAAAGATTTTTGCGTGATTTCAGGAAGAAAATCAAAAAGAGAAGAAAAATCAACCGTAAAAGTCAAGAGTAATAATGTCGCCGAAAGAGTATTTGACCTGTCAGAAGAAAATGTTAACCTAACAAAAGATTTTTGCGTGATTTCAGAAAGAAAATAAAAAAGAGAAGAAAAATCAACCGTAAAAGACAAATAAAAAAAATGAGAATAATTACACAAATCGAATAACACGTAAATTAAACCGAAATAAAGTTATTGCAAATCAAACCAAAAGCTGAGAAGTCATTTATTGTAGTTGTGATTGTGGCTCACATCTTCCTCTGGTTTTACGTCCAGAAACGGCTTAAACGCCTTCTATGAGTCGAGGATATGCTTCCCATCCAGTTTTCTTACAAGCTGGCAAACAGGGTCTTTTAACATCAGATTCCCAAGATGTTGCCATTCCCTTTGGAATTGCGGCCATAAATCAAGAATTTCTCTTTGTACGTCTCCACTAGGATGCGTCTCAAGAGAAAGTTGGATATTACCCAAATTCTCCTTACTCAGTCCATCCTTAATGAATTCAATTTTATCATCTCGATTAGAGGACGGAATCCCAATAGAACGATATTTACCGTTACACGTCCATCGTGCACATTTGTGGCAATTTGAACTCATGCGCTTTGCTCGTCGCTTCTTTGCAAAAGTGCTTCTACCTGTACCTGGTAAATGCAAAACAGGAAGATATTCATCTTCACGTACCTTGGCTTCAATTATCCAACGTATGTCTCCAGGAATCCCTTTGTGCATAAGCATTCTTAATCTTTCAAATCGAACTTGGTAAAGCTTCAGTAAAATATTTCGAGGAAAAGGAGGAAATCGTTTCTGCAATCTTGTGAGAATATCATCCATCCTGGAAAAAAATGAAAAAAAAAAAAAATGAAAGAGAAATTTATATACAATATCAGTTTTGTGGGTAGCTGATGGAACCGATTTAAATAATCACGGAGTACCGTTATCCGCCATTTAACCGGGGTTAAAAAAAAAATTATATTTACATCTAGTTATTTTCAAAACAAGGATCAGAAAGAAAAACAACATAAAAAGACTCAAAAACAAAACACTCTAAATAAAATCCTAAATTCTTCCCCCCACACATAATTCTTACATTGTCATTAATGTAATGCTATTATCCCCCAATGCAAGAATTATATGTAAGAGAAAAGAACTATTAAACAAAAGAAACTTATGCAGCCTAAATGAACTTAAAAACAGTAAACACAATTAACAAAGAAACATAAGAAATAAAAATAAAAACAATAAAAATAATAAAAGAAAAAGGAAAAGAAAGAGAAAGCAAATCTGAATATGGAAGGTTGGCAATTTCATCTTTAATTGGGCTGCCTTCCCAATTAACACTTGAGTTAGTGTTTTGAATCTAACCAACACCCCTTCTTGGCTTTTTACGCTTGTCAGGCTCATACATGAAATTTTCCAAATTTATGCGTTTGAGAGGTAGCTTTCTTTGCACAACAGTGGATGTATTCTCCATTACAAGTATTATTCCATCATCCTTGGTGGTGCATATCTCATCGAGGAATGATGCATCTTTTGGTACTTGTTGAATGACATCCACAAACAAACTGTTTAAGGTTTCCATCGTGTCTTGTTCATGTTCATCCTCCTTGAACTTTGCGAATCTACTAGGAAAAGGTGGAGAAGAAACATTAGTAAAAATTGGAATCTCAAACGTTACCTCAGGTGCTGAAATACTCTTATTTGGATCATTGGCTTCATTATCCTCAAGAATAGAATTCATCTCTAATTTTGTCTCATCCTCATCTTGTTCCTCATTCCTCAAGGTCACAATAGTAGTATTCTCCTTTGGGTTAATCATTGTTTGGGCAGGGAGTTCTTCAGATCTTTGTGCTACCCATCCCACCATACTACTAGTCAATTGGATCATTTGCTTTTCCAAACTCTGGATGCTTGCCCTTGTTTCCTGTTGAAATTGCAATGTATCAGTAACAAGAGAATAGACAAGATCTTCTAAAGAAGTACCTGAGTTTTGAGTCATATGTGGTGGTTGAAAAAGATCTGGTTCTTGGGACCATGATTGATTGAAGCTAGATGGATGAGTGTAATTGGCATAAGGATCTACTTCTTGGTAATTTTTCGAGTAGCCATAATTAGTATGATCCCACCATCCCTCATGGTAAGTGTTTGAGTAATGATCATACTGTTGGTCTTGGAACACTTGATGGCCTTGACATCCTCCCATGGCCAATTGTTGAACTGGGAAGGTGAGATTGGCTTGTTGATTCTCCATGTTCATGTATGCCACCAACTCTTCAAGTGTTAGATTGCTCAATTCCATCGTTTTTATTTTTTTTTTTTATTTTTTTTTTCAAAATTTGATCAGAAAAACCCGTATGTACAAGAAAATAAAACTCATTAGAACTGAAAATAAGAATAAACCAAGTAACAAATAAACTAAAGAAAACAATCCCCGGCAACGGCGCCAAAAATTTGATGCACCCAAAAGAGTGTATCTTATTTAACCTTGCACTAAAAAGATAAATTGTAAGTATAGTAGTTAGCAAGGGTCGAGTCCTCAGGGATTGGGTTTTAGTTTATAAGTTAATAGTTTAAAACTTAAATTCAAGAACAATAAAAGAAAAGGGGTTTTTGAAGCCAGATTTAAACTAAAGTGAATAAGATGCAAGGCGGTATAACCAGCCAATAAAAATATATATACTAAATTAGGCGGTATAACCAGCCAATATATATACTAAATTAGGCGGTATAACCAGCCAATAAAAATAAAACAAAGTTAATATACAAATTAGGCGGTATAACCAGCCAATAAAAATAAATATAAAAAATAAGCAAACTAAAAGTAAGAAAACAAATAAGTAAGAAGAATCAAATATGAAAAATATGGTTAAGGTTTCATTCTCCACCACTAGACATCATTAAGAATCAATTTCAGATCTATCAGTATCAACCAACTATCAAAGTTAACAACCGTAGATAACAACAAGCTCTGTTACCCCAATCTTTCCTTAGTTTGTCGTTAAATAGAACAAGCTCTCTATTTAATCTCTAACCATTAAACAACCTAGAATAAGCTCTCTAAATTCAATTTAATGGCAGCTTTATGATGAGAAAGATAGGTTGATCTAAGCAACAAACACATAAGCTCGGATTGTTCAACTTAGGTTATGTTCCACTTTGCAATTATTGAAAACTTGACCATAATCATTAATCACAAATTGCCACTTATGAATAGGAAATCAAGACAATTACACGGATCAAGACTCTTAAACTAGCAATAGATAATTATCAAGATCTATCTAGTTGTACACCTAAATAAATCTAGACAACATCATGAACAATTCTTGTAGAAGAACATAAGCAACTTTGATAGAAAATTAATGATAGATAGAATCTGAAAATCAATCACAAAACATGTCTAGGGCTTTGAAATCACCCTTAACCAAATAGAAGTTTAGCCTAGCATAGGCATTATAAACATAAAATTAAATAGAATCTAAGAAGAAAATAAAAGAAAGAAAGAAGAAGAAGAAGAATATTAATTATCCAACCTCTTGCTCTTTCTAAAGAAAAAGAAAACTAGAGAAAAGAAAGAAGAAGAAAACTTAGAGAATTTTATTACAATGGCTAATATCCTACCTACGTACAATATGATCCTCTACAATCATCCAAGGCCCTCTATTTATACACATTTTGGAAGGCTAAATGACAAGAGACAAGCTTTACAAATTTCAAAGGTAGGTATAATAGGTGGGTGAATTTTTCTAACAATTTTCGTCATATTGTATGACAATTTTGATCAGCCAACTTGATGGTCGATTTCGTCAATGTTGGAGGCCTGATCTGATCATATGGTCTTCTAGAAAAAGGTTCCCCTATCAGTTACGGATCCATAGCCGTTGGAATCAGATCATTTGCTGATGTGGATAAGCAGATATCGGCAAAATACAAAAACATGTCAGCACAGACATCATTGCACATCAGCCAACTTGATGGTCGATTTCGTCAATATTAGAGGCCTGATCTAATCATATGGTCTTCTAGACAAAGGTTCCCGTATCCGTTACGGATCCATAGCCATTGGAATCAGCTCATTTGCTGATGTGGATAAGTAGATATGGGCAAATTACGAAAACAGGTCAGCACAGACGTCATTGCACATCAGCCAACTTGATGGTCGATTTCGCTAGGGAAAACGACTCCGTTTCAAGAAGTATAAAACATGAAAAAGATAGATATGCCTCTTAGCTTTGCACGGATACAAATTTCAGCCTTATTGCTTCAGTGAAACTCCAGATATAGCTGATATGGAAAAATGTGTCGGAACTGGAACTGAACTGGATTTGCCCTTAATTCTAGTAATCTGAAATCACTCAAAGAAACTTGTGAAAAACACCAAATTACATAAAAATATAAAAGATCATAAACACAATTAGACTAAACAATAATAACTCTTATTTGACACAAAACAATAATAAAACATAACTAAAAACTATATAATTATACGAGTTATCAATCCCTGCTGATCACGTTGAACAGGGGATAGCTCGCCTATACCTAGCACACCACGGGAGCTCGATTAAGATGCCATAGCCTTGCTGGATGTCACTTCACCTTTGGATGTGAAGAGATTCAAAAAGCTCTTGAGCTCGAGCTTAATCTCAGATCTAAAGCTCTCAAACTTTTCTTCAAACTTCTTCTCAAGTCTATCTTCAAACCTCTTGACGATTTGCTGCATATCCGATTAGACCTTCAGAAGGTCCTGCTAAGTCTGACTAAGTTCACATTAAAGACCGGTGGAGATCCCTTCTGCCATAGCCAAAGATCGAAAGCTCTGATACCATTTAATACCTGCCAAAATAATTAGGAGAACAGAGAAAAGAATCGAAGCAAGAAAACAGAGAAGAGGTCAGGGAAGAAGAAGAATATTTGAGAGAGAGAGAGAGAGAATTCTTTTTGTATTTTCTCAATGCCCCATAACTGCATCATACACACATTGTATACTACCTGCTGACATGGATTCCCAAATCCCAAAACAACTAACACCTAACGGCAAGAAAGAGAATACAAGAAATAACCACTACTGACTCGATACCAAACTCTAGCTTGGGCTGCCTTTTTAGGCCTCCATAGCAAAGCTTTTTACCTGACCCGGTCCTTTAACACTTCAACGGTTACCTTATTCAAATTCAACCTGTAACACAGTCAACTGGAGTATTTGTGGTTCAATGAAAATAGAAAAGTAATTTATACAGATTATAAATTAATCACTCATTTTCAACTTTAGCAATTAATCGAACACTGATTTAGGGATTTGCCAGGATTGTATTGGGACACAAACGGTAATGAGGAAATTCAACTAAGAATCAATTTTGCATTAATTTTGGGAATTTGATTTTAGGACAAGAAATGGGGAGAAGAAAAGGGCAAAATAATTTTTTTTCCTTCTTTGATTTGGGTGATGATGGGAAAAAGAGAAATTGGAAAAGATTTTTTTTTTTACTAAAAAAGCATAAACAAAAAGAAAAAAAATAAAAGTAAAAATAAAAATAAGAGAAGATGTGGGCTTTTTTCTTATTGCGCATCAAGGCTCGAAAATAAACCAAAGATGGACAAATCTTAGATTCGAGAAATAGCCCGGTAAAAATCGAGTGTCCTAAAGAAGAATTAATAGAAGAAACTCAGACATGATGCATGTCCCCATGTATTACTTAAGAGATCTTACAAGCATCTATTACTAAATCTACCTATTGTCAGTTCTCCTGGTCTAGTGAAAATCCACCACAAAAGATTTGTAACTGAGTTTCTATCATCAAAACCTTTCAAATTCCTAACTTTGTTTAGAGCACTCTCTTTGTCCTACACTGCTTCCAATGCATACTCAAATACTTTCCAACCATCTTTCACACCCTTTCTCTTCAACTCAAAGCTTGCGATGCCCATTTCACCAATTCCCTCAAATATTCAATATCAGAGAGCAATACCTCAGTTATTAGCAATATTGGAAGAACCTGAATTCCCAACCTGCATTCTCTCCACTCTTACAGCAAACCAGAAGGTTTGGTCCAATGCCACAAAGCTCATTTTCTCCATAACCTAATCCCATTAAAGATGCTGAACAGTAAGCATTCACCGTTTTACTTGTACTTTCTTGATTCCTCCCATCCCAAAATTCAGTCAGTCCTCCAGCTCAAGAATGCAATTTATACAAGTCAAATCATCTCAGGACAGGATAATATAAATTTAGTTGTGTCCAAGTTCATGATAACGGTGATCACTGTAGATCCCAAACCCAACTTTAGAATCCGATGCTGATTGCTTTGTTACAATACCACCCCATTTTTTTTTATCATAAAAGAAACCATTGCCTTTAAATTCCCATCTAACCAAGGTAATTCAATGACATCCTTCAAGAAATATTCAATTATTGGTATAAGTTCAAGATCACGATGAATCCTATCTAGTTTCTACAATGGGTTAATATGTAAATTGATCCCTGAAGTATACCCTATTTCATGTTTTGGTACTTAAAGAAAAAACTGAAGACAATCTTATAACACAGGGATAGAGAAATTATTTCATTATCGCATAAACATATATATATATATATATATAAAGAATAAAGAACATATTACTTATTTGAAATTTCGGTAGAACAACATAACCAAATTATGAACATTCCAGAATGGAAATAGACAACACTTACAAGTTAATCCGAATACAGAAAAGGATAATCGAGTCAAGGTTGGACCTCTGACCTTAAGAGGATTATTGCCTATCTCACAAGTGCTTACAGTATGTTGCAATTCGTCTCTCAGGCCTCCTTGATTACGTTGCAGTTGAGAGCACACTCTTAGCAACACGGCGAACCAGAAGAATTTTGGTCTCTCTCATAGAAGACGCAAGAAAGAACAAGAGCAGAAAAGTAAAAATAAGACATATTTTCGGTACTTCTTAAATGACATGCACTGCTCAGGTTTTATAGAAAAAATGAAACCTGTTCGGACAAGACATGTTTTTTGGAAACAGACAAAATCGTTCAGACAGAAACGGTTCGGTCAGACATAATTTTTTGGATCAAAAAATCTGTCTGAACAGATATGTCTCAATCATACAGTCCATTGGTTGGTTGGCAGTACTGGTTCGGTAAGACCGAACAGTCATCTAGGATGGGTTGTGCTGGTTTGGTTTGGACAGAAAAACATGTCGGTTGGGCAGTAAAAAATTAATTACTGACCTAAACCCAACCCAGCCCTGCCCAGCCCAAGCCCGACCTGGCTCTGCTCGACGGCGGTAGAGTGCGACCGTGTTTGGTCCAGCCCAAGTTGTGTAGGTCCTCACCCACCACAAAACATGGGTGCCCCTTAGGGCCCAACCCCTTATGGAAACAAAACTTATAAATACCACAAGCTTAAGGCTTTGTTCATCCTATGTGGGATTCCACACAAATCACTAACATCAACCAATTTTCTTCCTCTTCAAGTGGGTACTTAAGGATTAATTTCTCATTAAAACATGATATCAATTGTGTACATAAAATATGCACCGTGTATGTACTTACGACAACCTACGTATTAGTATATATATTTCGTATTTATACACCAAATAATATATTGATATCCAACAATCCCCCACATTAATGGAAATTATTTGATTAAAAAAATGAAGTGACTCGGAATATGAGAGAATATAACCTTGAAGAGTTATTGCATCAAGATAGGTAGCTTTTGGCTTTGAACCTTCTATAGTGACAACTATCGGATTTACTTAGCTAACTAGTGAACATGATGTCTTTAACTATTCAGCCTTTTGTGTAAACCAAGACAATAGGAATCACACAATACCTCTTTGAACATCTTTGGTTCTCACGGTTGTGTCCATTTTGGCCCCGAACACTTCCTGATTTCTATGAGTACTCTAGAGAATTTAGCCTGATCAATTCTCATAGAAGTGGCTATGTTTCTTACTCATAATAGGTGATTGCTCATTAATAGTATCCTGTAATACTTCACTTGATTTTATCAAGCTATAAGAATCATTAAAAGTATAGCTTATCCTAACTCATTTGCAGGCAACACTAAATCATCATAGTAATGGATAAAAGTGTTTAACTCTTTTAGTGCTCACACTCAGTTAACATAATTCAATTGTCCCCTTTGAACCTAGATCTTGGGATCTCCAGTCAGTTAGGTTGGGTTGCCACTATGTAACTTTAAATTATAGGCTTAAGACCCATTCCCCTCGATGATATACTTGCTCTCTTGTTAAAACATTTCGTAAGCGCGCTTCATTATCCTTTGATTTTTCATAATCAATACTGATAATTTCATTTGAGAGCAACTGTCTAACGGTATTATGTCTTCGACGAACGTGTCGAGATTTAGCGTTATACAAACTACTCTATGCCCTGCCATTACAGATTGGCAATCGCAATGTATACAAATTGCAGACACAGGTTTCGGCCAACATGGAATATCTTCTAAAATTCTGAAGTCATTTCGCTACTTCTCTATCTTTATCTAAAGCTATACATGTTTGTTTATAGAAGATTTCCAAAACACTACAGCTCCTCCAATAATAAAGATAAATCCGTTAGTGGATTTGAAATCTTTAGCATCGAATATCCATTTTGCATCTAGATATCTTGTGCAATACAAAACTTGAGGTGTATCTTAAATATCTAAGTACCCCCACAATGGCCTTTCAATATCCTTTCCAGGAATACTTGTAAATCTACTCAGTTTGCTAACTGAGTACGTTATGTCTTTACATTCATTTACAACCTAATAGTTTGCTTTCAGGGTCCGTGCTACTCTTGGCACCATCAGGGATCACCGATCCCATAGATAAGGTTTCATCCTCCGCTTCACAATGGGTAGTCATGGTAGCACCAAGGCATGCCGATACCATACCATCACACTCTTCCCCACTTACTATGTCGATACCCTCATTGATGACAAGATCATACCCGAGTACCCTTGTTGCATAAAGTTGACATTTTCTGACATGTCCTTCTCTTGCCCTCAAGGACTAGGTAATGATCCCATCAAATGATGTACCGAACACAATTCGAGGTCCTATCATGACCTTTTAAGCCGGAGAAATCAATACCTTCGTAAGACACCCCCACATTTTCGTGTATTTGTAGTATGGTCTTTGACCCTTCCATAATTCATACAGTGTCTTGTCCGATTTCTTGTGGGATATTTTATTTAAAAAATAATTAGCTATTAAAATAGCTTCCCCCACAAGTTTTGAGATAACCCTGAACTAATCAACAAAGGACAACATTCATCATTTCTTTCAATGTTCGGTTTTTGCATTTCGTAATACCGTATTGTTGAGGTGAATAAGGAGAAGTGGTTCTTAACATAATTCATAAAATAATGAATCATATTCACCACCTCTATCAATCCTTATTATCTTAATATTCTTACTTAGTTGATTTTCGACCTCATTTTTAAAGAGCTTAAAAATTTTCAAGGCCTCGTCTTTGCTTCTTACCAAATAGACATAACAATATCTTGTGTAATTATCAAATAAAAGTAATGAGATACTTTTTACCGCCTCTAGTTTGCTCAAATTAAATCACAGATATCAGTGTGAATTACTCTAAAGGTTCACTACTTCTTTCTATTGAATAGAAATGAGTCTTAGCCAATTTGGATTTTTAACAAATTCTAAGAAAGCAAATCCAAATTGTTGATTCTTTACAAGGTCTTGTAATTCACATGACCTAATATACCATGCCATAAATTAGAGGACACAATCAATAAACAGAAGAAATAATCTTATTATTATTCTTTGTTCTTTGGCACAACAGCCATTACATTGAGCTTGAAAAGCCCATCATTTAAATATCCTCTACTCATAAACATACAACTTTTGGTGAGTACAAAATCCGATTCATAATAGGTGTCTAAACCCGTTCTTGCTCAACAGAGAGCCGGAAACCAAATTCTTACGAATTTCAGGAACATGAACCACATTATTCAAAGTCAGTTCTTTCCCGGATGTCATCTTGAGCACCACCTTTCCATGGCCTCATACCTTGTAAACCAAAAAGTTTCTCTTAAATATTTGTAACTTTATACTCGGAGAAACCCTTTCTATCATAACAAACGTGACAAGTGACATCTGTATAAACCCACCACATCTTAGGGTTTTCTACCATGTTCACTTGTGACCTATAACAGCGAGCTCAATCTCATCATCAACTAAGTTGGCTTGAGCTCTTTTCTTGTTCTGACGGTAGTCCTTTACTCGATGACCGGGCTTGTTACATGCGAAACAAGTTCCCGTGAACTTCTTGAAATCCGTTCCCTTATTAGCTTAGGAAGACAAGAACCAACTAATTTTCTCTTGTTGGTCTTGTGCAAATATTCTACAACATTTGCCTTGGCTTCATTAGTCTGAGCTGTAAGCCTCTTTTCTGAACCACAGTTATCCTCCTTGATTCTTAACCGAATAATCAAGTCCTCTAAAGTCATCTCCTTTCTCTTGTGCTTTAGATAGTTCTTGAAATCTTTCCATGAAGGTGGTAATTTCTCTATCAAAGTAGCCGTCTCAAATGATTCTCTAAGAATTATTCCTTCGGCAGTAATCTCATGGAGGATCAATTGATACTTTTGGACTTGATTAATCATGGTTTTCGAGTCCACCATTTTGAAATCCAGAAATCGGCCAACCACAAATTTCTTTGTGCTGGCATCTTCGGTTCTGTATTTTCTCTCTAAGGACTCCCACAGCTCTCTAGCTGTCTTGATCGGGCTATACACGTTGTATAACGTTTGTCCAATCCGTTGAGGATATAGTTCTAGCATAGGAAGTCAGAATGCTTCCATGCTTGCATTGGGGCTACATCCGTAGGACTGGTTCTCCCTATTTGGGAACCAGAGCCTCCTCTCGTAAGAACCGGGCTAAGTTCAGAGTGGTCAAAAAAACAGAATCTTTTGCTGTCAACGTTTGAAGTCCAGACCACTGAACTTATCGGGTTTCTCACCATGTGTAACATGTGATGGCAATGACGCTACATACGCATTACCGGTAGATGTTCGGCCATTTGTTATTTAAAAATAACATAATCAACTTTACATATACAGAATATATATATCACGAACGTAACAATATATATATATATATTAAAATATATATGCTTTCATTATAACCTATTAATATATATATAAAATATATATTATAACATATTACGTTATAACAAAAAATTCAGCTTATGTTATAACCACGTAAATATGTAATAATATAATACATAACAGTAATATTATAAAGGTTACTGAACAATGTATATATTAAAATAATATCTCACAGTATATATTACTAAAATATATATATATATACAATATATATATATATATATTACACAACAACAATATATATGTAACATATCACAATATATTTAAACAAATAATAAATAAATATATCTAAATATATTGCTCATATATATAAACAAATATAACAACATATATTATAAAATATATATATATATATATTCAAAATATATATTCCACAACAGTATAAATATATATTTAACAAAATATATATTCTATTTATATATATATATATACAAAAATAGTACACCAAAAATATATATAAAATATATATATTACAAATATATATAACCACAAAATATATATTACAACGTAACAATAAATATAAACTTCTTATAAATATATTTTATACCGATACAACTATTATACGGCATGCCTTTTAACATATATATATATACTGTTTGAAAAAGTAATAAATATATATATATATATATATATATGTAAAACGTCACAAACAATAACTTTCAGTATGAAAAAGTAAGTGTATATGAACGTCACAAACAATAACTATTCGGTAGAAATCTGAAGCAAACAATTAAACAATATATATAAATATATCCAAAAACAGTAATAAAATATTAACCATATTTGCACGATTTTTCAAGTATAAACAAAACACCAGATTTATCAATTCATGCAAAATTGAAATGTTGTGACAGTAATGAAACAAAACAATGTAATCGTCTTAAGATTGTAGACAATTTATAACATAGGCATAGAGAATTTATTTCATTACCGCATAAATATATATATATATATATATATATAAAGAATAAAGAACATATTATTTATCTGAAATTTCGACAGAACAACAGATATAAATTATGAACATTTCAGAATGGAAATAGACAACGCTTACAGGTTAATCTGAATACAGAAAAGGATAATCGAGTCAAGGTTGGACCTCTGACCTTAAGACGATTATTGCTTGTCTCACAGGTGCTTACAAGATGTTGCAATTCGTCTCCTAGGCCTCATCGATTACTTTGCAGTCGAGATCACACTCTTAGCAACATGGCGAACTAGAAGAATGTTGGTCTCTCTCATAGAAGACACAAGAAAGAACAAGAGCAGAAAAGTAAAAATAAGACATATTTTCGGCACTTCTTAAATGACAGGCACTGTTCATTTTATAGAAAAAACGAAACTTGTTCGGACAAGACATGTTTTTTGGAAACAGACAGAACCGTTCAGACAGAAACGATTCGGTGAGACATAATTTTTTGGATCAAAAAATCTGTCCAAACAGACATGTCTCAATCGGACAGACCCTTGGTTGGTTGGCAGCACTGGTTTAGTAGGACAGTATAGTCATCTAGGATAGGTTGTTTCCATTCGGTTTGGAAAGAAAAACATGTCAGTTGGGCAGTAAAAAATTAATTACTGACCCGAACTCAACCCGACCCAGCCCAGCCCAAGCTCGGCCCGGCTCTGTTTAGCGGCTGCAGCGCGTGCGCATGTGTGGTCCAGCCCAAGTTGTGTAGGTCCTCACCCACTAGAAAATTTGGGTGCCCCTTGGGGTCCAACCCCTCATGGAAACAAGGCTTATAAATACCACAAGCTTAAGGCTTTGTTCATCCTATGTGGGATTCCACACCAATCACTAACATCAACCAATTTTCTTCCTCTTCAAGTGGGTACTTAAAGATTAATTTCTCATTCAAACATGATATCAATTGTGTACATAAAATATGTACCGTGTATGTAATTACGACAACCTACGTATTAGTATACATATTTCGTATTTATACACCAAATAATATATTGATATCCAACAAAAACATTCACGATTAGGTATCAAAACTTTACTTTCGTCATCCGTGTTAGTCCAGGGCTTAACAGTTTGATGACATGCCATTTTTTACCAATAAAAATGCGAAATGAGCAACTTTTACACATCAACAATGCTACGTCAAAATTTTAGAACATTTTTATTTTTCATTTTTGAATTAAAAATAAAAAAATAATATATTTTTTGGATTAATTTTTTTTATTTTTAAGAAAAATTTGAGAAAAATGAAGAAAAGAGAGAGAGAGAGGGGGTGTTGACCGACCGATCGCAGATATGGTCGGCACGAGGTAAACCAGCAACCGTTTGGCCCTTGTCGCCGCCCTTTCCTATCTTCCTTATCTTTTTTCCCTTCCTTTTTTCTCTTTTCCAGATTTCCATTTTCTCATTCCTGACCTGCCACCGTTCTCGTCGACCCGAGGTAGACCGGCGACCAACCGACCCTTTCTTTCCCTTCTTTTCCCTTCTTCTTTTTCTTCTCTTATCTTCCTATATCTTCCTTTTTTGTCCATTTTTTTCATTTTTATTTTTATTTTAATAAAAAAATAAATTGCTGACATGGCATTGACTTTGACACGTGACAACTTACTATTTGTCAATCAGGCCACGTTAGCATTTATATAACGACGTCAGCCACTTGGGTAACTTGGTTGACGAAATATAAGTTTAGGTACTTAATCGTGAATTTTTTTCTTTAAGTACCAAAACGTGAAAAGGGGTATACTTCAGAAGCTAATTTACATATTAACCCTTCTACAATCAATGCCAACCTTGCTCCTCTTGCATTCTTTTTTCCATAAAAATAAAATGATTTAGTCCCTATCATTATAAAGTGCAACTAAAAGATCAAAGCATCTTTCATAATTTGGATCTCTGAGAGAATACCAAGTTATTGAAATAGGCTCTGACATCAATGCTTCTCTACTTAAAACTTTCTAAAACAGTGATTTTGCAATCATCAGTTAAAAGCAGTTGTAGATGGAGAGGATGAGCAAGCATCAATAAACCACCATGGCCTTTCTTTTCCTATCTGTATTCCAAACAAAAAGGCTTATTACATTGCCTGAAGTTGGATAACAGGAACGATATTGATCAAGCATTGCTGTTTTTCTAGGATCAGAGTTTGGCACCAGAGCAAGCTGATAATCTCATAAAATATACATTTTATGCCTTTCTACCTTTAGTTTTTGTTATGTTTTCGATCTTTATCTTGTTTACTTATATTATGTTTTTGAATTTTAGGTACAATAAGGAGAATGAAGTCAAAAGATGTTAATAATGATGGTAAAGAGCTTACAAAATCATAATCACAAAATGGAAGAAAACTTGGGAGTCAAAAAGATCAAATTCTTAGTACTAAATGATCAGGCAGATCTGACCTCTGGAGCTTGTTGCTAAGAAATCATTATGTTAAATATTTATTTGAAGAAACTTCTTTCTTGACTTTTGAAGCTGACTTGAATTGGACAACAGATGGTCACCCAAATCAGCTGACGAAGTGCGAGACAGTGCAACAGTCATGAAACCGACATCAACGAGTAAAATCACCAAGGCAGCCCACTTGGAGTTGCGGCGCCGAAAAGTGGCGCCGCAGCGCCGACCTTACTGCCTCCAAAATCGAGAAAATTCGGGAAAAAGTCCAAACTTGCCTTCTTTTGCCTCCCAGCTTCCTTGATCAACAAGAAAGGGTTTCCAAGGTCAAAAAGCTCTATAAATACTATCTTTTGAGCCACAAGCTATCATCATATTTTGAGGAGACTCAAGGGATCATCATTAATTTTCTTCTTCTTCTTCTTCTTTATTTTATTTTATTTTATTTTTTAGTTTATGTATATATTATTTATGCTTATGTTAGGATAAACTTCTTTTTGGTTAAAGGTGATTTCAAAGCCCTAGACATGTTTTGTAATTGATTTTGAGATTCTATCTATCATTAGTTTCCTATCAAAGCTGCTTGAGTTCTTCTATAAGAATTGTTCATGATGTTGTCTTGATTTGTTTAGGTTGCAAACTAGATATATCTTGATAATTATCTATTTCTAGTTTAGGAGTCTTGATCCGTGTAATTGTCTTGATTTCCTATTCATAAGTGGCAATTTGTGATTAATGATTATGGTCAAGTTTTCGCTAATTGCAAAGTGAAACATAACCTAAGTTAAACAATTCATGTTCATGCTTTTGTTGCTTAGTTCAACCTATCTTTCTCATCATAAAGCTACTGTCAAATTAGATTTAGAGATGTTCATCCTAGGTTGTTTGATAGTTAGAGGTTAAGTAGTGGCATTTGTCCTGCTTAACGACGAACTAAGGAAGGATTGGGATAACACGGGATGTTGTTATCTACGGTTGTTAACTTTGATAACTAATTGATGTTGATAGATCTGAAATTTATTCTCAATGATGTCTAGTGGTGGAGAATAAAACCTTAACCATACTTCTCTTATTTATTTGCTTTTTATTTATCTTGTTTTCTTTACTTTTAATTATTTAAAAACCCTATTTTCTTTTATTTTTCTTGAATTTAAGTTTTAAACTAGTAAATTATAAACTAAAAACCAATCTTTGTGGATTCAACCCTTGCATGCTACTTTACTATAATTGATCATATTAATTGCAAGGTTTAATAAAGATACACTCTTTTGGGTGCATCACAAGTCTTATCACCCTAGAGAATCTACAAGATGTAACCAAAGTGTTGGCTTTTTGTATAAGATGAACTAGGAAGAACCATATAGATTCCACGTTCGACTGTTGGTAAGCTTGATGATCTACTTTCTATGAGATTCATTACGAGTGAATGAAACTGTTACAAGACAAAGAGTTCTTGTATTATTGAATTGTGTAAAAGTCTATACAGGAGTGTTCTATTTATACATGAGGGTTCTCACCAACTAAGGAAGGAATAACTATAGTAATAATTATGATATCAGAATTGTAATCTGAATAATATCATAATCGTAATCTGAATAATATCTGAATCATAATCTGAATCATGTCAGAATCATAATCTAAATCATAATTCCTAAGATTACTCTAATAACCTAATTACAGTTGACTGATACAATTAATACATTAACACCCCCCTTAAACTCAAGGTGGTATTGTAGATATCAACTTGAGTTTGGAAACCAAATCTTGACAAAGAGTAGGAAAATGTGTCTTTGTGAAGATATCAGTCGGTTGATCCAAGGAAGACGCAGAAGTCAGATGAATAGGTCCTTGTGTAACATGATGATGGATAAAATGACAATCAATATCAATATGTTTGGCGCGTTCATGAAACACATCGTTATGAGCAATCTGAATAGCACTACGGTTATCACAGTGAAGATTGGTGCCAGAAGATAAAGAAATACCCATATCAAGAAGTAATCGGCGAAGCCAAAGTAACTCTGAAGTTGCATCAGCAAGAGCATGGTATTCAGATTCAGTACTGGGTCGAGCAATAATAGTTTGTTTCTTGCTTCACCAAGAGATGAGAGAATCTCCTAAGAAGAAACAATAAACAGTGGTGGAACGACGATCTGTAGGATCTCCGACCCAATTAGCATTAGAATACCCTGATAGTACCAAAGATGTATAGGCAGAGAAGTGAAGCCCATGAAATAATGTACCTTTGATATATAAAAAATTCCTAAAAACAGCTGAAAAACGAGTGGATTGAGGAGCAGCCATAAATTGACTAACAAGATGAACAACATAAGCAATACCAGGCCAAGTCACCATGAGATAGACCAAACTTCCAACAAGTTGACTATATAATGTAGGATCAGTGAGCAATGTACCATCCATTGGAGTAATTTTAACATTAGCTTCCAACGGAGTAGAGACAGTTTTACGTCAGTAATGACAACTCTAGAAAGAAAATCATAATCATAATCTGAATCTGAATCATAATCCCTAAGATTACTCTAATAATCTAATTACAGTTGACTGATACAATTAATACATTAACAGAAACAATGCCATGCACTGTGGAGAAGGAAATTTCGACAGCAGAAAAGGACATGTAAGTTACGAAAGGGCTTCATCATAGAGATAGAAACGAAAATTATTAGGAAAATCTGAAGTGATAATAAGGTCACTAAAATAAGAATCTTTGTGTCTTCCCTTCAGATTTGAAGAAGAAGAAGACATGGTAACTTCAGTAGTGAACCTTTGATAAATGAAAAAAGACTCTGAGAAGCGAGATGGTAACAAAGAGAAATAAAATAAGGAGACAGAGAAGGAGATTTGATTAGATAAGGGTGTATATATGCAACTTGATCACCATTTTTGAAGACATAATTTTGGAAAAAATAATTTATCGAGAGGGGAAATGAAATGAGTTGGGAAGTGAAAACCTGTTAAGGTCAGAAATTGCTTGAGATTAAGAGACAAGGGAAGTGAAGAAAATATTTGTTGAGTTCTCAGCCTCACATGATGATAGTTGAACCATGTTCATGAAAGTATATGGTGTTGGAAGAATTATTCACTATTGACGTGTCAATAAAAATGAACTCCTTAAGTTTCTCTTTTCAACAGTCAATGGTTCTTCATTATTTTTCCCAAAAATCATGTTCTCAAATTGTTGCCTTTATTCTTTCCTTCTTTGGTGATCATTTATCAAAATAAACATGTAACAACAAATTTGTATTGTGTATGAGTGAAAATAAGGAAGACACTTCTTCCCGAGGATGTAGGCTTCAATTGTCGAACCACGTAAGTAATTCTACTATTGTTGTTCTTGTTTTTGCATCATGCTATAATTTTCCTTGTTCACAGCATGGAATGAGAGCGGGACATCCTGCTTTAATATTTCTACAATCAAAGATCATAATCTTGGTTTCTCTACTAACAAGCAACATGATCTTTTTCCTGGTATCATCACTTCATCTTTGGTCTGTCAAATTTATGTTCTTTCTTAATCCATTATGGCTACATCAAATTCTTCTAAATTGAGTTCCCTTGAGCATGATTCTCTAACACTAGCATGCAACTCACTAGTGTTCTCTTAAATGGATATAATTATTGACTTGGTCACCGGCTACTTGCATTATGTGGAGATTCAAACTTGGTTATATAAATGGAAAAAAAAAAACAGTCCCCAAACAAAAAGATCCAAAGTTTGATGAACAGAAAAGCCATCATCAATTGTCATGTAATGGATTCTTAACTCCATGGAGCCTAAGGTAGTTGAAATTTTTACCCTTGCTGAAACATTCAAAAGACCTTTGGAAATCTGTAAAGGCCATGTACAGCCAACAAAATAATGTTTCTCACATATATTAGTTAAGGAAAGACATCTCTAAAACTAAACAATTTGATAAACCTTTTGTGAATATTTGGGCAAATTAAAGGCTATGTGGGATGAGTTAAGTCATTAGAGTAGTGCAGTCGGTCGGTTCGGCCCAAATAAACTAAAAATCGACATAACCGACCTCTAAGGGAAAATAACCGAAATCAACCGACCATGACTGCATAATCGAAATAACCAAATCAATTTAATTCGGTCGGTCCAGTCGATTATCTCGATGACTTCGTGAACAAAGAAGTAGCAGTGGTGCACAAGCAATAGTGGTGAAATGAATAAAAAATTTATGCCAAAATTTCTTTCAATACATGTATCATATCTGCTTAAAAAACAAGATTTTCCCTTTTTTTCTTTTTACATGTAATAATAGTAATAAATAAGATTGGAGCATATTCAAGTGATAAACAATCGAAATACAAAATAAAAGGCAATAAATATACACAACAAAGTTGAAACACATAAATAAGGAGAGATCAGGTCACTCATGGTGGAAACTGCATGGACAAGTGTCGAGCAGAGCTGTAGAGGTTTGAGTAGAGAAGTCGAGGGTTGATCTTAGAGGGTCGACTATTGAGGGTTAAATGTTAGAGGGTTAGGGTTCAGAGAATTGGGAAAATTATCGAGGGTTAAGGTTTGGGAAATTAGGGAAATCAAATAAGAAGGAAAAGAATGTCGAGCAGATCTTAAAGGGTTAGGGTTAGGGGAATTAGGGAAATCAAATAATGGGGGAATGATTGTCGAGCAGATCTTAAATGATAGGATCCAAGATGGCCCAATCCCATGACAATTTCTATATGGGCCAAGATCCAAGAAGATCTAGGAAACATGGCAAGAATGGGTGGAATTCACTTGGGCCATATTGCAAGTTATTCAAGAAAGGCTTCAACATGCAAGATGGGCTTGCATCCAAGTTTGGTCCATGTGATTCAAGAACACAAGGTGGCACATTAAGAGAGCTTATTTGAGCTTTATTTGGTCTTGTACTTAAGCTTTTGGGCCTGAATTATGTAATATGTCCAATAGGCTAAGTGGAGTCTACCTTCATTAAACTTGTTAGACATCCTTTTTAATTTATTAGGTTTGAGCTTGAACATGTTCAGCCCATAATTTAAGTAGTCTTTCTTATTTAGATTTGGACTAGCCGAATTTACACTTGTAATGGGATTGGGAGTGTGCTTGGCTGATTATTTAAGTCTTGCACTTAGGTTAGGAGTCCTGCTGACAAGGACTTGCATTTGGGTTAGAATACAATAGGTTAACTGGTTAGGATTATTGTACGGAGGCTATAAATATTTGTATTAGCCGCCTACTTCAGTTATCTTTTGATTAATTAAAATTTGATTTTATTCAGTGAGATTTACTCTTTTTAGTTCTTGAAAGAACTTAGAACTTATCAAAGAATTCTTCTTTGTGGGTTCAATACATTCAAACTTAGGTTCTTGAAACAAGCGTTCTTAGGGTCTAGCTAGCTTAACTTATCTAAGTTCTTTGATACAAGATTTCATTGGGTTTAAGTTTTCATTGCCTGAATCTTGGCTTTTCTGGGTTAGTTATCCTAAATTGTTAGTGGGTTCAAAGGGTTCAACCCTTAGGATTCACATCAGTTGGTATCAGAGTTAACCTATTGTATTCTAACCCAAATGCAAGTCCTTGTCAGCCAAGGACTCCTAACCTAAGTGCAAGACTTAATAATCAACCAAGCACACTCCCAATCCCATTACAAGTGTAAATTCGACTAGTCCTAATCTAAATAAGAAAGACTACTTAAATTATGGGCTGAACATGTTCAAGCTCAAACCTAATAAATTAAAAAGGATGTCCAACAAGTTTAATGAAAGTAGATCCCACTTAGCCTATTGGACATATTACATAAGTCAGGCCCAAAAGCCTAAGTAATTACAAGACCCAAATAAAGCTCATATAAGCTCTCTTAATGTGCCACCTTGTGTTCTTGATTCACATGGACCAAACTTGGATGCAAGCCCATCTTTCATGTTGAAGCCTTTCTTGAATAACTTGCAACATGGCCCAAGTGAATTCCATCCATTCTTGCCATGTTTCCTAAATCTTCTTGGATCTTGGCCCATATAGAAATTTCCATGGGATTGGGCCATCTTGGGTCCTATCATAGAGAGTTAGGGTTTGGGGAAATCAGATAATGGGGGAATTAACTCGAGCAGGAGCAGCAGTCTGCAAGGGACTTGGGGGTTTTTTTTTTACTTAGTTACTTTTAGTCCTTGCCTTTCAGATAGGACTGTGGGTTTGGTAGGTTGGTAAATGGGTTTAATTGGGTTTGGGTAATGGGTTTATTAAATTTTTTGGTTAATGGGTAGGATGGGTTTAATTGGGTTTGGGTTTGGGTAAGAATATTTATAATAATATATAAGTCGGTTAAGTCGGTCAGTTTGGTTACTCATTTCACGAACCGCAAATCGACCTACTTAACATATTAAAATCGAGAGATATAACTGACATTAATCGAAACCGATCTAATGGATCTGATTTAACTGAATCACGTCGGGTCGGTCAGTTACGTCGGTTATGACCGACTTCTGCACATTCCTACCTCCAACTACTAATTTGAGAACTCTCCAACAACATGTTGAGGAGGACAGGATATTACAAATGCTTACTAATTGGAAGCCTGAATATGATAGAGTTAAAAGCCAAATTCTAACAAGGATTGAATTTCCTTCCTTCAATAATGTTTGTGCGATAATTCAACAAGAAGAAATTATAATAAAAGCTAAAAGTTCTAAGATTAAGTCAATCATTGAGTTTGCTGAAACAAGTGCTCTTGTGGCTGCCCAATGATGCAAAAACTCCACATAATGAAGGAAAATCATATGTTGGGTCTAGAAGCAAAATCAAGATGGGAGGCTAAATGTGATCTTTGCAATGGCTTGGGACACATAAAAGATAAATGCTAGATCTTGCACTTGTTGGGAGTTCATCGTGCAACTAACATGTGAAGACATCGAATTTTAAAATTTTAAGAACTCCAAACCCTAAAATCAAGTTGACAAGTAACTACACAATCAAGCAACCAATCGACAAGACAGATTTTGCATAGCTTGGGTAGTTGTTTATGGAAAACAAATAGAATATCCAAGTTTGGTTGTTGTAAACCTAAAATTGTCCAAGTGTCCAACCTCTAATGTTAAGTCCACGCGAACAAGGAGGAAACGAAAGTTGGGTAGATGTCTAGCTGAAATCTTATGCTAGACATAGACCTTCGATTGCTCTTTCTATTTTTTTTTCCTCAAGAGTTCTCAACATATGAGATTAGAAAAATATGACTAAGTGATTAATCTAATAAGAGGGGGCGACATAGACCTCTTTAGATAGAGGGTTGGCCAACTTCTAAATCCAATAGGAGTTAGGTTTCTGGCCATCCTTTTGGACTTTTAATTTATTCAATTTAGTCCTTTGAAGTTTTCAACTTCTTTCAATTAATTTAAATTAATCAATATTATATTTATAGATAATGGTTGTTGTGAGCGGGACGAGTTACACCCATATCGCTCTTGTTTGGTGGTTAGGTTTGATTTTGGGAGTCGTCACCTGGTTTATGTCAGAAACTGAGAACCGGTTATAGGCACCAAGACCACTAGTTTCGTCTTTACCAAAGAACTTGGTTCAGAGATTAGGGTATGTGATTAGATGGAATCAAAGCTCTTAACCTCGCATGGGATAACCCAACTCTACTATTCCACTTCAAATACGATACCGTCAAGCTTCCAAATTAAAGAGCACATCTCACCACTCACTTAAAACATGCAATTATTTGTCCCATGCCGTCAAACATATACATAAAGAGATACAAGTGGATTAAGAGTCTTGAGTGATCTTTCGATCTTTAGTAATGATGCAAACAATATTTAAAAGCAAGGAACTTAAAAATAAATTACATGAAAATAAATAGTCAAAATAAAAAAGTTATATAAGATGTTTGTATGCAACATGATAGGTTAAATTATTAGGTGCCTCCGTGGCATTAAGCATGCTTGAGTCATATCCTAATTATACTCCTATATGACATGCTTTAAAAAAAATCAAATCAATCATCCACAATAAACTCAGAAACCTAGCATGAGATTCTATATGTTTAATGTGAACCTAGAGATAAGACTAAATTTTTATTTATATCTATAATTTAAGCGATCATCGTGCATATACTAGATCTATATGATGGATAATCATGGACAAGTTATGTCACATGCTCAAATTGAGAAGAAGAGTGATAGAAATCACCCAATTGAACCTATTAATAAGCTCAATAAATCACCAAAAATCGAGGAAGTGTAGATTTTAGCAGAGTTTCGGTTTACTTGAGATGTAAAGCAATATTCAAATGAGCAAGATCTGCTATTGAATGTCTAGAAACTCGGGGAGATGATCAATATCAAGCTGAGGAAGGATCACAAAGGCAGAGCTTAGTGTCTGTATGACCAAGCTTGTGTCGATCGACATACGACTAGATAGATAGATTCAATTTTAGGTTTTTCTGGGGTAATGAAAGTTTTTAGAGGTATTGAGGGTAGATATTTGGCTTCTTTAGAACTGAGGGCTACTCTTAGAGGCATAATTCCTCTAAGGATTTTGAAGAAAACCTAAAGGCTATGGAGAAAGAACTATAGTTTAGCTAGTAGGAGAATAAAATTGTTGGAGGATTTTAAGTATTAATGTAATATGAAAAACGGAGTAGAGGTGTCTATTTATTGGCAAAGGAGTAGAGGTGTCGATTAGCACAAAATTGTCGAGCGGCACAAACCATGTCATCTAGATTGAAATCTTCATTTCTTGCTTCCAAAGTTTACTCGTGCATCACGCATATCTTTTGATCAGTATAAAATAGTGCTGATTGGCACAAGTTTTCTCTATCATAATTAATTTTTCATGCCATTTTCACTATTCTTCAAGCTAAAATTGGTTTAAGAAAATCCAACTTTAAGGGCGTAAAATTTTACGCTTACAATTTGCCTCTTTTGATCGAGTTTGATACAAGCGACGATCAAAGCCTTGATGTCGCAACCTAAAAAATAACAAGTCTCATCGTAATACTTTATTATTCGTTAAGCGTGACATTAAAAAAATGAGAAAAAGTCGACTTAATTCCTCTTGAAAAAATGAAGGTTTTGAAAATGACCTTGAAAAAGACATGGAGTCGTCACCAATCTTTTTTAGCTAGGTGTGATCGGCCACCTATTAAAATCGGTTTTATAAAACATTTTAAAATTAATTAAAATATTTTTAAAACCAATTTCAAGTCTGCGTTCTAAACCAAAGAAATCAAAGAAGCGGGTTCGGGACTCGGTTACGTGTAGGGAAGGATTAGCACCCCCACAACGCCCGTATAAAACGGTATTAATCGTGTTTTATCTCAAGTCTCGGTAAAAAAAAATTGATTTTTAATTTGGTATTTCAAGTTAATTCTCAATTTAAAGCAAAATAATTCCATTTTTAATTGAAAATGATCCGGAATTTATTAATTCAAAATTTTCCTATATTCCCCAACAAACGTGGCAAATATAGAAATTTTTATTAGTTTGAAAATTTTCCGAATCATTCTCATTTTAAAGAAGATATTCCGTTATTAATGTTAATAGATTATCCTCCCCGGCAAACCCGGCAGAGAACTCATGAATTATTTTAACTCGGGAATATCTTTATTTTATTGAAAATCATTACCTTTTTCAAGACATTTAAAAAATATATGAATATGAATATATGTGACATAAATAAAATGACATAGCAAAGTCTAAATAATATAATGCAACCTAAATGGTATGACATAATTTAAATGTCTTAGTATATTCTAAATGAAATGAAATATCCTAAGTTATATGATATATTCTAAATGAAATGAAATGACCTAGGTAACATGATATATTCTATATGAAATGTAATAACCTAGGTAACATAATTTATTCTATATGAAATGAAATAATTCAAATGACATGGCAAATATAAATGATATGGGCTATAATCAAAATGACATGAAACATAATATAATGCTATCATATAATGTGCATGGAAATAAAAATAAAAATAATAATGCATGAACATAGTATATGCTAAATACTATGATAAAAATAACTAAATAAAAAGCATAGGATATCATGAAATATTCAAAACCATATAACAAATAATATGATATCAAAAATTTAATCCAAGATAATAACACCATCATGAAAATTAAACATAGCAAATATTACATATTATATAATATCCATGAATATGGAAAATGCAATGCATGAGAATGTATTTTTTCCTTTAATTAAAGAAATCCGTATATGTAAAAAAATATCCAGCTATCTTAGGAAAATATATCAAATTAAATATTCTAAAACCAAAATACTTTGTCATAAGTCAAGTCATAAGTCATAAGTCAAGTGGCAAGGACATGAAATGCATGAAAAATACAGCAAATATGATGCATGAAATGCATGATTTAAAACCTAAATGACATGAAAAATGCATGGCATCAATAAAATGACCTAGACCTAAATGAACTTGCATGGCATTTAAGGCAACCTAGGTCTAAACTGCATGAATATGCGTGGCAAAACAAACCAATCCTAAACCTAAAATATGCATGACAATAACACAAACATATGGCATGCTTAAACAAAATACTCAACCAAATATCATGAAAATGCAATCCTATCAACTAACATAACAAAAATGCACATACAAAGCATACAACATAGGGTGGCCAAATGGTCTCATGCTTAAAATGAACATGGCATTTTCACAAACACATGATATACTAACATGCATAGCTAAAGAATAATGCTCAAATCATGCAAATATAAAGTAAAGGCATGAAAACCAATAAGCATTTTCACAAACACATGGATTACAAAATATAAAACATAAACAAACTTAAACATTTTGAAAACAGGAAATCAAAAATGCAAGACAAGTAAAATAAACATGATAACAAGATAATAGACTCAAAAATAGAAACAAGCAAGCAACCAAATTAAAACAAGCTTCATGTTTATGTATTAGAAGAATATTTAAAGCATCAAAACTTGTTAAATATCAAAGAATAACATGAAACAAAAATGGAAAGAGCAACTATCAAAAAAATTAGGCCATTCGGCCACCCCTATAACAAAAGGAAAAAAAAATTCAAAGCTTTTTTCCAAGAAAGTATGAAGAAGAACTTGAAGAAGAATATTAAAAACACTTATTTTAAAAGAAAAATCAAAAGAAACTCACCAAAATAGTAATCAAAACAGCAAATCAAGAATGGAAAATCAAAGAAAGTGCAAGAGTATGGTGCTTAAAGCAACCTCTAGAAGCTATCTTTCAAGCTTTTTCTCTTCTAACTTTCTTTTCTTTTCTAAACTTTTCTTTTTGCCTTTCAATAATGGAGAGAAAGATCAGCCAAAACCAAGAGAGAATAGAGAGTGAATAGCTTAAAGTGAAAGAGAGAGTCCACTCCCCTTAGTGTGGCCGAATGGCCTTATTCACCTATGTTGTTGTCATTTTTTCTTCCACCAATTTTGATCCAAAGGCTATTGATCCAAGATGTTTAAAAAATGAAATTATCACCCTTAGATTAGGCCATCAGCTATCCATAATTACAGCTATTCAAGAATCTTAAGCCATTATGTTGACACTCTCCCTCTTCATGCATTGGTCCATGTGGTTTATTTGCAAAGGCTTGATCAAAAAATAACTAACTTCCTATTCATTTTGGCCTTTTAATTAAAAATCAGAAAATGTCTACCCATCCTTGGGACTTGGCCGGCCAACCCCTCTTCTTCCAGCCCATGCTTCATTTATTTAAAAGGCAAGAAAAGCCCTTTTCGGTTTCTTGGGTAAAATGACCTTTTTGCCACCCGAACATAAATAAATAGCAAAAGGACTCCAAATTCAATTTTTATTTTTTCAATACTTCCAGAATAATAAAAAAATATAATTCTGGAGGTTTTCAAACTTTTTCGAGTCTATTTTCTATTTATTTGGATTTTTTTTTCAAAATTGCCCTTTTATGCTCCCAAAATTTACCATTTTTTTAAACGAGCTCCAAATCGAGATTTTTCTTTAGCAATCTCTTCCAAATAAATTTAAAAGTGTGATCTGGAAGTTTTCATAATTTTTGGAACTCATTTGGTATTTTTTTCGGGATTTATCTGCTTGAATTACTACAAAGGGGCCCGAATTTGGCCATTTTGCAAACGAACTCCGAATCTGAATTTTCTTTCGTCAATCTCTTCCAAATAATTTAAAAATGAGATTTGCAAAATTTTCAGAATTTTTTGAGTTTATTTGTTATTTTTCCCAAATTTTCCAATTTTACCTTTTTCCTCCGAAACCCGATTTTGCTCAAAACAAGTCCGATTTTCAGATTTTCTTCAAACTGAGCCTTGGGCTATCCTTTTTTAATCACTCCTCATCCATTAGGGGCTTTAGTCCTATCGAATCGGGCCATTTCTATAATTCTTCCCAATTTCATCGAAATCCATCGAAAACCCTAATTCTTGGTTTGCTTCCGGATTGACTTTTCTTTCAGTTTTTCTTTCTAGTGGCTTCTCCATTACCCGTAGTAAGTGCTTATCTTTCATTTGGAACCTTCAATTTTGACCAATTTGATTGTTTAAGCACTTTTTCCCTAATTTCCCGAACTAGAGTTTCCTTTCTACTGAATCTCTGTAACCCATCTTCCGAACTCCATATCTTTCAATGTAGACCTCGGATTATCAAAATTCTTTCGCCATTTTTCAATTGAGCTTCAAATAAAGTGGGTTGACTTTTTTAGCAGTTGACTTTTTGTTGTTGACTTTTTTCAAGTTTGACTTTTTATGCTCGCCTTCTTGGACTAAGTCTCAGAGTACCACCTGCAGGATGAAAAAAGTCTTTTTATATTTTGAAACATCAATTTAGGAAGAAAACATACCTGTTTTAGTGGTCCGGACAAAATTAGGTGTCTACAGTTGCCCCTCTTTAGCTATTGCTGAGAATCAGGAATCAGGCAAAGATAAACAAATACTAATTTTGTCCGATTAGTGAAATCACATGTGAAGGGAAGGGAAAGGGGTTTCTTTTTTCGTTTTTCTTTTTTTTTCATTCATTTTTATCTTTTCTTTTTTTTTTGTTGAAAAAAGCTGTAAATAGAAGATATTGTCCTTAATTTGAGTTCCTTGACTAATCAAGGCTAGACCCGTCTTAAGGAAATGAGTTCGATTTGCAAAATGAAAATTGTGCCCGGAGGTTTTATGAATAGTGCCCAGAGGTCTTATCTATAATTTAAAAAAAAATTATGCATTGTATGTGACTTTAAAAATGATGCCCGGAGGTCATAAGAATGGTGCCCGGAGGCCGTACCGTGATTTGGAAAAAAAAATGCACTGTATGCGACTTTAAAAATAATGCCCGGGGGTCTTAACAATGGTGCCCGGAGGCCTTACCCGTGATTTGAAAAAAAATATATGATGTATGCGACTTTAAAAATAATGCCCTAAGGTCTTAAGAATGGTGCCCGGAGGCCTTACCCGCAATTTGGAAAAAATACGCTATATGCGACTTTAAAAATAATACCTGGAGGTCTTAAGAATGATGCTCGGAGGCCTTACCCATAATTTGGAAAAAATGCGCTGTATGCGACTTTAAAAAATGATGCCCGGTGGTCTTAAGAGTGTTGCCTGGAGGCCTTATTTGTGATTTGAAAAAAATACGTTGTATGCGACTTTAGAAATAAAGCCCGAAGGCCTTACCCATGATTTGGAAAAAATGTGCTGTATGCGACTTTGAAAATAATGCCAGGAGGTCTTAAGAATGGTGCCCGGAGGCCTTGATAACTCGTATAATTATATAGTTTTTAGTTATGTTTTATTATTGTTTTGTGTCAAATACGAGTTATTATTGTTTAGTCTAATTGTGTTTATGATCTTTTATATTTTTATGTAATTTGGTGTTTTTCACAAGTTTCTTTGAGTGATTTCAGATTACTAGAATTAAGGGCAAATCGAGTTCAGTTCTAGTTCCGACACCTTTTTCCATATCAGCTATATCTGTAGTTTCACTGAAGCAATAAGGCTGAAATTTGTAGTTGTGCAAAGCTAAGAGGCATATCTATCTTTTTCATGTTTTACACTTCTTGAAACGGAGTCGTTTTCCCTAGCGAAATCGACTATCAAAGTGGCTGATGTGCAATGATGTCTGTGCTGACCTGTTTTTGTATTTTGCCCATATCTTCTTATCCACATCAGCAAATGAGCTGATTCAAACGGCTATGAATCCGTAACTGATAGGGGAACATTTTTCTAGAAGACCATGTGATCAGATCAGGCCTCCAGCATTGACGAAATCGACCATCAAGTTGGCTGATCAAAATTGTCATACAATATGACGAAAATTGTTAGAAAAATGCACCCACCTATTATACCTACCTTTGAAATTTGTAAAGCTTGTCTCTTGTCATTCAGCCCTCCAAAATGTGTATAAATAGGGGGCCTTGGATGATTGTAGAGGATCATATTGTACATTGGTAGGATATTAGCCTTTGTAATAAAATTCTCTAAGTTTTCTTCTTCTTTCTTTTCTCTAGTTTTCTTTTTCTTTAGAAAGGGCAAGAGGTTGGATAATTAATATTCTTCTTCTTCTTCTTTCTTTCTTTTATTTTCTTCTTAGATTCTATTTAATTTTATGTTTATAATGCCTATGCTAGGCTAAACTTCTATTTGGTTAAGGGTGATTTCAAAGCCCTAGACATGTTTTGTGATTGATTTTCAGATTCTATCTATCATTAATTTTCTATCAAAGTTGCTTATGTTCTTCTACAAGAATTGTTCATGATGTTGTCTTGATTTGTTTAGGTGTACAACTAGATAGATCTTGATAATTATCTATTGCTAGTTTAGGAGTCTTGATCCGTGTAATTGTCTTGATTTCCTATTCATAAGTGGCAATTTGTGATTAATGATTATGGTCAAGTTTTCAATAATTGCAAAGTGGAACATAACCTAAGTTGAACAATCCGAGCTTATGTGTTTGTTGCTTAGATCAACCTATCTTTCTCATCATAAAGCTGCCATTAAATTGAATCTAGAGAGCTTATTCTAGGTTGTTTGATGGTTAGAGATTAAATAGAGAGCTTGTTCTATTTAACGACAAACTAAGGAAAGATTGGGATAACAGAGCTTGTTGTTATCTACGGTTGTTAACTTTGATAGTTGGTTGATATTGATAGATCTGAAATTGATTCTTAATGATGTCTAGTGGTGGAGAATGAAACCTTAACCATATTTTTCATATTTGATTCTTCTTACTTACTTGTTTTCTTACTTTTCTAGTTTGCTCATTTTTAAAAGTATATTTATTTTTATTGGCTGGTTATACCGCCTAATTTGTATATTAACTTTGTTTTATTTTTATTGGCTGGTTATACTGCCTAATTTAGTATATATATTTTTATTGGGTGGTTATACCGCCTAATTTAGTATATATATTTTTATTGGCTGGTTATACCGCCTTGCATCTTATTCTTATTATTTACTTTAGTTTAAATCTGGCTTCAAAAACCCCTTTTCTTTTATTGTTTTCTTTCAACGTAAGTTATAAACTAATAACTCATAGATTAAAACCCAATCCCTGAGGACTCGACCCTTGCTAATCATTATACTTACAATTGATCTTTTTAGTGCAAGGTTAAATAAGATACACTCTTTTGGGTGCATCAAATTTTTGGCGCCGTTGCCGGGGATTGCTTTCTTTAGTTTATTAGTTTATTGGTTTATTCTTATTTTCTGTTCTAATTATTTACTTTATTATTTTTTTTATTAGTGAATGTTCCAAGCTCCCGAAGAAGACTTACGACTTAGGAAAATTCGGGAATTTATAACTTCTCACCAACAACCAATCGAGGAGTTGATCCAAAACATCCAAGAGGAGCAAGGAGAGATGGCAGCAGCTGACAACCGAACTCTCAAGGAGCTAGCCGCTCCGGACTTGGGTCAACAACCATTATGCATTGAATATGCTAATCTTGAGGTAGCTTTTGAATTAAAATCTGGTTTGATTCATCTTCTCCCAACTTTTCATGGTTTTGCAGGAGAGGATCCAAATAAGCACCTCAAGGAATTCCATGTAGTTTGCTCAAGCATGAGACCAACAGGGGTCACGGAAGAGCAAGTTAAGTTGAGAGCCTTCCCATTCTCTCTAGCTGATTCAGCAAAGGAATGGCTCTACTATCTACCATCCGGGACCATCACTACATGGAATGATTTGAAGAAAGCATTCTTGGAAAGGTATTTCCCAGCATCTAAGGCTGCCAACATTAGGAAAGAGATATGTGGGATTCGGCAATACAACGGAGAGTCCTTATATGAATATTGGGAGAGATTCAAGAAACTTTGTGCATCATGTCCACACCATCAAATAAGTGAACAACTTCTCATCCAATACTTCTATGAAGGTCTCATGCCCATGGAGAGAAGTATGATAGATGCCGCTAGTGGGGGAGCTCTAGTTGATAAGACTCCCAGGGCTGCTAGAACATTAATCTCCAACATGGCAGCCAATTCTCAACAGTTCTCAATGAGACAAGATCCACCACCACAACCCAAGAGAGTTAATGAGGTAAGTATATCATCCCTTGAACAAAAATTTGATAAACTGACTTCTCTTGTTCAACAATTGGCTGTAGGTAAAATACAACAAATAAAGGCTTGTGGCATATGTTCAAACATAGGGCACCAAACTGATATGTGTCCAACACTTCAAGAGGATACCAATGAACATGTGAATGCCATGGGTGGATTTCATAACCAATCAAGGAAATATGATCCCTACTCAAACACATACAATCCAGGATGGAGGGATCATCCAAACTTCAATTATGGAGGGAACCAATCACAAACTATTCCTCCACCATTTGACCACAGGCCACCGGGTTTTCAGCAAAGAGTGCAACAACCATACCAAACCCGACAACAACTACCACCCACCCAAAATTCAGGTACTTCTCTTGAAGATCTTGTTAAAGCTCTTTCTACTAATACAATTCAATTTCAACAGGAAACAAAGACAAGTATTCGAAATTTGGAGACTCAAATAGGGCAATTGGCAACAACCATAAGTCAAATGCAAGCAAGGGATTCTGGGAAATTACCTTCCCAAACCATAGTGAATCCAAGAGAGAATGCCAATGCTATAAATTTAAGAAGTGGGAAACAGCTAGAGACACCACAAAATGATAGTGCTCAAGGGGAGAAAAATACCATGGCATCCTCTTCACATCCCAACGAGCCACTAAAAAAGGTAATTCCTAAACCATCCTTTCCTTCCTATATAACTCCTCCACCTTTTCCTAACAGGTTAGCAAAGTCCAAGAAGGAGGAGCAAGAGAAGGAAATTTTGGAAACCTTCCGGAAAGTAGAGGTGAACATTCCTTTACTAGATGCTATCAAGCAAGTGCCAAGATATGCCAAGTTCCTAAAAGAGTTGTGCACATCTAAACGGAAGTTGAAATGGAATGAAAAGGTAAGTGTGGGGGAGAATGTGTCAGCTGTTCTTCAAAAGAAACTCCCACCTAAATGCAAGGATCCAGGTATGTTTACCATTCCTTGTAAGATAGGCAACACCAGGTTTGAGCGTGCTATGCTAGATCTAGGGGCATCTATTAATGTCATGCCATATTCAATTTATGCTTCATTGAATCTAGGACCATTAGAGGAAACCGGTGTTATAATACAACTTGCTGACCGTTCTAACACTTATCCAAGAGGAGTTGTAGAAGACGTTCTTGTACAGGTTAATGAATTGGTTTTTCCCGCTGACTTTTATGTTATTGAGATGGAAGATGAGATGTCTTCTAATCCCACACCTATTCTATTAGGGAGACCATTCTTGAAAACAGCAAGAACTAAAATAGATGTACATGATGGCACTTTAACTATGGAATTTGATGGTGAAATAATTCGCTTTAACATTTTTGAGGCCATGAGATATCCTAGTGATGTGCATTCTATTTTTAATATTGATATAATTGACTCACTAGTGCAGCAAGCTTATGAGCTAGATGGTGAAGATAGTGTAGAAATAGTCCTTAGCAACCATCTCGAAATGGGGAATGCTAAACTAGCCTTGAGTGACCAGGTGGAAGGGGCACTAGAATCTTTACACTCGCTGCAACCTAAAGATGCAAGGTTTGATGTTTCATTTATTGATTTGCCTTTATCTAATGAGAAACTTCTACCTTCCATTTTGCAGGCACCAACTTTAGAGTTGAAACCACTACCGAACCACTTGAAATATTTGTTCTTAGGGGAAAAGGACACACTACCTGTCATCATTGCCCAAGAGCTCACACCTTTGCAAGAAGAGCGACTTATCCGGGTGCTTAGAGAGCATAAAACAGCAATTGGTTGGACAATTGCCGATATCAAGGGAATAAGCCCATCCATGTGCATGCACCGGATTTTGTTAGAGGAGGGGTCCAAACCAACAAGAGAAGCACAAAGAAGATTGAACCCTCCTATGATGGAGGTTGTGAAAAAGGAGATACTGAAGCTCCTAGATGTTGGAGTGATCTATCCTATCTCGGATAGCAAATGGGTGAGCCCAGTCCAAGTGGTTCCAAAGAAATCAGGTGTAACGGTGGTAACAAATAATGAGAATGAACTTGTTCCTACTAGGATTCAAACAGGATGGCGAGTTTGTATTGATTATCGTAAACTTAATTCCACAACTCGCAAAGACCACTTTCCTTTACCTTTTATTGATCAAATGCTTGAAAGGTTAGCTGGCCATTCTCATTATTGTTTTCTTGATGGTTTTTCAGGTTATAATCAGATAGCCATTGCTCCGGAGGACCAAGAGAAAACAACATTCACATGTCCATTTGGTACTTTTGCATACCGGCGTATGCCATTTGGTCTTTGTAATGCACCAGCTACATTCCAAAGGTGTATGGTTAGCATATTTTCAGATTATGTAGAGAACATCATAGAAGTGTTTATGGATGATTTTAGTGTCTATGGTGATTCTTTTGATAGATGTCTAGAGAACCTTACACTTGTACTTGAAAAATGCATGGAAACTAACCTTGTTTTGAATTGGGAAAAATGTCACTTTATGGTAGAACAAGGAATAGTTTTGGGTCATGTTATTTCTTCTAGAGGGATGGAGGTTGATAAATCTAAAATAGATATTATGCATTCTTTACCACCTCCCACAAATGTGAGAGAGGTTCGTTCTTTTCTTGGACATGCAGGTTTCTATAGGAGATTTATCAAAGACTTCTCAAAGATAACATTACCTCTTTGCAAGCTACTACAAAAAGATGTGGTTTTCCACTTTGATGATAAATGCAAAGAGGCGTTTGAAACATTGAAGGGACTCTTGACATCAGCTCCTATCATGCAACCACCAGATTGGAATATACCTTTTGAAATCATGTGTGATGCTAGTGACTATGCCATTGGAGCTGTTTTGGGCCAACGGGTTGGCAAAGCCTCACATGCCATTTATTATGCCTCACGAACTCTTAATGATGCTCAATTGAACTATTCCACTACTGAAAAAGAACTTTTGGCTGTTGTATTTGCTTTAGAAAAATTTCGATCTTATTTAATTGGTACTAAAGTAATTGTATTTTCTGACCATGCAGCCCTTAGGTACTTACTCACTAAGAAGGAGGCCAAACCAAGGTTGATCAGATGGATACTTCTCTTACAAGAGTTTGATTTGGAGATAAAAGATAAGAGAGGTAGTGACAACTTGGTTGCGGACCATCTTAGCCGTTTAGTTCATGAAGAGGATGCACTACCCTTGAATGAGAACTTTCCGGATGAGCAACTTCTTTTTATAAGTACAACAACTCCTTGGTATGCTGATATTGTTAATTACTTAGTTACCAAGAAGTTGCCACAAGAGTTGACACAAGCTCAAAGAAATAAGATCAAGAGTGATGCCAAATACTACATATGGGATGATCCTTACCTTTGGAAGCATTGCTCCGATCAGATTATAAGAAGGTGTGTACTCGAAACTGAATTTCAATCTATTCTCACCTTTTGTCACTCTTATGCATGTGGAGGACACTTTGGATCCAAAAGAACAGCCATGAAAGTTCTTGATTTTGGATTTTATTGGCCTACCATATTCAAAGATGCATACCTCTTTTGCAAGTCATGTGATCGTTGCCAAAGAACAGGTAACTTAGGTGCTAGAAATCAAATGCCTCAAACTCCAATACTTATTGTTGAAATTTTTGATGTATGGGGCATGGATTTCATGGGACCTTTTCCTCCTTCTTTTGGTAATCTTTATATTTTACTTGCCGTTGATTATGTTTCAAAGTGGGTGGAAGCAAAATCCACTAGGACTAATGACTCTAAAGTTGTTTCAGATTTTGTCAAGACTAACATCTTTGCTAGGTTTGGAACGCCAAAGGCCATAATCAGCGATAGAGGTACTCACTTTTGCAATAGGACTATGGAAGCACTTTTGAGGAAGTATAACATCACACACAAGGTCTCCACCTCATATCATCCTCAAACTAGTGGGCAAGCTGAAGTGTCAAACCGAGAAGTTAAGTCCATCCTTGAAAAGACAGTTAATCCAAATAGGAAGGATTGGAGTTCACGACTTGATGATGCACTTTGGGCTTATAGGACAGCATATAAGACACCCATTGGTATGTCTCCTTATCGACTTGTTTATGGTAAGCCTTGTCATCTTCCGGTTGAATTGGAACATAAATCATATTGGGCTATCAAACAATGCAACATGGAGATGGATGAGACAGGAAAGAAAAGAAAACTTGACCTACAAGAATTAGAGGAGATAAGGAATGATGCCTATCAGAATTCTAGGATTTACAAGGAAAAGACTAAGGCATTCCATGACAAGATGATATCAAGAAAGGAATTTGTTGTTGGAGAAAAAGTTCTTCTCTTCCATTCACGCCTTAAGTTATATCCAGGTAAGTTACGTTCTCGTTGAGTTGGACCTTTTGTTATTACTAATGTATTTACTCATGGTGCAGTTGAAATCCAAAGCCCAAAAACAGATAAGGCATTCAAAGTGAATGGTCATAGATTGAAGCCTTACTATGAGAACTTTCCAATACAAGATGTGGAGGAGTTTCCACTTTTTGAGCCAAAGTATGTTGAATAATAATGGCATGGGTCTAAGTTAGGCTGAGGACAATAAACCAAGCGCTTCTTGGGAGGCAACCCAAAAGGATGGAGAGCATCTATTATATCAGATTTGCATATTCCTTACTCTCCATCATTCTATCTTTTATTGTTTTTCTTTTCTTTTGTTTAATAGTTCTTTTCTCTTACAAGATGTAAATATAATTTTTAATTTATTTTTTTAACCCCGGTTAAATGGCGGATAACGGTACTCCGTGATTATTTAAATCGGTTCCATCAGCTACCCACAAAACTGATATTGTATATAAATTTCTCTTCCAATTTCTCTTTCATTTTTTTTCATTTTTTTTTCAGGATGGATGATATTCTCACAAGATTGCAGAAACGATTTCCTCCTTTTCCTCGAAATATTTTACTGAAGCTTTACCAAGTTCGATTTGAAAGATTAAGAATGCTTATGCACAAAGGGATTCCTGACGACATACGTTGGATAATTGAAGCCAAGATACGTGAAGATGAATATCTTCCTATTTTACATTTACCAGGTACAGGTAGAAGCACTTTTGCAAAGAAGCGACGAGCAAAGCGCATGAGTTCAAATTGCCACAAATGTGCACGATGGACGTGTAACGGTAAATGTCGTTCTATTGGGATTCCGTCCTCTAATCGAGATGATAAAATTGAATTCATTAAGGATGGACTGAGTAAGGAGAATTTGGGTAATATCCAACTTTCTCTTGAGACGCATCCTAGTGGAGACGTACAAAGAGAAATTCTTGATTTATGGCCGCAATTCCAAAGGGAATGGCAACATCTTGGGAATCTGATGTTAAAAGACCCTGTTTGCCAGCTTGTAAGAAAACTGGATGGGAAGCATATCCTCGACTCATAGAAGGCGTTTAAGCCGTTTCTGGACGTAAAACCAGAGGAAGATGTGAGCCACAATCACAACTACAATAAATGACTTCTCAGCTTTTGGTTTGATTTGCAATAACTTTATTTTGTTTTAATTTACGTGTCGTTCGATTTGTGTAATTATTCTCGTTTTTTTTATTTGTCTTTTACGGTTGATTTTTTCTTCTCTTTTTGATTTTCTTCCTGAAATCACGCAAAAATCTTTTGTTAGGTTAACATTTTCTTCTGACAGGTCAGATACACTTTCGGCGACATTATTACTCTTGTCTGATTCACTACTCAGTCCTCTATATATTACACCATGTACTCATTCTCTTTCAGGCACTCGAAAAAAAAATGGAAAGTACTTCGTCCCAGCGCATTAAAAAAATTTGTGTCTTTGGAGGTGCTTATCCAGGGAAAAATAACATATTCGCTGATGAAGCCATAAGAGTTGGAGTAATACTTGCCCAACAAAAGATCCACTTGATTTATGGAGGCGGTAGTACGGGTTTAATGGGAGCAGTCGCTACAGCAGCACACGCCGGAGGAAGTCCAGTTCTAGGAATCGTGCCAAAACTATTCACAAGTTTTTGTGGACCTACCGTGGGTAAGGAAATACAAGTCTGGAGTGTCCCTGAACGGATAACAATCATGTACCATTCTGCCGATGCATTCATTGCTTTACCAGGAGGTCTGGGTACATTGGAAGAAATAGCTTGCGTGGCTTCTTGGTCATCTTTGGTCACAAATAAGAAACCCATTGGTTTGCTTAATATTAATGGTTATTTTAGTAATTTGCTTTCATATTTAGATAATGCTGTGGATAATGGATTCATGTTTTCAGAGGCAAGGAGAACCATAATTTCTGCTACAACCATTGAAGATTTACTCAAAAAGCTCCAAGCTTATGAGTGTTTATCTGCTACGGTTGTTTCGCAAACGCTCGGAAAAAGAAAAAGAGATATGGACGAGCAAGGAGTGGATTGCACTTTGTCTTTGTGACATTATCTAACATTTTGCTTGTTGTGTCTCAGTTATAATAAGTGGTTAGCAACCTCTGCAGGTAAGGGACATATTTTGCTAATTTCAAAAAAAAATATATATATATATATATATAGATATATATATTTGTTGTGTTTTACGCCATTTAGAAGTATTCATTCTGAACAAGGTCTGAGTAAGGGAGACTTGAGACATACCTTGTCAGTTTGATTTCTTCTTTTCAAAAAAAAAAAAAATTTGTTGTGTTTTAAGCAATTTAGAAGTATTCATTCTGAACAAGGTCTGAGTAAGGGAGACTTGAGACATACCTTGTCAGTTTGATTTTAATCTTTTTATGTTTACTTGTTAATTTTTGTTTAGTATTTTAGGATTATTTAGGTTGCATGAGTTTGTTTTGTTTTGAGTCTTAGCTGTTCCTATTCTTATGTTATTAGTTCTTTTCTCTTACACATGATTCTTTCATTTGGGTTAATAGACTTACATTGAGGACAATGTAAGAATTAAGTGTGGGGGGAATGATTTAGGATTTCTTTTATTTTTGTCTACTATTTTTTTTTTATGAGTCTTTATTATTATTTTTAGTGTGTTTTAGTTCCTTTTTAATACAATGATGAGATATGAATTGCATAAGTCTAAAACAGAGTTATTAGTGAGAAGATTTTCATGAGAATTGAGCTTGATATCATTTTTTTTTTTATGAGCCAATGTTAATATGATATGTTGATTGAGAAAGAAGCATGTTTAGACTTAATCTGACTTGTATAATCATCCTTGTGAGTTTTTGAGCCTATATGATTGATGCATTATACATATCAATCTAATTTCTTTCTTGAGTGCTCTTATGATTACATGATTCTCTAGAACTTGCTTTAAACCATTTGAGACTATATTGATGCATGTGACAACATGAATATGATAGAGGCATTAGGATTTTTAGCCAGGGCCAAACAGCCATCCCTTATTGATGTTCCAAGAGAACACACCCTTAGTGAACCAATTTGAGCCTACATTGAATAAGCTATCTCTTTGGTAACCATAACTTGTCCCTAACCTAAATATACTTATATCTTTACCTTTGTTCCAAAGATGAATTAGCATGTTTTGAGACAAGTTGCAAAGACAAGGAAGATCTATTGAAAATTTGGGGTAGAAACAAGAAATAAGTGTGGGGGGGAAAGAAAAGAAAAGTCAAGAGAAAAAGAAATGGAATACTGGCAAATATATTCCTATGTAAAAAAAAAATATGAATCATCTCTTGAATTTGTGGAAAAGGAAAAGGATGTTACAAAGTTGTTTAGAATGAAGAAAAGGCCCAACATGAATATCCGGCCTAGGTGACTATGTACTTGTAAAAAGTTTTGAGAAGTTTCTTTGTATGATCTTTTTATGACTCTAAACTTTATGAACTCTTTGGAACCTTTGTGATATCTTTATCCTTTTGTTCTTCAACCACATTACAAACCCCTTGGCCCCATTACAACCTTGATTAAAGACCTCTTGATTCATGAAGTTGTATGATCTAAATAGTGGAGAATAGGTGGACAAGCAAGAATATGGTAGAACTGTTTTCATGAGATTGATTGAGTGTAAACACTTCACCACTACTTTAAAGAGTGAAAATCATGAGGGTATCCCATGTGAGAGGTTGAGATTAAATTTGAACATGCACTATTTTGATTGAGATATGTTATGTTAATATTGGCTTAACTCAAACAATTTACATTCAAGCTTGATTTTTTGTGAAATTCTTTAAGCTATTGATTAGTTTATAAGACTTGTTCAAAGATTGTCTCTAATTTGTATTGAAAGGATTAGGAGTAAATATTTTTAGTATATGTAGTTTATTTATATTTTAGTTTTTCAATGTTTGTGGGTATCGTTCTAGTAAACCCTCACGAGACTAAACTCGTCCACTAGGGACACCTAGGGGTTTAAAGGCTTGTGTCACATGCTAAGTGCCACCGTGATTTCCTACGAAAATGGATTAGATTAGATTTTCTTATTTTATTTTTATTGAGTCGTTGCTAGGGACTAGCAACAATCTAAGTGTGGGGGTGTGATAACTCGTATAATTATATAGTTTTTAGTTATGTTTTATTATTGTTTTGTGTCAAATACGAGTTATTATTGTTTAGTCTAAGTGTGTTTATGATCTTTTATATTTTTATGTAATTTGGTGTTTTTCACAAGTTTCTTTGAGTGATTTCAGATTACTAGAATTCAGGGCAAATCGAGTTCAGTTCCAGTTCCGACACCTTTTGCCATATCAGCTATATCTGTAGTTTCACTGAAGCAATAAGGCTGAAATTTGTAGTCGTGCAAAGCTAAGAGGCATATCTATCTTTTTCATGTTTTACACTTCTTGAAACGGAGTCGTTTTCCCTAGCGAAATCGACCATCAAAGTGGCTGATGTGCAATGACGTCTGTGCTGACCTATTTTCGTATTTTGCCCATATCTTCTTATCCACATCAGAAAATGAGCTGATTCAAACGGCTATGAATCTGTAACTGATAGGGGAACATTTTTCTAGAAGACCATGTGATCAGATCAGGCCTCCAACATTGACGAAATCGACCATCAAGTTGGCTGATCAAAATTGTCATACAATATGACGAAAATTGTTAGAAAAATGCACCCACCTATTATACCTACCTTTGAAATTTGTAAAGCTTGTCTCTTGTCATTTAGCCCTCCAAAATGTGTATAAATAGAGGGCCTTGGATGATTGTAGAGGATCATATTGTACATTGGTAGGATATTAGCCTTTGTAATAAAATTCTCTAAGTTTTCTTCTTCTTTCTTTTCTCTAGTTTTCTTTTTCTTTAGAAAGGGCAAGAGGTTGGATAATTAATATTCTTCTTCTTCTTCTTTCTTTCTTTTATTTTCTTCTTGGATTCTATTTAATTTTATGTTTATAATGCCTATGCTAGGCTAAACTTCTATTTGGTTAAGGGTGATTTCAAAGCCCTAGACATGTTTTGTGATTGATTTTCAGATTCTATCTATCATTAATTTTCTATCAAAGTTGCTTATGTTCTTCTACAAGAATTGTTCATGATGTTGTCTTGATTTGTTTAGGTGTACAACTAGATAGATCTTGATAATTATCTATTGCTAGTTTAGGAGTCTTGATCCGTGTAATTGTCTTGATTTCCTATTCATAAGTGGCAATTTGTGATTAATGATTATGGTCAAGTTTTCAATAATTGCAAAGTGGAACATAACCTAAGTTGAACAATCCGAGCTTATGTGTTTGTTGCTTAGATCAACCTATCTTTCTCATCATAAAGCTGCCATTAAATTGAATCTAGAGAGCTTATTCTAGGTTGTTTGATGGTTAGAGATTAAATAGAGAGCTTGTTCTATTTAACGACAAACTAAGGAAAGATTGGGATAACAGAGCTTGTTGTTATCTACGGTTGTTAACTTTGATAGTTGGTTGATATTGATAGATCTGAAATTGATTCTTAATGATGTCTAGTGGTGGAGAATGAAACCTTAACCATATTTTTCATATTTGATTCTTCTTACTTACTTGTTTTCTTACTTTTCTAGTTTGCTCATTTTTAAAAGTATATTTATTTTTATTGGCTGGTTATACCGCCTAATTTGTATATTAACTTTGTTTTATTTTTATTGGCTGGTTATACCGCCTAATTTAGTATATATATTTTTATTGGCTGGTTATACCGCCTAATTTAGTATATATATTTTTATTGGCTGGTTATAGCGCCTTGCATCTTATTCTTATTATTTACTTTAGTTTAAATCTGGCTTCAAAAACCCCTTTTCTTTTATTGTTTTCTTTCAACGTAAGTTATAAACTAATAACTCATAGATTAAAACCCAATCCCTGAGGACTCGACCCTTGCTAATCATTATACTTACAATTGATCTTTTTAGTGCAAGGTTAAATAAGATACACTCTTTTGGGTGCATCAGGCCTTACCCGTGATTTGGAAAAAATACGCTGTATGCGACTTTAAAAATGATGCCCGGTGGTCTTAAAAATGGTGCCCGGAGGCCTTACCCGTGATTTGAAAAAAATGCGTTGTATGCGACTTTAACAATGATGCCCAAAGGTCTTAAGAATGGTTGTCACATCCCAAATTCGAGAGTGTGACCGGCCAGAGACAAGTATATACCCTTGCCTCCGAAGCCTTAACCATTCATCTACCTAACGAAATTTAGGCATGACCTTGCCCGATAAAGGGGGTTTACTGAACCTGCAAAACATGCAATACAATAATAATAACACATGACATCCCGGTTAAGACACCTCCAACTAGGGAGTAACCGAGATGCTCGCAGCAGACGCACAAAGTGAACCACAATGCATATATTTATACAATACCAAAAATGTAGACAACAACATCAGTCTCCGACCAAGTAATTGCATGACACATAATACAACATATTTAAACAAAATAATATATAACATTCCTAGGTGATTGTACATGGCTCCTCCATAAGTAATGGATCACCTTGTCAAAACGACATGTCATGCTCACCAACTAGTGTCACAAACTAAGCCGGCGGGGTGGATGAGGGACCGGGTCGATCAGTATCTGAAAAAGAAAAATAACTGAAGAGTGAGTCATGAGGACCCAGTGAGCAAACGCAAGTTATATTAACTAATATCACCTGGATGTTTCTATCCAACATCACAAACAACTATAACATCCGATAGGGTCCGTAGACTCCTACAAACTGGTAGGGCTCGAAAGCTCCTACAAAACTGGTAACGCACGAAGGCTCCTACAAAACAGTAGGGCTCGAAGGCTCCTACAAAACCGGTAGGGCACGAAGGCTCTTACAAAACTGGTAGGGCTCGAAGGCTCCTACAAAACTGGTAGGGCACGAAGGCTCCTACAAAACCGATAGGGCTCGAAGGCTCCTAGATAACCGGTAGGGCTCAATGGCAGCCTACAAATCTGGTAGGGCACAATGGCAGCCTACAAATTCGGTAGGGCACAATGGCATCCTACAAATCCGGTATAGCTTAACATTACAATAAACTGCATCACATAGCATTTAAATAAGCATACTAGCAAGGAACAATGTGGCGCCATACAGTCGACCACTCATACGACAATCCCATATTATTACATAATCATCACTTGTCCATTCCTTGGACCTTTTTCTCACGTCTTTACGAGAACTCGATATCCTGAGCATCAAATCCGAGCCCCGGATTGTTTATAGGTCGACATTTTGACTTTTTCAGTTTTAGCTCCGATTCTCATTCTGATTTCACCAATAGCTTTCCAACATCATTTTATGACCATATGAATCCATTTATTCACTTAACACTTTGTTCAGACCTTTCCGTGGCCAGTTCTAGTTTTTCACTCTTTTAAGCTAATTAAGGGCGTATTCACTTTCCAATTTACTTTTCAAGTAAAACAAATGTCAAAATTTTCAATCTAAGCATCATATTGAGATCCTCTATGATCATGGAGTCTATTGGTACCATATTCGAACCAAAAATAAAATTTTGGGTAAAATAACCAAAATACCCCTGGTTCATATTTTACCGGTTTTGTGTCAATTAGAATTTCCAATAATCCTGATCAATAATATATCACATTTTAACACTATGTGAAGTTAAAATACCAAATTTTATGAGCTTTACATTGTCTCTATTGCGACTCCTAGCTCGTGACCACTTTAAGGCTAAATCCCTCAAATAGCCGATTAAACCCCTTACTCTAAAAAATTTAATATAACAATAAGACCAGATGGTAGTCTGCTTTGTCTACAAGAATACATAAACTTGATCCATCGTCTATGAATCATTTAAAGAGACCCGAGTCGATCTCTGACTTACGAGGGTCTTACAATGGTGCCTGGAGGCCTTACCCGTGATTTGAAAAAAATGCGTTGTATGCGACTTTAACAATGATGCTCGGAGGTCTTAAGAATGGTGCCCGGAGGCCTTACCCGTGATTTGGAAAAAATGCGTTGTATGCGACTTTAAAAATGATGCTCGGAGGTCTTAAGAATGGTGCCCGGAGGCCTTACCCGTGATTTGAAAAAAATACGTTGTATGCGACTTTAAAAATGATGCCCGGAGGTCTTAAGAATGGTGTCCGAAGGCCTTACCCATGATTTGAAAAAAATGCGCTGTATGCGACTTTAAAAATGATGCCCGGAGGTCTTAAGAATTGGGCCCGGAGGCCTTACCCGTGATTTGAAAAAAATGCACTGTGTGCGACTTTAAAAAAGATGCCCGAAGGTCTTAAGAATGGTGCCTAGAGGCCTTACCCTTGATTTAAAAAGAAAAATTATGCCCGGAGGTCTTATCCATAATTTAAAAAGAAAAACTATGCCCAGAGGTCTTATCTATGATTTGGAAAATTGATGCCCGGAGGTCTTTAAAAATGGTGCCCGGAGGTCTTAAAAATGATTTTTGAAGAATTGTTGAAAATTAACCTGAAGATTTTGAGAAGATGCGAATGCTTTTTGATGCTGGTGCAAATAATTAATAGGATACACATACTTCATATTTCAAATGTAAATGTTTTGAATTGATGCAAATGTTTCTTGATGCAGATGCAGATATTGGATAAAATGCAAATGCTTCGTGGTGTATATGCAAATGGCTTAGATTGATTGCAAATGCTTATTGATGCAGATGCAGATGTTGAATAAGTAGCAGATGCTTTTAATGATGCAAATGCAAATGATCCTCAAATAACACAATTACTTCTCAGAAGGATGCAAAGGTCAATAATGTGCAAATGCTTCTTTATAATGCAAATGCAAAAATTGGTGTTAACGCAACTACTTCATGGAATGATGCAGATGCAAAGATTGGCATTATGCAAATGCTTCTAAATGATGCAAATGCAAGGATTTGACAACATGCAGAATGCTTCTACATGATGCAAATGCAAAGATCGATAATGATGCAAACGCTTCATGAAAAGATGCAAATGCCCCTGATCTTTTTTCTAGACTTTGGCTTAGCCTTTCTAATTCATTTTTCTTTTTTAAATCAGAGTATATCTTCAATTCATTTTTCAATCTTTGGCTATTCTCTTTGCCCCAACAGTTTTCGAACTCTTATTGACAGAAGTCTGTTTGCCGAGTTCTATCAAGATAAACCCTAGTAGTTCCACACCTTTGGGTTAGAAAAACCCTTTTCTCATGTCAACATAAAAAATGGGCATTTTCAAAAAATAGAAAATATCTTTATTTGTTTTCTCATTTTGAAAACTTCTGAACAAAAAATATATTAACCCCACAGTGTGTGATGTTCAAATCTTTTGAAGATTGATGATCATTGTTAAAAACTTCTCTAAGTGTCAATCTGGGTTTTTCAATTTGAATTGGCAATGCTTGGTATAACAAGATTTTGGTTGATCAAAGGAAATTTCACAACAAAAATGTATGTCCTTTCTAGGCTTACAAATGGAACAGGTTTTATAAATCATGAATTCATTGAAAATCAAACAAATTCAACATTCTTTTAGTTTTCATATCAAGGCATTTTGACAAACGTCAAGATTGACTGGTATGTTTAAACTGGAAAGTTCGATCTTGGAGGAAAAAAATCTCAGTTTTTGAAGTCAATCCTCCGAATAGAGCTAATAATTTGGGATGTTCAAAAATCCCTAGATGTTTCTGATGACCACTTCTTCAAGATGACCTTCTCTTTTGTGGTATCGGTACTAACATAGATGGCATCAAAAATTCCATTTTACTCTAGACCGCCCATTTTTGGATTTTTGCCCAAGAGTCCTATTCTTTCCATTTTTTCTTTCTCCTTTTTTGTGTTTTTCATTATTTTACTATGCACTTGAGAATTCTAAATTCTTCCTTAGTGAAATGATAATTCGATGAGATGGAATAAAATTCGAGGAAAAAAACCCTTCAAATTAAATATTCATGCTTGATCAAAATGGACTTTTAAAGCACGTAATGTAGGCCATGGTTCGGGGTTCAAAAAGAAAGGATAAATAGGCCCAAAATATGTGTTTGAGGGTAATCAGATCAAGGATCATTTCTTGAGGAGAATTCTCTTTGAAGCATTTGTCCTTTCTTGGACATTTCTTTCCTTTTTACTTTTGCTCTTTTTCTTCTTAGCTTTTGGCTTTCAGTTGCCATACTTTTTTCACACACTTTTTCTTTTTTCTTCTTGGCTTCCATTTTGCCATCTTTTCCTTTTCCTTTTGACAGAGTGAGCCCCTAATCATTCGGGGCTCCATTTGCTTTGTATCTGTATTTGAGCCAGGACTCATTCCTCCATGATCTTTAAAAAGATCTTTCCTCGCATTTGCCCCTCAGTGTAGAGGGTGATCCTTGATCAGGGTTCAAAGAAGAAAGAACTCTTTTGGCTCAAAATGGGTGACTATGGATAATTTCTTTTTTTGCGAACGGGATATGAAAGATGACCATTCATCATATCAAGCACAAATATTCTCATTGAAAAGCAATCCCCAGGGGAAAAAGATAATCAAAATTTCATTTTGCACTTTGGAATCATCTAAATTCTCATATGCATGATATCACAATTTTTCTTCTTTTTTTTTTCATCACATGCCCCAATGATTCATGCGTTAGTCCGTCCTTATTCACCATGTATCCATCATTTCCACATATGATGCCCCAATTTGATTAACCATGATAATTTGTATCAACGAGGAACATAGCAAGTCTAGGTGTATTTTGAAAATGCTGAGTTTCAAGTCTGAATTCTTTGAAGAGACAAAGAAAATATGACCTAAAAAATGGGTTTTCTCTGGGACATGGGATAATCTAGTTTAATCATTGTGCCCCAAGGTGTCAATCATGAAGTGATGTTTGGGCAATTAGTGTTTTGGGTTGTTGAAAATGACATGAATGATTTTGGCACAACCTTGACACACACCAAATTACCATGATTTAAATTTTTGAAAGAAAATCTCATTTGTTTGAATTTCAAGGAGTTCAAAAAATTTCAGAAAGTTCGTTCCTTTGTTCATAGCCTAGACTAGGATCTACATCTTTGCTTATTCTATGATGAAAATGGTTTTATGAAGTTCAATCATTCATATTCCTTGACGCATTAGGTCTTTCAAGTGTTCTTGATTCAAGGGGTTTATGCCTAGGAAAGCCTAAAAGAGAAGGGAGAAGGTATTGGGTCATTTGTAACAATGATCATCAACATTCTCGAGATTATCAACTTCCTTAATGCTTGTTTTTGCAAATTCAAATTATTGTTAAAGCACAACAAACACAAAAACATTTAAAATTCAAAATTCATTTAATTCATATGAATGTCGACATGAGACAAGTGTTTTCATCATAAGATCTGAAACTACATGCATCAAAATACTTATATTGACATTCTTCAAAGGTAGTAATTCTCCCCCTAAAACCCCGAAAGAAACTGATTTACGGTAAAGCGGCCTTCCACTGATTGATAAGCTCCAGTGTCAAAATACCATCGTGGATAAGACTTTCAATCCTTTCCCTCAGTTGTCTGCATTTTTGAGTTGAATGCCCAACTACCCCCAGGTGATAATCATACTTGCTGTCAGGGTCATAACTCCTCGCTGATGGATTCAGAGTTATTTTCAAAGATATTGGGGTAAGGTACTGATTCTTTATTAGTAATGGAAGCAGGTCAGGGATGGGGATTGAAATTCTTTCTTGGTTGTCCCGCGGTCGTTTCCTGGAAGTAGGCCTTGTTGCAAGGGCTGGTATAGGATTAGGTGCTTGGGTTGGTAGGTAAGGATAAATTCTTAGAGATACCTCAGTTAGATAACATGATTGGTATGAGGGAAATTGGAAATATGGGACGAAATCTCCCATAGCTTGGACATTTTCCTATTTATTTCTAGGTACCTTATTTCTCTCGGCATTGGATGTTCCTTCTCCTTCAAGTTTCCCATTCTTGATAGCATTCTCAATCATCTCCCCTAAGATTACTATATCCGCAAAATTCTTCGAGGCATTGTCGACTAGTCTATCATAGTACGGGGCTTGCAGTGTATTCACAAAAAGGACGGTAATTTCTTTTTGTGTCAAAGGTGGTTGTACTTGGGTAGACATGTTCCTCCACCTCTAAGCATACTCTTTGAAACTCTCAGTAGCTCTTTTCTCCATATTTTGCAAAGTGAGACGATTAGGTGTCCTGTCGGTCATATGTTTGTACTGGTTTAGAAAAACCCTAGCCAAATCATTCCAAGAGCGAATCTGATCCTTACTCAACTGACTATACCACCTAATTGCGGACCCGCTGAGGCTATCCTGAAAGTAGTGGAACAGAAACTTATCATTATCTATATGACTTGTCATCTTTCGGCAGAACATAGTGATGTGGGCTGACGGATCAGTCGTCCCGTCATATTTCACAAAGTCAGGGACCTTGAATTTAGGAGGAATGACTAAATCGAGGACAAAGCATCGTTCTTTCTCCTCCACACTCCCGAATACATCTGTATTTTCTACTGCCCGGAGCCTTTCATCTATCAACTGATTTTTCCCTTGGGAATCTGCCAACTCTACCTTATTAACCATTTTCAACTTTGCCTGTTCAGCTGGATCATCTGAATTTAAGACATTGACGGGGTTAACTGTGTTCTGGGCATCTATCATTATGACCTTATTCTGATCCTTTCGTGCCTCAAACCCTTCTCTGGCGGCCAAGTTTTCAATGTATCCCTTGATTACGGTTGACATTAGCTCTATCAATTTAGTCATCTGATCTTTAGATTCTGCTTGAGACTTTGCCAGCTGTTCTCGCAATTCTTCCTGTACCCTTTCCATTCTTTCCATTCGGGCAACTTGTTCATTCTCCATAGCACTAGCCTGTATTAAAAGGGTACTCAGTACTTCTTATACCTCTGATTTGAAATGGAAGTTATTTCAAAGACTCTTAAAGCCAAGCCAACTTCTATTTTATTCCCCCAAAATGTGTGTCATGATGAAAGAGCTATGAATGCAATTGGATGCACGAGAAGCCTAAACAATATGATGTATGGACATGTATAGTGGAAACATGCCGACCATATATGTAATAAATGCAATCACGATGCCAACATGTTGCAAGCAAAGAATAAACAAATCAACGCATGGATATATACAATGAACGATCATGTACATTTTAGTGTATTTCCCAATGAATGATCATAAACACTATGAATGCACCACGATGTCAATTATGATGCATGTAAACAATGAATGATTGATACAGAGTATATACAAAGAAAATCATGCTGACCATGTGTGTCATGAATGCATCCTGATGTTAATATGACAGATTAATGCATGAGCATATACAGAGAAATCATGCTGACTATGTTTGTCATGAATGCAACCCAAAGTCAACATGATGCATGTAAAGAATAAGCAAATTAATGCATGGATATATACAGAAAAATCATGCTGATTATGAATGCATGAACGCAATCTGATGCTAACATGATACATGTATGAATGTATGGTATGACAAATAATTGATCGGATGCAAAATGCGAAGGGGAAGATATCATGGAGGAAATAAAAATCGGAGGAACTTAATCATCCACGTCTCATAAATTTGAAACATAATCAAGTCATTCCCATATCAACGTTCACAATGGTATAAACCATGTTTACAAAATCTGAGAAGTAGTTAAAACTGTCTTTTACAAGTACTTTAGTTTTCCTAGCATCCTAAGGCTATAAGAGCCGGCTACTGAAAAAGTGAAATCCTACTACATCATATCAGACCGAAATCTTTCTACATCATTGTCGTAAATCACCAAATCCTAATTACGCCTTCCCGACCCTCTATCAATCAGTGTTATTGGATCGATCCACTTGCTCTCTATAAGAGATTGCACTTTCTTTTTGAAGGCTATACAGTCTTCAATGCTATGGGCAGCAATTCCACAATGATAATCACATCTTGCATTTGGATTATACCACCTAGGATATGGTGGTAACAAGGGTTTCAGCGGGATACAGGCAACCATGTCATTTTGGATCAGTATAGGGAGAAGCTCTTGGTAGCTGATTGGAATAGGATCATACTGCTCTTGAGTCTTGTTTTTGAGTTGTTTCTTAGTCACACATGGCCTAGGAGTTGGGGCACTTGGTGGTGGTACTAAGGTCCGAACTGGGATATTTACATAGGGAAATGGCGGAATAACAAGGCAAGGGTATGGATTTGGACTCGGGACCCTTAGAGGTTGTACATAATTCGAGGTTCCTATCCCGGATGTTTGATAAGGTGATTAATGAGGGAAATAATACGAACTGGCAGTTGGTAGTGATGGAGTGGGATTCAGTGATCCCGTATTGGTCATCCCAGTGGACAATTGAACCATAGTAGGGTAGGGATATGGGTTTGGACTTAGAGCAGTTTGCAGGTATGGTACTGGATCCGAGGTTTCTATCTTTGGTATTAGGCTTTCGGGTTTAATCATTTTCACGATTTTGTCCACAATTTCATCAAGATTGCAACCTTTGTGGCATTGACAAGCGCAGGATCCAGCAAGGATTGTATGTTCTGGACCTATCCGAAGGCGATGCAGAGCCCTGAGAAATTTCCCCTTTACTCTTACCCATATCCTCAAACATTTTCAGCAATTTGACAAGCTATTCCTTCAACTCCCGAAGTTCATGTCCAAACTCCTCTTGATTGCATTCCAAAACACCTAATAGTTCCTCCGATTCATTCCTCATATCTCGATCCCCTTTCATGCAAATAAAATTGACATTATTACCATGAGCTCAAGAATGAAGGTACATGCTCTATTTCTATATGCATGAATATACTGATGATTAATGCATGAGCATATACAAAGAACTTATGATGACTATGTATGCCATGGATGCAATCTAATCCAAACATGATGCATTTAAAGAATGAATAAATTGATGCACAGGTATATACAAATAATGACCATGCATGTCATAAACGTATTCTACAATGAATGACCATGCATACTATAGCTGTAACATGATGTCAAAATGATATATGCAAAGAATAAATGAATTAACACAAAGGTAGGTACAAAGAATGACCATGTATATCACAAATGTATTCTACAATGAATAACCATGCATGTTAGGACTGTAACATGATGTCAAAATAATACAAATAAATTAACCAATGGTTACACGAAATTGGTGGGACCTAAATCTTGATTATTCAAAAATCTCATTATGCTAGATTTGCCTCCAAATTTGATCTATGATTTATTTTGAAACATGTTTTCTCTATGAAAAACCAAACATATTATTTTCAAAAGAATTTCGGAGTAGTGGATCTTACTATAGTACAATATGCAAATGTTCATGTAACACTACCGGTTTTATGAAATCATCAAATGAGATTATTATCACCATCCGTTTATTGCAAAAAAAAAGGAGATCAATAATAAACCCAAAAATGTACATGCTCTATTCACACATGCATGAAATGTGCAAAATGCAAAAATGCTTGAAAAAGGATTTTTATTTTTTATTTCAAACAGTTAATGAACATTTGCCCCATGAATATCTACTTATATAGGTATCACAGTGCCTTTGGGATGGATTATCACATTTATTACGGGCGATGTACGTACATCGTTGCCCGATCTACAACACTTATTCAGAATGTAAAATAGGTAACAAAAGGTTTAGAAATGTCCCTCCATGTGTTCCTATCTTCGGTATATCTAACGAAAATCCAGCATGGCTTTGCCTAGGTTCACTATATGAGGGTGAATCGGTTCTAAAGGCCCCGAATTACTCCTCACTGTCGCCGGTGAAGGCTAGTAAGGCACCCCGATAAAAGCGGGTTCAACTCGTTAGAGTTTATTTCCCTAGCCCATGCGGATTGTTAATCACGAAGGCTTAGGTAATTTAGTACCCCGGAAGTATTTCACTAGCCCATGCAGATTGTTAATCACGAAGGCTTAGTTACTTTGCTCCCACCTAAAAGGACGAAACCCGGGTATAGGGCTCATGATATGCAAATGCATGTGTGGTGTGTGTGGAGGAACAACAAACCTTTCACCACCTATTCTACAAACCTTATTCTAAATGTCCCAGCAATTTATTAAAACAAAGATCAAGAATAATGTAACGCATTAACCAACAAGAATGCAATAGTAATTTACAACATTAAATAACTAGAAAACAAATAAAATGCATGTGAATGAATATGAATATATTTAAAACATTTTATTATTTTCAAAATTCTTTTTTATTTTTTCTTTAAAAAAAATATGGGAATTAAAATTAAATACCGGATAAACCAACAAAACTCGAGACCTGGATAACACACAACTAATTCTAGGCTTGACTCTCTAAAAGTTCTCAGTGGAGTTGCAAAGCTATCGCAACCTAAAAAATAACAAGTCTCATTGCAAGACTTATTATTCGTTAAGCGTGACATTAAAAAAAAAAGAGAAAAAGTCGACTTAATTCCTCTTGAAAAAATGAAGGTTTTGAAAATGACCTTGAAAAAGACATGGAGTCGCCACCAATCTTTTTTAGCTAGGTGTGATCGACCACCTATTAAAACCGGATTCATAAAACATTTGAAAATTAATTAAAATATTTTTAAAACCAATTTCAAGTCTGCGTTCTAAGCCAGAGAAATCAAAGAAGCGAATTCGGGACTCGGTTACGTGTGGGAAGGATTAGCACCCCCACAATGCCTGTATAAAACGGAACCTTATTAATCGTGTGGTATCTCAAGTCTCGGTAAAAAAAAAATCGATTTTTAATTTGGTATTTCAAGTTAAATCCCAATTTAAAGAAAAATAATTCCATTTTTAATTGAAAATGATCTAGAATTTATTAATTCAAAATTTTTCTATATTCCCCAACAAACGTGGCAAAATATAGAAATTTTTATTAGTTTGAAAATTTTCCGAATCATTCTCATTTTATAAAAGATATTCCGTTATTAATGATAATTGATGATATCCTCCCCAGCAAACCCGGCAGAGAACTCATGAATTATTTTAACTCGGGAATATCTTTATTTTATGGAAAATCATTACCTTTTTCAAGACATTTAAAAAATATATGAATATGTGTGAAATAAAAAAAAAATGACATAGGAAAGTCTAAATAATATAATGCAACCTAAATGGTATGACATTATTTAAATATCTTAGCATATTCCGAATGAAATGAAATATCCTAAGTTATATGATATATTCTAAATGAAATGACCTAGGTAACATGATATATTCTATGTGAAATGTAATAACCTAGGTAACATAATATATTCTATATGAAATGAAATAATCAAATGACATGGCAAATATAAATGATATGGGCTATAATCTAAATAACTGAAAAATAAAATAATGCTATCATATAATGTGCATGGAAATAAAAATAAAAATAATAATGCATGAACATAGTATATACTAAATAATATGACAAAAAATAACTAAATAAAAAGCATAGGATATCATGAAATATTCAAAACCATATAACAAATAATATAATATCAAAATTTTAAATCCAAGATAATAACACCATCATGAAAATTAAACATAGCAAAAATTACATATTATATAATATGCATGAATATGGAAAATGCAATGCATGAGAATGTATTTTTTTCCTTTAATTAAGGAAATCCGTATATCTAAAAAAATATCCGGCTACCTTAGAAAAATATATCAAATTAAATATTCTAAAATCAAAATACTTTGTGATTGTTTGAAAACAATTTTGAAAAGCTTAGATTAAAAATAAAAACTTAGCTAAACCCTTTTTTAAATGGCTCTAATTTCCTAAGTTTAAATCCCGGACTTGACCACCCTTAACCCGAGACTTAAAAAATCATTTTTAGAGTTTAAAAAGGCTTAGAAACTACCCTAAGTCAATAGCTAAACTTCCTAATCAGCCCTCTCTAAGTATCTTAACCAAAACAGAAAAATGATCTTCCTTCAAGTTCAATTCTGACTCCACTGTCCAGTTTTAAAGCATGATTTTTTACCTTATTTTTAAAAATTCAAAAAAATCTAAAAAAATACTGGAGAGCTAGGACACATAAAGCGACACGAAAAAAAATTGGATTAATTTTCTGATTAAAAATGACTGCCCAAAAAAATTGGGAAAGTACGAGTACTGGGTGAAAAAAACTATTTTGCCAAAACATATTTTTTTGCCTTTGATAAAATCTTTTAAAAATCAAAGTAAAAATATTAGAGACTCTCTAAAAGACTCACAAACAGAAGCTAACACTTTTGAAAAGTTAAGCAAAAATTGGCTAAGTAAAAAAAAATCAAAAAGGTAGAATAATCAATTTGACAACTCTTTAATTTTCCACAAGTATGCTCAAGTGAGCATGACTTTGAACCATTGATTGTCCTAAGTCATAAGTCTACTGGCAAGGACATGAAATGCATGAAAAATACAGCAAATATGATCCATGAAATGCATGATTTAAAACCTAAATGACGTGGAAAATGCATGGCATCAATGAAATGACCTAGACCTAAATGAACTTGCATGGCATTTAATGCAACCTAGGTCTAAAATGCATGAATATGCATGGCAAAACAAACCAATCCTAAACCTAAAATATGCATGGCAATAACACAAACATATGGCATGCTTAAACAAGATACTCAACCAAATATCATGAAAATGCAAACCTATCAACTAACATAACAAAAATGCACACACAAAGCATACAACATAGGGTGGCCGAATGGTCTCATGCCTAAAATGAGCATAGCATTTTCACAAACACATGATATACTAACATGCATAGCTAAAGAATAATGCTCAAATCATGCAAATATAAAGTAAAGGCATGAAAATCAATAAGCATTTTCACAAACACATGGATTACAAAATATAAAACATAAACAAACTTAAACATTTTGAAAACAGAAAATCAAAAATGCAAGACAAGTAAAATAAACATGATAACAAGATAATAGACTCAAAAATGGAAACAAGCAAGCAACCAAATTAAAACAAGCTTCATGTTTATGTATTAGAAGAAGATTTAAAGCATCAAAACTTGTTAAATATCAAGAATAACATGAAATAAAAATGGAAATAGCAACTACCCAAAAAAATTAGGCCATTCAGCGACCCCTATAACAAAAGAAAAAAAAATCAAAGCTTTTTTCCAAGAAAGTATGAAGAAGAACTTAAAGAAGAATATTAAAAACACTTATTTTAAAAGAAAAATCAAAAGAAACTCACCAAAATAGTAATCAAAACAGCAAATCAAGAATGGAAAATCAAATAAAGTGCAAGAGTATGGTGCTTAAAGCAACTTCTAGAAACTATCTTTCAAGCTTTTTCTCTTCTAACTTTCTTTTCTTTTCTAAACTTTTCTTTTTACCTTTCAACAATGGAGAGAAAAATCAGCCAAAACCAAGAGAGAATAGAGAGTGAATAGCTGAAAAAGAAAGAGAGAGTCCACTCCCCTTAGTGTGGCCAAATGGCCTTACTCACCTATGATGTTGTCATTTTTTCTTCCACCAATTTTGATCCCAAGGCTATTGATCCAAGATGTTCAAAAAATGAAATTATCACCCTTAGATTAGGCCATCAGCTATCCACAATTATAGCTTTTCAAGAATCTTAAGCCATTATGTTGACACTCTCCCTCATGCATTGGTCCATGTGGCTTATTTGCAAAGGCTTGATCAAAAATAACTAACTTCTTCTTCATTGTTGGCCCTTTGATTAAAAATCAGAAACTGTCTACCCATCCTTGGGCCTTGACCGGCCAACCCCTCTTCTTCCATCCCATGCTTCATTTTTTTAAAAGGCAAGAAATGCCCTTTTCGATTTCTTGGGTAAAATGACCTTTTTGCCCCCCGAACATAAATAAATAGAAAACAGACTCGAAATTCAATTTTTATTTTTTCAATACATCCAAAATAATAAAAAGAATTGAATTCTGGAGGTTTTCAAAATTTTTCGAGCCCATTTTCTATTTATTTGGATTTTTTCTTCCAAAATTGCCCTTTTGTGCTCCCAAACTTTACCGTTTTTTAAATGAGCTCCAAATCCATATTTTTTTTAACAAATCTCTTCCAAATAATTTGAAAGTGTGATCTGGAAGTTTTCATAATTTTTGGAACTCATTTGGTATTTTTTCGGGATTTATCTGCTTGAATTACAGCATAAGGGCTCAGGATTTGGCCATTTTGCAAACAAACTCTGAATCTGGATTTTCTTTCGCCAATCTCTTCCAAATAATTTAAAAATGAGATTGGCAAATTTTTCAAAATTTTTGGAGTTCATTTGCTATTTTTTCCAAATTTTCCAATTTTGCCCTTTTGCCTCCGAAACCCGATTTTGCTCCAAACAAGTCCGATTTTTAGATTTTCTTCAAACTGACCTTGGGCTATCCTTTTTTAATCACTCATCATCCATTAGGGGCTTTATTCCAACCGAATTGGGTCAATTCTGTAATTCTTCCCAATTTCACTAAAATCCACCAAAAACCCTAATTCTCTGTTTTCTTCCGGATTGACTTTTCTTTCAGTTTTTCTTTCAAGTGGCTTCCCCATTACCCGTAGTCAATGCTTAACTTTCATTTGGAACCTTCAATTTTGACCAATTTGATCGTTTAAGCACTTTTCCCCAAATTTCCCGAACTAGGATTTTCTTTCTACTGAATCTCTCTGTAACCCAACTTCTGAACTCCATATCTTTCAATGTAGAACTCGGATTATCAAAATTCTTTCACCATTTTTTAATTGAACTTCAAATCTTGATTTTGAAAGTGGGTTGACTTTTTTTTGTAGTTGACTTTTTGGGGTTGACTTTTTGAGGTTGACTTTTTTCAAGTTTGACTTTTTATGCTCGCCTTCTTAGACTAAGTCTTGGAGTACCACCTGCAAGATGAAAAAAGTCCTTTTACATTCTGAAACATCAATTTATGAAGAAAACATACTTGTTTTAGTGGTCCGGACAAAATTAGGTGTCTACACTTGAATAAAGCAAAAAAATTGCATGAAAGGGATAAAGAAGTGAAGATCTAGTCACACCCATTTGTGAGTTCTCTACATACTGAAAATATATCAAACCCAATGTAGTTCAAGAAAGAAATATGATGTCTCATTTTAAATTTGTTAAAAGAAGGGTGTTAGAATTATTCCAACAAAATCAGAGATTACCATACCAAAACTCAGGATTTTCGAAACTCAATTTGAAAAGAATAAACTCCTAAGGCTACTAAGAGGAAGAAGTTATTAAGACTTAGGATTGCTGAGGGAAATTTTGGATTGTCGAGAGATGAAAAATGAGATTTTGAGGTTTTAAGAGAAATTACCAAGGATTGTAGGCGAAAAACCTTCGATTGTAGCCGAGACAATTCTTAGAGTTGCCAAGAAATGAGAATTTGATCTTATGATTGCTAAGAGAATGAAAAGACTATCTCGAATTGTCGAGAAGTCAGAATTGACCTTGGGAATACCAAAGGATGAAAAATAATTTAGTGACAGTAACAAATAGATGAAATAGTACAATAAATTACTTTAAAAAAAAAAATTGAATATATATTGTGCAAGGAGTGTATCTTGTTTGATATCCTTTTTCTTCCGATTATTTATGCACAGAGGGTTGGGTTTGGTCCCGTGATTTAAATTTTTTTTTTTAAATTTGATTAGGATCGAATTTGAAAATTTGTATTATTACTTAAAAAATTATTTTTATATTAATATATTTTTATAATTAAATTTAAATAAAAAAATATTTTTATTAAATGAATAGTAATTTGAACTTAATCGAATTAAAAAACTTTATGTATAGATTTGACCCAATTCGAAACTAACTTATTGACTTAGACGAATAATGCGATTCTTGATCAAATTTTGTCCATAGTGCTTCAAGACATGTAAAACGAATCTTGCACTCATATTCAAGAAAAGGTGGACAAAAAACTGTGTTTTTCCCTTTATTATTATTATAATATATTAACATTTTTGAGATTATAATATAATATTATTCTCTAAGTGTAATGATGTTCCACAGAAATATGAAAGTTTTTTTAAGTCCAACAACTTATCAAAGGGGACCCAATTGGATTAGGGCTCACTCGATTTAAGATTCTCAAGCTAATAACAAAGGCGTAAACGAGACATCTATTCCCAATTTTCTCAAATTTGACTAAATTTTTTTTTGAATTCGGCTCAATCATTATCGAGTTGAGTTTGAGCTCGAGCAGCTCCAGTTATCGAGTGAATCAAATTTTAGTATCTTAATACGTGATACGAGTAGCTCGCGAGCCTAATCGAGTTTTATTTATTTTTAATATATATTTTTATTATTTTTAATTAGTATTGAAAAAAATCTCATTCGAACTCGAGTTCAAGCACAAATAATCGAGTTTGTAGTCGATCATGAGAATCGAGCTCATTTTTTTACTAGATAAATGAGCCTAATCGAGCAAGCTTGAGTAGTTCGATTTTTTTCTCGAATCGAGCTTGAACTTTAAAAATAAAACGCAATCGAATTCGAGTCAAATTTCAAATCGTGAGTTTCGAGTTAAATTCAAACTCAAACTTTTTATTACTTAAACTCGACTTGACACGATTACACACTCCTACATACTAGGGAGTCGAGCCTTTAATTTAATCTTCCACTTTAGTACCTTGATTAGCTCAATTACAATAAGCCTCGGGGCATATCCAAGATTAAATTATATCAATTAATTAGTACCCAAAAAAAAATTGTTATTTTATGATTGAATAAATAACTAATATTCTAAAAATTGATCATATCTTATAATAAAATAAAATATATACATTTTTTAATGTAAATAGCAAAGGATTGATGATTGATATCAAAACCAATTAAGGAATATTGCTAATTAACTAATGCTTTGTGTGAGATAGACCTCTCATGGGTTAGGCCAGGTCGGGACGGGTTTGGCCGAGTCGTGGTCCAGAATTTTGTTTTCTTCCTTATCCAGGCTCGGGCCGACCCACGGGTGATACTATTCATCCTATTATAAAAAATTAAAAACTTATTTTTATATTAATATTTTTATATTTTTATAATTAAATTTAAATAAAATAATATTATTCTAATATGTGAATAGTGATTGGCCCATTCCGGATTATAAAAATCCCTACCCAAGTCTGGCCCAATACGAGTCGGGCCTGTGCAGGTCTAGTGTCAGACAATGTTTAAATATTATTAATATTAATCTTTGTTTATGACGATGTTTGAAGTCAATTTTAATACTAACTAGTAATTTTACCCGCGCATCCTGCGGGAGTTATATATATTTTAAAAATATACTTAAATAATTTTATTAAATTAAAATTATGTTTAAAATATAAAATGAATGAAAATAAAGTAAAATAACATATTATTTTTTTAATTTTTTTAATTTTCTTTTTTCCTATTATACCTTTATATTTTTAAATATTTTTAAATTTAATTTGATAAAAACAAAGTGATAAATAAATTACTATGATTATTTTAAATCATATTTTTCTCAAAAAAAAAATCGTTAAGAGAATAATAAAAAATATTAATAAATTTTTTAATATATAAAAATAAATTTAGTTTTTTTTACTAAATATATATTTATTTATTTTTGTAAAAATAATAAATTATCAAAAGTTAAAACAACAATAATAAAAAAAATAAAAACTACAACTACAACTATTTTTTTTTCTTTCTATTTTTCCTTTATTCTTCTTAATTATAAAAATTAAAACAACACTAATAAAAAAATAAAACTATAATTTCTTTTAAGTTTTTCTTTTTTTATTTTTCTTTTTCTTCTTCTTCTTCCCCCTGTTGTCGTCGGTTGCCTGAGAAAAAAGTAAATATTTTTTATTCTTTATAAAAAAATAAAATAAGTAAAGGGAAAGGAAAAAAGAGAAAAAAGAGAAAAAAGTAAAAAAAAAACTTAAAATATTTTTATAATATAAATGAAAATAAATATTTTTATTTTTTTATAAATTATTAATTTCTATAAAATTAATTTAAATTATAATATAATTATTATTTATATTTTGTATTTATTTATAAAGAGAAGAATATAATAAAGAAATAATAAAAAATTATAAAATTAATGTAAATAAATATTTTATATTTTATAAATTATTTAATATTTACAAAATTAATTTAAATTATAAGATAAATTATTATTTATGTTTTAGTTTATTTATAAAGAAGATAAAAAAAATAATAAAAAGAGAAAAAGGAAAGAAACAAAAAAATTAAAAATATTTTTTAATAAAATTAATTTAAATAAATATTTTATATGTTTATAAATAAATTTTATTTTTACAAAATTAATTCAAATTATATATAAGTTATTTTTTATTTTTTGTATTTATTTATAAAGAAAAAGAGAAAAGAAAATATAAAATTTGAAGAAATAAAAAGGAATAAAGGAAAAAGAAAAAATGACCACATCTGCAGATGGCATTTTTGTAATTACACGTCACATACACTTTGTCATTTAACGCTTATATACGAGACTATAAAATCGGAATCTGAATGTTACGTTTTAAAATTTGGGATCAATATAAAATATTCCCTATATTTTGATGACTATGGGTGTAATTAACTCTTTTTCTTTCAAATTATTTAACTGATTGACTCAATTTATTTTTTTGCCCTCATTATCAAACAAAACAAAAACCATTTTAAAAAAATGACAAATGAGTACTCCACTACCAAACAAAACAAAAAAAAAATTAAAAATGATAACTGAGTCCTGAGAACTCAATTTTCATTGTAGTAGATTAGAAAAAAAGACCTCGTTTCGTTGGGGTATTTTTAAAAAAAAAAATTATAAATTTTTTAATTAATTAATAATAATAAATTAATTTTAAATTATATTTTATTAAATAATAATTTTTTATTTTTAAATTATAATTATATTAATATAATTATATTTTGTTAATTATCAAAATTAAACTTATGATAATTGTTTTTCTATAAATTACGTAATATAAATACATTTTCAAATATTATTTATATATTTAAAAATATTTAGATTTTATTGTATACTGTATATTTTTATTTATAGGAGGTAAAAAATAATAAATAAAATTGTGTTTTGTATTTTATTCTCTTATAGGATCGATTTTTTCACATAGGTTAGCAGCGAGTTCGTTTTTTCCTTCTTCTTTTTTCGGAGCGGATCGAGTATGGATCCTAAATTGATCCGCGACTCAACATGCGGACCGCCTTTAAATACATCATTTAAAATTAAAATAAAAATAATTAATTTTTAACTTTTAACTTTTCCCCCAAGCCGATCAAGTACGAATCCTAATCGATCCGCGAGTCAACGTACGGACCAACCTCTTTTAAATACATCATTTAAAAATAAAATAATTAATAAAATAAATTTACTTTTTAATCTTTTTGCAAGCAGGTCGATTACGGATTCTAAATTGACCCGCAAGTAAACGCATGAGTCAACCCTTTAAATATATTAGTTTAAAATTAAAATAAAAGTAATTAATAAAATAAATTTCTTATTTTAATTTTTTTCTCGAGCGGATGTATTACATTTCCTAAATCGACCCGCGAGTCATCGTGCTGACCAACCCCTTTAAATATATCATATAAAAACAATTAATAAAATAAATTTCTTGTTAATTTTTTTCCCGAGCGAGTTGAGTATGAATCCTAAATCGACTCGTGAGTCAACATGCGGACCAACCCTTTAAATATATCATTTAAAAATAATTAATAAAAACATTTATTTTTTAACTTTTTTTTTTGTTGGTCGAGTACGAATCCTAAATCGACTCGCGAGTCAACGTGCGGCCCAACCCCTTTAAATACATCATTTAAAAAAATAAAACTAAAATAAATTAACAAAATAATTTTTTTTTAATTTGTTTTTCAGAACGAGTCGGGTACGAATTTTAAATCGACTCATGAGTTATCGTACTGATCAATCCCTTATCATTTTAAAAAAATTTAAAACAAAATCTAAAAAAAAAAATAAAGAAAAAAAAATTACCCATTTTTTTCATGATAGGACAACTTTGCCTCTAGCCTATTATAAAAAAGTCGTTTGGGTCCATAAGGACTCAAAAATCATAGATGCACACAACAACTTCAGACATATTATTTGTTGCCGCCCATGTTTGATAATATCAGAAAATAACGAATTAGTAAGATATTAGTTAAGGGCATATATCTATTAGACTATTAACATTATTAATTTATTTTTACTATAAATAGGTGTTTGTATTAGTTAAAGAAGGTTTGCAGTGGGTCATAATTAAGTGGGAGTTTCTTTACATACTACTACATATATACTTGAGTTAAAATTGAGTAAATCTATCTAAGGGCTGGGTTACCTACAGGCTCGATAGACCCGACCCAAATTAAGTTATGTTTGGATAAAGTTTTTTGTAATTTGAGCATATTCGATCCGGCTCGAATTACTATTCTGTAAATTAAAATATATATATTTTATTTAAATTTATAAAATATATAAATATTAATATATTTTTTAAATTTTTTAAATTTTTTAAATTTTTTAATTTTTTAACAGTAAAATAAACTTTTAAACCGGCTCAAAACAAGCTTGAGTAAAGAAGAAAAAAATTCGGGTCGCACCTGACCCATGAACAAGCCTAAAATTGAGTTTGCCAATTATATATATGGTTTTCATGGATTTTAACCAAGTCATCATGCACATCCTTGTCTTTTTAAATGTGAAAAAAAATACTACTTTCTCTGTTCTAAATATGAAAACCATATTTGTTTCGGAATATAAATTTGAGAGTAGATTTGGATTTGTTTTGTGGTGATAAGAAGAATGTCAAAACTTTTTTAAAAAAATAAAAAATTAGTTAAGATTCAATTAAGTTTTGGTTTAGTGATTAAGAGGAGATTTTGAAATCTTGAGATATTATATTCAAATCTCATCGTATGTACGGATTTGATTTAATTTTATGTTAGATTTGTTTAGTTACGTGTTGATTTATAGGTTGGTTTTTTTGTTTAATTTAATCCACTTATTTTTTTTTTATACGAATGTAATATTTGATTATAGTTATAACTTTCTTTTATACTAGTAATTTCATAAATAAAAAAATTAATACACCTATGTCAACTTTAAAATGTTATTTTTTTTATTTAGATATTTGGAATACAACAATGAATTATAAAGATTTAATAAATTCATCTACTATATATTATTTTTGAGTTCTAGGAACTCAAGAGACATTTCTAAAATAATCTAGGGACAATTTTGTCCTTTACAAATGAAGAGCATTTTAGTTTTTTTTTTTTTTTTTAGATTTTACATTTTACATTTTTAGTTTTAAGTTTTTTTATTTTATTTTTAAATGATATATTTAAAAGGTTTGGTTTGAACGATAACTCATAGGTAAATTAAGATCCGTACCCGAACTGTTCGAGAAAAATATATATTATTTTTGAGTCCTAGGGACTCAAGAGACATTCCTAAAATGATCTAGGGACAATTTTGTCCTTTACAAATGAAGAGCATTTTAGTTTTTCTTTAAGATTTTTAGTTTTTTTATTTTATTTTTAAATGATGTATTTAAAATGGTTGGTTTGCAGGATAACTCATGAATCAATTTAAGATCCGTACCAAAACTTTTCGGAATTTTTTTCTTAAAAAATATATTATTAATTTTTTTATTTTTTATTTTATTTTAAATGATATATTTAAAAGGTTGATCCGCATATTGACTCGCGGGTTGATTTAAGATCCGTACCGATCTGCACCGAAAAAATTAAAAAAAGAATTTTATTTTATTAATTAATTTTTTAACTTTATTTTTAAATGATATGTTTAAAGGGTTGGTTTGCACGTTGACTCGCGAATCGATTTAGGATCCATACCCGACCCGTACGGGAAAAAAATAAAAAATTATTTTATTAGTTCGTTTTTTATTTTATTTTTAAATAATATATTTAAAAGGGTTAGTCCGCACGTTTACTCGTTAGTCGATTTAGAACTCGTACCCGATCGACTCCAGAAAAGAGTTAAAAAAATTTTGTTTTATTAATTATTTTTATTTTAATTCTAAATGATGTATTTAAAGGGATTGGTCCGCACATTGACTTGTGAGTCGATTTAGGATCCCTACCCGATCCACAAGAAAATAAAAGTTAAAAAATTTTATTTTGTTAATTTATTTTTTATTTTTCTAAATAATGTATTTAAATGGATTAGTCCACACGTTGACTGAATCGCAAGTCGGTTTAGGATTCGTACCCGACCCTCTTGGAAAAAAAGGAAAAAACAAACTTGCTACTAACCTATATAAGAAAATTGATCCTACGAGAGAATAAAATACAAACCACAATTTTATTTTTTTATGTTTCATTTTTTATTTTTTTTGGCTCTTATAAATCAAAATATATAGTATACAATAAGGATTAATATTTTTCAAAAATACATATACATAACATTTAAAAATTCATTTATATTATGTAATTTATAAATAAACAATTATCATAAGTTTAATTTTCATAATTAACAAAATATAATTATATTAGAATTTAAAATAAAACATTTAAATAAATTATTATTATTTAATAAAATATAAACTAAATTTATTTTTTATTATTAATTAATAAAAAATTATAAAAAAATTTAAAAGTATCCCAACAAAGCGAGGTCTTTTTTCTAGTTATTTAGATACTTGAATCGTAGCTCCCTCTGGTATTCATTGTAGATACTACGACGTCAGGCAACTCAAGGAAATGGGGTAGAGGTTGGACTAAAAGGTTATCGGCACCGATTAATCCCATCGACAGGTTTAGATTGTCATTTCTACAAAATACGTAAGTTCATTACATTTTTTTAATTTTATTATTTAATAACAATTAATTATTAAACTTACTCTCATATCATGGATTAACATGCTTTGTTTCTTTTAGGATTTTCATGGATAGTTGTGTCTACTATTGTCGTATTGATCAGACAACACTTCAATGGATCGTGGCCTACTTGGAAAAAGATTCCCTCTGATGCCAAAGAAACTAAAGATTCCCTCTGATGCCAAAGAAACTATATGGCATTTATTTGAGGTATCATTTGCTATTATAAATATTAAAATTTATTCTAATTTACTAAACCAAACATGTTTATTTTTATATATTAATTATTATTATCTTATTGACCAAAAAAAGTCAATGCTCCCGAGCAAGTACCTCTGATTAGAAAGGTATGAGAGGCCACATGTAATGAACGGATGAAAGACATGCTGGAAACTGAGAGAAAATGCTATAGTCTTATTTGAGACTGATAAAATAGAGGAATGCAAAGGTTACAAATATGACTAGATAGTTGTTGATGTTTGGGATGAATTTATTGACAGCGCCTAGAGTACTGATACTTGGAAAAGGAAGTCCAAAAAGGCCATAGCTAATAAGAACATGAAAAAAAGATGGAAGTATTACGAAACACACAGAAGGATAAGCTCCTTCTCTACTTACTGTGCATCAGATGATAAATTGTTCTTGTATTTTCGACGTAATTTATATATTGAAAAGTTGAATATTAAGTTGTATTCTATTAATTGTTTTATCAACATAATTCTAGAATTTCATTTAATTTAGTCACAAGAAATGCGACGCAAAATCACCTTTAAGGAAGCATTTGACAAAACTCATAAACGTGCTAGAAGGCGTGGTAATTACGTGGATAATAAGTCTAGAGCTGTTAGTGTAAGTCTTACCATATAAATTTATACTTATAATCTTTTTTGCATTACTTAATTATTCGTACTTGTTGATTTCTATGACTGAATAGTTTATATATATGTCGATTATAATGTCTTCTATTAACTATATATATTTTAATATTTAAAATTGTAGGAAACCTACGCTACTTATTTGCAGCAAAAACATGGTGACAATTCCTCTACATATCTGGATTTCAGTCATCAGGCCTTGTCTTAAGCTATTGGGGGCACTCAAACTACTCGGACACATATTTATTGGTTTGGAACAAGATCGAAAACTCGGGATGTTTTCCCTTTTGCCAACGCCAGCTACAGTTCAAAAGCAGGCACCTTCTTCGCATATGGTCCCTCGACTGCAAAGTAGTAGGCGGCAGTTCAGTCCGAGGCAGTGCAAAAATTGCGAGCCGATGTTACGACCATGCAAAACGATATCAAGGAAATTAAGGATGTCTTGTTTGGCTTGAGGTCGATATTCAAACCTTTTGTGCAATTACATGATGGAACTAAAACTTCTAGTGCAGGAGGCAGTGGTGCAAGTAGATTCGGTCACGATCCGAGACTTTAAAAGATGCCTTTTTGGACAATATTTTAAACAATTTTTTTGTAATTTTTTATTCGAATATTATTTTTTTTTTTATTATTTATGCAAAATTTATTCAATTATCATGATTTTGATTTATTAACTAAAATCGTATTAATTTTTCTATTTCATTTGTTTTAATTACAAAATAATAATAATAATAATAATTAGTAAATTAATTATAAATATATGTATATTTAATTATATATAATTAAAATTATATATAATTTATTATTATAAATAATTTTTGTCGCAAATACAAATTTACGACGGATGTTTCCGTCGAAAATAGATATATCTCGGACAGAATAATTCGTCGCAAATCTGTATTTGAGATAGATTTCTTTTTCTGTTAATACTAATTTTCGACGAATTATTCTGTCGAAAATTACGAAATGTTTCGTCAAAAGTATTTTCGACGAATTTTTTTTCAATGAATTATTATTACTGACTTAAGTATTTTCAACGAAAATTTCATCGAAAATACTTTTTTTGGACGAATTTTGGATTTTTCATTGGAAAAGCCCTTACTCTTATAGTGCTTGCATGATAAAAAGAAGATAAGATAGAGAAAGAGAGTTTTGCTTTAAAATAGAAAAATATTATTAATCTTATTTTGACTTGTACACGTTGGAATTTAGCAGCACATTTATATCAATCCCAAAAGTTCTTATTCGAGCTAACATGAAATGTATGATTGTCTTTAGATTTATTTTAGTTTGTGTGATTGTTTAATTTTATTATTAGGAGTCTAAAAAAATGGATTTTCTTGAGATATTTTGCACTTATTATGATGGAATCCTTATCCAATGATAAAATTTTAGTTATTGATTTATCTTGATTCTTGGGAACAACATAAGCATAATTTGATTTTATGTTAAATTCTTTTGTTAGTTTAATGTTAGGATGTGATTTTCAACAATTTGAGCACGTTATCTCTTGCTTAGATTTGTATAGCTTATTTAAAAACTGATTATGTTGATGTGAATTGCGGTTATGTCTAGAGCCTAGAATTTGATTCTCTCTCGAGGCGAAATCCTAGACAACACTAAGTTGAGGAGATGATTTAGGCCATCTTTGGATCGTTTGAGCCTTTCAAGCTTACCTTTATATATTAATATCCTTAGTCTACCTCTTTGTGCCTAATTGATATATCTACTTTCTTTGATTGCCACATCTTTTAGCCTAGCCTAATAAGAAAAACCATGATTAAACCTTCACTACTTAGGCATGTGTATGATATTACAGAAAATAATTATGAGCCATGTCAAATTTGGGTAAAATGGTGATGTTAGTCGCAACCTAAAAAAATAATAAGTCTCGTCGCAAGACTTTAAATTTATTAAGCGGGACATTAAAAAAAACCGAGGAAAAGTCGACTTAATTCCTCTTGAAAAATGAAGGTTTTGAAAATGATCTTGAAAAAGACATGGAGTCGCCACCAATCTTTTTTAGTTAGGTGTGATCGGTCACCTATTAAAACCGGTTTTATAAAACATTTTTAAATTAATTAAAATATTCTTAAAACCAATTTCAAGTCTGCGTTTTACACCAGAGAAATCAAAGAAGCGAGTTCAGGACTCAGTTACGTATGGGGAAGGATTAGCACCCCCACAACGCCCGTATAAAACGGTACCTTATTAATCATGTGTTATCTCAAGTCTCGGTAAAAAGTCGATTTTAAATTTAGTATTTCAAGTTAATTCTCAATTTAAAGAAAAATAATTCCATTTTTAAATGAAAATGATCCGAAATTTATAAATTCAAAATTTTCCTATATTCCCCAACAAACGTGGCAAAATATAGAAATTTTTATTAGTTTGGAAAACTTTCCGAATCATTCTCATTTTAAAAAAGATATTCCGTTATTAATGATAATTGATGATATCCTCCCCAGCAAACCCGGCAGAGAATTCATGAATTATTTTAACTCGGGAATATCTTTATTTTATTAAAAATCATCACCTTTTTGAAAACATTTAAAAAATATATATATGAGTATGAATATGTATGACATAAATAAAATGACATAACAATGTCTAAATAATATAATGCAACCTAAATGATATGATATGATATAATTTAAATGGCTTAGCATATTCTAAATAAAATGAAATATCCTAAGTTATATGATATATTCTAAATGAAATGAAATGACCTAGGTAACATGATATATTCTATATGAAATGCAATATCCTAAATCATATAATATATTCTAAATGAAATAAAATATCCTAAGTGATATAATATATTCTAAATAAAATGAAATGACCTAGGTAACATAATATATTCTATATGAAACGAAATGACCTAGGTAACATAATATATTCTATATGAAATGAAATAATTTAAATGACATGGCAAATATAAATGATATGGCATATAATCTAAATGACATGAAATATAAAATAATGCTATCATATAATATGCATGAAAATAAAAATAAAATTAATAATGCATGAACATAGCATATGCTAAATAATATGACAAAAATAACTAAATAAAAAGCATAGGATATCATGAAATATTCAAAACCATATAACAAATAATATAATATCAAAAATTTAAATCAAAGATAATAACACCATCATGAAAATCAAACATAGCAAAAATTACATATTATATAATATGCATGAATATGGAAAATGCAATGCATGAGAATGTATTTTTTTTCCTTTAATTAAGGAAATCCGTATATCTAAATAGATATCTGGCTACCTTAGGAAAATATATCAAATTAAATATTCTAAAATCAAAACACTTTGTGATTGTTTGAAAACAATTTTTTTGAAAAGCTTAGATTTAAAAAAAAAAACTTAGTTAAACCCTTTTTAAATGGCTCTAATTTCCTAAGTTTAAAATCCCTGACTTGACCACCCTTAACCCGAGACTAAAAAAAACATTTTTAGAGTTTAAAAAAGCTTAGAAACTACCCTAAGTCAGTAGCCAAACTTCCTAATCAGCCCCCTCTAAGTAACTTAATTAAAACAGAAAAATGATTTTCCTTCAAATTCAATTCTGACTCTACTGTCCAGTTTTAAAGCATGATTTTTTACCCTATTTTTAAAAATTCAAAAAAATCTAAAACAAAATACTAAAGACTTAGAACATGTAAAACTACACGGAAAAAAATCAGCTTAATTTTTTTATTAAAGATGACTACCCAAAAAAATTAGGAAAGTACGAGTACTGGGTAAAAAACTGTTTTGCCAAAACACATTCTTTTGCCTTTGATAAAATCATTTGAAAATCAAAGTAAAAATATTAGAGACTTTCTAAAAGACTTAGAAACAGTAGCTAACACTTTTGAAAAGTTAGGCAAAAATTGGCTAAGTAAAAAAAAAAAAAAATCACAACGGTAGAATAATCAATTTGACAATTCTTTAATTTTCCACAAGTATGCTCAAGAGAGCATGACTTTGAACCATTGATTGGCCTAAGTCATAAGTCAAGTGGCAAGGTCATGAAATGCATGAAAAATACAGCAAATATGATGCATGAAATGCATGATTTAAAACCTAAATGACATGAAAATGCATGGCATCAATAAAATGACCTAGACCTAAATGAACTTGCATGGCATTTAATGCAACCTATGTCTAAAATGCATGGCAAACAAACCAATCCTACATCTAAAATATGCATGGCAATAACACAAACACAAGGCATGCTTAAACAAAATACTCAACCAAATGTCATGAAAATGCAAACCTATCAACTAACATAACAAAAATGCACACACAAAGCAAACAAGATGAAGGTGGCCGAATGGCCTCATGTTTAAAATGGGCATGGCATTTTCACAAACACATGATATAATAACATGCTTAACTAAAGAATACACTCAAATCATGCAAATATAAAGTAAAGGCATGAAAACCAACAAGTATTTTCACAAACACATGGATTACAAAATGTAAAACATAAACAAACTTAAACATTGTGAAAACAGAAAATCAAAAATGCAATAATAGTAAAATAAACATGATAATAGACCAAAAAATGGAAATGAACAAGTAACCAAATTAAAACAAGCTTCAAGTCTATGTATTATAAGAAGATTTCACGCATCAAAACTTATTAAATATCAAAAATAACATGAAATAACAAAGCAAACAGCAACTCTAAATCCAAAAACAAAGGGAAAAAAATTTTCAAGAGCTTTTTATAAGAAAGGATGAAGAAGGAACTTAAAGAAGAACATTAAAACACTTATTTAAAAAGAAAAATCAAAAGAAACTCACCAAAATAATAATCAAAACTACAAATCAAGAATGGAAAATTGATAACTCGTATAATTATATAGTTTTTAGTTATGTTTTATTATTGTTTTGTGTCAAATACAAGTTATTATTGTTTAGTCTAATTGTGTTTATGATCTTTTATATTTTTATGTAATTTGGTGTTTTTCACAAGTTTCTTTGAGTGATTTCAGATTACTAGAATTAAGGGCAAATCCAGTTCAGTTCCAGTTCCGACACCTTTTGCCATATCAGCTATATCTGGAGTTTCACTGAAGCAATAAGGCTGAAATTTGTAGCCGTGCAAAGGTAAGAGGCATATCTATCTTTTTCATGTTTTACACTTCTTGAAACGGAGTCGTTTTCCCTAGCGAAATCGACCATCAAGTTGGCTGATGTGCAATGACGTCTGTGCTGACCTGTTTTCGTATTTTGCCCATATCTGCTAATCCACATCAGCAAATGAGCTGATTCCAATGGCTATGGATCCGTAACTGATACGGGAACCTTTGTCTAGAAGACCATATGATCAGATCAGGCCTTTAATATTGACGAAATCGACCATCAAGTTGGCTGATGTGCAATGACGTCTGTGCTGACCTGTTTTCGTATTTTGCCCATATCTGCTTATCCACATCAGCAAATGAGCTGATTCCAACGGCTATGGATCCGTAACTGATAGGGGAACCTTTTTCTAGAAGACCATGTGATCAGATCAGGCCTCCAACATTGAAGCAATCGACCATCAAGTTGGCTGATCAAAATTGTCATACAATATGACGAAAATTGTTAGAAAAATTCACCCACCTATTATACCTACCTTTGAAATTTGTAAAGCTTGTCTCTTGTCATTTAGCCCTCCAAAATGTGTATAAATAGAGGGCCTTGGATGATTGTAGAGGATCATATTGTACATAGGTAGGATATTAGCCATTTTAATAAAATTCTCTAAGTTTTCTTCTTCTTTCTTTTCTCTAGTTTTCTTTCTTTTCTCTAGTTTTCTTTTTCTTTAGAAAGAGCAAGAGGTTGGATAATTAATATTCTTCCTCTTCTTCTTTCTTTCTTTTATTTTCTTCTTAGATTTTCTTTAATTTTATGTTTATGTTTATAATGCCTATGCTAGGCTAAACTTCTATTTGGTTAAGGGTGATTTCAAAGCCCTAGACATGTTTTGTGATTGATTTTCAGATTCTATCTATCATTAATTTTCTATCAAAGTTGCTTATGTTCTTCTACAAGAATTGTTCATGATGTTGTCTAGATTTATTTAGGTGTACAACTAGATAGATCTTGATAATTATCTATTGCTAGTTTAGGAGTCTTGATCCGTGTAATTGTCTTGATTTCCTATTCATAAGTGGCAATTTGTGATTAATGATTATGGTCAAGTTTTCAATAATTGCAAAGTGGAACATAACCTAAGTTGAACAATCCGAGCTTATGTGTTTGTTGCTTAGATCAACCTATCTTTCTCATCATAAAGCTGCCATTAAATTGAATTTAGAGAGCTTATTCTAGGTTGTTTAATGGTTAGAGATTAAATAGAGAGCTTGTTCTATTTAACGACAAACTAAGGAAAGATTGGGGTAACAGAGCTTGTTGTTATCTACGGTTGTTAACTTTGATAGTTGGTTGATATTGATAGATCTGAAATTGATTCTTAATGATGTCTAGTGGTGGAGAATGAAACCTTAACCATATTTTTCATATTTGATTCTTCTTACTTATTTGTTTTCTTACTTTTAGTTTGCTTATTTTTTATATTTATTTTTATTGGCTGGTTATACCGCCTAATTTGTATATTAACTTTGTTTTATTTTTATTGGCTGGTTATACCGCCTAATTTAGTATATTATACCGCCTAATTTAGTATATATATTTTTATTGGCTGGTTATACCGCCTTGCATCTTATTCTTATTATTTACTTTAGTTTAAATCTGGCTTCAAAAACCCCTTTTCTTTTATTGTTCTTGAATTTAAGTTTTAAACTATTAACTTATAAACTAAAACCCAATCCCTGAGGACTCGACCCTTGCTAACTACTATACTTACAATTTATCTTTTTAGTGCAAGGTTAAATAAGATACACTCTTTTGGGTGCATCAAATTTTTGGCGCCGTTGCCGGGGATTGCTTTCTTTAGTTTATTTGTTACTTGGTTTATTCTTATTTTCAGTTCTAATTAGTTTTATTTTCTTGTACATACAAGTTTTTCAAATTTAAAAAAAAAAAAAAAAAAAAAAAAAATAATGGAATTGAGCAATCTAACACTTGAAGAGTTGGTGGCATACATGAACATGGAGAATCAACATGCCAATCTCACCTCCCCAGTTCAACAATTGGCCATGGGAGGATGTCAAGGCCATCAAGTGTTCCAACACCAACAGTATGATCATTACTCAAACACTTACCATGAGGGATGGTGGGATCATACTAATTATGGCTACTCGAAAAATTACCAAGAAGTAGATCCTTATGCCAATTACACTCATCCATCTAGCTTCAATCAATCATGGTCTCAAGAACCAGATCTTTTTCAACCACCACATATGACTCAAAACTCAGGTACTTCTTTAGAAGATCTTGTCTATTCTCTTGTTACTGATTCTTTGCAATTTCAACAGGAAACAAGGGCAAGCATCCAGAGTTTGGAAAAGCAAATGAGCCAATTGGCTAGTAGTATGGTGGGATGGGTAGCACAAAGATCTGAAGAACTCCCAGCCCAAACGATGGTTAACCCAAAGGAGAATGCTACTATTGTGACTTTGAAGAGTGAGGAACAAGATGAGGATGAAACAAAATTAGAGATGGATTCTATTCTTGAGGATAATGAAGCCAAAGATCCAAATAAGAGTATTTCGGCACCTGAGGTAACGTTTAAGGTTCCACTTTTTACTAATGTTTCTTCTCCACCTTTTCCTAGTAGATTTGCAAAGTTCAAGGAGGAAGAACATGAACAACACATGCCGGAAACCTTAAACAACTTGTTTGTGGAGGTCATTCAACAAGTATCAAAATATGCTCCATTCCTCGATGACATATGCACCACAAAGGATGATGGAATAATACTTGTAATGGAGAATGCATCCACTGTTGTGCAAAGAAAGCTTCCTCTCAAACGCATCAATTTGGGAAATTTCATGTATGAGCCTGACAAGCCTAAAATGCCAAGAAGGGGTGTTGGTTAGGTTCAAAACACTAAATCAAGTGCTAATTGGGGGAGGCAGCCTAATTAGTGAAAGCATTGCCAAACTGCCATCCTCAGATTTGCTCTCGTTTTCTTTATCTTTTTCTTATGTTTCTTTGCTAATTGTGTTTAGTGTTTCTAAGTTCATTTAGGCTGCATAAGTTTATTTTGTTTATTAGTTCTTTTCACTTACACATGATTCTTTCATTTGGGATTAATAGCATTACATTAATGACAATGTAAGAATTATGTGTGGGGGGAAGAATTTAGGATTTTATTTAGAGTGTTTTGTTTTTGAGTCTTTTTATGTTGTTTTTCTTTCTGATCCTTGTTTTGAAAATAACTAGATGTAAATATAATTTTTAATTTTTTTAACCCCGGTTAAATGGCGGATAACGGTACTCCGTGATTATTTAAATCGGTTCCATCAGCTACCCACAAAACTGATATTGTATATAAATTTCTCTTCCAATTTCTCTTTCAATTTTTTTCATTTTTTTTCAGGATGGATGATATTCTCATAAGATTGCAAAAACGATTTCCTCCTTTTCCTCGAAATATTTTACTGAAGCTTTACCAAGTTCGATTTGAAAGATTAAGAATGCTTATGCACAAAGGGATTCCTGGAGACATACGTTGGATAATTGAAGCCAAGGTACGTGAAGATGAATATCTTCCTGTTTTGCATTTACCAGGTACAGGTAGAAGCACTTTTGCAAAGAAGCGACGAGCAAAGCGCATGAGTTCAAATTGCCACAAATGTGCACGATGGACGTGTAACGGTAAATGTCGTTCTATTGGGATTTCGTCCTCTAATCGAGATGATAAAATTGAATTCATTAAGGATGGACTGAGTAAGGAGAATTTGGGTAATATCCAACTTTCTCTTGAGACGCATCCTAGTGGAGACGTACAAAGAGAAATTCTTGATTTATGGCCGCAATTCCAAAGGGATTGACAACATCTTGGGAATCTGATGTTAAATGACCCTGTTTGCCAGCTTGTAAGAAAACTGGATGGGAAGCATATCCTCGACTCATAGAAGGCGTTTAAGCCGTTTCTGGACGTAAAACCAGAGGAAGATGTGAGCCACAATCACAACTACAATAAATGACTTCTCAGCTTTTGGTTTGATTTGCAATAACTTCATTTTGGTTTAATTTACGTGTTGTTCGATTTGTGTAATTATTCTCGTTTTTTTTTATTTGTCTTTTACGGTTGATTTTTTTCTTCTCTTTTTGATTTTCTTCATGAAATCACGCAAAAATCTTTTGTTAGGTTAACATTTTCTTCTGACAGGTCAGATACACTTTCGGCGACATTATTACTCTTGTCTGATTCACTACTCAGTCCTCTATATATTACACAATGTACTCATTCTCTTTCAGGCACTCGAAAAAGAAAAAAAAATGGAAAGTACTTCGTCCCAACGCATTAAAAAAATTTGTGTTTTTGGAGGTGCTTATCCAGGGAAAAATAACATATTCGCTGATGAAGCCATAAGAGTTGGAGTAATACTTGCCCAACAAAAGATCCAGTTGATTTATGGAGGCGGTAGTACGGGTTTAATGGGAGCAGTCGCTACAGCAGCACACGCCGGAGGAAGTCCAGTTCTAGGAATCGTGCCAAAACTATTCACAGATTTTTGTGAACCTACCTTGGGTAAGGAAATACAAGTCTGGAGTATCCCTGAACGGATAACAATCATGTACCATTCTGCCGATGCATTCATTGCTTTACCAGGAGGTCTGGGTACATTGGAAGAAATAGCTTGCGTGGCTTCTTGGTCATCTTTGGTCACAAATAAGAAACCCATTGGTTTGCTTAATATTAATGGTTATTTTAGTAATTTGCTTTCATATTTAGATAATGCTGTGGATAATGGATTCATGTTTTCAGAGGCAAGGAGAACCATAATTTCTGCTACAACCATTGAAGATTTACTCAAAAAGCTCCAAGCTTATGAGTATTTATCTGCTACGGTTGTTTCGCAAACGCTCGGAAAAAGAAAAAGAGATATGGACGAGAATGGAGTGGATTGCACTTTGTCTTTGTGACATTATCTAACATTTTGTTTGTTGTGTCTCAGTTATAATAAGTGGTTAGCAACCTCTACAGGTAATATCTCCTAAATTTTACCTTCTTAAAATAAAAAAAAAAAAAGTTTGTTGTGTTTTAAGCAATTTAGAAGTATTCATTCTGAACAAGGTCTGAGTAAGGGAGACTTGAGACATACCTTGTCAGTTTGATTTCTTCTTTTCAAAAAAAAAAAAAGTTTGTTGTGTTTTAAGCAATTTAGAAGTATTCATTCTGAACAAGGTCTGAGTAAGGGAGACTTGAGACATATCTTGTCAGTTTGATTTTAATCTTTTTATGTTTACTTGTTAATTTTTGTTTAGTATTTTAGGATTATTTAGGTTGCATGAGTTTGTTTTGTTTTGAGTCTTAGTTGTTCCTATTCTTATGTTATTAGTTCTTTTCTCTTACACATGATTCTTTCATTTGGGTTAATAGACTTACATTGAGGACAATGTAAGAATTAAGTGTGGGGGGAATGATTTAGGATTTCTTTTATTTTTGTCTACTATTTTTTTTATGAGTCTTTATTATTATTATTATTATTTTTTTTTGTGTGTTTTAGTTCCTTTTTAATACAATGATGAGATATGAATTGCATAAGTCTAAAACAGATTTATTAGTGAGAAGATTTTCATGAGAATTGAGCTTGATGTCAACCTTTTTATGAGCCAATGTTAATATGATATGTTGATTGAGAAAGAAGCATGTTTAGACTTAATCTGACTTGTATAATCATCCTTATGAGTTTTTGAGCCTATAATGATTGATGCATTATACAAATCAATCTAATTTCTTTCTTGAGTGCTCTTATGATTACATGATTCTCTAGAACTTGCTTTAAACCGTTTGAGACTATATTGATACATGTGACAACATGAATATGATAGAGGCATTAGGATTATAACCAGAGCCAAACAGCCATCCATTATTAATGTTCCAAGAGAACACACCCTTAGTGAACCAATTTGAGCCTACATTGAATAAGCTATCTCTTTGGTAACCATAACTTGTCCCTAACCTAAATATACTTATATCTTTACCTTTGTTCCAAAGATGAATTAGCATGTTTTGAGACAAGTTGCAAAGACAAGGAAGATTTATTGAAAATTTGGGTTAGAAACAAGAAATAAGTGTGGGGGGAAAAGAAAGAAAAAAAGTCAAGAGAAAAAGAAAGGGATCATTGTCAAATACATTCCCATATTAAAAAAAAAAATCTTCTCTTGAACTTCTAGTTAAAGTAAAGAAAAAGATGTTACAAAGTTGGTTAGAATGATGCAAAGGCCCAACATGAATATCCGGCCTAGGTGACTATGTACTTGTAAAGAGTTTTGAGAAGTTTCTTTGTATAATCTTTTTATGTCTCTAAACTTTATGAACTCTTTGGAACCTTTGTGATATCTTTATCCTTTTGTTCTTCAACCACATTGCAAACCCCTTGGCCCCATTACAACCTTGATTAAAGACCTCTTGATTTATGAAGTTGCATGATCTTTTAGTGGAGAATAGGTGGACAAGCAAGCATATGGTAGAAGTGTTTTCATGAGATTGATTGAGTGTAAACACTTTACCACTACTTTAAAGAGTGAAAATCAAGAGAGTATCCCATGTGAGAAGTTGAGATTAAATTTGAACATGCACTATTTTGATTGAGATATGTTATGTTAATATTGGCTTAACTCAAACAATTTACATTCAAGCATGATTTTTTGTGAAATTCTTTAAGCTATTGATTAGTTTATAAGACTTGTTCAAAGATTGTCTCTAATTTGTATTGAAAGGATTAGGAGTAAATATTTTTAGTATATGTAGTTTATTTATATTTTAGTTTTTCAATGTTTGTGGGTATCGTTCTAGTAAACCCTCACGAGACTAAACTCGTCCACTAGGGACACCTAGGGGTTTAAAGGCTTGTGTCACATGCTAAGTGCCACCGTGATTTCCTACGAAAGTGGATTAGATTAGATTTTCTTATTTTATTTTTATTGAGTCGTTGCTAGGGACTAGCAACAATCTAAGTGTGGGGGTGTGATAACTCGTATAATTATATAGTTTTTAGTTATGTTTTATTATTGTTTTGTGTCAAATACAAGTTATTATTGTTTAGTCTAATTGTGTTTATGATCTTTTATATTTTTATGTAATTTGGTGTTTTTCACAAGTTTCTTTGAGTGATTTCAGATTACTAGAATTAAGGGCAAATCCAGTTCAGTTCCAGTTCCGATACCTTTTGCCATATCAGCTATATCTGGAGTTTCACTGAAGCAATAAGGCTGAAATTTGTAGCCATGCAAAGCTAAGAGGCATATCTATCTTTTTCATGTTTTACACTTCTTGAAACGGAGTCGTTTTCCCTAGCGAAATCGACCATCAAGTTGGCTGATGTGCAATGACGTCTGTGCTGACCTGTTTTCGTATTTTGCCCATATCTGCTAATCCACATCAGCAAATGAGCTGATTCCAATGGCTATGGATCCGTAACTGATACGGGAACCTTTGTCTAGAAGACCATATGATCAGATCAGGCCTTTAATATTGACGAAATCGACCATCAAGTTGGCTGATGTGCAATGACGTCTGTGCTGACCTGTTTTCGTATTTTGCCCATATCTGCTCATCCACATCAGCAAATGAGCTGATTCCAACGGCTATGGATCCGTAACTGATAGGGGAACCTTTTTCTAGAAGACCATGTGATCAGATCAGGCCTCCAACATTGACGAAATCGACCATCAAGTTGGCTGATCAAAATTGTCATACAATATGACGAAAATTGTTAGAAAAATTCACCCACCTATTATACCTACCTTTGAAATTTGTAAAGCTTGTCTCTTGTCATTTAGCCCTCCAAAATGTGTATAAATAGAGGGCCTTGGATGATTGTAGAGGATCATATTGTACATAGGTAGGATATTAGCCATTTTAATAAAATTCTCTAAGTTTTCTTCTTCTTTCTTTTCTCTAGTTTTCTTTCTTTTCTCTAGTTTTCTTTTTCTTTAGAAAGAGCAAGAGGTTGGATAATTAATATTCTTCCTCTTCTTCTTTCTTTCTTTTATTTTCTTCTTAGATTTTCTTTAATTTTATGTTTATGTTTATAATGCCTATGCTAGGCTAAACTTCTATTTGGTTAAGGGTGATTTCAAAGCCCTAGACATGTTTTGTGATTGATTTTCAGATTCTATCTATCATTAATTTTCTATCAAAGTTGCTTATGTTCTTCTACAAGAATTGTTCATGATGTTGTCTAGATTTATTTAGGTGTACAACTAGATAGATCTTGATAATTATCTATTGCTAGTTTAGGAGTCTTGATCCGTGTAATTGTCTTGATTTCCTATTCATAAGTGGCAATTTGTGATTAATGATTATGGTCAAGTTTTCAATAATTGCAAAGTGGAACATAACCTAAGTTGAACAATCCGAGCTTATGTGTTTGTTGCTTAGATCAACCTATCTTTCTCATCATAAAGCTGCCATTAAATTGAATTTAGAGAGCTTATTCTAGGTTGTTTAATGGTTAGAGATTAAATAGAGAGCTTGTTCTATTTAACGACAAACTAAGGAAAGATTGGGGTAACAGAGCTTGTTGTTATCTACGGTTGTTAACTTTGATAGTTGGTTGATATTGATATATCTGAAATTGATTCTTAATGATGTCTAGTGGTGGAGAATGAAACCTTAACCATATTTTTCATATTTGATTCTTCTTACTTATTTGTTTTCTTACTTTTAGTTTGCTTATTTTTTATATTTATTTTTATTGGCTGGTTATACCGCCTAATTTGTATATTAACTTTGTTTTATTTTTATTGGCTGGTTATACCGCCTAATTTAGTATATATATTTTTATTGGCTGGTTATACCGCCTAATTTAGTATATATATTTTTATTGGCTGGTTATACCGTCTTGCATCTTATTCTTATTATTTACTTTAGTTTAAATCTGGCTTCAAAAACCCCTTTTCTTTTATTGTTCTTGAATTTAAGTTTTAAACTATTAACTTATAAACTAAAACCCAATCCCTGAGGACTCGACCCTTGCTAACTACTATACTTACAATTTATCTTTTTAGTGCAAGGTTAAATAAGATACACTCTTTTGGGTGCATCAAAAATCAAAGAAAGTGCAAGAGTATGGTGCTTAAAGCAACCTCTAGAAGCTATCTTTCAAGCTTTTTCTCTTCTAACTTTCTTTTCTTTTCTGAACTTTTCTTTTTGCTTTTCAACAATGGAGAGAAAATCAGCCAAAACCAAGAGAGCATAGAGAGTGAGTGGCTGAAAAAAATGAAAGAGAGACACCCTTGTAGAGTGGCCGAATACCCCTCTAGGCTAAGATATTGTCATTTTTCCATCAACCAATTTTTATCCAAGGGCTATTAATCCAAGAAGTTTAAAACATGAAATTATCACCCTTAGATTAGGCCATCAGCTATCCACAATTACAGCTGTTCAAGAATCTTAAGCCATCATGTTGACACTCTCCCTCTTTATGCATTGGTCCAAGTGACTTATTTGCAAAGGCTTGATCAAAAAATAACTAACTAACTCTTCATTGTTGGCCTTTTGATTAAAAAATCAGAAACTTCCTACCTATCTTTGGGCCTTGGCCGGTCAGCCCCTTTCCTTCCATCCCATGTTTCATTTTTTTAAAAGGCAAGAAAAGCCCTTTTCGGTCTCTTGGGTAAAATGACTTTTTTTGCCCCCCGAACGTAAATAAATGTCAAACGGACTCAAAATTCAAATTTTATTTTTTCAATACTTTCAAAATAATAAAAAATTGAATTTTGGAAGTTTTCAAAATTTTCCGAGTCCATTTGCTATTTATTTGGATTTTTTCTTTCAAAATTGCTCTTTTCTGCCCCCAAATTTTACCATTTTTTAAACGAGGTCCAAATCAATATTTTTCTTCACCAATCTCTTCCAAATAATTTAAAAGTGTGATCTGGAAGTTTTCATAGTTTTTGGAACTCATTTGGTATTTTTTCGGGATTTATCTACTTGAATTACTACATAGGGGGCCCGTGATTTGGCCATTTTGCAAACGAACTCTGAATCAAGATTTTCTTTTGCCAATCTCTTCCAAATAATTTAAAAATAATATTTGAAAATTTTCAGAATTTTTGGAGTTCATTTGCTATTTTTTCGGGATTTATCTTCTTGAATTTCTACACAAGAGACCCGAGATTTGGCCATTTTGCAAGACGAACTCCGAATCAAGATTTTCTTTTGCCAAACTCTTTGAAATGATTTAAGAATGAGATTTTTAATTTTTCAGATTTTTTTGGAGTTCATTTGCTATTTTTCCCAAACTTTCCAATTTTGCCCTTTACCTCCGAAACCCGGTTTTGCTCAAAACAAGTTCGATTTTCAGATTTTCTTCAAACTGAGCCTTGGGCTATCCTTTTTAAATCACTCCTCATCCATTAGGGGCTTTATTCCAACCGATTCGGGCCATTTCTGTAATTCTTCCCAATTTCATCGAAATCCATCAAAAACCCTAATTCTCGATTTTTTTCGGATTGACTTTTCTTTCAGTTTTTCTTTCAAATGGCTTTTCCATTACCCGTAGTCAGTGCTTATCTTTCATTTGGAACCTTTAATTTTGACTAATTCGATCGTTTAAGCACTTTTGCCCAAATTTCTCGGATTAGGGTTTCCTTTCTATTGAATCTCCATAACCCAACTTCCGAACTCCATATCTTTCGATGTAGACCTCGGATTATCAAAATTCTTTTACCATTTTTCAATTGAACTTCAAATCTTGATTTTGAAAGTGGGTTGACTTTTTCAATAGTTGACTTTTCAGGATTGACTTTTTCAAGTTTGACTTTTTATGCTCACCCTCTTAAACTAAGTCTCAGAGTACCACCTAGGATGAAAAAAAAAGTACATTCTGAAACATCAATTTAGGAAGAAAATATACCTGTTTTAGTGGTCCGGACAAAATTAGGTGTCTACAGCTTCTCCTCTTTGGCTATTGCTGAGAATCAAGAATCAGGCGAAGATAAACAAATACTAATTTTGTCCGGTTGGTGAAATCACATGTGAAGGGAAGGGAAATGGGTTTTCTTTTTTTCATTTTCATTTTTTCATTTTTTCATTGTTTCAATTTTTTTTTGTTGAAAAAACTGTAAATATAAGATATTGTCCTTAAATTGAATTCCCTGACTAATCAAGGCTCGACCCGTCTTAAGGAAACGAGTTTGATTTGCAAGAGAAGAAAAGACCTCGACGATGGTCTCGAGGGCTTAACCTGTCTTGTGCTAAGCTGTGTTTAAAATTCTGGGTATCTTCTCCAGAAGCTTCGGCTATCACCACCAAAGACTTGCTCAAGCAAATGTAAAACTCTGGATACCTCCAGCAGAGGCTTTGGTTATAACCACCAAAGACTTGTTCAAGCAAATGCAAAATTCTGGATATCTCCACCAGAGGCTTTGGTTATCACCCCCAAAGACTTGTTCAAGCAAATGTAAGAATTCTGGAAACTTATGCCTGGAGGTCTTAAAAATGGTGCCCGGAGGCCTTACCCATGATTTTGAAAATAAAATACGCTGTATACGACTTTTAAGAATAATGCTCGGAGGTCTTAAGAATGGTGCCGGAAGGCCTTACCCGTGAGTTTAAAAAAATGCGCTAAATGCGACTTTGAAAATGATGCCCGGAGGTCTTAAGAATGGTGCTCGGAGGCCTTACCCGTGATTTGAAAATACCTTGACGACGGTCTCAAGGCTCGACTCATTTGATAAACAGAATGAATTCAATTTAAAACAAAAGGAAATACCTCGACGATGGTCTCAAGGCTCGACTCATTTGATAAGACAGAATGAATTCGATTTAAAACAAAAGGAAATACCTCGACGGTGGTCTCAAGGCTCGACTCATTTGAAAAAACAGAATGAATTCGATTTAAAACAAAAGGAAATACCTCGACGGTGGTCTCAAGGCTCGACTCATTTGATAAAACAGAATGAATTCGATTTAAAATAAAAGGAAATACCTCGACGGTGGTCTCAAGGTTTGACTCAATTGATAAAATAGAATGAAGTTGATTTAAAACAAAAGGAGATACCTCGAAGGTGGTCTCAGGGCTCGACTCATTTGATAAAACAGAATGAATTCGATTTAAAACAAAGGAAATACCTCGACGGTGGTCTCAAGGCTCGACTCATTTCATAAAACAGAATGAATTCAATTTAAAACGAAAGGAAATACCTCGACGGTGGTCTCAAGGCTCGACTCATTTGATAAAACAGAATGAATTCGATTTAAAACAAAATGAAATACCTCGACGGTGGTCTCAAGGCTCGACTCATTTCATAAAACAGAATGAATTCGATTTAAAACAAAATGAAATACCTCGACGGTGGTCTCAAGGCTCGACTCATTTGATAAAACAGAATGAATTCAATTTAAAACGAAATGAAATACTAAGAATGATTCTGGGTTTGGTTCATTTGGAAAAAATAAATTTAACTTGAAAATGAAAGGAACATACCTCGACGGCGATCTCGGGGCTCGACTTATTTGAGAAGCAAAACTAGTTCGATTTGGAAAAGAAACGTACCTCGACGGTTATCTCGGGGCTCGACTTGTTTGAAAAACAGAATGAGTTCACTTTGGGGAAGTCCAAGTTTTCCTGATTTCTGCTATGTTAGCTAAATGCAATGATGAGAATGACATGTTTTGCAAATGCTTGTATGTTTCCTAAGAATGAATGCAATCAAATTGTGTCATGATTTCTAATCCATGGTTTCTTTGAGGTTCACAGATTATCCGACTTCATGATGGAGTCTTCAATTGATCATTGATGCCCCACTTAAGGAATCCTTCACTCAAGATAACTTGTCAAACAGTCTCAGTTTCTGACTTTCGTTGAAATTCACAGATTTTCTGACTTCGTGATGGAGTCTCCAACACGTTCACCATTTTCTTTTCTTGGTGAACTTTCCAAACCTTCCCCAAGATTTAAATCTATTCCTTAGTAATACTTTAAAATCCTTTTATTTGAAGATTTTTTTTATTACTAATCATCATTCAATTTAATAACAATCATAATGCATCTCAAAAATGTATGAAAGAAAATATGAATCAAGAAAAAATTGTCATGAAAAGGATAACAAGAATTTATTGCAAGAAATGTTTTAAAATAGTAAAAATAAATATCAAGGATATAAGAAACAAATGTAAGGTTATAAGTTGTAGATGCCCCGGATGCGGAATATCTTGGACCCCTTCTTTTTCAAACCATCTAAAATTTCTCTTGAACGAGCAATTTACTTGGGTAACCTCTCGGCTTCCGTAGTTACCTCAGACTTAGTTGTTCCGCTTTCCTCTGATTGTCAGATACTTTCTCCCCCTTTACACGGAGCATTGATTCGAACTTCTAATCAGTACCTGAGCCGCCCTTTGCGGGTTTTCAACTCAAGTGTCCTTCATTCGGTATTAAGTCGCCCTTTGTGGGTTTTCGGCTTAAACCTCTCCTTTTACATTCTTTTTTCATTTTCATTTTTTTGTATTCTACCATGCATCTGAGAATTCTAAATGTTTCCAAGGTAAAAATGTCAATTCAAAAGATGGATGAATTCTGAGAATTACCTTTCAAATTAAATATTCATGCTTGATCAAAATAGGCTTTTAAAGCACGTAATGTAGGCCAAGGTTTAGGTTTAGAAAGAAAGGATAAAATAGGCTCAAAGTGTGTTTAAGGGTGATTGGATCAAAGATCATTTCCTGAGGAGAACTTATTCTTGAAACATTTGTCCTTTTTTTTTGGACTTTCTTTTCTTCTTTTTTTCTTTTTGCTTTGTTGGCTTTCATTTGCCACATTTTTCGATGGCTTTCTTTTTGCCATGATTTTTTATTATTTTTCCTCGCATTTTCCCTCCAGTGTAGAGGGTGATCCTTGATCAAGGTTTAAAGAAAGAAATAATTCCTAAGGCTCAAAGGGGTGACTAAGGATAATTTCTTCTTAGTGAAAGGAATATGAAAGATGGCCATTCATCATATCAAGCACGAATATTCTCTTTGAAAAGCAATTCACAGGGGAGATAGATATATAGAATTTCCATTTTTACACTTGGAATCATTCGAATTTCCATGTGCACAACATCACATTTTTTTTTAAGCATAATACTTCTTCAGTTCATCAGCATTCACGGGATTTCTGAAATCCTCCCCGTCCATTCTAGTTAAAATCAATGCTCCTCCAGAAAAAGCTCTTTTTACTACATAGGGTCCTTCCCAATTCGAAGCCCATTTTCCTCTCGGGTCCTTCACTATAGGGAGAATTTTCCTCAGTACCAACTCCCCTTCTCGGAACTGTCTGGGATGAACTTTCTTGTTGTGGGCTCGAATCATCCTTTTCTGATACAACTGCCCATGACAAATTGCTTTCAATCTTTTCTCCTCGATGAGATTCAACTGTTCATAACGAGCTCTAACCCATTCTGCTTCCTCTAAGCCAACTTCCATCAAAACCCGAAGTGAAGGGATCTCAACTTCAATAGGTAGCACTGCTTCCATCCCGTATACCAAAGAAAACGGCGTTGCCCCTGTAGATGTGCCGACCAAAGTACGATATGCATGAAGAGCAAAAGGCAAGATCTCATGTCAATCCTTGTACACATTGGTCATCTTTTCAACAATCTTCTTGATGTTCTTGTTAGCTGCTTCTACTGCCCCATTCATCTCCGGATGGTAAGGTGCCGAATTATGATGTGTGATCTTGAATTGAGTACACACTTCTCTCATCATCTTATTGTTCAAATTGAGAGCATTATCCGAAATAATTCTTGCTGGCAACCCATAACAGTATATGATTTCTTTCTTAACAAATCTACATACCACCGACTTTGTTACATTCGCAAAGGAAGCAGCTTCTACCCACTTTGTGAAATAATCTATGGCCACCAAGATGAAACGATGTCCATTTGAAGCTTTCGGAGTGATAGGCCCGATCATATCCATTCCCCACATTGAAAAGGGCCATGGTGCAGTCATGACATGTAATGGCGATGGTGGCACATGAATCTTATCTGCATATATCTGGCATTTATGGCACTTCCTAGAATAACTGATACAATCTCCTTCCATTTCAACCAATAATACCCTGCCCTCATAATCTTTTTAGCAAGCATGTGACCATTAGCATGAGTGCCACATATCCCTTCATGGACCTCTTCTATAATTCTCCGAGCTTCGGTAGATCCGACACATCTCAACAAGACTTGGTCTTTTCCTTTCTTGTAAAGAATCTCACTGTCTAGCACAAAACCCATTGCTAGCCTTCTCAAAGTCCTCTTGTCATTTTCTGTTGCTTGTTCTGGATATTGTTGACTCTTGATGTACTGCAAGATGTCGTTATACCAAGGGAGGCCATCTGCTTCTTCTTCAATACTCAGACAATGAGCAGGAGACTCATATATACTCATCTTTATTGGCACAACTTCAGCCCCTTCATTCACTTTAAACATTGATGACAAATTAGCCAGAGCATCTACCATTCGATTTTCTTCTCAAGGAAAGTAATTGAAATTCACTTCTTCAAATTCCTCCAATAAACTCAATACGAGTTCTCAGTATCGGATTAGCTTTGTATCTCGGGTTTCCCATTCTCCTTGTAGCTGGTATATCACTAAGGTTGAGTCTCCAAAAACTTCCAATACTTTGATTTTTCTGTCTACTACAGCACGAAGGACCATAGTACATGCTTCATACTCGGCAGTATTGTTTGAACAATCAAAATCCAATCTAGCAGTGAAGGGATAATAATCTTCTTCTGGGGATATGAGGACTGCACCAATTCCGTGCCCCATGGCATTAGATTCGCCATCAAAATACATTTTCCATACTTTCTTCTTCAGGGGAATCTCACCTGCTTGTGACACATACATCAAATCTTCATCCGAGAAGTCAAAGTTCAACGGCTCATAATCTTCCACTGCCCGACTTGCTAAGAATTCAGCCACTGCACTACCCTTGATAGCTTTTTGACTTACATATACAATGTCGTACTCTGACAATAAAACCTGCCATCTTGCCATCCTTCCTGACAAAAAGAAGGTGCTTCCAACATGTATTTGATTGGATCTAGCTTGGAAATCAACCACGTTGTGTGGTACAACATGTACTGTCTGAGTCTTCGAGCAATCCAAGCTAAAGCACAGCACAACTTTTCTACCAACGAATATTTCAACTCATAATCTATGAACTTCTTGCTGAGGTAGTAAACTGCCTGTTCTTTCTTTCCAGTCTCATCAAGCTACCCCAAAACACAACCCATGGATCTCTCAAATACTGATAAATACAGTATCATTGGTTTATCCAGAACAGGTGGCATTAATATTGGTGGGTTGGATAAATAATGTTTAACCTTTTCAAATGCAATCTGACAACCTTCATCCCATTCTCCTGGATCACTTTTTCGAAGTAACTTAAATATTGGATCACATTTGTCGATTAACTGAGAAATAAACTGAGTAATGTAATTTAATCTCTCTAAAAAGCCTCTTACTTCCTTTTGAGTACGAGGTGGTGGCAAATTCTGAATGGCCTTCACTTTATCCAGGTCAATCTCAATTCCTCTTTTGCTAACGACAAAACCCAACAATTTTCCCCAGGTGACTCCAAAAGTACATTTCATCGGATTTAGCTTGAGTCTAAACTTCCTTAGTCGTTCAAAGAGCTTCTTAAGATTCGCAATATGCTCCTCTTCTCCTTGTGACTTTGCGATCATATCATCAACATAGACCTCAATTCCCTTATGCATCATATCATGAAACAAGGTCACCATGGCTCTCTGATATGTTGCCCCAGCATTCTTCAACCCAAATGGCATTACCTTATAGCAGAAGGTTCCCCACATTGTAACAAATGTGGTTTTCTCCATATCTTCTGGTGCCATCTTAATCTGATTGTATCCTGAGAATCTGTCCATGAAAGAAAATAAAGAACTCTTTGCCCTATTATCCACCAGAGTATCAATATGGGGCAAAGGGAAATTATCTTTAGGGCTGGTTTTATTCAAATCTCGATAATCAACGCACATCCGTACCTTGCCATCCTTCTTTGGTACTGTAACAATATTTGCCACCCATTCTGGATATTTTGCCACCTCTAAGAATCCAGCATCAAATTGCTTTTTCACCTCCTCTTTTATCTTTAATAGCATTTCCGGCCTCATTCTTCTCAACTTTTGCTGAATTGGTTTGCATTCTGGCCTTAAAGGGAGCTTTTGAACCACAATATCCGGATCCAACCCTAGCATGTCTTGGTAAGACCATGCAAATACATCCACAAGTTCTTGGAGCAAGGGTATTAATTCACCCTTTATTGATAATGACAATGAAGTTCCGATTTTGACTTCCTTTATCTCTTCACCATCTCCCAGATTTATCATTTCCAATAATTCTTTACGAGGAAGTACTGTTTCTCCTCTTTTTTCTATTTTCCTTAACAAATCTGGAGGTATACCATAATCCTCAGTATCTTCGTTAGCCTCAAAATCACCCGTGCAAATGGGTCTTTCAAAATCAATTTCAAAACTACTGACAGGAAGGTCCTCATATTCCACATCCGTATACCTGTAAATAAATGGGGAAGAAACAATATAGGAAAATATATATAATGAAAACAAAATAAATAACAAAACTGAAAGAATATGGACACATCAATATGGATAAAATGTATTGTGCTTGTTATTTATTGAATGAAAATGTTTAAACAAAAAGTTCATTACAGAAAAAAATCTTAATATCTCTGGGTAAAGATAATTAAGATTGTTTTTTTTAAAGTATTACGTTGGATAGAGTTAAAAACTATGGGCAAGTCAGTCGCACTCCAATTGGTTAGACTATATCCTGGTGGACAAGGTCGCACCATCCAGTTCACATTGTCACTTTCCATCCCTTCTTTCCCGACCATGAAAATCACCATATCCTGAATCTGCTCCCTTTTATTCACATGGAATTTTTCAAAAGCTTGCTCGATCATTGTGAGTACATCCTCTGAATTTTTTTCTCTAAATAGAAAACCAGCAGAGCGAAAGTTGTGAAGGATTGGTGGGAAAATCATGGGATCCCATTCAATATCCATACCCATGAGACGGGCCATCCTCCTTTGTCTGTTCCTTTCAACTTGTTTCCTCCTCTCATGGGCCTTCGGAAGATACCCTAAGCCAAACCGATCTTTTTTTCCTGCTTCCATTGCTCGAGCCATCCCTTGAAGATATTTCCCAAGATCTTTTCCAGCCCTGCAGCCCTTTCCCACTATGGTTCTTACTCCCAGCCTTGTGTTCTTGGACAATCTTGGTTTTGGAATTTTTTGTCCTTCAACAACGAAAACCGCATTTACTAATTCCAAAGACCGAAAGAATATTCTACGACATCTTCATTGGGTTCAACATAAGGAGATTCAGTAGATGCGGAGGCTATTATGTCTTCTTCTCCTGATACAGTGACCAAACGGCCCTCCATCATAAATTTCAGCTTTTGGGGAGAGACGAGGGTATAGCCCCTGCTGAATGTATCCATGGCCTTCCCAACAAGCAATTATAAGATGGATTAATATCCATGACCTGGAAGTTCACCGTATAGGTGCATGGGCCTATCTTTAGAGGAACCTCAATAGTTCCCATTACCTCTCTCCTTGTACCATCGAAAGCCCTGACTACTCTGCAACTTGGTAAATATAAGACATATCAACTGGCAACTTAGACAGGGTTGCCAAGGGCATTACATTTAATGAAGAACAATTATCCAGAAGCACCCTTGGTAGTATATGCCCCTTGCAGGTGGTTGTTATGTGAAGAGCCTTTGTTGACCCAATACCATTGGGTGGTATTTCATCATAACTGAAAATATATGGTCGTCTTCCGCAATGTTTTCCACCAGCCTGTCTAACTTTTCTACTGATATGTTGTTAGCCACGTATGCCGGATTCAACACTCTTAACAGGGCATTTCTGTGTGGCTCTGAGTTTAATAGCAAAGATAAGATGGAGATTCTTGCTGGCTGACGCTGCAATTGTTCAACCACACTATACTCACTATGTTTTATGAACTTTAAAAACTCACATGCCTCCATCTCGTTTATCGGCTCTTTTATCCTGTTTACAGGGGCTGATCCCCTCTCTGTTTCTTTTGACAAATCCATCTCAATATGGATTGGTTCAACTATTTTCTTCCCCTTGTCCAGTCCTTCATCCTTTCTTGTTGATCCCTGTTCAACAACCTCAGGAGCATAACACCTTCCACTTTGTGTTAAGTGTCCCACACCTATAATATCTTGCTGGCTTGATGACCCGGGCATAACCATGCTGCAGTCATATTTCCATGGTGTACTTTTGCTTTCCTTGTATAAAAAGGAAGAAGGTAAATCTATGATTAGCTTGGGTGTAATTTTCTCAACAACCGGGGTAGTCTTCTCTGGTTCATCATAAAAGATTATCAAAGGTCTTCCTATTCCATAGCTTGCCGTATTCTCAATAACCTCTACTTCTTCCTCTTTCTCCTCATAAAACTGGGCCTCTCCATCATCCATCATCTTTTGGACCTTAGCCAGAAAGTCCTCGCAGTCCTGTATGATATGACCTGAACATTTATGGAACGGGCACCAATTCTGCACCCTCTTTGCAATCATTTTTAAACTGTCTGCATCCTCCACCATTCCTGCCTTAAACATCTCGACCCATACTGTTAACATCGGAGTCTTGACTTCTCTAGCATCCCTTTTTAACCTTCTGACTTCCCCTGTCAATACTATATTTATCCGATTCTCAACATAATCGGGCAATGGATTTCCTGCTACATTTGGCCCATTTTTTTACCCAAACTTCACAACTCCGGTATTAATTAAGCTTTGGACTTTCTTTTTGAAAGCAATGCAATCCTCTGTTGAATGCCACTGAATTCCTGCATGATATGCACAGTTGGTATTTGCATTGTACCACCTTGGGTATGGTGGGGTCAAAGGTTTAAGATATACGGGCGCGACAAGTTGGCCTTGTAGTAGTTTAGGATATAGCTCACCATAGGTGGTAAGAATGGGATCAAACTGGGGTTTTTGATCGTTCCTTGGTGAACGATAGTCATTGTGTGCCGGACCTTGAGTGTTTGCGATAGTATTTCGAGGAAGGGTTATTTGTAGGGATATACCAGTTAGGAATGGCTGTTGTGGTATATTGGTATAGGGGAATGGATTTTGGGTAAGGTGGTTCACATTGGGGTAGTAAGGATTATACCTCGGGTAAGGTGTGTAAGATGTCGAAGGTGCATAAGATGTAGTATGTGTATAAGGCCTGGGAGGTATGTATGGTGTAGGAGGTGTATAGGGGTATTGATTAAAACTGACTGCATGTGTAGCTCACCCCCTTCCATTTTCCAGTTCTTAATAGCGAACTTTGTCATTTTCTCAGATATCACCATATCTGTAAAGTCCTTGGTGGTGCTTCCCACCAATTTATCATAATAAGGTGCTTTCAGGGTATTGATGAAAAGCACTGTAGTTTCCTTGTTGGTTAAATGGGGTTGCACTTGTGTAGCCAAGTCCCTCCATCTCTGAGAATATTCTTTAAAGATTTCAATAGCTTTCTTTTCCATGTTTTGGAGGGTTAGACGGTCAAGCACCATGTCTGTCACATGCTTATACTTTTTCATGAAAGCTTTGGCTAGATCCATCCAGGGATGGATCTTAGAACGGGTAAGCTGGTTATACCACCGAGTTGCAGACCCTATCAAGCTATCTTGGAAACAGTGGATGAGCAATTTGTCGTCTTCATCATGTCCAGTCATCTTCCGACAATACATGGTCAGATGCGCTGGTGGGTTGGTAGTTCCGTTATATTTTTCAAAGTCTGGTACTTTGAACTTTGGAAGAATCACCAGACCGCGCACTAAACTCATCTCTTTGGCATTTAGACTGCCAAATAGCTCCGCCCCTTCAACTGTCCTCAATCTTTCCTCCAGCAGCTGATATTTTTTCTAGGATTCTACAGTTTCAACCCTCTTCAGTTCAGTCATTGATAACTCGTATAATTATATAGTTTTTAGTTATGTTTTATTATTGTTTTGTGTCAAATACGAGTTATTATTGTTTAGTCTAATTGTGTTTATGATCTTTTATATTTTTATGTAATTTGGTGTTTTTCACAAGTTTCTTTGAGTGATTTCAGATTACTAGAATTAAGGGCAAATCCAGTTCAGTTCCAGTTCCGACACCGTTTGCCATATCAGCTATATCTCGCGTTTCACTGAAGCAATAAGGCTGAAATTTGTAGCCGTGCAAAGCTAAGAGGCATATCTATCTTTTTCATGTTTTACACTTCTTGAAACGGAGTCGTTTTCCCTAGAGAAATCGACCATCAAGTTGGCTGATGTGCAATGACGTCTGTGCTGACCTGTTTTCGTATTTTGCCCATATCTTCTTATCCACATCAGAAAATGAGCTGATTCTAACGGCTATGGATCCGTAACTGATAGGGGTATATTTTTCTAGAAGACAATTTTATCAGATCGAGCCTCCAACATTGACAAAATCGACCATCAAGCTGGCTGATCAGAATTGTCATACAATATGACGAAAATTGTTAGAAAAATACACCCACCTATTATACCTACCTTTGACATTTGTAAAGCTTGTCTCTTGTCATTTAGCCCTCCAAAATGTGTATAAATAGAGGGCCTTGGATGAGTATTGGGATACATTGATACATTGGTAGGATATTAGCCATTGTAATAAAATTCTCTAAGTTTTCTTCTTCTTTCCTTTCTCTAGTTTTCTTTTTCTTTACTTATGTTTCTTACATTCCTTTTCATTTTATTCATATCTAGTATGTGTTGCTAATCATATTGTTGAGGTGATGAGGTGAAGCTTTTGGTAAATGCTAAGGTTAGTCTCTTAAACTTGAGCTAAAATGAATGATCATTTATAAACATTAGCATAGATAATATTTTCTTTTGGTTTAAAATCATACTTGCAAAGTAGAGATCTTGATTCGTTATTGACAAGGAAAATGGCACAGTAAATGCTTGGTTTCATAACCTTGATTTGTTGTAGACATATACCTTGGCATAAGGAATGCTTGGACTCTTTTTATGAGTTTTGAGGACACCAAATGAACATAATATCATATGCTATGGACGTTGGACAATTTGGACTGAATTGCTAAACCTTCCGATTGGAACCTCCCTTATGTGTGGATTTCAATTGTGTAATAAAACAAGATTAATCTTAGCATAACACCAAGAGTGGATTCTCTAACCTCAACATCTTTTCTTATTGTTTTTTATATCTTGTTTAATTGCTTTTATGTTATTTTGTTTATTTTGTTCTCTAATATCTTGTTTACTTTCTTTGTTATTGATTCCCTAATATCTTGTTTATTTTCTTTTTTCTTATATATTTATAAACTTATACTTACTAATACGCTTCCCTGTGGTTCGACCTCGGACACCCGAGAATTTATTACTTGAACATAACCTGCACTTGGGTTTACAACTCTTAATTGAGTCTCCATCAAGTTTTTGGCGCCGTTGCCGGGGAGGCAATACTAAGTATATAAGTTTATAAGTATATTTATTTTTATTTTTATTTTTATTGGCTGGTTATACCGCCTAATTTTCTATATATTTATATTTATATTGTATATTAACTTTGTTTTATTTTTATTGGCTGGTTATACCGCCTAATCTGTATATTAACTTTGTTTTATGCTTGTTTGGCGACGTGATTTTAGATCTCGTCGTTTAGTTAGATTTTATTGTGAAACTTTTTCAGGTAATCTTTCTAATACAACTCCTACCATGGCTGACAATGAAAGTGTTCATGCTGAAGATGAGAACAGACAAGTACGCACCATGCGTGACTACTTGCAACCAACTCGAAACTCATCACCCTCTTGTTTTATTTTTCCTCTCAATGCAAACAACTTTCGTTTTAAACCAGGTATGATAGCTTTGCTTCCAAATTTCCATGGGTTAGAATCGGAAAGTGCTTACTCGTTTCTAAAAGATTTCGAAGATGTATGTGTCACCTTTAATGACCAACAATGTACAAATGAAATTGTCAAGCTAAAATTATTTCCTTTTTCTTTAAAAGATAAAGCAAAAATTTGGCTTCATAATTTAAAACCAAGGTCAATTGGCACATGGCAAGAATTACAAACTGAGTTTCTAAAGAAATTTTTCCCAGCACATAAAACTACTGCTTTGAAAAGACAGATTCAAAATTTCAATCAAAATCAAAATGAAGCATTTTTTCAGTGCTGGGAGCGTTTTAAAGATTTGTTAAGTTCTTGTCCACATCATGGTTTTGAAAAATGGCGTCTTATTAGTTTCTTTTATGAAAGTTTAACTCCCGAAACTAAACAATTTGTTGAAACAATGTGTAACGGTGATTTTCTAGAAAAAGAACCTGAAGAAGCCTTTGACTACCTAGACCATTTGGCAGATAACTCTCAAGCCTGGCACACAGATAATTCCTCTGAAAGTTCCAATAGATCTAATCTTGTTTCTAACAGAGGTAAATATCATTTTAGTCAAGAAGATGAGATAAAAGCTAAAGTAGCTAATTTGGCTAGAAAGATTGAAGCCATGGAACTTAGAGAAGTAAAAGAAGTCAAAACGGTTAAAAATGAAGAAAGTTGTGGAATTTGTGAAATCATGAGACACCCCACTTCTAAATGTCCAAACATTCCCATTCTTAAAGAAGCGTTGCATGATCAAGTAAATTCCATAAACACATTTAAAAAGCCTTTTCCTTCTCCTTACTCTGAAACGTATAACCCTGAATGGAGGAATCATCCCAACTTCAGTTGGCGGAATAATAATCATGTTCAGGTACCACAATCTCAAAAGCCGGGCAACACTTTTTCCTATCAACCTTCACGTGTACAAACCTTGGAAGAGACATTGCAAGCATTCATGCAAACACAAGCAAATGTGAATAACCAAACTTCACAGGACATCAATGAGATCAAAAACACCTTGTCCACATTGACAGCTTCATTACGCACTCAAGAAAAAGGTAAGTTTCCTGCTCAACCTCAGCCTAACCCTTCTACTCAATGTCTTGTTTCTTGCTCCAATGAAACTCAACAGGAAAATGCCAGTTCTATCACAACTCTTCGAAGTGGAAAGGCAATTGACAAAAACATTCCATCAAAAGACCAAGATCCTCCTTCCCCTCCGAAAAGTAATGGTAAGGATGATGGTAAGTCTGAACTTCTTGAAAATTTGGACAAAGAAAAAGGTATGCATCCTGCTTCTTTTCCTCAAAGGTTGCAAACAATAAAGAATTTGAATCAAAATGCAGAAATTTATGAACTTTTCAAACAAGTTAAGATTAACATTCCTTTATTGGATGCAATCAAACAAGTTCCATCTTATGCTAAATTTTTGAAGGACATGTGCACAGTTAAAAGGAAACATAATGTACAAAAGAAAGCATTTCTGACGGAAAGTGTGAGCTCAATCATTCAGCACCTTACTCCACCAAAATTCAAAGATCCTGGATGTCCAACAATCTCATGCATCATTGGAAACACTAGAATAGAACGTGCATTGCTTGATCTTGGTGCTAGTGTTAATCTTTTGCCTTTTTCTGTTTATCAACAGTTAGGTTTAGGTGAACTCAAGAAAACACCTGTTACACTTCAACTAGCTGATCGTTCTGTAAAAATTCCTCGAGGGATAGTTGAAGATGTTTTGGTTCAAATTGAAAATTTTTACTTCCCTGTTGATTTTATTGTTTTGGACACACATCCTGTTTCAAATCCAAATGTTCAAATTCCTGTTATATTAGGCCGTCCATTTCTTGCAACTTCTAATGCTCTGATAAATTGCAGGAATGGTATTTTGAACATTTCTTTTGGAAATATGACTTTAGAATTAAATGTGTTCAACATTTGCAAGCAACCTGGTGATGATTCAGAAGTACATGAAGTGGATTTCATTGAAGAACTTGTTCATGAACATCTCACCACTACCACATTCCATGATCCTTTAGAAGCTTATTTAATTGAATGTGAGTTTGATAATGCTTCAAAAATTTCACACACTGATTCTTTGTTAAATTCTTTTCAGGTTAAGCATTGTTGGAAACAAAAGTTTGAGGAACTTCCATCACTCACAAATGTCACTGTACCATCAACTATTGAACCACCCAAGCTGGATTCAAAACCATTGCCATCCGAGCTAAAATATTCCTTTTTGGGTGAGAATGAAACTTTTCCAGTCATAAATGAACTTGAGGAACTCAGAAATGATGCATATGAGAATTCTAAAATTCATAAAGAAAGAACTAAAGCCTTTCATGACAAGTTAATTTCAAGAAAAACATTTGATGTTGGGCAAAAAGTTCTACTTTATAATTCTAGACTTCACATATTTCCTGGTAAGTTGAGATCAAGATGGACTGGCCCATTTGTGGTTAAGCATGTGTATCATTATGGAGTAGTTGACATTGAGAATCCTTAAAATGGTAACGTATTCAAGGTAAATGGATAAAGACTCAAACTCTTTTTGGAAAATCATGTTACTCAAGAAGAGGTTGTTTTTCTTTCTGATCCTTGTTTTGAAAATAACTAGATGTAAATATAATTTTTACTAATCTTCAAAAAGAAAATACATTTTTTTTAACCCCGGTTAAATGGCGGATAACGGTACTCCGTGATTATTTAAGTCGGTTCCATCAGCTACCCACAAAACTGATATTGTATATAAATTTCTTTTTCAATTTCTTTTTCATTTTTTTTCAAGATGGATGATATTCTCACAAGATTGCAGAAATGATTTCCTCCTTTTCCTCGGAATATTTTACTGAAGCTTTACCAAGTTCGATTTGAAAGATTAAGAATGCTTATGCACAAAGGGATTCCTGAAGACATACGTTGGATAATTGAAGCCAAGGTACGTGAAGATGAATATCTTCCTGTTTTGCATTTACCAGGTACAGGTAGAAGCACTTTTGCAAAGAAGCGACGAGCAAAGCGCATGAGTTCAAATTGCCACAAATGTGCACGATGGATGTGTAACGGTAAATGTCGTTCTATTGGGATTCCGTCCTCTAATAGAGATGATAAAATTGAGTTCATTAAGGATGGACTGAGTAAGGAGAATTTGGGTAATATCCAACTTTCTCTTGAGACGCATCCTAGTGGAGACGTACAAAGAGAAATTCTTGATTTATGGTCGCAATTCCAAAGGGAATGACAACATCTTGGGAATCTGATGTTAAAAGACCCTGTTTGCCAGCTTGTAAGAAAACTGGATGGGAAGCATATCCTCGACTCATAGAAGGCGTTTAAGCCGTTTCTGGACGTAAAACCAGAGGAAGATGTGAGCCACAATCACAACTACAATAAATGACTTCTAAGCTTTTGGTTTGATTTGCAATAACTTCATTTCGGTTTAATTTACGTGTTGTTAGATTTGTGTAATTATTCTCGTTTTTTTTTTTTGCATTGGTCTTTTACGGTTGATTTTTCTTCTCTTTTTGATTTTCTTCCTGAAATCACGCAAAAATCTTTTGTTAGGTTAACATTTTCTTCTGACAGGTCAAATACACTTTCGGCGACATTATTACTCTTGTCTGATTCACTACTCAGTCCTCTATATATTACACCATGTACTCATTCTCTTTCAGGCACTTGAAAAAAAAATGGAAAGTACTTCGTCCCAGCGCATTAAAAAAATTTGTGTCTTTGGAGGTGCTTATCCAGGGAAAAATAACATATTCGCTGATGAAGCCATAAGAGTTGGAGTAATACTTGCCCAACAAAAGATCCAGTTGATTTATGGAGGCGGTAGTACGGGTCTAATGGGAGTAGTCGCTACAGCAGCACACGCCGGAGGAACTCCAGTTCTAGGAATCGTGCCAAAACTATTCACAGATTTTTGTGGACCTACCGTGGGTAAAGAAATACAAGTCTGGAGTATCCCTGAACGGATGACAATCATGTACCATTCTGCCGATGCATTCATTGCTTTAGCAGGAGGTCTGGGTACATTGGAAGAAATAGCTTGCGTGGCTTCTTGGTCATCTTTGGTCACAAATAAGAAATCCATTGGTTTGCTTAATATTAATGGTTATTTTAGTAATTTGCTTTCATATTTAGATAATGCTGTGGATAATGGATTCATGTTTTCAGAGGCAAGGAGAACCATAATTTCTGCTACAACCATTGAAGATTTACTCAAAAAGCTCCAAGCTTATGAGTATTTATCTGCTACGGTTGTTTCGCAAACGCTCGGAAAAAGAAAAAGAGATATGGACGAGCAAGGAGTGGATTGCACTCTGTCTTTGTGACATTATCTAGCATTTTGTTTGTTGTGTCTCAGTTATAATAAGTGGTTAGCAACCTCTGCAGGTAATATCTCCTAAATTCTACCTTTAGTAGGGGGTAAGGGACATATTTTGCTAATTTAAAAAAAAAAAAATTTGATGTGTTTTAAGCCATTTAGAAGTATTCATTCTGAACAAGGTCTGAGTAAGGGAGACTTGAGACATACCTTGTCAGTTTGATTTCTTCTTTCAAAAAAAAAAAAAAGTTTGTTGTGTTTTAAGCAATTTAGAAGTATTCATTCTGAACAAGGTCTGAGTAAGGGAGACTTGAGACATACCTTGTCAGTTTGATTTTAATCTTTTTATGTTTACTTGTTAATTTTTGTTTAGTATTTTAGGATTAATTAGGTTGCATGAGTTTGTTTTGTTTTGAGTCTTAGTTATTCATATTCTTATGTTATTAGTTCTTTTCTCTTACACATGATTCTTTCATTTGGGTTAATAGACTTACATTGAGGACAATGTAAGAATTAAGTGTGGGGGGAACGATTTAGGATTTCTTTTATTTTTGTCTACTATTTTTTTTATGAGTCTTTATTATTATTATTTTTTTTTTAATGTGTTCTAGTTCCTTTTTAATACAATGATGAGATATGAATTGCATAAGTCTAAAACAGATTTATTAGTGAGAAGATTTTCATGAGAATTGAGCTTGATGTCAACCTTTTTATGAGCCAATGTTAATATGATATGTTGATTGAGAAAGAAGCATGTTTAGATTTAATCTGACTTGTATAATCATCCTTGTGAGTTTTTGAGCCTATAATGATTGATGCATTATACAAATCAATCTAATTTCTTTCTTGAGTGCTCTTATGATTACATGATTCTCTAGAACTTGCTTTAAACCGTTTGAGACTATATTGATACATGTGACAACATGAATATGATAGAGGCATTAGGATTATAACCAGAGCCAAACAGCCATCCATTATTAATTTTCTAAGAGAACATCCCCACTAGTGAGCCAATTTGAGCCTACATTAAATATGCTATTTTATTGGTAACCAGAACTTACACCTAGCCTAAATATACTTATATCCTTACCCTTGTTCTAAAGATGGATTATATATTTTGAGACATATTGCAAAAACAAGGGATACTTTTTGAAAATTTGGGTTAGAACGAAAGATAAGTGTGGGGGAGGAGAGAGGCAAAAATCAAGAGAAAAAGAAAGGGATCATTGTCAAATACATTCCCATATTAAAAAAAAAAAATCTTCTCTTGAACTTCTAGTTAAAGTAAAGAAAAAGATGTTACAAAGTTGGTTAGAATGAAGCAAAGGCTCAACATGAATATTTAGCCTATGTTATTATGTGCTTTATAAGAGTTTTGAAAAGTTTTATTCGTATGATCTTATTATGTCTCTAAACTCTATGAACTCTTTGGAACCTTTGTGATATCTTTATCCTTTTGTTCTTTAACCACATTATAACCCTTTGGCCCCATTACAACCTTGAAAAAAGACCTCTTGATTTATGAAGTTGTATGATCTAAATAGTGGAGAATAGGTGGACAAGCAAGCATATGGTAGAACTGTTTTCATGAGATTGATTGAGTGTAAACACTTTACCACTACTTTAAAGAGTGAAAATCATGAGAGTATAGTGAGAAGTTGAGATTAAGTTGAATATGCACTATTTTGATTGAAATATGTTATGTTAATATTGGCTTAACTCATTTATTTACATTCAAGCATGAATTTTTGTGAAATTCTTTGAGCTATTGATTAATTTATAAGACTTGTTCAAAGATTGTCTCTAATTTATATTGAAAGGATTAGGAGTAAATATTTTTAGTGTATGTAGTTTACTTATATTTTAGTTTTTCAATGTTTGTGGGTATCGTTCTAGCAAACCCTCACGAGACTAAACTCGTCCACTAGGGACACCTAGGGGTTTAAAGGCTTGTGTCACATGCTAAGTGCCACCGTGATTTCCTACGAAAATGGATTAGATTAGATTTTCTTATTTTATTTTTATTGAGTCGTTGCTAGGGACTAGCAACAATCTAAGTGTGGGGGTGTGATAACTCGTATAATTATATAGTTTTTAGTTATGTTTTATTATTGTTTTGTGTCAAATACGAGTTATTATTGTTTAGTCTAATTGTGTTTATGATCTTTTATATTTTTATGTAATTTGGTGTTTTTCACAAGTTTCTTTGAGTGATTTCAGATTACTAGAATTAAGGGCAAATCCAGTTCAGTTCCAGTTCCGACACCGTTTGCCATATCAGCTATATCTCGCGTTTCACTGAAGCAATAAGGCTGAAATTTGTAGCCGTGCAAAGCTAAGAGGCATATCTATCTTTTTCATGTTTTACACTTCTTGAAACGGAGTCGTTTTCCCTAGAGAAATTGACCATCAAGTTGGCTGATGTGCAATGACGTCTGTGCTGACCTGTTTTCGTATTTTGCCCATATATTCTTATCCACATCAGAAAATGAGCTGATTCCAATGGCTATGGATCCGTAACTGATAGGGGTATATTTTTCTAGAAGAAACTTTTATCAGATCGAGCCTCCAACATTGACAAAATCGACCATCAAGCTGGCTGATCAGAATTGTCATACAATATGACGAAAATTGTTAGAAAAATACACCCACCTATTATACCTACCTTTGACATTTGTAAAGCTTGTCTCTTGTCATTTAGCCCTCCAAAATGTGTATAAATAGAGGGCCTTGGATGAGTATTGGGATACATTGATACATTGGTAGGATATTAGCCATTGTAATAAAATTCTCTAAGTTTTCTTCTTCTTTCCTTTCTCTAGTTTTCTTTTTCTTTACTTATGTTTCTTACATTCCTTTTCATTTTATTCATATCTAGTATGTGTTGCTAATCATATTGTTGAGGTGATGAGGTGAAGCTTTTGGTAAATGCTAAGGTTAGTCTCTTAAACTTGAGCTAAAATGAATGATCATTTATAAACATTAGCATAGATAATATTTTCTTTTGGTTTAAAATCATACTTGCAAAGTAGAGATCTTGATTCGTTATTGACAAGGAAAATGGCACAGTAAATGCTTGGTTTCATAACCTTGATTTGTTGTAGACATATACCTTGGCATAAGGAATGCTTGGACTCTTTTTATGAGTTTTGAGGACACTAAATGAACATAATATCATATGCTATGGACGTTGGACAATTTGGACTGAATTGCTAAACCTTCCGATTGGAACCTCCCTTATGTGTGGATTTCAATTGTGTAATAAAACAAGATTAATCTTAGCATAACACCAAGAGTGGATTCTCTAACCTCAACATCTTTTCTTATTGTTTTTTATATCTTGTTTAATTGCTTTTATGTTATTTTGTTTATTTTGTTCTCTAATATCTTGTTTACTTTCTTTGTTATTGATTCCCTAATATCTTGTTTATTTTCTTTTTTCTTATATATTTATAAACTTATACTTACTAATACGCTTCCCTGTGGTTCGACCTCGAACACCCGAGAATTTATTACTTGAACATAACCTGCACTTGGGTTTACAACTCTTAATTGAGTCTCCATCAAGTTTTTGAAGTCATCTTTGCCCTTTCCTTTTCAGCCATTTCTTCAAAGTTTGGAACTTCCACATCAATTGGATCAACCCCAATATTACCCCTTTTAGGACCAAAATTCTGGGCTTCGGCCACTGGTTGGATGTAAATATAGGATACTGCCCCAGTTGGAAGTTCATTTCCCACAAGCTGGGATGTCTGTCCATTCTTCTGTATCACCTCTGGTCGGTCTTCCTGGTTTACTGCTCCTATTCCTGTAACTGAATTTTCTCCTGGCCATTTCTGCCTCATCATGGTACTCATCATCTCCATGAGTTTGATCATTTGTTCCCGTGACTCTTCTTGAGACTTAGCTAACTGTTCCTGCAGTTCTTTTTGAATTCTTTCCATCCTTTCAATTCTAGAAAGCTGATCGTTCTCCATAACTCTTGCTTGATATCGAGTATTGTAAGGGTGTCGAAAGTCTGATTCTTTCTGAGTGCGACCAATTGTACCTTTAGTTTTGAAAAACCATGGATTAGAAATTATTGACACATTTTTTATTTTATTTTATTTTATAAAAATGAATGAATGAATGAATAAATGACTAAATGTTAATGAATGAACAAATGAATAAATGACTAAGTGTATGAACCTGAATGACTAATTATAAAGAATAAATGAATGGACAAATAAATGACTAAGTGTATGAACAATTTATAAAGAATAAATGAATGAACAAACAAAATATATAAAGTAAAGAACAAATGAATGATGAATGCATTTAAAAGTATTGGCCCCGGGATAATTTCAACCAAACGGTCTTTCATTGATTTCCTAGAACTAAGTACATCAAAGAAAAGATCACTGCTTAAGACAATCTGATAATCTGTCTATCCTAATTTAAAAATGCTATTACAAAACATTGCTCCTATAGTAACTCCCTCGGATCTTGGACCTTTTTCACTGTCCTCTTTTGATTGCCTTGCTCTTCAATCTGACCCCTACTTGTTCACGGCCCTTTGACATGTCAGCAGAAGCATCACCATGTAAGCTTTCCTTAGCTTGTTTCTCCAGTTGATTGGCTCGGTCTTCCTCATGCTTTACTCTTTCTGTCCAATAGTTCTTCTCCTTCTTGAGGTTTTTGACTTCTTACTCCCATTCCCCGAAAATCTTGAGAGTCCCCTCGAATCTGAGCTCGAAACAGTACCTCTTGTTCTCCAAGTGTAATTCCTGAAGATCGTTTTTAGCAGTGTCCCTTTCTCTCTTGATCTTTTCCTTTTCTCTTTCTCGGGCTGATTCCCTATTTTTCATATCCTCAAGCTCTTCTTGCAATCGGGCAATTTCCTTGCTCATTTGGGCCTTTTCTTTTTCGAATTCTGCCCTTGTAATTTCTAACTCCGATGGTGCTTCCTTAGGTGGCGAACTCAAAAGATGAACTTCTTCCCCATCTGATGTCAACAACCTATCATTAATCTTCAATTCCCTCCATGTCAGGTAATCAGGTGTGACGATGTCGGCATATCTAGCTACCTCCACCAGATGAGTTTCCTTCCATGCTACTATAATCTCACATACCTTTCCTGAATATCCATCTTCTCCATAAGAAAATTCCAAATTACTAAGGTCATGGGTCATAGGAGTAAACTGACGGGATTTTGATTGTCTTAATACCAGCAGTGGTGCATAGCTCACTCCTCCCCATACTCCCAATAATGGAACAGAAGCTTTATCTCTGCACTAGTACAATGTCGACATAGGAGCTATCCATAGAGTTCTCCAAATTATCATCTCAGCCCTGACATTTCGAAATATGTTGATCCATTGTTCCTCAGTCCTTTCAAGCCAATCTCTCTTAAGAAATTCACCAATTGGTGCAAAAGACTTCTAATATGAGCGAAGAGGGAAATTCTCCTGTTTACAAAAATGGCTCTCAACCCATATGTAAAAAAGCTGTATACAACCTATAAAACGCCCTTTTCCTTCTCGTCTACAGAAATTCAGGGATCGGATTGTTCTGCTATAATTGCCGGGGCTGGGTTTATCCTCTGCTCAAGCCTCTCAAAAACATCAAATGTCGCCACATCCATATATCCTAATGTCTTTGGGAAGATAACTAAACCATAGATAGTCAAAGCGAAAATATTCGTAATTGTCTCCTTACTTGAATGGCTATGGATTAAGGCTCGTAAAATATCCCATGATATACAGTAGCTTACCCCTTTTCAGACAACATGACTTTCGACCCAATTTCTTTCCACTCCCATAATTTTAGACACATTTTTCTTGAAACCCGGCGTCTTTGTATCCTTCAAATAAATACGGTCGGGAATAACGTTCTCAATATGCAGCAAGGTCGAATATTCCTCTATGGTTGGAGTCATATCCTCTCGGTTGAAGGTAAAACACCGATAAACGGGATTCTAGAATTGCACCACAGCCCGGATTACCTTACCACTGACTTTAACCTGAACTAGCAGTGCTATGTCCCTATAAGTCTGAGTGAAGGCTTCTTTTTCTGATATGTTCCAATGATTCCATATATCCATCAATTCCCAGAGATCATTTTGCCTGATAGTAAGATCAACCTCGGCTGGCAATGCTAACACATATCCCATCTTCAAACAATCCCCATTATTCTGCTGACATTTCTCGGACTGTTTCCTAACCTCTAAATGCTTCTCGACCACTGAGACACTCTGACCCTCCATGAAAGCCCTTTTGGTTGAATATTATCCTGAGACCAATAACCTTCCATGTGCAAAAAATGATGACAAGAATGCAAAAAAAAAAAAAAAAAAAAAAACAACAACAACAACAACAAAAAGAAAATGAATTAGTAACGAGAATAAATTTGAATAATACAAAAAAATAATTTCAAAATAATAATTATCCCTGAGAATGCCAACAAAATTTCGGCATTATAACACCCCAGGGATGACACACCAACATTTATTACGGGCATTGTGATGTACGTTCATCATTGTCCGATTTTCAAAATAAACTTATTCGGAAAGTAGAATAGAAGGTAAAAGGATTGGAAATATTCCTCCATGTGTTCTTAACTTCGGGATATCTAATTGGAAATCCAACATGGCTTCGCCTAGGTTTACTATATGAAGGTGAATTAGTTCTAAAAGCCTCGAATTGTTCCTCACTGTCATCGGTGAAGGCTAGTAAGGCACCCCGATAAAAACGGGTTCAATTCGTTAGAGTCTATTTCCCTAGCCCATGCGGATTGTTAATCACGAAGGCATAGGTAATTTAGTACTCCGGAAGTGTTTCATTAACCCATGTGGATTGTTAATCACGAAGGCTTAGTTACTTTGCTCCCACCTAAAAGGACGGAACCCGGGTATAGGGTTTATGATATGCAAATGCATGTGTAGTGTGTGAGGAGAAATAACAAACCTTTCACCACCTATTCTACATCTCTTATTCTAAATGCCCCAACAAGATTAAGCAACATAAATCATCAATTAATCAATAAATAAATATATGCACCAAAATAACCAGAGAACAATTATAATATGTATGCACATGAATATGGACATATTTAAAAATATTTTATTATTTTTGAAATTATCCTTTTTTTTAAATATGGGAATAAAAACTAAAAACGAATTAAACCAACAAAACTGAGACTTTGATAACACATGACTAATTTTAGGTCTGACTCTCTAATATGTCCCCAGTGGAGTCGCCAAGCTGTCGCAACCTAAAAAAATAACAAGTCTCGTCGCAAGACTTTATATTTATTAAGCGTGACATTAAAAAAACCGAGGAAAAGTCGACTTAATTCCTCTTGAAAAATGAAGCTTTTGAAAATGACCTTGAAAAAGACATGGAGTCGCCACCAATCTTTATTAGCTAGGTGTGATCGGTCACCTATTAAAACCGGTTTTATAAAATATTTTAAAATTAATTAAATTATTTTTAAAACCAATTTCAAGTCTGCGTTTTAAACCAGAGAAATCAAAAAAGCGGGTCCGGGACTCGGTTACGTGTGGGGAAGGATTAGCACCCCCACAACGCCCGTATAAAACGGTAACTTATTAATCATGTGTTATCTCAAGTCTCGGTAAAAAGTCAGTTTTAAATTTAGTATTTCAAGTTAATTCTCAATTTAAAGAAAAATAATTCCATTTTTAATTGAAAATGGTCCGGAATTTATAAATTCAAAATTTTCCTATATTCCCCAACAAACGTGGCAAAATATAGAAATTTTTATTAGTTTGGAAAACTTTCCGAATCATTCTCATTTTAAAGAAGATATTCCGTTATTAATGATAATTGATGATATCCTCCCCAGCAAACCCGGCAGAGAATTCATGAATTATTTTAACTCGAGAATATCTTTATTTTATTGAAATTCATCACCTTTTTGAAAACATTTTAAAAAAATATGAGTATGAATATGTATGACATAAATAAAATGACATAGCAAAGTCTAAATAATATAATGCAACATAAATGATATGATATAATTTAAATGGTTTAGCATATTCTAAATGAAATGAAATATCCTAAGTTATATGATATATTCTAAATGAAATGACCTAGGTAACATGATATATTCTATATGAAATGTAATACCCTAAATCATATAATATGTTCTAAATGAAATAAAATAAAATATCCTAAGTGATATAATATATTCTAAATGAAATGAAATGACCTAGGTAACATAATATATTCTATATGAAATGAAATGACCTAGGTAACATAATATATTCTATATGAAATGAAATAATTTAAATGACATGACAAATATAAATGATATGGCATATAATCTAAATGACATGAAATATAAAATAATGCTATCATATAATATGCATGAAAATAAAAATAAAAACAATAATGCATGAACATAGCATATGCTAAATAATATGACAAAAATAACTAAATAAAAAGCATAGGATATCATGAAATATTCAAAACCATATAACAAATAATATAATATCAAAAATTTAAATCAAAGATAATAATACCATCATGAAAATCAAACATAGCAAAGATTACATATTATATAATATGCATGAATATGGAAAATGCAATGCATGAGAATGTATTTTTTCCTTTAATTAAGGAAATCCGTATATCTAAAAAGATATCCGGCTACCTTAGAAAAATATATCAAATTAAATATTCTAAAATCAAAATACTTTGTGATTGTTTGAAAACAATTTTTTTGAAAAGCTTAGATTAAAAATAAAAACTTAGCTAAACCCTTTTTAAATGGCTCTAATTTTCTATGTTTAAAATCCTGGACTTGACCACTCTTAACCCGAGACTAAAAAAATCATTTTTAGAGTTTAAAAAAGCTAAGAAACTACTCTAAGTCAGTAGTCAAACTTCCTAATCAGCCCCCTCTAAGTAACTTAACCAAAACAGAAAAATGATTTTTCTTAAAATTCAATTCTAATTCCACTATCCAGTTTTAAAGCACGATTTTTTACCCTATTTTTAAAAATTCAAAAAAATCTAAAAAAAATACTGGAGACTTAGAACATGTAAAACTACACGGAAAAAATCGGCTTAATTTTCTAATTAAGGATGACTGCCCAAAAAATCGGGAAAGTATGAGTATTGGGTAAAAAAACTGTTTTGCCAAAACACATTCTTTTGCCTTTGATAAAATCATTTAAAAATCAAAGTAAAAGTAGTAGAGACTCTCTAAAAGACTTACAAATAGTAGCTAACACTTTTGAAAAGTTAGGCAAAAATTGGCTAAAGTTAGGCAAAATTTGGCTAAGTAAAAAAAATCACAAAGGTAGAATAATCAATTTGACAACTCTTTAATTTTCCACAAGTATGCTCAAGAGAGCATGACTTTGAACCATTGATTGGCCTAAGTCATAAGTCAAGTGGCAAGGTCATGAAATGCATGAAAAATACAGCAAATATGATGCATGAAATGCATGATTTAAAACCTAAATGACATGAAAAATGCATGGCATCAATAAAATGACCTAGACCTAAATGAACTTGCATGGCATTTAATGCAACCTATGTCTAAAATGCATGGCAAACAAACCAATCCTACATCTAAAATATGCATGGCAATAACACAAACACAAGGCATGCTTAAACAAAATACTCAACCAAATGTCATGAAAATGCAAATCTATCAACTAATATAACAAAAATGCACACACAAAGCAGACAAAATGAAGGTGGCCGAATGGCCTCATGTTTAAAATGGGCATGTCATTTTCACAAACACATGATATACTAACATGCTTAACTAAAGAATAACACTCAAATCATGCAAATATAAAGTAAATGCATGAAAACCAACAAGCATTTTCACAAACACATGGATTACAAAATATAAAACATAAACAAACTTAAACATTGTGAAAACAGAAAATCAAAAATGCCAAGAATAGTAAAATAAACATGATAATAGACTCAAAAAATGGAAATAAACAAGTAACCAAATTAAAACAAGCTTCAAGTCTATGTATTAGAAGAAGATTTAAAGCATCAAAACTTATTAAATATTAAAAATAACATGAAATAACAAAGCAAATAGCAACTCTAAAAAAACTAGGCCATTCGGCCATATCCAAAAACAAAGGAAAAAAAAAAATTCAAGAACTTTTTATAAGAAATGATGAAGAAGGAACTTAAAGAAGAACATTAAAAACACTTATTTAAAAAGAAAAATCAAAAGAAACTCACCAAAATAATAATCAAAACAGCAAATCAAGAATGGAAAATCAAAGAAAGTGCAAGAGTATGGTGCTTAAAGCAACCTCTAGAAGCTATCTTCCAAGCTTTTTCTCTTCTAAATTTTTTTTCTTTTCTAAACTTTTCTTTTTCCTTTTCAACAATGGAGAGAAAATCAGCCAAAACCAAGAGAGAATAGAGAGTGAGTGGCTGAAAAAAATGAAAGAGAGACCCCTTGTAGAGTGGCCGAATACCCCCTTAGGCTAGGATGTTGTCATTTTTCCATCAACCAATTTTCATCCAAGGGCTATTAATCCAAGATGTTTAAAACATGAAATTATCACCCTTAGATTAGGCCATCAGCTATCCACAATTATAGCTGTTCAAGAATCTTAAGCCATTATATTGACACTCTCCCTCTTCATGCATTGGTCCATGTGGCTTATTTGCAAAGGCTTGATCAAAAAATAACTAACTCTTCATTGTTGGCCTTTTGATTAAAAAATCAGAAACTTCCTACCTATCTTTGGGCCTTGGCCGGCCAGCCCCTTTCCTTCCAGCCCATGTTTTATTTTTTTAAAAGGCAAGAAAAGCCCTTTTCGATTTCTTGGGTAAAATGACCTTTTTGCCCCCCGAACGTGAATAAATGGCAAACGGACTCCAAATTCAAATTTTATTTTTTCAATACTTTCAAAATAATAAAAAATTGAATTCTGGAAGTTTTCAAAAAATTTCGAGTCCATGTGCTATTTTATTTGGATTTTTTCTTCCAAAATTGCCCTTTTATGCCCTTAAATTTTACCATTTTTTAAACGAGCTCCAAATCAAGATTTTTCTTCTCCAATATCTTTCAAATAATTTAAAAGTGTGATCTGGAAGTTTTCATAATTTTTGGAACTCATTTGGCATTTTTTCGGGATTTATCTGATTGAATTACTACATAGGTGGCCCGCGATTTGGCCATTTTGCAAACGAACTCCGAATCAAGATTTTCTTTCTCCAATATCTTTCAAATAAAAATGAGATTTTCAAATTTTCATAATTTTTGAAGTTCATTTTCTATTTTTTCGAGATTTATCTTCTTGAATTTCTGCATAAGAGACCTGAGATTTGGCTATTTTGCAAACGAACTCCGAATCAAGATTTTCTCTCGCCAATCTCTTCGAAATGATTTAAGAATGAGATTTGAAATTTTTCAGAATTTTTTGGAGTTCATTTGCTATTTTTCCCAAATTTTCCAATTTTGCCCTTTTACCTCCAGAACCCAGTTTTGCTCAAAACAAGTCCGATTTTCAGATTTTCTTCAAACTAAGCCTTGGGCTATCCTTTTTAAATCACTCCTCATCCATTAGGGGCTTTAGTCCTACCGAGTTGGGCCATTTCTGTAATTCTTTCCAATTTCACCGAAATCCACCAAAAACCCTAATTCTCGGTTTTCTTTCGGATTGACTTTTCTTTCAGTTTATCTTTCAAGTGGCTTCTCCATTACCCGTAGTCAGTGCTTATCTTTCATATGGAACCTTTAATTTTGATAACTCGTATAATTATATAGTTTTTAGTTATGTTTTATTATTGTTTTGTGTCAAATACGAGTTATTATTGTTTAGTCTAATTGTGTTTATGATCTTTTATATTTTTATGTATTTTGGTTTTTTCACAAGTTTCTTTGAGTGATTTCAGATTACTAGAATTAAGGGCAAATCCAGTTCAGTTCCAGTTCCGACACCTTTTGCCATATCAGCTATATCTCGAGTTTAACTGAAGCAATAAGGCTGAAATTTGTAGCCGTGCAAAGCTAAGAGGCATATCTATCTTTTTCATGTTTTACACTTCTTGAAACGGAGTCGTTTTCCCTAGCGAAATCGACCATCAAGTTGGCTGATGTGCAATGACGTCTGTGCTGACCTGTTTTCGTATTTTGCCCATATCTTCTTATCCATATCAGCAAATGAGCTGATTCCAACGGCTATGGATCAGTAACTGATAGGGTAACATTTTTATAGAAGACCATGTGATCAGATAAGGCCTCCAAAATTGACAAAATCGACCATCAAGTTGGCTGATCAAAATCGTCATATATGACGAAAATTGTTAGAAAAATGCACCCACCTATTATACCTACCTTTGAAATTTGTAAAGCTTGTCTCTTGTCATTTAGCCCTCCAAAATGTGTATAAATAGAGGGCCTTGGATGATTGTAAGGGATCATATTGTACATTGGTAGGATATTAGCCATTGTAATAAAATTCTCTAAGTTTTCTTCTTCTTTTCTCTAGTTTTCTTTTTCTTTATTTTCTTCTTCTTCTTTCTTTCTTTTATTTCCTTCTTAGATTCTCTTTAATTTTATGTTTATGTTTACAATGCCTATGCTAGGCTAAACTTCTATTTGGTTAAGGGTGATTTCAAAGCCCTAGACATGTTTTGTGATTGATTTTCAGATTCTATCTATCATTAATTTTCTATCAAAGTTGCTTATGTTCTTCTACAAGAATTGTTCATGATGTTGTCTTGATTTATTTAGGTGTACAACTAGATAGATCTTGATAATTATCTATTGCTAGTTTAGGAGTCTTGATCCGTGTAATTGTCTTGATTTCCTATTCATAAGTGGCAATTTGTGATTAATGATTATGGTCAAGTTTTCAATAATTGCAAAGTGGAACATAACCTAAGTTGAACAATCCGAGCTTATGTGTTTGTTGCTTAGATCAACCTATCTTTCTCATCATAAAGCTGCCATTAAATTGAATTTAGAGAGCTTATTCTAGGTTGTTTAATGGTTAGAGATTAAATAGAGAGCTTGTTCTATTTAACGACAAACTAAGGAAAGATTGGGATAAGAGAGCTTGTTGTTATCTACGGTTGTTAACTTTGATAGTTGGTTGATATTGATAGATCTGAAATTGATTCTTAATGATGTCTAGTGGTGGAGAATGAAACCTTAACCATATTTTTCATATTTGATTCTTCTTACTTACTTGTTTTCTTACTTTTCTAGTTTGCTTATTTTTAAAAGTATATTTATTTTTATTGGCTGGTTATACCGCCTAATTTGTATATTAACTTTGTTTTATTTTTATTGGCTGGTTATACCGCCTAATTTAGTATATATATTTTTATTGGCTGGTTATACCGCCTTGCATCTTATTCTTATTATTTACTTTAGTTTAAATCTGGCTTCAAAAACCCCTTTTCTTTTATTGTTTTCTTTGAACGTAAGTTATAAACTAATAACTCATAGATTAAAACCCAATCCCTGAGGACTCGACCCTTGCTAATCATTATACTTACAATTGATCTTTTTAGTGCAAGGTTAAATAAGATACACTCTTTTGGGTGCATCAAATTTCGACCAATTCGATCGTTTAAGCATTTTTCCCCAAATTTTTTGGATTAGGGTTTCCTTTCTACTGAATCTCCATAACCCAACTTCCGAACTCCATATCTTTCGATGGAGACCTTAGATTATCAAAATTCTTTTATCATTTTTCAATTGAACTTCAAATCTTGATTTTGAAAGTGGATTGACTTTTTCAGTAGTTGACTTTTTGGGGTTGACTTTTTAGGGTTGACTTTTTCAAGTTTGACTTTTTATGCTCGCCCTCTTAAACTAAGTCTCGGAGTACCACCTACAGGATGAAAAAAGTCTTTTTACATTTTGAAACATCAATTTAGGAAGAAAACATACCTGTTTTAGTGGTCCGGACAAAATTAGGTGTCTACAATGTGAAAAAAGAAAAAAAAATGAAACGATTATGGTTCTTCGAAAAACTTGTTGTCGAATTTACCACGCAAGTGCACGTATCGTTAACAAGTAATAAAGTGAAAAGTAGAGTGTCGATCCCACGAGGAATTGTTACTAACTTTGTTAAATACTAAAATTAAAACAACTTAATCTTATTCAAACAATTAATTAAATATTGAAAATAAAAAATAATAAAAATAAAAGAATGCAAATTAAAAGATAGATTAAACAATTAAAAAAAGCCTAGGATTACAATTACCCTCAATACTTCGCTTGAACTTCTCTTACCCTCTTAACTTGACTAATGATATTGATTTGTTAACCTAAAGTTCTAACCTATATATAAAGATGTTCTGATGGTCTTATAAAAATATCTCTCTTAACCAATTAACTATATTCCTATGATAATTGAATTAAAGAGAAACTCATTAAGCTACATGCAGATCAATTCATCCTAATAAATAAATATGAAACATGTGTGATTTAATCCATGTCTAACACTAAACTCCCTTTTTCAAGTTGTATCTAGGTTACCACATCAATCTAATTGGTAGCTAAGCAATTAGAAACATTAAGCACAAAATTGAATAAACAATATCAAATATCATCAAGCAAGAAAGTAAAATAATCCAAACTACATGTTGAGTTCCATTACAATCCTAGAAAAAGTAAATTAGTTCATACTAATTAATAAAAAATATAAAACAAAGGAGTTTCACCATCATAAATAATACAAGAAAGATAAAGAAGATAAAGGATAAGAGAAAACTAAAGGGTTGTTAAATCTTCATTTTTCAATCCTTCAAAATCTCTATTGCTCTTTGCAAATCTTTGTGGTGGCTGCTCTCCTTTTAAGAAAACTAGGTTATTTACAAGCTTCAGATTTGACAGCTAGGGAGAAATCTTTTATAAAGTCCTAAAGGATTCCTATTTATAGAACTCTAAAAACCTGAAATAGGAAAACTTTGTGGGTAAGTAACAACTTTCAGCTTTGACTTTCCATATATGAATTGATATTCTCCTTATTGCTTTAGGACTCTACAAAAATATAAAATATAAAGCAAAACAAAAATATTCATTTCTTAAAAAAACTATACTTCGATAGTTTCCTCTTCCTCTTAAAAACACAATTTTGTCAAAACATCCACATAATAGATGACCAAAAAAAGCTATCCATTTTTTTAGATATTATTTTTTTCAAAACACAATATTTTTTCACTCACATCAAATTATAGATTATTACTATTTATTACTATTTGCTATAAACGAAATATTATCATCTTAGGAAGAAAAACAATTAAAGTCAAATTCTACATTAGAAAACGTCAAATTACATGTGATGAGCTAAAGTCATTGTCTCCTCAATAAAAATTGTAATAATGATTAAATAAATAAAAAGAATAATGCCATGTTATCAATTTTTTTGCACATTTTTGCATTACTAAAATGTTTAACTATGATCTATAATAATGTGATTTGGTAATAACAATCTTTCTTTTACATGTTTATATATAAGTTTTGGATGATTATTAATTAAATTATTATAAAATATTGGATAAAAACAATAATAAGAAGAGCTTATTCATGTAATTAAAGATACCAATCCCAAATTTTATAAAAAAAATCTAATGGAAAGAAATTTAATTTAATTTACAATGAACGATACAATTTTTTAACGTGAGAATTTTAAATTTTATCAATTATCTATGAAATAAAAATATAATAGTTAGAGTTTAAAATTAGTATTATTTTTTAAATTTAATAATCTGTATATTCGTGTTATAATCATGTTTAATATATTATATATTTATATAAATTTTGATAATTAATAATTTATATTATATAAATTTTGATATATTCATATATTTATATTGTGTTAATATTATTTTTTATATGGTATAATATTTTATGCTTTATTTTAATTATTTTTTATTTAATATTTATATCATATAATTATATGATAAACATGAGATTAAAATTTAAAAAAAAAAAAATAGAAAAAGACCATTCAAAACCGTTGGCTGATGGGTCTTGTAGTGCGCCCACAGTCCCATCTTTCAAATCTGGAAACCGGTTACCGGTTTTCGCTTCCCCTCTTTTAAAGCTGTTTTTGAACTAACACGAACTTCCCGAAAACCAGGAGCCATTTTTAATTTTTACTTTTTTTAATTAAAAAAATCAGCGGGAGTTTCCGGTAGCCCCCACTTCACTCCTTCCACCTCATTATATGTGGCGATTCGACCGCACTCTGACACCTGAACGTGGCTGCCACGCGCTTCTCTCTTCCTTTCTCAATGTTTGTACCCATTTGCATGGCATCTTAACATTTTTCACCAACTGTCATTTTTTCTAAAATCTCCAACTTACCCTTCTCTTTTTCGGTACTTTTTCTTTAAAATACTGTTCTTTAAAAAAATAAATAAGGGTAATTTAGTGAAAATAAGGTTGTGCATCGATTTCACCAAGAGTGGAGTTACGTTCCGTAAATTTTTGGGTTGTCCTCGGCAGAAGGGGACAGTACTCCCCCTTAAGTACGCCTCCAATAGGATCCCAAAATTGGATTCCTAAATTGGGAGTGAAGTACACGCGCGCGAATTGAAAGTGGTGTTAAATCAAAGTATTCAAAACATAATACCATATTTTCTTAGTTTTAAATTTTTAATTAAGATTATTATTTATTTATTTAGTTTAAGTTTTTTAAAGCCATACTCCTTGAATGTGGAAACCAGTGTTTTGGAAATAAAAACAACTGCGTCCCCTGAACCTGGAAACCCAGCGGCCACCGCCAACCCCCAATAGTTTTTATATATATATATATATAATTTATTTTAGCTTCCCTTAAATACTTTCCCTTCTCTCTTTTGTTCAATCTCGCAAATTTCTTACTCTTTTTTCGTAAATAAATTCGAACAGCTTATTATTATTTTTTTTACATTTTGTGTTTTCTTAAACATTTCAAATCTATTTTTTTTACATTTTCTGTTTTGTCCAACATTTCAAAACTTTTCAAAATGCGAATGAGTTGTAATGGATGTCGAGTCCTCCGCAAAGGCTGTAGCGAAAATTGTAGCATTAGACCTTGTTTGCAATGGATAGAAAATCCTGAATCTCAAGCAAACGTCACCGTTTTTCTTGCCAAATTCTACGGCCGTGCTGGCCTCATGAACCTCATTGACGCCGGCCCCGAACACCTCCGCCCTGGTCAGTACCATCAAATAATTTTTGTATTTACTGCACATCCTTTGAGTTACATAATGGGACGTTATTGTTATTTTTATTTACAAAACATTATAAACTTGATTTATTTATTTTTTGGATTATGAAATTTTATAATTTTTGGACTGACGATTTTTTTAAAAAAAAATCAGCGGTTTTTAGGTCATTATTATACGAGGCTTGTGGACGGATTGTCAACCCGATTTACGGTTCAGTCGGGTTATTGTGGTCAGGAAGTGGGCAGCTTTGTCAAGCCGCCGTGGAAGCTGTGCTAAAAGGTGCTCCGATCACGCCTATTGCTTCCGAAGCCGCTGTGGATGGTCAAGGGCCGCCGCTAAAAGCATATGATATTCGTCATGTTTCCAAGGACGAGAACTCTACAGCTTCCAACGATGTTCGTCGAGTAAAGACTCGGTGCCGAGTCAAGAGAATAGTGAAGCGGAAGGTGAATAAGCCGGTGGTAGAGGATGAAAGCCGAAACGCCGAAGCCGAGGCACGGTGTTATACTGACGAGGGAAACCGATCGACTAGTCACGAATCCTCGCTGAGCCATCAGTCCGAGTTGGCGGTTATGGATGGGGAAAGTAAAGAAACCGAGAGCATGATCTCGGAGGAAACAGCGGCGGCGTCGTGGCTTTTTCCAGCGGAACCGGATTTCGGAGGTAAGGATTCCGAGGAAAGGACGGGGGAGGGAAGCGGTGAGATTGGGCTGGAGCTGACGTTGGGGTTTCAACCGGTGATTTCACGTGCGTGTCACGTGGTGGTGCCCGTGAAGAAAAGACGAGTGGTTGCATACGGCACGTGCGAGGATAGTCACACGTGTAAGGTAGATCTGGGGCTTGCTTATCCTGCTTAAAAGGCTTTTAAAAGAAAAAAAGGAAGATAGTTTGGTCCAGTTTTGGCGGCTCGGTTTCGGGTTTTTTTTTTTATTATTATTATTATTTTACATAGAAGAGTTGTTGGGTTTTTTTTCTTGTAAGTTTTTATTTGGGTTTTTATTTTCCTTTATGGTTTACAAAAAATGTGAAGATGTACAAATGTGGTTTACATGAATAGAAATGGTAAATTTATAAGGATTTTTAATTTGCACAACATATTATTTTAATTTTAGCAATCAATTTTAATTTAAATATTTCATATATGTGTTAATGGAAATTAAAAATCTTGCCATTTTTTTTTATATAAATTTTAGGTCATCTTTTAGTAAGAGAGTTTTTTTTTTCCTTAATTTTTGGTACTTATTAGTGGGATTGTATTCAGAAAATCAACAAATTAGAAAACTAACTAAGACTTTTTTTTTTTATGAAACTAAGACATTAATATAAGGTAAAGGAGGTCTTAAGACATTAATTTAAGGTATTTTGTTCCACTTATGAGGACTAAAATATCAATATAGTGATATTACCTACTATTAATGTAGGGTTTCTTGTTTTAATACCAACAAAATTTGAATGTTGTCATGTCATATAAGGTTGTTATATATACTAGGGCCCATTTTAAATAAACGCACTTCCAGTGCGGTTCTACTGGGGCATTTTTTGATCTCAGTCGGGCCGCATTGCAGTTGATGTTTGGATGACATTTTTCAGTATAATTTGATTGGGGCACTTTTTGATTCCAATCGGATCGCAATTGATGTTTGGATGACATTTCATCAGCATGGTGAGATGCTTTCATTGTGGCGCTAGAGCTGTGAACTTTCAGTGGATGAAAATGCCCTCCAATGGGAGGGCATTTTCATACTTTAACTTTTTTTTTATATATATAATTTTATGTGAATAGTGCAAAGACATTTTTGTCTTTACCACTTGATTTTTTTTATTTTTATTTAAAAATAAAATAATTTTTAATTTAATATAATAAATTTTATTATTATATAATAAATTAATAAACATATATTTTATTATTATATAATTAATATGATTAATTTAAAATAATTAATTACATAAATAAATAAAATATTATTTTTTAAATTTATTCAATTTTTAAATATTTTAAATTCTTTTATTTTTATTTTATTAATTGATTTTTTAATATAAATATTATTTTAATTATTATTTAACAAAAATATAATTTTAATATATATTTTATTATTTATTATATATATACATATTTTAATCTAATGTCCTTAATAGTCATTTTATCTTTTCACTATAATTCACCTTACCGTCACCACTGCTTTTGAATCCAAACACATATCCTACCACTGATTTTAATCTCACAGGTACAGTACACAATCTCACCGCTACAGTAATTAATCTCACCACCACCATTGTTTTTAATTTCACCGGAGTCAATCTTATCGCTCATCCAAATGAATCCTAGATATATGCATGCGCTTCACTGCGAACATGTTATCGGATTTGAATTGATATTTTATAATAAAATTAAAAGATAAAAAAGTAAGAGGAATAAAGATAATTTAGAAAAATAATAACTCTCATCATTATAAGATACCTTATATAAAATTGAGAGTTATTTGAATATAGTCAGTTAGATCCGGCAATTTTAGACACAACATAATTATAGAATACGAACATAACATGAAAAAAATAATTAAAATACGACACGATACAAAAAATAACATGAACATGACACAAATACACGAACGTGTCAAAATTTACATAAAATGAAATATTAATATGTTAAAGTTTATATAAATTTATAAGATTTTGAACACACGAAAAAATAACATGAACACGAAACGGATGTGTCAAAATCTACATAAAATGAATTATTAACTTGTAAAAATTATATAAATTTATAATACTTTGAACACACGAAAAAATAATACGAACACCATTACGACACAAAAAATAACATGAGCACGACACGAATACACAAATGTGTTAAAATCTACATAAAACGAATTATTAACATATAAAAATTAAATAAATTTATAATATTTTAAACACACAAAAAAAAAAAAAACACAAATACAAATACAAATACATTTTTTTCTCTTTCTTTTCTTCCCTCATTTTCTTTCTCTTTCTCTTCCCTTTCCCTTCCCTTTCTTTCCTTCTTCATCAATTTATTTTTTGAAAATACCTTAACTAACCCCCAACCTCCTTAATAACCAAGTTTAGTTATCCCGAAGCAAGAGCACCAAAAATTGAAATTGGGTATTCTCTTTGCTTTGGGATAATTTTTAAGTATTGTTATAGATAGATAGGTATAGAGGTATAGATTATTATACATTACTATATATAAACAATAACTCCAATCATTATACAACATTTGACACAAAATTGTGAGTTATTTGAATAATATCAATTAGACCTGACAATTTTGGACACAACATATTATACGACACGAACACAATATTGAAGAAATAATTAAAACACAACACGAATATACGAACGTGTCAAATCTACATAAAACGAATTACTAACGTGTTAAAATTTATATAAATATATAATACCTTTAATACGATTATGACACGAAAAAATAACACAAAAACGATGACATGTGACACAAAGTTGGTAGTTATTCGAATAGTGTCAATTAGACATGACAATTTCAGACAAAACATGATTATACCACACAAACACAACATGAGAAAAATATTTGAAACACGATACGAAAAATAACATGAACACGATATAAATACATGAACGTGTCAAAATTTATATAAAACGAATTATAAATGCATCAAAATTTATATAAATATATAATACATTGAACACTATTATGACACAAAAAATAATACAAATACACAAAAAAATTCTCTTTTTCTCTTTTTCTCTTTCTTTCCTTTCCTTTCATTTCTTTCCCTCTTTCTTTTCTTTTCTTTCTCTCTTCCTTCACAATAATAAAAAAAGTGACAACTCAATACCCTAATTACCCATCAAAATTCTAATTAATCCATAAGCTTAGTTGTCCCCTAAACCATGCTTCTTGATTTCAAATTAAGCATTATCATAATTTTGGGGATAACTTTTATAGTTAGTATAGATATACAATACCTTGAATACGATTATGATATGAAAAAGTAATACAAACACGACGACTTGTGACACAAAACTGAAAATTATTTGAATAGTGTCAATTAAACATGACAATTTTGAACATAACATAATTATACGACACGAACACAACATAGAAAAAATAATTAAAAGACGACACGAAAAATAACATGAACACGACACGAATATACAAACATGCAAAATCTACATAAAACGAATTATTAACGTGTCAACATTTATATAAATATATAATATATTGAATATGATCATAAAACGAAAAAAATAACACAAATACGATATAAATACATAAATATTTATCTCATATCTTATTCTTTCCTTCTTCTTTTTTCATCAAAAGAAAAAAAGAGAAAAAATAAATTGGAATTGCCAAATTGAGGGGGATTGCTTTTATATATTTTTATAGATTAGATTTTAGATTTTGACACATTGAAAAAAATTATATTTTAAAAGATAAAAACTTCATGACATGGATGAAAGAGAAAAATAGAAATTATGTTTAATATATATATTTTTTAAATGTTACTTTACGCCTTTACGGTGAGTAAGTTTTGTAAAGACAAGTAATAAAATAAAGGAATTACTTTATAAATAAAATGTGTAAATATCTTTATTTTATATATATATTTTTTATAGTTTTATTTTTGTGTTTTGATAATTTGTTTGATTGAATTGGTGAAAATTACTTTCTGATTGGAACAATGTGTTTGTAAAATAAAAAAAATATTGTTCCAGTGTAATTGAATTTAAATATAAATATATAAATATTAATATAAAAATAAAAATAAAAATATTTTTTTTAATTTTATTATTATTTGAATAGTAATACGGGTCGATTTGGGTCCGTCCAAGGTCGGGTCTGGATAAGAAAAAAAATTTTGAACCTCGATCCATAAGCAGATCTACTTGGCACTAGAGATTTTCATGATTCAGGCTAAGTCCGATTGATATTTTTAAAAGTTTGTTAAAAATTCAACTTGATTTATTCATTTAAGTTTATTTAATTTAAATTATTGTTAAAATATTTTAATATTTAAAATATATACTAAAGTTAAAATAAATAATTATTTAATAATAAAAATATTTTCACAAACCAATTGTGTTAGATTCATATTAAAAACTTTTATCCTAGGTTCTTTCTAGGTCAAGCCAAGCTCACTTGATCATGAGTGACTAAGGCTGCATTTGGATTTCTCCGAACCTCTAATACGAAAAATCCAATGCACCAAAAGGAGTTAAACGCATCGCAAGTGCATTTGGATAGCACCCTGCGGTGCAAATATTTTAATTGCTCCTCTAGTTGATAACTGGAGGAGGCAAAGGTCCAGTGGAAACCACTGGACCTTGCTCGCTTTACCTACTTTTTTTCTTTTCAATTTCTTTTTTATTCTTTTCAATATTTTGTATTTTAAAATTTTTAATTATTTAAAAAATATATACTTATATTTTATTTAATATAATAAATTTATATAATTAGTTAATTAATTAAAATATTTAAATAAATATATAAAATAACATGTATTAAAATTTTAAATATTAATATTATTAAAAATTATATATATAAATAATTTATTAATATACTTTTACATCAATGTCCTTAATGGTCATTTTTATTCTCATCTCACAACCACTGTTGCTTTTGCATCCAATTACATATTCCCACCACGGATTTTAATCTCACCGCACAGTACTCAATCTCACCATTACATTAATTAATCCCACCGCCACCGCTGTTTTTAATCTCAACTGAACCAATCTCACTACCCATCCAAATAAATCCGAAGTAAAATGTAAAAAACTTATTTGAAGTGGAATAATGGAATCACATTCCAAGCCAACTAAGGCTTAGTTTAGTATTACTGTTGGAAAAAGCTTGGGTTGAAAAAAGTGTGGTGAAAAACTGTGGTTTAAAAACTTTTAACTGTTTAGCATTGCTGTGAAAAAGTGTTGTATAAAATTGAAATGTCAAAAAAAGATATGTTTAAAATAATAAAAGTGTAGAGATGTGAGGATGATAAAATCATTTTATTCAAAAGTCAATTTTTAAAGCCAAAAGTTATATTTTTTGGCTTATTGGTTTGGCTTTTCAAATTATGGTTTCAACAGTAAAAACCAATTTTTTTAATCTGGTTAGCATTGCGTTTGCGGTGAAAAGCAACTTTTGACCTCAAAAACTATGTCAGAAGCAATGATAAACAAGGCCTAAACAAAGAAACAAACAGCGTCAAAAATACCAAAATTTAGATGTGAACTAGTTTTAAGCCGGGATAATCATTATTAGTAGTTTATGTGGTAATTTATTATTTGAAAGATTTTATAAGATAATCATTATGATAGGTAGGGCGGTAAATTAATTGGGTTTGAATGAATAAATTTTGTTTGTGTTCATTTGTTTATTTTGGAGTTTGTTCATGTTCGTTAAGAATTTTAAAATTGCGTTCAAACTCTATTCGTTTAAAATTAAGTATGTTCAAGTTCGGCTCGTTTAAATTAAATGATTTGTTCGCGAACATTAAACAAACATATTAATGAACATATAATCGAATATGTTTGTGAACAATTAAAAATTTGTTCATGAGTCATAAACAAACAAATAAACATGTTTCTTAGTTTTAGATATAAAATAATAAAATATAAATATCATTAATTATATAATAAATAAATAAATAAAATACAAATAATAATAATATTATTAATTATATATTGAATAATAAACGAGTTTTAAATAAACCTTAAATAATTTATAAACGAGTTTATTCGTAAATATAAATGAACTGAACAACCTTATTCGAATTCGGTTCATTTAATAAACGAGTCTTAAAATCTTGTTCGTAATCGTTAATTTAGCTTGATAAATGAACAAAAATTGAACTGTTTATGAATCGTTCGTCGAACGCTCTGTTCATTTATTGATAGTATCTAAAAAATAATTAAACCAAATATGAGTTGTAAAGTAAAAATACTAAAACTTGAAATCACCAGGTTATATAATCAAGATTTTTATTATAATTAAAGTTTGAAATTATGTTTAATTTGGTACATTCCTTTTACACCTTACAAAAAATAAAAGTTGATTTCGAACTTGTGCAATAAGCTAATGTATATAAATATTAAGGGCATTTAAATTCTTTGTTACACAATTAGAATATAATTATCTTTGTTTTTCATTTTTTAAGGTAATTAAGTCAATCTATGATGCATAACCTACTTATTTTCTTATAAAAAAATATATATGTATAAATCCAATTAATAAGTGATCCATAATTTTGCTTAAAGATATGAAACCCTTAATTTTCAACTGATATAATTTTTGATAATATTAGCATCAACTGTTCTATATTTTTCATTAAAAAGAACACAAAATATAAGAATAATTATAATCTTTTTTTTTCTCTTTTATCTAAACAACTTCATTGTGTAAATATGTTTTTACTTTAAATGAATTTTTTTAGATCTATTTGAAGATTTAAATATAAAACATCAATATTGTTTAATAACATTTCAAAAGTCATATTTAGAAGTAGTAGTAATGCAAACAAATTTTTTTTTATATGATGATGAAAAAATTGGATTATTTAATTAAACAAGTCAAATATAAAATCTAATTTTGTCTTGGTATTAAAATTCAATCCCTTACCATAATAGATTACTATTAAGGATCAATCTTGCAACTTTGTCTTATTATATAACAACATTTGGTTTTGAGTTAAATAACAAAAACTAATTTTAATATTTTCACTTTTATGTTTGTTATTGTAAGATAAATAAACCATTTACATTAAGCTTTGATGAAACAACAAATAGAGATATAAACTATAAAATAATCTTCACTTTTATAATAGTGAAGGAAAATTAGAAAAGAAAAATTGAATGGACAGAGATTTAGGGTATGTTTGATAAAGTATTGAAAATTTCAATATATTGAAAAAAAAAAAATTCAACATTTAATTTTTTTAATGTATTTGATAACTCATATTAAATTTTACTTAGTAGAAATTTTTCAACAAAATAATATTGAATGAGATAAGTATGCAGAACATGTTAAGTTAATTTTATTTTAAAAAAAAAATATATTTGAACTAAATCTTTTTTTTTTTTGTTACAAAAGATGAGATATTTAAATTACCCTTTTTAAATTTTATCCAGAACTATCCAAAATAATATAAAATATTAATAAGATTAAAATTGTGGAAATAATCATTTTTAAAATTTAAGGTTTACAGTTATCAAACAATATAATTATATTTAGTACTTAATTTTCAATAATAAATCAAACAATTTTTATAATATAAATTCAATACTAAAAATTCAATACTTATTTTTAACACTTAATTATTTAATTTATCAAACAACATCTTACCTCAATACCAAGCTGATGCATTTGGAGAGTAGTCTCCAAGTAGTCTAGACTTTAGCATATTTAAGGTACTTATTTATAATAGTGAGGTTTATTTTTTCTTTTACGTAATATAAAATAACAACGGGATTAAATTATGTTACTAAATTAATATATTTACATGCTAATAATGTCAGAAAATATTAAAAAATACTCACCATTAATTAACATTCTATTTAAATTTAAATTTTTTGTATTAATGACAGAATACATAATCTTTTCAATTTTTTGTTTTTAGAATGACAATTTATATATATATATATATATATTATAAAAGAGTGATTGAGTTGGTGTCACGAGTCAAGTGACACCAACTCAATTAAAGAAAATACAAAAAAATTAAATAAATTATTATATCAAATAACATAATAAGGATAGTAATGTTTTTTTTTTAAATTTTTTATATACTTTTTATTTTGAAAAAATTTATCAATTTTTTACTAAAAACTACCTACTTCTTTTATAAAAAAAAAATACTCATGCATACAAAATACCCGCTAATCAATTTTTTTAAACATGGTGTAGAAGGAGAAAATTTGTAACCAATTACAAATAGCCACATGTCAATTGGAATTTCTTTAATTAAGAAATTTTCAATTAAATTATATATTACCATGTGAAATTGATAATATCATATTATAATTAATTATTTTATAATTAATTAAATATGTACACATGGTTTGACCAATCAAATTGCTAGGATTCATGGGTTATCCAATCAAATTTCACCCATGTGTCATAAATTTTTATCTCTAATTAAATTAAATTAATTAAGAGATAAATGATAAATTTTTATCTCTAATTAAATTAAGTTAATTAAGAGATAAATAATAAATTTTTATCTCTAATTAAATTAAATTAATTAAGAGATAAATAAATATTTTATCTCTAATTTAATTAATTAAGTGATAAAAATAAATATTTTATCTTTAATTAAATTAAATTAATTAAGAGATAAATAAATATTTTATCTCTAATTTAATTAATTAATTAAGTGATAAAAATAAATATTTTATCTCTAATTAAATTAAATTATTAAGAGATAAATAAAAAGATATTATCTCTAATTAAATTAAATTAATTAAGAGATAAATAAGGAGGATGAGTTCTTTTAAAACTCTTTTTCACCTGGCTAGCTACCACTATAAATAGAGACCTCCCCTTAACACAAATTGACGATTCAGAAAGCCTGAAGAGAAGAAGATTTTGAAGAGCCAAATCCTCTCAAAATTCTTAAGAAGAAATTAGAGAAATTCTAAGAACGCGGTGCTTGTTCTTGAGAATTCTCTAAGAAGCTGCTCTCCGATCTTGTTCATCAAAGGAAAGGAGATAATTCCTGTTTTTCAAGACCAAGTCTAGAAGACCCTTGAAGCAGATCTCACCGATTCAAGATCAAGTCGTGAAGACCCTTGAATCAAAATTTTACTGAAGAAAAGAATCAAAGGATTTCTTTCTTTAAGAATATTCAGAGATTGTAACCTCAAAGTTTGATTAATAAAATTATTTATTTGACTCCAAATTTTCCTTGTCATATTTTTGACATAAAATTTGTGTGTACAAATTTTGGCACGCCCGGTGGGACAATCTCTGCCTTTCATCTCTTTTCTTCAAAACTCAAGTTATCAAGTTGCAATGGCTCCCAAGAAGAACTTTGCTAACAAACCAACTCTCAAGCCTGCTCGAGCTAATCCTGCAGTCTACCCCACTTCATCATCAAGCGTTGATATCCCTACTCATCCTTATGGCACTAGGAGGAAGACCAAAGCTCTTGCTGAATTGTATGAGCAAACTTTTCCGGTGCTCAATCAAAACCCTCTCTATGACACTTCTTCTCCAATTCAAGACCTAGAAGAAGTTTCCGCTAGACAAGTTGATTCTCCTCGAGGATCAAGTGCAAGTCGCCAGTTAACATATAAAGGACAAGATAGCTACTCCAGCAACAAGCCTATTCCATCCTCTGCTCCAAAATCAAGTTCTGGAGTAATGGCTGTCATGACAACTGGCACCACATCATTGGAAGAACAAGTTGCACTTCTGGCAAAATCTGTTGAAATCCTTTCAGCAAGTATCAAAGAGAAGGATAACCAGATCGCTTCCATGATGGACAAGATCGCCGGTCTCACTGGAAAAAGGAACGAAGCTTCAAACCAGAATTGGCAATCAATCTTTCAAGATGATGGTGAGAACTCTGGCAAGGAAGTTGCTAAGGATTCTGAAGAAAAGATCAATGAACTCGTCATTACCAGTCAGCTCAAGGATCTTATCAAAGAGGCTATCAAAGATCAAGTTGAAAGCATCACTCAACCTTCATATACATATGCAAAACCATATTCTCAAAGGATCGATCGTCTGAGGATGCCTGGGAACTATCAACCCCCAAAGTTTCAGCAGTTCGATGGAAAAGGAAATCCACGCCAACATGTTGCACATTTCGTGGAAACTTGCAATAATGCTGGTACCTATGGGGATCTCATGGTGAAGCAGTTCGTTCGCTCCTTAAAAAGCAACGCCTTTGATTGGTATACTGATCTTGAGCCTGGGACGATTGACAGCTGGGAACAACTTGAGCGTGAATTCCTTAATCGATTCTACAGCACTCGTCGCTTAGTCAGCATGATCGAACTCACAAGCTCACGTCAATGGAAGGATGAGCCAGTCATTGATTACATTCACAGATGGAGAAATCTGAGCCTTAACTGCAAAGAAAGACTGTCTGAGTCTTCTGCCCTTGACATGTGCATCCAAGGCATGAATTGGGGCTTGCGTTACATTCTTCAAGGCATCAAGCCTAAGACCTTTGAAGAATTAGCCACTCGTGCTCATGATATGGAGTTGAGTATGACAGCTGCTGGAAATCAAGAACCTCCGGTGCAAGAGCCAAAGAAAGCCAAGGAAAAACAAGATACCCGCAAAGGGGGCAAAACCTTTACCAACAAGGGAGAAAGCAAACAGTCCATGGCTGTGACTACCAAGCCACTCATGATATCTCCCAAGTCAAAACAATCTCAAGAGACGAAATCTTCTCCTATCCAAGACAAAGGTAAAGGCAAGATCACTTTGAAGGAGAGACAAGAAAAGAAGTATCCTTTTCCTGATTCTGATGTTTCAAGCATTCTTGAAGAACTTTTAAAGACTAAGCTGATTCAGTTGCCAGAAATGAAGCGACCTGAAGAAGCTGATAAAGTAGAAGACCCCAATTATTGCAAGTATCATCGCTTGATTAGCCATCCTCTGGAGAAGTGCTTTATTTTGAAGGATAGAATCATGCGACTCTATGAAGAGGGGAAAATCGAGTTTGAAGAAGAAATGGTGTCGTCAAATTTGGCATCAGTCGATATGGTTCCTCAATCCAATTCGCTGGATAGAACCATAAAATTTGGCTCTTTTGATCCTATCATACTGGCTCCAAGTACAAGTACGATGGCAGATCTTCAGGGAAGTGGGGGCAACTATTTGCTTCAAAGACAAAATCAAGATCACGATGGTTGGACTCTAGTCACACGCCGAAGAAGCAAAAGGAAGAATCTTCCAAAAGTTGTGAAAGTGCCTACAAGAGCTAAGATGATCAAACGACCATCTGAATTTCCAAAGCCCAATGTGCCTCAAGAAGCAAAAATGCCATCTCGGAGTAAAAATCCAGTAGGGAGAAAGTCAAGGAGGCAAATCACTTTAAACGAATTCATGCCAATTCAGCTTAGAAATGAAGATTTGGTTCTCATGACTTGTTACCATAACGGTGGCAATGAAGATAATGAAAACAACATTGACTCAGTAGCATTTGAAGTTGATGATCATACTTGTGCTACGAAAATTAACTTTTCTGATGAAGATCTGTTGCTAGGGTCAACCCCTCATAATCGGCCGTTGTTCGTCGTAGGATATACTCGAGAACAGAAGATCAATAGAATCTTGATCGATGATGGTTCTGCTGTCAACATACTCCCGTTGATGACAATGAAAGAATTGGGAGTTCCTTTGGATGAGTTGATGCAAAGCCGCTTGATGATCCAAGGATTCAACCAAGGGGGACAAAGAGCTCTTGGAAAACTTAGACTTCAACTTTTCATTGGAGATATGGAGTCAAGTCCACTTTTCCATGTAATCGATGCCAAAACGACGTACAACATGTTGTTAGGACGACCGTGGATACATCAAAATGGTGTAGTCTCCTCAACTCTGCACCAATGTCTCAAGTATTGCAGAAACGGTCAAGTCAAGACGATCCTTGCAGACGCTAAGCCATTTACTATAGCAGAAGCACATTTCGCAGATGCAAAGTTTTATCTAAAAGATGCATTTATCGAAGAAGTAATGCCCAACCCGATTCAAGAATTAAAGCAAAAGGGAAAGAATTTGGCTTCTTCCACAGTTGGAGAAGATGAAATTGCTCAAGGTTTAAAGGATCTGACTCTTCCCCTCACTAACTTAGAAGAATCAAGAGGCCTTATACCTCCGCTGCAAGGATTTGTTAGGCCAGTAGAAGAACCTCTTTATGAACATCAGGATCTTCCTACTCATCGAGCTAAAGATTTTGATCCTAATGCTTATAGATTGCTTGTCAAAGCTGGATATAAACAAGAGGATGTTGCAAAATTGGCTCACGAGACAAAAGAGCCTAGCAAAGAAAAGCCGCAAAGTTCATTCAAGATCCGACAGGTCTGGCAAAAGAAGATGGATCACATCGGAACTTCTAGAGAGGGGCTTGGATATTCTCCATTAAAATTGAAGATTCATAAACAAACTTCAAGGTACATAAATGTGGAGGAAGTTCCCGAGGAGCAAGAAGATGCAGTGAAGCCACCAGGACTTTCAGTGTTTGATCGCTTGGGGGCACGCTCAACACGATGTTCAGTGTTTGATCGTTTGAGCATTCAATCATCACGAAGGTCAGTTTTTGAACGAATGGGAGAAAAATGCAGTGAAGTTTCTGTAAGTAAACCAATTTCCATTCAATCAAGGCTTGGAAGCCTGTACTCTGAAGAAGTTAACTGTGGTCGAAAAAGAAAGTCTTCCACTTTAAAGGAATCAAGAGATTTTCACAGCAAAATTCCTTCTCGAATGAAAAGGCAAAGCGAATGGAAGGTAACTACTGGTGAAGTTTTAAAGGCTAGAAAGCACACAGTGGTTATCACCAAATCAGTCTCATCCTCAGAGGAAGAAGAACTTGAAGAAACAGAAATCCTTACTTCTAACCATGTATCTGTAAAAGAAACTGGTGAAAAATCTCAAGAAGAAGAAGCCCAAGAAGCCCCTTCGTCTTTTGAAGAAGGAAATCAAGCTACTATTGATGAGCTAAAGGAGGTCAACATCAGTACTAGTGAAGATCCACGACCGATCTTTATTAATGCTTGCTTACCACCAGAAGAAGAAAAAGCTTATCTTGATCTTTTGATAGAGTATCGAGATATCTTTGCTTGGACTTACAAAGAAATGCCGGGACTTGATCCAAAAGTAGCTATGCATCATCTGGCTGTCAAGAAAAGTGTCCGGCCTATCAAACAAGCTCAACGACGCTTCCATCCTGACTTGATCCCCCAAATCGAAGCTGAGGTCAATAAGCTCATCAAAGCTGGCTTTATTAGAGAAGTCAAGTATCCCACTTGGATCTCAAATATTGTTCCGGTGAGAAAGAAAAATGGTCAACTTCGGGTTTGTGTAGATTTTCGAGACTTGAACAATGCTTGTCCAAAGGATGACTTTCCTCTCCCTATAACAGAAATAATGGTTGATGCTACAACTGGCCATGAAGCTTTGTCATTTATGGATGGATCGTCTGGTTATAATCAAATTCGTATGGCTCCAAGAGATGAAGAACTTACCGCATTTCGAACTCCAAAAGGAATATACTGTTACAAAGTTATGCCGTTTGGGTTAAAGAATGCGGGGGCTACTTATCAAAGAGCAATGCAAAAGATCTTTGATGATATGCTTCACAAAAATGTCGAATGTTATGTTGATGACTTGGTAGTGAAGTCAAAGGAAAAATCCAATCATCTTGCTGATCTTCGCCAAGTGTTTGAAAGATTGCGTAGATACCAATTGAAGATGAATCCGCTCAAGTGTGCGTTCGGAGTATCCTCGGGCAAGTTTTTGGGGTTTATCGTACGACATCGTGGGATTGAGATCGATCAATCAAAAATAGATGCAATCATGAAAATGCCTGAACCGCGCAATCTGCATGAACTTAAAAGTCTGCAAGGAAGATTGGCATATATCCGACGTTTTATCTCAAACTTGGCTGGTCGATGTCAACCATTTAGCCGGCTAATGAAGAAAGATGTCCCTTTTGTCTGGGATGAGGCCTGCAGTAATGCTTTTAAGAGCATTAAGACCTTTTTGTTACAATCACCTATTCTGAAGGCACCTATACCAGGACAGTCGTTAATCCTTTATATTGCTGCACAAGAACGTTCCTTAGGAGCATTATTGGCACAAGAAAATGATGAAGGAAAAGAAACTGCGCTCTACTATCTTAGTAGAACTCTTAATGGTGCTGAATTAAATTATTCTCCCATTGAAAAGACTTGCTTGTCATTGATGTTTGCAGTTAAAAAGCTGAGGCATTATTTGCAAGCTCATTCTGTTCGTTTGATTTCGCGAGCAGATCCCCTCAAATATCTCATGTCCAAGTCTGTGCTCAGTGGAAGATTGGCAAAATGGGCTCTTTTGCTACAAGAGTTCGATATTACTTATATTCCACAAAAGGCCGTTAAAGGGCAAGCACTTGCCGATTTCCTTGCAAACCATCCGATTCCAGATGATTGGGAATTCTCTGAAGATCTCCCAGATGAAGATGTTCTTTTCATCGAAATTCCCAGGCCATGGAAATTATTCTTCGATGGGGCTGCCCGTCAAGATGGAGCTGGAGCAGGTGTTGTCTTTGTCACTTCAGAAGGAGATGTATTGCCTTATGCATTTACTCTCACTGAAAATTGTTCCAACAATGTAGCAGAATACCAAGCTCTGATCATTGGATTGGAAATGGCAGTGGATATGAAGATCACTCAACTTAAAGTGTTTGGGGATTCCAAATTGGTCATCAACCAACTTCTTTCACTTTACGAAGTTAAGAAGCCAGACCTCTTGCCATATGTCAACTATGCGAAGAAAATTCTGGAATGGTTTGACAATGTAAGCTTGGAACATGTACCAAGAAGAGAGAACAAGCAAGCAGATTCTCTAGCTAATCTAGCATCAGCTCTCGCCATGCCAAGTGTAGAAGTAAAAGTCCCTCTTTGCAAACGATGGATTTTACCTCCAGTTGATTTTAAAGATGACAACCAGGAATCCAATGTTGTTTCAGTTTGCGAAGTTGAAAAAGAAGATTGGAGACAGCCATTGATTGATTATTTGGAGCATGGGAAGCTACCCAATAATCCAAGGCATAAAACAGAAGTGAAACGTCGAGCTCCTCGATTTATTTACTTTAAGGGTACGCTCTATCGCCGCTCTTTTGATGGTGTCTTCCTTCGATGTTTAGGAGAAGATGAAGTATCCAAAACCTTACAAGAAGCTCATTCAGGAATTTGTGGTGCGCGTCAGTCTGGAGCTAAATTGCACTTTCAAATTAAAAGAATGGGATATTACTGGCCAACAATGGTAAAGGATAGCATGGACTACTCCAAGAAATGTCAAGCTTGTCAGTTTCATGCAAACTTCATCCATCAACCTCCTGAACCATTACATCCGACAGTCACATCTTGGCCCTTCGATGCTTGGGGACTTGATTTGGTAGGACCGTTACCTAAGAGTTCACTAGGGCATATGTACATACTTGCCGCTACAGATTATTTTTCAAAGTGGGCAGAAGTGGCACCTTACAGGGAAGTAAAAAAAGAAACTGTTGCAACTTTTATCAGAACAAACATCATTTATCGGTATGGTGTACCTCGTCACATCATAACCGATAATGGGAAGCAGTTTGACATGAGCAAATTATGTGCACAGTTTGACTTCAAGCAGCACAAGTCTTCAATGTACCATGCTCCAGCAAATGGATTAGCAGAAGCTTTTAACAAAACTTTGTGCAATCTTCTCAAGAAAGTTGTTAACCGTTCAAAGAAAGATTGGCATGAAAGGATAGGAGAAGCTCTGTGGGCTTATCGAACTACATATCGCACACCAACTCAAGCCACTCCATATGCACTTGTTTATGGTGTAGAAGCTGTTCTGCCACTTGAGCGACAAATTCCATCATTAAGGATTGCAATCCAGGAAGATCTTTCTAGTGAAGACAATGTGCGCTTACGTTTGGAAGAATTAGAAGCACTGGATGAAAAAAGGTTGAAAGCCCAACAACGCTTGGAGTGCTATCAAGCTCGACTATCCAAAGCTTTTAATAAGAAAGTCAAGCAACGATCTTTCCAAGTTGGAGATTTAGTCCTTGCTGTAAGAAGACCCATAAATACTTCACATCGTATTGGCAACAAGTTCCTTTCAAAATGGGATGGACCATACGTTGTTCGAGAAGTTTATACCAATGGTGCATACAAGATCGTTGATCAAGATGGTGTCAAAGTTGGACCGATCAATGGAAAGTTTTTGAAGCGTTACTATGCTTAAAGAAGATAGTGCTCCTAAGCAAGAGCTTAAACTGTCGTATGTTGCTCCTAAGCACGAGCTTAAACTGCACCCAAAAAAAAAAAAAAAAAAAAAAAAAAAAGCTCGCTATGTTGAAAATCCTTTCTAGGACAACTTAGGCAAAAGTTAGGGCACAAAAAAAATTGATGAACTACGTTATGACTTGATCCTTCAAATTCGAGGGTACGTAGGCAGCTTGGTTTCATTGCCAAGTTCAGTCCAAACAAAAAAAAAAAAATTTTGATTCAAATATTATCTTTCGTTCACTTGAAAATATCATGATAATTCTCCATTCAAATTTCATGATTCAAATTATTTTTCAAGTAAAACAAATCTTTTGCAAATTAAACATCTTTGGGAATTTAATTTGTAGTCCATGCATGATGCAAAAATGCTTTAGAAAGTGCAAAAGAAAGATGAAATATGGAGAAAAAGAAATTTAACTTTATTTCAAACTTGAAAAGAACTTACAATAAAATAAAAAATAAAAAAATAAAAAAACTAGCAAGCCTAAGAACTAATATAAATTTCAAAAAAAAAGTTACATCAAAAGGGATTCAGGGTTTCCATTTGAAATTCTTCAAGTCATCTCGAGAGGCTTCCAACATATTTCGCAACAAATCTAAGTTCTTGGCTTCATCCTCAGTAAGGGTAGTAATAGACTCAACAGAATTCATCTCTTCACGAATCTTGGAGGTGTCGGTTCTTCTTCTTTTCAGTTCATCTTCAGTTTCTTGGAGCGAAGACTCAAGTCTATGTTTTTTGCGTTGCAAAGTAATGAACTCATGCTCTATATCTGCCAAGTTCGACTGCAGGGTGTTAAGGTTCTCAACAGTCTTATGTTCAAGTAACATTGAATCTTTAAGTCGAATTTCAAGTCCTTGAAGCCTTTCAATTCTATCCTTGGATGAAGAAATGGAAGATTCAAGCTCATTAAACTTTTGGACTTGTGTAAAGTAGTCTTCCACCATGCCTTTCAATAAGGATGAATCAACGGACTTGATTGCTTCTATTGCATCAAAGATCTTGTGAACATCACCACTAAGTGAAGAAACCCGATCAAAAGAAGCGCGAATAATCCTTGGTTGAATGCTTTCCCACAAAATAGTTGCAAGCTTCAACTGACTATCGGATATCACTTTTTCAGCACTAAACTTAGAAAATTCTGGAAGGGCGAGATGACTAGCTTCAACAAGAGGGCCTGCGGAAGTCTTCACTATAGGGGAAGTATTATTAACAATCACATTAGGGCAAGCATCTTCTTGGTTGGAAACGGTACTTGAAACATTATTTCTGATTTTAGCTGCAAGTTTGTTGAACTCATGCGAACTAGAAACTGAAGCTTCACTTTTGGCGGGGGATATATCACCTTGAAAGGATCCCCTTGGCCTAGTTCGCTTCCAATGTCTGTCATGATCACTCTCATCAATCGAATCTTCAACAATCGCATTATGCTTCCCTTCGATGACTTTCGGTAAAACCCTTTGTCCTTCATCAACTAATGATACTGATCGAGGAACTTCTTGTGAAGTCTTCACATGCTCCTCTGTTAAATCTATGGTGGACGAGACTTTGGCTTTATTGGATTTGTCTTGCGAAATCTCTAAAGACTTTTTCTTAACATCCTTTGGAGGTTTTCTTCTCTTCGATGGTGATGTACGGATGCTCGAAATCAAAATATCAATAGAATGCTCAAGATATGACTCATGAACTTTCGACCACCATTCCATGTATCTTGCGGTTGCATGATCATTAGGATTTAGAGAACGAGCTGGAGAGATCAATCTGGACTTTGTATGAGAACGAGTGCAAATTCTCCAAAACCTACATAAATCATCCACAGACCCAGAACGAATGTCTTCCTTAAGAGCTCCGGGAATATCCTGACAAAACCCAAATTGTCTCCCAAATCGATGAGGACTGTAAGGTTCTACAATGATGGCTTGGTTACATCGGGTAGGCAAATAGCTCGAACGAACATTAACAAGGTAGCCATGATTGATCTTACTAAGAGTGTCATCATCAACAATCACTTCATCCCTATTTCTGGGATATAAGTTAGCATTCCACACTATGCCACTATGAATTAACTTGCGAGCGTCATAATCCTCAAAGTATTTGGCTCCACCTTCTCCTGAAAACTTGCTCATCAAAGGCCCATATACATCATCTGGATTTTGAAAGTGAGTCCGGAAGTAATAACTTAGCCACCCATAAATATAGTGAATTGGAAAACAAGCATCTGAAGAGCCCGCTTGAGCGGAAAGTGTAATTCGGTTTAGTCCATGGTAAATATTGGCTAACACCGGGACCGCGAGATTAACAGTTCTCCCAATCGCCATCAGGCTGGCTATCCTAAATGTCTCTGGCCGAACAAATTCTGAATCTTTACTTGGGAAAACGAAAACACAAATCCAACAAGAAAGGAAGGCAGCTAAATAAGTGTCTGTTGTTAAACTGTCTTTGATTCCAAGTGCAGTGAATGCTCCATCTCCTGCCATCCCCCGACCTTGGTATTTTCGAAGAATCCCAGTAGGGTTATGTGTAGCTTTTGGGCGAACAAGCTTCTTTGCTTTTCGAGCAGGTGGTTTGGTGTAACGCAATTTCCCTTGAAACCAAAAATTGATCCAATCCTCAATAGACACCTTATCCTCTTTGCCTTGCTTCAAAAGATGGAATGCAGCAAATAGATATTCACAACATCTCGGGATGAATCTTCCCTTGTTATCAAAGCCAGTCAATTCGGCAGCACAAGGAATGACTTCATCATAAAATATGCCGTGAATGGGCAAACCGCCTAGCTTATGCAAATCCCATAAGGAGATGGAAGCTTCCCCAGTAGCAAGGTGGAGAGTGTTGGTAGCCGGGCACCAAGCTTCACAAAAAGCGCGAATGACGTCCTTGTTGTGATCATAAGTGTATAATGATGCATAAACAGCATCATATATACTAACAGTTGTTAAATTTTTGTTGAAGTGGTATAACACATCTTCAGCCCATTCCCAGTACTTTGGTATGTAACCAAACTCTCCAAAAATCTTGAAGGAAAATCCCCAATATGACCTTTCGGAAATGATACGACTTCCCAACGTGTCAAACTTCTCATGATTAGAAGTATTGACGTGAAGATTAGATTGAAGAGATCTCGCCTTTGGAGAAGATTGTGAAGTTGGAGAAAGTTCTATCGACCAATCTTCCAAAGTGGTAGGAAAATCAAATGATTTCCAAGCGGATTTATATCTACCCGATATGGGCTTGTCGATGGAGAGATATAATCCTTCTTTTATGTCTTCGTCTTCCTTGGTAAGAATCACAAGACAATCTTTGTGATCTTTGAAGTACACCATGATGATTCTACAAAAAAAAAAAAAAATGTCAAAGTAGGTAGAGAATTAAAATAATAATAATAATAATAAAATAAAATAAATTTAAAAAAAAAAAAAAGTCTTGGAAGAAAAGTCGCGCATGAAGAAGAATGAAAATATGTAATGCATGAGATTTGTTTATGACAAAGTGAAACATGCAAGGCAAACGTGTCAACATGCATGTAATGAACAATTAACCAAAATCATGCATAAAAGAATATTATGCATGGCTTAGAAATAAATGCAAGATTATGATGCAAGGTGTCAACATGCATGGCTTTAAACCAAATTAATGTTTATATGCATGGCAACAAGACTTTCACGTGGCATGCATGAAACTTGGAATTGATATAATATTTGCCAAAACAAATAGAATTTGCAAGGGAAAGTAATTAGTGGAAGTCGAGAAGCTTTATGACTGCAAGGTGGATTGTTTTCCAAAGAAAGAGCAATAGCTTCTTTTACAATCTCAGGATTCCTTCACGGTCCAAACAAGACATGGGTCGTAGCCTCGTGGCCGTGGGGTCCTTCCCCTGTCCATCGTTATAGTTAGCCGAAAGCTCATCTCTCGCGGTTTATTTTTCTTCTTTTCCTTCACGGTTCAAAGAATATTCTAGTCATCTTCTATTCAAGATTGAAAATTCTTAGAAGTCTGCACTACAGATTCAACGCTTGAATCTTAGAAGTCTTGCAGGTATTTTATTTGAAAATATAGGACTTTGTATATCGTGGCCAAAGTTGTTGGAGGCTTTTAACCTTGATGATTTCGATGAAAGGCAGTCTGTTGCAGCATAAAGTATTACTGTAGTTTTAAAGATTCTTAGTCATTCTTGTACCTGTTTTTGACATATAAAAACTAACAGAGACGAAGTCATCATCAATATGGGAAAACATAAAACTCAGCGTAAGAATTCGGCGACGTTAGATAGTAGTGTAAGTTCATCGTCAACCATGCGTTCTGATCGAATGTCGATTTCTGGTACTGAAGAAGTAGAGTTTAATAAGGATAATTTACTTGATGAAGCTCCCGATGCTTTATACGAAAAAAGGGTTTTGTGACAGATTATATATATCCGAGAACAGCTTTGAGAAATAATATGTTTGAACTTTGAGTACTTAAAAAAAAAAAAAAAAAGAGAAAGAGGAACTGTGACCCACCCAACGCAGGGATGATATGCCAAAGCCGGGACAGCCTGATCAAGTTCCTCGTCCAGGTGCTGCGAATCAAGCACCTCGTGCTTAAAGGCTCTTCAAGTTTCAGATGAATTTTTTTTGCTGACCGCTTGAGTTTTCGCAAATATGAAGTTGTGTAGGAAAGTTTTGATTGGTTAATCTGCATATTGACACCTTTTGTTAAGCTATGGATGGCTGAGAATATACACTAGTTGAAAAAAAAAAAAAAAAAAAATAACTCACTTGTTAAGCTCTCCAACGTAGCAACCTTTGGCAATTAATTTGATATGCAGATTAGTTTGAGAAGGCCTTGCTTTTATAGGGGAAATAATTCAAGTCCCATGTGGTCAAGGAATAGAACTTCTAATTGCATTAGAATTTCTTTAAAACTAGAAGTTGAGTTTTAATTGAAATTAATTTGAGCAAAGAAGCGATTAGATCAAACTCAAATTCTTTGAAGCTGAAGACCAACACTTGCAGCTGACTTTCCAAGTGTTCTTTTCATTTCATTTGACCTATCTACTGCTATGTTGTAAGAGAACAATAACTCCTCGTGATGATGAACACTGTTAAAAAAAATATATATATATATATAATCATTGGCAAGCTTGATCTTTTGGGTAACCAAAGAAGGGTCTGAAAGTCGATAGTTCTTCCTAAACTCTAGTGTTATATGCTCGACAAGCTTTGGCAGCAGCTACGTGGAAAATCAATTTGGGCCTTAAAACCATTTGTTACGTAGGCCAATATAATGACATATTTACTTTACGTAGGCCAATGTCGGTCCAATATTCCATTTTTTTTAAACCATTTAGGGTGGGCCAATCTTCTATTCATAATCCATTTTGATGCATAGAAAATTATATTTACTAAATCAATTTTTTTCGTCTCATATACAATAAATTATATGAGGATAATTAATTGATGTAAATAAATTTTGACATCAAAAGCAAATTAAATTTCAAGACTTGTCCACTTGCTACACTAAAAAAAAAAATTCGTGTACGTAACCAAGTCTTGAGGGGGCATTTGTAGAAGGAGAAAATTTGTAACCAATTACAAATAGCCACATGTCAATTGGAATTTCTTTAATTAAGAAATTTTCAATTAAATTATATATTACCATGTGAAATTGATAATATCATATTATAATTAATTATTTTATAATTAATTAAATATGTACACATGGTTTGACCAATCAAATTGCTAGGATTCATGGGTTATCCAATCAAATTTCACCCATGTGTCATAAATTTTTATCTCTAATTAAATTAAATTAATTAAGAGATAAATGATAAATTTTTATCTCTAATTAAATTAAGTTAATTAAGAGATAAATAATAAATTTTTATCTCTAATTAAATTAAATTAATTAAGAGATAAATAAATATTTTATCTCTAATTTAATTAATTAAGTGATAAAAATAAATATTTTATCTTTAATTAAATTAAATTAATTAAGAGATAAATAAATATTTTATCTCTAATTTAATTAATTAATTAAGTGATAAAAATAAATATTTTATCTCTAATTAAATTAAATTATTAAGAGATAAATAAAAAGATATTATCTCTAATTAAATTAAATTAATTAAGAGATAAATAAGGAGGATGAGTTCTTTTAAAACTCTCTTTCACCTGGCTAGCTACCACTATAAATAGAGACCTCCCCTTAACACAAATTGACGATTCAGAAAGCCTGAAGAGAAGAAGATTTTGAAGAGCCAAATCCTCTCAAAATTCTTAAGAAGAAATTAGAGAAATTCTAAGAACGCGGTGCTTGTTCTTGAGAATTCTCTAAGAAGCTGCTCTCCGATCTTGTTCATCAAAGGAAAGGAGATAATTCCTGTTTTTCAAGACCAAGTCTAGAAGACCCTTGAAGCAGATCTCACCGATTCAAGATCAAGTCGTGAAGACCCTTGAATCAAAATTTTACTGAAGAAAAGAATCAAAGGATTTATTTCTTTAAGAATATTCAGAGATTGTAACCTCAAAGTTTGATTAATAAAATTATTTATTTGACTCCAAATTTTCCTTGTCATATTTTTGACATAAAATTTGTGTGTACACATGGTTTTTTACTTATTTTTTTTTTCTCATCCACCCACATAGTGAGTGTGCCATAATTTAGTAAAAATAAAAAAATAATAAAAAAAAAGAAATAAACATGTGGTAATTTTTTAATCTCACTTATGGAGTTAAAAATTTTCACTATTAGTGTATCAAAGATAAATTCATCTTTTAATCCACTTATAATTTAAAACACTGCACTATAAAAAAGAACTAAAAAAATAAAAAAGAACTTATAATTTAAACTTAGAATTTAATTTAATTGATTTATGCAATCACTCTTAAAAATTAATATTCAACAAATTTAAAATTCGAATTTCAACATCAACAAATTCTTTCCTCTATCCCAACGATTTCCATTGTATAAAAAAAAAAAAGAACTAATTACATTAATAAATAAAAAAAATCTAAGTTCTTTATATGACTAAATATTAAATAATTTAACAAAATCTTAAAAAATCACGCGCCTCGCGTCCTTTTTTTCCCAAAGTACGCTCCCATTTAATTGCTCGTTAAATTTACATACAAACAAGGAGAGTGGGGAAAATCCAGTTAGAAGGTATTTTCTCGTATATATATAATTTACTTAAATATTTATTGAAAGTATAGCGTGTATCAATGAAAATAATCAATTGGAATTAATTTGATCTCTTAATACTAAATTTAACATTTCTTATTGTAACTTATTTATAAAAGGTTAAAAAAATTGGATAATTAATTAAAAATAAATATAATTAATTTAATAAAAATAAATTATTTTTAATTTAAATATATATCAAATCAAATTCATTAATTAAACAATATGTGATAATATTTAATAGATACAATAATTCGTGTATTTATGTCGTATTCATATTATTTTTTATATCATAATTATATTTAAAATATTTTATATTATATATAAATTTTAACACATTAATATTTTTTTATATAAATTTTAATATATTTATATTTTTTTATCGTATTATATTTTTTTATATTTGTTTTCGTATCCGGATATAATATTTAGGACAGTAAAAAAATTAGACTATTCACTTAGCACAATTATTATTATCTTTTTCACTTCAACTTCCATTTCTTTTCATTTTCTTTCATTTTTGTTTTCATTGGGTTGTATAATTCAATGGAGAAGCTGAATATGGCTTTAGTTTCTTCTTCTTCTCCAAAGGTATTTCCGTTAGGATACAATAATCCTAATTACACTCTTAAAAACCCTACCAAAACCTTCACTTTTCGAACTTCCAAGATTGCCCCTCGTCGTTCCCGAATTCCCATCTCCGCCCAAGCTTCTCCTCTTCCTCGACGTCTCCCCCAAATCTGTATTTATTTTCTTCTTTTCTTCTTTCTTTATTGTTTTTCTTTGATTTTAAAATTTTATAATTTGATTTTTTTTTTTTAAATTTTATGTTAAGCAGTTTTGAGAAAGCGTGGAGATGAGAGGTTTGCGAGCATTTCTTCTTCAAGTAATCAACAGACCTCTTCAGTTGGAGTCAACCCTAATCCAATTGTGCCTCCGCCATCCTCTCAAATGTAATTAAATCACCCTTTTTTAATTTTTATTATTATTTTTTTGTATTTAGCTTTGGTTTCTAATTTCTGCTTTTGAAAATGATTTATTTATTTATTTATTAAAACTTAAGATTGTAAATTTTTTGGAGGACAAAACATTTGATATTTTCTTTAATGTAGAATAAAAAAGTAGTAGATATATAGTAGAATTATGGTTGCATTTTTAGTCATTTATCCATTTTGATTTTTAGCAACTCTTTAGGGAGCAAAAAGCAAGTAGCAACCACCAGATAGAGCCTTAATTTTCATGGCTCACGGAATACTGTACGATTTTACTTGTATATGAAACAAATATAGAATTGATATGAAAACTTTAACATTTTACTCAAAGTTTGATGGATTTTTTTTTTTTTTTTTTTATTATTTACTTTGCTTTGTAGCAACTTTGGAGGAAGTAATAAAAAGCAAATAAAGGAAAAAAGAAGTAATGATTAGACAGATATTATTTTTTGTGCTTTATGAACATTTCTTTCTTTGCTTAGTCGTTTGTGTGTTTATGTTTTGTAGAGGGTCACCGCTCTTCTGGATTGGAGTAGGTGTTGGGTTCTCAGCGCTTTTTACATGGGTGAGCACATCGATTAATTTATTTTTTTTCGGGTGATATTTTTGGTATTATTGTATTGATAATGGCAGTGGTTTCTTTTTGGTACATATTTTGATGAGGTTGAGTGAAATGACAGGTAGCTTCAAACTTAAAGGTGAGGGTTTCTCTCAAATGAGGTATGATTGTATTGTTTTTGCCTGTAATCTGTATGATTGAATCTTTTGTTATAGTTTTGGAAGTAGAATTGGGTACTTAAATGAAGCAATGAAAATTGGCAATGGGTAAAAATCAATTTAATGTGCATGCTTTGGATGTTTTCTAGAAATTGAAAGTCTTAATTATATTTCTTGTGGCATTTGAAGACAGAAATTCGCATGTGAGGGGAAATTTTAGATTGAAATCGGCTATTTATTGGCTGATAATTTATCAATTTACTAAAATAGGAAGTTAATGTGTTTCATCAGTTTTTCAAGTTTCTCGTGTTTCTCATGTACTATCTTAAAGGTGCCTTCTTTTATCTGTCAAAGATTTTTTTTCCCTTTTGGAGGGGTTATGTTTAGCCGTGGTCAGAGTGTTTAAGTTTGGTCAAGAAGACTAAACAGTATTATATGAACTCGTCCACCAGACCTAATTTGAACAAATTGTTTGGCCATGTACTTGATTCTAATTGTTATATACTTTGAAATCCAATAATCGAGGTTATAATAGATAGTGGTAGTTCAAAACAAAATTGGGGAATACATATTTTCCCTAGAGGGCCCAGAGTTGAGCTGCAAATTTGTGGTTTTATATATGCAAAAAATTTCTCTTCATCCATCCTAAAGGAATATGAACCCCTGCGTGGGCCCCCATGTCTGGGGGTGTTTTGGAGTTGACAACAAAGTTGTTATTAATGGAAATTATGGATCCAGGATATGAAAATTGCCAGTCAACCAGTAAGTAAAAAGCTTGTTGTATAATTTGTGCCTCTTTAATTTCCGTTAGATCTCAGTTGAATGGTGTTGAGAAGCTGATGATGTCATGGCAGAAGCTTGCATTGACATAACCGTTGCAAAGGCATGATTTTATGTCCCCTGTATTATGGCACCAAGAAAAATACCTGTCAATTTGCAAATGTTGAAAATAATGGTATGACACCGAAATATTTTGCTACAGTGAGTTTCTTGTTGTCATAAAGACAATCAAAGCCCTATCATGGCTTGTTAGATATGTAACTCAATACTCTTTCATGGGCCTTTGGTTTGTGGCTGAGCTGTGCCTTAATGTATCTAAACCATGGTCCTTGTTTTTGGGTATACTTAACTTTCTTTTGTGCTTAAGATGATGCAAATGGCTAAAACTTTGGCAGTGCAGCAGGTCATAAGATAACTCTGTTATTTTGTTGCTTTATGATATTTACCTTTACATTATTCAGAAATATGCAATGCAACAAGCTTTCAAAACCATGATGGGCCAGATGAATACACAAAATAATCAATTTGGCAATACTGCTTTTCCTTCGGGTTCTTCGTTTCCATTTCCAGCACCTGTGTCAGCAGGACCTGCCACATCCCGTTCTCCATCTTCTTCTCAACCTGCAGTTACAGTTGATGTACCTGCAACAAAAGTTGAAGCAGCCCCTGTGACTGATCCCGCAACTGAAGTGAAAAGTGTGAAAAGCGAAACAGAAACAGCAGAGCCAAAGAAATATGGTAATATAGAACTATATAGAACTTTTACTGCTGCCATAAGATGTTGTCTAATGTGCAACTCTTCCTTTTTTGAGGTAAAAAGGAACATTATATGGGCCATTCATGTACATGAAACATTAGCAAAACTAGCAGATTTTGGTCATTCCTTCCCCAGAATAAGGGGTTCACTTTGTACGTGATGGTATAAAACTGATCTCTAGTATTAACAGAATTTTCTTGTTCCTCAAATGATGGTTGTAGATTCAGTTAACGACTGAATTCATTCCAATTGCTGATTTTCTTGAAATTGTTTCTCCAAGATTGATGCAAAGTTTTCTTTGCAGCTTTTGTGGATGTTTCTCCCGAAGAAACTGTGCAGAAGAGTGTTTTTGAAGATGCGGCTGAGCTAAGTTCATCAAACAATGTTCAGTTTCCCAAGGATGTAAGTTTTTTATTTTCCTCTTGCTATGAGGCAGAGGCTGTGGTAGCATGGATTTATTTCTTTAAGATTCAGAGTATCTATTTGGGAAATTAATTTTTTTGAATATGTATGAATGAAGGTTTCTGATAACGGAGCTGCATCCAAGCAGAATGGCAGTGCTTTTGGGGGTTTCCAGACAAGCGGTATGTAAAAAGCTAGTAGTAACTGATCGAGTTTATGGTAATTTGAAATGAAAGTGTGGGACATTTTTGTTTGTAGTTGGCTGTAATAACTGTCTGAAGAAAAGGATAAAAAACATGGAGAGTTTTGTGTCAAGTGCAATACTTTTAACTCTTGCCATCTTTACATTGTTTAAAATTTTACTGGGATTATGGGAGGTAATAATTTGAACATAAAAAATATTTTCTTTTTGAACGTATTAGAGATCAATAAATCTTACCTCAAGACAACGAGGGATATCATAGATTGACTTATTTGTATATTAAAAAAAGGAACATTAATAGGAGGCAGCGTAGGAATAAGGGAGCAAGTGCTTAAAATCACAGGATTTGTCATGTGTCCATATGCAATAATTTTCTTAGTAATTAATGCTATTTTGTTCAATATTCATCTCTTTAGAAATGCATTTGTTGATGTATTTATTGGCATAGCTAAATGGTGGTTAAATAATTGGATTTATTACCTCATTGATACAGATGCATTTCTGTTGCCTTCTTATTAGGGTGCCACTTTGCTTGCTTTATGATTAAAGATTATATATGGCGCCTCTTTGTCACTAGTTTACTTGTATTCATGCATACCTATGATTTAATCATGCACTTGCATATTTTGGGCATGCTTTCTAATTTCTTTCGTGCTCTCTGAGTAATACTTAAGAAAACATTGTATTGCATTTGCAGGAGGAGCAGGTCCTACCTTATCTGTGGATGCTTTAGAGAAAATGATGGAAGATCCAACAGTGCAGAAGATGGTTTATCCGTAATATAGCTTCTTTTCCTCGAATACGTTTTTCCTCGAATACTTTTTTACTGATTTTTTTTATTGATGTCATCTTGGTGTGTGCCCTGAGGTGTGGTGAAAGTTTATTCTTCTGTCTCAATGTGCATTATATCATTCTTATTCTTTGGAATAGTTGCAAAACTCAAGGCCTATCAAATTATAAAGTTTCTGGTATATCTTTCCACATACAAAATGTATTAGGCATCTCAATGTTTTGGTTGAATGAACATGACTTATATTACAGCTTTTATTATCATTTTAGTGAATGAGTCCTGATCTTATGTCCCTACACCCTTTATTAAACTTTGATGACTCTGATCTATTTCCCTTAATGATCTTTATGCATATTTATACCATTTTCTTAACCCTACTGTACTGGACTGTGAATGTTGCTGGTCCAAAATGAGTTATCTTGTTCTTTGTTGTCTCTTCTTTCCTTTTCTTTTTCCAGCAACAGTCCAATAACATTCAGACCTTAAGCCAGAAACCTTTTTTCCACCAATGCAACCATTGTCATTTCTCCTAATTCTTATGGACCTTGCCCATGATGTTAGTGATTGAAAGCTGGCATCAAATCTACACATTAGTCATTTCTCCTGATCCTTGTGGACCTTGCACACAAAGTTAGTGATTGGGAGCTGACATCCAATCTATCTATTAATGCTTTTGGAAAATGAGATCAAGCAAGTTACTTTGAAGGCAAAGCTAGTAGACTTCCATTAACTTTAAGTACATGGACATTCCCCAGTATAAGGTATAGTAATGAGTTAAGTTGGCTAAAAAATCCCTCAAAAACTTGTAAAGTCTAAATTATAGTATATCACATATGGAAGTCATTTGTCAATGTTCTTATTGGAGAAAATTCAACCTTAACATAAGCATTGAAATTAAAAAGTTGGACTATTTGGAGGCCAGTTGTGGTGTTTCAATAAAAGAGAGAAGCCATCTGGTTTTGATTAGGTTGTTAGAACTTAGAAGACGCGGGGGGGGGGGGGGGGGGGAGGGGGGGGAGGCTAGGATCTTCCTTAGTAGTTGTTTGTCAGTAAACTGAATTAACCTTTCATTGCAATCTTTGTGTTATCTATTGTCAAAAGGAAATTTAATCTTTTATTTGTCCATGCAGGTATTTGCCTGATGAAATGAGGAACCCTGAGACATTTAAATGTAAGTCCACACTTACTGCTTTCCTTCTCTGTTTTTCTGTTCTTTTCTTATAGGATGAGGAGGATGGGTCGGTGGGAATAGAGAAGGTAGGTTTTTATGGTCTCTGTAAAATTTATATGTTAAAAGCATAGATGATGCCCGTCTTTTGTCTGCGTCTTTTGTCTGGTTAAATCTGATATCAGAGCTTTTATGGTCTCTGTAAAATTAGTGCCTGTATACTTATTATATTAAGAGTTTCAATTTTAAATTAATTTCTCCAAGTTTCTGTATCCTGCAAAAACTTGTTTCATTTCCCAGACAACTTATTAGAATGATTTGTTTTGCAAAAGTGCTTTGTTCATTTGATGCATAAGCAGTGCTGCAATTTTATGGATATTATTTTAATATGTGCCAATTTTCTTACCATTGTGCACAATTTTAACAGGGATGCTACAAAATCCTCAATACCGTCAACAACTGCAAGACATGCTGTAAGCTTTCTTCTGACTCTGCATTTGATTATTTTTAAGGGGTTCGTCTTTCTCTTGATTTACAGTTGTTACAAGCATTGTCTCCTTCAAAAAATTTACTTTTGCTTCTCATCTTGTTCTTTTACAGTTATCCTGCTCACTATTCTGTCTGGATTTATTGATATATGATTTCGGGCCTTTCTTTTTTTAATACATTTTTGATGGGCGGAGTTGGAATATATTATTTCTATACTCCAATCTTAAAATGTTCTTGAATTGTTATTAGAGTTTTTCTTAAATGTTTATATTAGTGCTTGAAGAATAAGAAACCAAGAATGACAATTATTAAAAGTTGACGTGACATTCTGACCTGCAGAATTAGCATGATTCTATAGCCAAAATTGGCTATTTGAATAACTTGTAATATGCATGGATGTCTTTCTCTTTTTTTTTTTTTTTTTTCTTTTCTGATGTCAGTCAAGTCTCATACTTTAAGCATTTATTGGATGCCAAGGCTTTAAGTTTATCGTTTTCTAATTTTTCTCGATTGTCATTAACTTTAAATTGATCTGGAAAACGTAATCTTTGGTGGTTCATTGGTTCTCAAGAATTCAAGAATTTGTTTATATTATGCATTAAGAGAGTCAGAATCTACTCTGGTACTCTGCTGATAGAATCATAATTTCTTATATTATCCCCTACCATTCTGCTTGAGTTTTTGACTTTTATGTTGAAAGGTAATTGCTGTCATTGGTAGATGGAACTTGTTAACTTGATGTGAATTGTTGTTGACCCCTATTTTCCCTTTTAGCCTTATGGTTTGCTATTGTTCTATTAATTTTCTTGTTATTTAGAACTGCATCAGTTTACGGCGAACCTACATGCTTATCTTACGTCTCGGTAATTCTTTTCAGAAATAATATGGGTGGAAGTACTGAATGGGACAATAGGATGATGGAGTCCTTGAAGAACTTTGATCTCAACAGTCATGAGGTCAAGCAGCAATTTGGTAAGTATGAGGCTTTAATGCTTGGTTTAAGATATTAACTGATGTATATCAGATCCATGATTTGTTCTTTATATGTGATATATGTAGTTATTAGATGGTAAAGTTCTCTGCTGCTTGAATGTGGTCTGGTACCTGAAGAAGGTTCTTAATATCTCCCCTTTCCCATTTGCAGATCAGATTGGGCTTACACCTGAAGAAGTAATCTCCAAAATAATGGCCAATCCTGAAGTTGCTATGGCATTTCAAAACCCTAGAGTTCAAGCGGCTATCATGGATGTATGTTCTATCTGGTTTATATGATGAATCCTTAAATATATGTATAGATGCTGTGCATACATAGTAAATCTTTGGTGTTAATGTTCATTACTTTGTGCTATTTTGCAGTGTTCCCAGAACCCACTGAGTATTGCAAAATATCAAAATGACAAGGAGGTAATCTAGGCCTTCTTTCTATTCACATTGTATATTTATTATTTAAAATTTTATTGATGGGCTTAATGATCATCACTTGGAGTGCCTTGCCTCTATCTGCCCTTTTAAGCAATTTTTTTTTCTTCTTTCTTTAATGATTAAATTTTCGTACATTTATTTATCCAAAAAAGAAAATGGCTACATTTGTTGTTTGTTACTCCTAGTTTACTTGTCTGACATGTGTAGACCTACATGTCTATTGTCTACATGCAAATGTATATATGGCTGTGATTTTACTGTTTCAATGAGCTTTTGACAAAAACTTATTAAGATTCTATCTGTGGCACATTATATCATTGTCTAAACTTTGCTGCCATTTTCTGGCTCTTGATCACCACTGATATTGTCTTTAAAGTTGATTTCTTGATATGGTCTTATTGTTAATAATTCGTTTCGCAACATTTTTTGTTTTGTTTTTGCGCTTCAGGTTATGGATGTATTCAACAAAATATCAGAACTCTTCCCTGGAGTGACGGGTTCACCTTGATTTTGGTAAGTTGATTGTAGTTACTGCTTCTGGAGCATAATGTGCTTATTTTATTTCAGATGGCTGAGGTGATCATTTCTGGAGTATAGAATCCAAGACTGAGCATAGATCTTGCATCACTCGATCTGGGTTTCAGAGTTTTGTTTTTAGTATGAGAATGAGCAATTACCATTCGATTATCCCAAATATTCACCCTTTACTGTAATCTAGAGGTTTCATTAGTTGTAATAATACATTTAGCATAATCTTAATTACTTTAGTAACATTGTTGAAAAGATGAGAATAAAGCTTCCTAAGTTGAGGCCTTTCAGTTCCAGGTTTCCCATGGATGATGGTATAAATATCCTGCTTCAACAATGAAGAACTCTTCCTTAACTCCTTCTGAGCTTCAAGCCAAGACTTTGAGTCTATCAAATCTTTGACTTGCAGTAAAGCTGCTTTTGCATGATTTTGAACCCCATTTTCTGCTTCTTCAAGTGTGTGCTCTGCTGCTATCATTCTTAGGTCTAGGGATGGCAATGGAGCGGGGCGGGGGCGGATATTGCCTTATCCACCTCCACCCCACTCTTGCATGGATGTTGGAAACATCCACATCCATGAATGTCGGTTACATCCATAACCGCTCCCCGGTGCTCCATCCCGCTACACCCCAATTTATATTAATTATTTTTAACTTAATATTGTAAAAAAATTATATTATAATTTATTCATGAACATTATTTTAGTATATAAAAATCTGTAATATAATATATATAATACATATATACTAAAAGTATAGATATAAAATATTAGTATATATATGATTTTAGTATATATATCTAATATATATTAAAAATATAAAAAAAATATAAAATATTTTAAAGGATAAAATAGTAATTTCAAAAGTCGGGACGGGGCGGAGTGGAGCAAGCATTTACCAAAACCGTTTCGCTCCACCCCGCTCCAAAAAAAAATCTCTCCATTCGGAGCGAATCGGTGCGAAATCCATCGGTCGGATCGGGTTTTGCCATCCCTACTTAGGTCAAGTCCATATGCAATATTCTCTTCCTTTATCAGAAGTAAAGAAGCCATTGTTGCTATGATTCCTACCCTTCTCTTCATGTTTGACTGAACAAGCTTTTTTTGAGGCCTGGCTTTCCCATGGCAGGTGATTAAGGTTTGTGAAGAGTATGGTGGGTTATACTTGGAGACCCGAATTGGGTTTAATGCCATCATTCCTTTGAACTATACTTGGAAACAAAAATACAAAAAAAAAAAAAAAAAAAAAAAAAAAGAAAGAATTTATGAATTTAAGATTAAACTAAAGGTCTAGTATTGCTGTCAGAGTGGAGAAAAATATTTATAGTAGATGATGTAAGGTCTAAGATGGATATTTTAACATAAAATCTTTGGAAAGACCAGAAAATTGGAGTGAAGAAAAAGGAGAAGCGGAGCTGGGGGTTGAGTTTTGAGTTTGAGGTGGATAATATTAATACACAACTGTGACTGTGATTAGATCTGATTAGGTTGCCGTTTGAAAAAAAATGTTTTCTTAAACTTATTTGGGATGGGTCCGTAAATTTGTTTCATTGTTTATAAATTATAAAAAAAATTATTTTTATATATATTTTATAATTATATTTAAATAAAAAATATTTTTTAAAATTGTTTTTTTACCTAATTTTGTTTCACTGTTTATAAATTATTTTTTAAAAAAAATTTTTATATTAATATTTATATATTGTATAATTAAATTTAAATAAAAAATATTTTTTATTTAATAAATAATAATTCGGGTGAGATCTATTTGAATTACAAAATTTTTTAATTAGATCCGATTCAATTCGGATCAGACGAATTACCTTACAATTCGGATCAGACAAACTATCCTATCTTTGAGCAGTTCTAATTGTAACCTCTTATCCTTTCATGCTTTTGTTTTGTTTTATAAAATTCCTATTTGAATAGAATTTTAGAAATCTATTTGTAACATTAAATTTTGGGTCTTAGCATCTACTATAATGAAAACCGGAGTCCTGAGAGACTCAATTGATATTTTTAAATTTATTTTTTTTGTTTGGTTGTGGGTTAAAAAGGTATTTTAAAAAACAAATTGTTTTGTTTGGTTGTGTGGCAAAAAGATAATTTAAGTTAAATGATTTGAAAAAAAAAAAGATTAATACACAAATTGGCTCATGTACTATATCTTTTTTATTATTTGGTATCTAAAAAAAAATTCACAATTAAGTATTCAGATTTTAATTTTGTCACACATTAATCTAATGCCTAACGGCATGTTGACATGTGCATTTTTACCTAATAAAAATTTGAGACGTGACAACTTTGACATGTCAATAATATCACGTCAGCATTTAAAAAATTTTATTTTTAATTTACCTTTTTAATTAAAAAATAATATTTCTTGAAAATAAAATTTTTAATTTAAAAAAATTAAAAATTTATTTTAAATTTACTTTTTTTTTTAATTTTTTTTTGAAAATTTTTATTTTTACTTTTTATAATTAAAAAAAATAATATTTCCAAAAATTATTATTTTTAAATTTAATTTAATAAAATAAAATAAAAAAATAAATTTTTTATTTTTAAAATTATTTTACTTTTTTAATTAAAAAAATTTTAAAAATAAAAATAATATTTTCAGAAATTAAAAAAATTTAGTTTTTTTTTTTAATTTAAAAATTTTTAAATAATTTTTTAAAATACTGACAGGACATTGCTGATGTGTTAAAGTTTTCATATGTCACATTTCTATTGGTCAAAAAATGATATGTTATCAAATCGTTAAGCCATGAACTAATGTGAATGACGGAAGTAAAGTTTGGATACCTAATCATGAATTTTTTCTTTAAGTACCAAATCATGAAAATGGGTATACTTCGAGGGCTAATTTGTACATTAACCCAAAAAAAGAAAGAGAGGTGTTGCGTCGAGAGAAGAGAGAACAGGAGAGGAGAGAGAAGAAGAAGAGAGAAATGGCAAATGGGAGATAGGAATGGTGATTGGTCGGAGAAGAGAAAATGGTGGAAGAGGGGGAGAAAATACAAGAGAGAGAAAGAAAGGAAGGAGAGAAAAGGGACGAGGAGAAGAGGAGTCGTCGACAACGGAGAAAGAGGGGAGGAGATCGAGCGGGGCGGCACAGCTGCCTCGACGTGGCAGGCAACGGCTTAGGCAGTCGGTGGTAGGAGGAGGAGGAAGAAGAAGAAGAGGAAAGAAAAAGAAAAAATAATTGTAGTTTTGTTTTTTTTTTATTAATGTTGTTTTAATTTTTATAATTAAGAAGAATAAAAGAAAAATAGAAAGAAAATAAAAAGAAAATAGAAAAAAATAGTTGTAGTTGTAGTTGTAGTTTTTTTATTTTTTTATTGTTGTTTTAATTTTTGATAATTTATTATTTTTATAAAAACAAATAAATATATATTTAGTAAAAAAAAATTACATAATTTTATATTTTTATGTATTAAAAAATTTATTAATATTTTTTATTATTCTCTTATCAATTTTTTTGAAGAAAATATGATTTAAAATAATTATAGTAGTTTATTTATCATTTTGTATTTATCAAATTAAATTTAAAAATATTAAAAAATATAAAGTTATAATAGGAAAAAAGAAAAAAGAAAAAAGAAAAAATATTAAATATTTTATTTTACTTTATTTCCATTCATTTTATATTTTTTAAAATAATTTTAATTTAAAATAATTTAATAAAATTATTTTTATATATTTTAAAAAATATATAACTCCCGCAATATTGCGCTGGTAAAATTACTAGTTATATATGTAAAACTCACTAATTGAATAATGTATTTATATATGTGAAAGATCTTGCCACAGTAACTCAAATTCTCTTTAAGAAATTTTATAATGTTAATTTTTAAAACAAGAATTATGTTTGAAAATTATCGTTGTATTGCATTCAAATTTCAAACATTTGATTCAATTGATAGTGAATGATTTTTTACTTTAAAAAAAATAGGAAAGGAAGTAAGAGCAGTAGTTAACGGTGGCTCAAATCGACGGAATAGTGGTGGTAGAGACGGTGGCTCACTAAGCTTTTTGGAGGGATTTTAACCTAGGAGAAGATGGATGAGGGTGAGAGGATAGTGTTTGAGGCGGTTTTAAGATTTTTAGGCGACGAAAAATGGTAAAAAAGTGTGGTGGAAGCCACGAATTTCGATTTAGATGTATAGTTTTTTACGGATTTTTTTGAGAAAACTAATCTAGTAAGGTGAAAGAGGAGATCAAGAGAAATCAATGAGTAAATTTGTTGGAAAACTAACATTGGTGGCGACAATTGGTGGCGAAATACGATGACAGAATATTACGACGGTGATAACTGCAAGTCACAGAAATTTGGATTTGGATGATGAGGCTGTCGGTTTAGAAGTTTGAAAGAGAGGGAGAGTAGTTTTAATGAGAGTGTGAGAATTTGTGGTTAAAGTATTTACATATTCTTTGTATTATAGTTAAAAGTGTATTTTAGTCCCTATATTATAAAAGTGAATAATTTAATCTTTATACGTTTGAAATTGGTGTAAATAAGTAAAATTGATAACTTTGTTAATGGAAAATCGTCTAAATGCTGACGTGGACATGTGAAACTAACAGAATAGATGACTTGGAAAAAGTATGAAGACATGTGTCAAAATTTTTTGCTCAAGTGAAATTTAGAAACTGACAAAATAGATGCTTTTTAAAAAAAATGATGACATGTTTTTACGGGTAAGAGGGGATTTAGGTAAAAAAATTATGTTTTTTAAATTTCACTTGAATAAAAAAATTTGACACGTCATTATTTTTTATGTTAGTTTCACATGTTCATGTCAGATTTAGACGGTTTTCCATTAACACTGTTACCAATTTTACTTCTTTGCACCAATTTCAAACGTACAAGGATTAAATTACTTACTTCTATAATACATGGACTAAAATGTACTTTTATTATAATACAATGACTGTTTAAGTACTTTAACCGAGAATTTGGAGAGAGTGGAAGGACGAAAATGAAAAAAAAAAAATTGTAATTTGTAGTGGTGCTACTAAACGCACTCTTTAAAGGGTGGTAAGATAAAAAAAATTAAAAAAAATATGTTGGGTTATAGTAGAGGTGTCCATGGTCCGGGTTCGGGTTGGGCTTATGAATGGTACAAACACCATATATGCTTGCTTAAGTCCAGTCCGACCCGAAATATGAGCCTCAAAATCCAAGCCCGCCCATATTTGTAAATAGATAGCCCAAGCCCGTTTACGCCCGTCCATATTATTTTTTTCTATTTTTTTTAAAACATATTATTTTTTATTTAATATTATTTTTATTAAATTCTTAAACATGGATAATTTAATATATTTTTTAATATTTACATTATAATATTAATATATTTAATCTTTATATAACATAAATTACGTAATATATAAATATAAATAATATATTATTTAATTAAAAAAAGGGCCAGTCTCGGGCTTTAAATGTTGGAGTTAAGGCCCGGTCCATTTTTTAAACGGGCATAATTTTTTTGCCCAAACCCATTTTTTAGACCTAATATTTTTGTCCAAACCCTCCCAAATATGAGCGGGCCTTTGGGTTTGGACGGGTAGTCCGTCGGCCCTTGGACAGGTCCAGGTTATAGTTTGGATTATTATGGATTGAGATTTTCGTACATTTAAGGTTTGGATTTATTTGATATAAATATATAATTTTTTGAATATGATTATAATATAAAAAATAAATTATTATCGGATACATTATTACTGTAGCTTTTAGATTTCACAAACAAGATTAATAAGATGGCACATACCCTTAGGGTATAATAATAAAAAAAAAGGTGAAACATGTGACAACCTTTTAATCCACTTATGGAGTTAAAAAATTTATACTGTCAATATATCAAAACGAACTTTAAAAAAATAAAAATAAAAACATAACACGAATATATAAAATTTAAAATAAATAAAAAATAAAACACTTGCCATAAACGTGAATTGAGGGGATTGCTTTAATTTTTTTTTTTTTTTTTTTTTTTTTTTTTTTTTTTTATAGATTATAGATTTTATAGATATGAGTTTGCGAAATTGTTTTTAGATGGATAGTGTATGGATTAGGATGTTTTTGGGATTGTGTCATTTAAATTTATTTTGAATTAATTTTTTTACAAAGAATAAAAGTAAAATTTTATTATTAAAATCTATCAACTCTAGAATTATTTTTTTTTTCAAAAATATATCAATTGCACTTTCAAATATATTTATATTATATAGTTTATGAATAATTATTTTAATAAAATTAAAAAATTACTTTTAATATATTTAATTATATGATTATATTATATTAGAATATATATACTAAAATATAAAAAAGTTAATATGTTTAAAAATAAATTTTATTTGTAAAAAAAAAAATTATTCCCATAACATCATAAAAATAAAAATGTATAAAAATATTTATAAATAATTATTAATATAATTATTATTGTATTTATTTTTTATATATATATATACATTTGATAAATAAACCGTTCCAACGGAAACCGGTGACATTATTCATCTATATTAAAGCTCAAGTAATGAGCCCCGTATTGACACCTGTCTCGCACTATTCACTCCGCCCCATAAAACGGCGTCGTTTTACATTCTTTGTTTCCGGACATTCTCGAATTCGCTCAGCATTTATTGTTTTGCGCGTGACAGCTCTGCATTCTCATCTGTATCTTTAATGCCTTCTTTGTTTCACGCGTTAGAGGAGAGAGAAAATATTTTCTTCTCTTTTTTCTATACGCGTTTTTTCTTAATCTAATATTTTTTTTCCTTTCTTCTCTTTCTTCTATATGCGTTTTTTCTTCCATTCTCTCTCAATCGTGAGAAAAAAATTCAGAGAAAAAATTAAAAAGAAAATGACAGAGCCAATGGAGATTTTTTCTTCATCAGAACCTCTCAATCTTCACTCTATTCGCAGGTCTTTTTCTCTCTTTTATCAAATACTTGAAGCCATGACGAGTAGGAACCTAGAGCCTGCTCTGAAATGGGCAGCCACGAACTCTGATAAGCTGAAAGAAAATGGTTCAGACCTTCAGCTGAGACTCCATCATTTGCAGTTTGTGAAAATACTACAAAAGGGAAGCAGAGACGAAGCGCTCAAGTATGCAAGAACCAACTTTGCTTCTTTTACCGAAAACCACATGGCCGAAATCCAGAAGCTCATGGGGTGTCACTTGTATTCTGATAGACTTCATGAATATTCGCAGGTCTTTTTCTCTCTTTTAATTACTATGAACTAAGTTGGTAAAAATAATTTTGATTTTATAAATTTTTTATCTTGTTTTTAGCCGAATAAATGAGCTCTCGGAGATTCATAGTAGCAATGAAATTGAGGATGGCAGTGAAGCTCTCTCTTCGGAATCCGAGAAGCTGCTGAAGGATTGCACTTTTCATTTCGAGGTGATGCTCATTTTTTTTTTTTTTATAAATATTTTGTTACCATTTGTTTTTTTTGGTTCCTTTTTGGATTCAAAGTGGGACTATGCAGAGTAAAGTGAAGCAAATTATTGAAGATTATTCTGATGTGGGTTTCTTATGCATTGAAGATTTGGGTATGTCTTCTTTAAGCTTTTATATTTTTTTTGGTTAATTTTATTAAAGTAAATTTCATTTTTCTCCATTTGTTTTTTTTGGTTCCTTTTTGGATTCTGCGTTTAGACAAGATCTGAATTCAGAATGGAAAAAGAGAAAGGAGCGCTGATGCAGAGCTTGATGGATGCGGTGAACCAAATAGCTCCAATCGGCGATTACAGATGTGCCGTGAAGAAGGAGTATTGCAATCTCGCTAGGAGACTGAAGCTGTTGACGCCAATGTTCGAGGAGATTAGAGAAAGCAAAGAGCAAATACCTAAAGAAACTGTTAAAGCTTTGGTCTCGTTGAAAGAAGCTTTGGTTTCGGCTAAGAAGTTGCTCAGATTCGGCAGTGAAGGCAGCAAGATTTACCTGGTTTGTGTGTATTATTATTCGATTTCTTTTCGATCTGTTTGGCTGTTGAGAAAATGGAGGAAAATTAGCTTGTGAAGAGCGTGCAGATAATCAGAATATTGCTTGCCATAATATTATCTAAAATCAATTGATAAAATATTACGCTTATATTTAGCTTAATTCAGCGGAAGATAATGGAGTATTAAAATTCTAATATGAAATTTACTGCTACATTTTCTTATTGATACTTAAAGAAAATATCCATTTTCTCCCTCTTGTTAACAAGTAATTTTTTCAGTATTTTTAATGGAATACTGTTTTTCAAGAGGTTATTGTATTAAGTAACTATCTCTTTTGCTTGTTTTAGTCTTTAATCGGATTATTAAATTTTAACAGTTTGAAATTAATTTGGAAATTGAATTTTAACAGTTAGCTTTTGTACTTTCTTCTGTGTTGTAGGGTTTTGAGAGAGTAGAAAAGGATCCATGCCTCAACTCTTCTATGAATGATGAAGATCAATCGAATTTGATGGATGCAAATGAAGAGCAAAAGTTTGAGGTTCCTTTGTTTCTTCTTTCTTGCTTCTTGAATACTGGATTGTATTTAAACTGATGGCTGAACTTTAATAATTGTACCATAGGTTTTTGGCTCTGCAAGCATCTTTATAAGAGTCTCTTTTATAAGGTGAGATTTATGCATTTACCCATTTAGATATTGACTCAACTACATTGCCTATCCTTTAAAATCATGCAGGAGATGAATTTTGCAGAGGCACAGATACAATCCTCTGATGCACTTAGGCATTGAAGATTTGGGTATGTCTTCTTTAAGCTTTTATATTTTTTTTTGGTTAATTTTATTAAAGTAAATTTCATATATACATGTAGAATTAAACTTAAAGAAAATAAGCTAACTCAGTTTTGATTTGAACCTGAGTATCAGTACTGATTCGTGCATTCTTTCAATGGATTTGTTTGTTGACAAGAGAAATAATTTTATGGTGACATAGGAATTTGTATCTTGATTAATTAAATAATATGCCACCATGATCTGGTTTGAGCAACTAGGAGACATATTTTCTTATATGAGATATCGATGCTTACTAATTCATTCTATATTCAGCTTGTGTTGAAGCTTTTGACAGGAATGGATCATCTGAGGAAGAGGTTGATGTGAACAACAATCTCATTGATCCACTTGCAGAAGATCGAGAACTTAAAGGTCAGCTTTTGGGGAAGTACAGTGGCTTAGTTACGATTCTGTCATGTCTCTAGTGATTCCATTTCTTGTTGCATATGACTGATGACTTTGTATTATAATATTATTATTAATATTATGAGCTTGATTTTTTTTTTTTTTTATGCTTTATTTCAATCATTTGATTTTGGATTAATGTCGTATTTGGCCTTCGTATTTTACTAAATATTTTAATATGATATCTCTATTTTTAAAATGTGTAAAATGATGTGTACTATAATTTCGTTTATCATAGACCTGACAATATTGGATATAACAAGAACACGAAATTGAAAAAAAAAAAATTAAAACACGATACGAAAAAAAACACAGACACGATGGATCCGAGCCGGTCCGGCCTGGAACAGTGTTTTATGTATTATAATAATATTATTTTATTTAATTATAATTATAAAAAAATAAAAAATAATAATAATATTTTATATATAATGAACAGCAAATTCGAGCTCACGGGTCTGCCCAGGCCCGTCTGGAGTCGGGCCTGAGCAAAGAAGTTGAAAAAAAGCAGGTCGCGGTTCCGCCTGGCCAATGAGCACCTCTACACGATACGAATACACGAACACATAAAAAATTATATAACACAAATTATTAACACGTCAAAATTTATATAAATATAAAACACCTAAAATACGATTATGATACGAGAAAACACAAGAACATTACACGAATACATAGAGTTAATTGGTAATAGAGTTAATTTCGTGAATGCGTGAACAATAAATACAGTAAAAAATACGAAATCAATGAAAAATATTCTCATTATTAACTGAGATAACAAATAATTTATTGTTTTATACAGCCATAAAAAATACGAAATCAACGCGTTTTATACACCTTTGTTCAGACTAAATGGTTTCGTTTTTAACTCAATTACTGTCATTAAATGCTTTTTTATCAAAATTAAAAAAAAAAAATTCTTGGTGCCTCATATTAACATACAAAATCTCACATAAATTGTATATAAATTTATTTAGGGGTCGGATTATTTATTCGGTATGATAATTTTGGTTTGAATTGGACTAGACATGAATAAATTTTTTTTTTTATAATATTGATACGTTCGAATTTTTTATTGACATACTAAATTGACATACAATATATCATTTGTCAATGGGGTTTTGTTGACATTTATTCATCTATATTATGTTAATTTCAAAAACATGTTGTGAGTAATCAAATTATTGTTAAATAGTATAATGAGTTAAAATAATTTTTGAAATAGGTTTTCCTATCTTGACACCTGTCCCGCACTGTTCACTTTCCAATTTTCAAAGCAGATGACCCATTAAACGATGCCGTTTTTGCGTCGATGCTCTTGGTTACCGTTTCTGCTCATTTACAAGATCCATTACATGATTTAATAATAATTTACTTATTAACAGCATCTTTTCAAAATTACCAACACAGCATTTATTCTTTCTTGCGTGTCCAACGCGTCTCCATCGAAATGCTTTGTCATTAAATGCTCTACGCGTTTCATTAATGCTTTGTCATTAAATTCGGCTATATAATGTAGGAGAATATTTTTAAATCTACATTAAATGTTAGCGCATCTCCATTAAATGTTGTTTGGCTACATTAAATATTCTCACATAAAAAAGCTCACATAAGTTATCTATAGATTTATTTAGGGGATAATTATAAGACCTTAATTTAAAATAAGTTTTTCATTTCTTGCCCCATTTTCATACCTCTTACCCCACTGTTTATCCTCTACAATTTTTCTTTACACTTATACTTTTTTATTATTTACTTTTTTAAATTAAGGTCTTTAAAAAATATTTTTTTCCAACAATTTTTTCCCCTTTACTTTCTTGAATCCTTTCTTTTCCCTAAAATCTTTAATTATCTTACATTTTAACTTTATTTCAAATTAAACTTTTTAAAAAGTAACATTTTTTCCAAAACACATTACAAGATCCATTACATGATTTAATAATCCGTGTATTTATCTGTATATACGTATCGTGTTTATGTTTTTTTTTTTTGTCGTGTAATCATAATGTGTTCAAAGTTATCAAATCTAAAGCAAATTTTTACTGATTTTGAACCCTTTTTAATAGTTATATAAAACATCATAATTTAATATCCATTACACGATTTAATAATACTTTATTTATTAACAGCATGTTTTCAAAATTATCCTTTGTTCTCTACATAATACCCGGCATTTATTGTTTCTGGTTCAACACGCAAAGCATTTATGGTAGCCGAGTATTGGTAATAGAGTTACGCGTGAACAATAAATGCAGTAAAAAATACGAAATCAATGAAAATATTCCCATTATTAACTCAGATAACAAATAATTTATTGTTTTTTACAGTAATAAAAAATACGAAATCAACGCGTTTTATACAGCTTTGTTCGGACTAAACCGTTTCGTCTTTAACTCAATTACTCAACTCCATCTTATCAGCACATTAAATACTTTGTCATTAAATGTTTTTTTATCAAAATTTAAAAAAACAATAAATGCAGTAAAAAATACGAAATCAATGAAAAATATTCCCATTATTAACTGAGATAACAAATAATTTATTGTTTTATACAACAATAAAAAATACGAAATCAACGCGTTTTATACAGCTTTGTTCGGACTAAATGGTTTCGTCTTTAACTCAATTACTCAACTCGATCTTATCAGCACATTAAATGCTTTGTCATTAAATGTTTTTTATCAAAATTAAAAAAAAAAAAAAAATCTTGGTTTTTTAAGATAGAATTCATGGGATTTATTATTGTAAATGACGTTATAAGATACGAACCCATTTCAATCTTTTATTTTAATTTTTAAAGGGATGTCTACACACATAATTAATTTCTTTATCATCCCTTTTTTTTTCATCTATACACGTTATTATTTTATTAATGATTATAACCACATTAAATACTTTCCATAAAATTTTATATCCAAGATCTCGCTTTCTCTTTCCTATCTTACTTTTCTGTTTTTTTTTTTAACCATTAATACCTTACGCCGTTAAAGTTATTGGTAAATATGGAAAACATACTAGCATAAGTAAGTTATTGTTAAATAGTCTCATTAACAAAATTTATTTAAAAAAGGGGATGAACAATTAGAAATAAATATAAAAGATATTGTAAAAACAAAAATATCTTTACCAAGAAAATTGTTTCATTCCTTTTCCTTTTATTTTTTAATTTAATTTCTAATTTAAAAAAAACCTGAAAAAACAAAATTCTTTAAATTTAAAACATAAATTTTAGTTTTCTTATTTAGTTTTTCTACTAAAATAATAAAAATAATAACAATAATTTCCCTAAAATTAATTTAGCTTTGTTTTTTTTTAAATTTTTTAATAAGAACTATTTAAATATTTTGTTTTTAAAATATATTTCCAAAAAAAAAATCGTTAATGTAAGAGAAAGGAAAAATACTTTTTAAATTTAGAGTAATTTTGTCTTTATAATATCATTTATAATAATTTTTAACTATTCATTTCTTTTTCTCAAATAACTTTTACTTATTACATTATTTAGAAATAATTTGCTTCTTCCAAAAAATATTTAAAAATAATTTGTTATCTCAAAATAATTTTCTGTTTAAAAATACTTAAATATTTTGTTTTTAAAATATATTTTCAATTAAAATTTTCCAAAAAATATTTCTTTAATGAAAGAGAAAGGAAAAATACTTTTTTCATTCAGGGTAATTTTGTCTTTATAATATCATTTATAATAATTTTTAAATATTCATTTCTCTTTTTCAAATAACTTTTATTTATTACACTATTTAGAAATAATTTGCCTATTCAAAGCATGTTTTTCATATTTACCCTAAAATCATTAATAGTTAGCGTGTTCCTGACGCGTTAAAATCTTTCAGAATATATATATTTTTTTGTCCAGCGGTCCGAAGGGTGTTCTCTGTCCAGCGGTCCGAAGCGTGTTCTCTCTCCATGATTGGTAACGCGTCAGATTTTAACGCGTAAGATTTTAACATGATTTTGATTACAAAAAATAAAAGAATAACAATAATATTTCTAAAATTAATTTCGTTTGTTTTAAAATTTTAAAAAATAAATATTTAAATATTCTGTTTTTTAAATATATTTTCAATTAACTTTTTGAATTTAAAAAAATAAATCTTTCCAGCACGAGTATATTTGATTTATTCTAAGTTTTTTCATATACTTAAAAGATTTTTGGAGAATTATATCCTCGTATCCATGTTCGAACATGCATCGAGTATAGATGTCGGACATGAATATTATAAAATAAAATAAAATAATCGGAGGAACATAAACTGCCTTTATTTAAACCAATGCTTTCATCTTTATTTCAAAATTTATTGTGCACAACTACCAACTAACTGGCATTGATGCCACAATGTGATCACCAATTAAAGGAGTAGGAAGAAAATATAGTTTAATATTAGTAGTAATAATTTCGGGACAACTATCCTGGATCCAGTTTTTATGGAACCTATAGAGATAGTTTTTTGTTGAATTTTGTGAAGGAGCAGCTCTTTAGCCATTTATTTAATTTTCGTTTTTTTCTCTGCTTTAACTCAATTACTCAATTCCAATCATTAATGATTATGAGCACATTAAATCCTTTATCATTAAATGTTATATACCTCACTCTTTTCATCTACACACCTTATTGCCTTATTAATGGTTATGAGCACATTAAATGTTTTTCATTAAATGTTGTATACCTCACTCTTTCCAGCTACACTATCGCTCTCTTACTTCTGTGTTTTGTTTTTATCAGATTAAATTATTACGCGTTAAAACACATTAAATGATTTTAATTAAATGTTGTATACCTCACTATTTTCAGCTACACTATCGCTCTCTTACTTCTGTGTTTTGTTTTTACCAGATTAAATTCTAACGCGTTAAAATCTTACGCCTTAAACTCATTAATTAAATGCTTAGTCATTAAATATTTTTTGCTCTAGCATGGTTCCGATTAGAATATTAAATTTTATTCTTTTGCTTATTTCTAACATATTTTTGCCTGGATCTTTGGTCCACCAACATCTTTTCCATTTTTAAAGTTTTCTAAAATTCTATTACTGGAGATATTGGTGAAATAGACGTCTCTTGAAGAAGGATTTTATCTGCATCTCAGGTATGAACTTTTTTTTCTCTCTTCTTGGCAGTATTATATAAATTGATAAAGTCGACAAGTTATGGATGAACTTGAAAATAATAGCAAAAAATAAATATCTGGAAATAGTACATAATTTAACTCAATAAAATTTTGGTTTAAGAGCAAAAAACAAGGGTTTAGATTTTATACATTAACTATCAGCTTAATATTTTAGAATGTACCATTATGTTAGGAAAGCTTTTCTTTTTGACACTATTTGTTCCTGTATTTTTGCATCTCTTGAAGCTCAAGTACAATTGCTGGCTTTGGAAGCCATAAAAATGGACTTCATTATGCATATCAGGTATTAAATTGGTTTTATTTTTTTAGTCTTTTTATGTATTCCCTTCATCATTGTTTATATATATATGTTCCTTTTTTCACTTCAAGTTTTTCTTTTTATATTTTTAAGTCTCTTTTACTTTTATTAGTTTCCTTTGGTGTTGTGAATTAAATACATGATTTTGTGCTCACTAGAGCTATATAGCATGCCTTTGGTATCCCAAGAGAACGAGAAACCTAATGCCCTTCTGCTTTTCTCTTTTTATATGTTTATAGTCTGGTTCATGGTATTCAGAATTTATGCCTTATTGTATTGAAGATTTCCCAACTGCTACGCCATCAAGTTTGGTCTCTCGCTATTGTCAAAGTTTTCTACTATTTCATATACACATTTTTTAGTTATATGTTAATACTTATTATTTTTTCTGAAATGCTGTAATACATCAAAACAAAAACAAAAAAATTAAAAAATTTTACCGCCCGCGGCGAAGCGCGGGTTTTCACTAGTTCCTAGTAAAAGGAAAACCTTTTCTTCTTGCGTCCACAGTGTAGTCAATACACCTGCACGTAGCTTATCCCCCCCCCCAAAAAAAACAAAACCCCTTTCAACAGCTTTTCGCGGGACTCTTCTCTTCTCTTCTCTTTCTTCTTCTTCTTCTTTTTTTTTTTTTTTTTTTTTTAATTTCAAAGTTTCAAACTTTCTTATGTTCTTCTATATGGGCATTTGCTAGTTTCCCAAAAAAAATTTGAGAAAAAAATAACCATCTTTAATTGTCATTAATATTTTATGGTATTGTGCAAAGTAAGGAAATGGGGTTTCTTTTTTAAGGAGATATCTGGGTTGAAAGTGTTTTCTTTTTGGTAAATTACATTAAAATGTAATTTTTATCGGAATTGTACTATTTTGTAGGAATAGTAGAGAATTTAGATGCATTGAAATGCTTATGGTAATTGTCATTTTAATTGGAAAAGAAAATTTGGAATTTTTATTTATTATTCTGTTTATTTCTGCTGTCAAAATGATTAATTTGTCAATAAAAAAGATGGGAAATTAAAAGTTTTGAGCTTAATGAGTTTTATCATGTTATACATTTAGTGAGTTTTATTCTAACTTAGAGCAGGGAAGCATAAAAGGTTGAAAGCTACATGTAAATCAGAAAACGGAAGTCCTTGGGGTCAATTCATGATCCTGTTTTGTTCAATTTTATATGGTTTTTGATTTTTTTATTAACTTCTTTATTTTCTCGTAAGAGGGCTGATGTTGAAAACTAAAATAAGATTTTTTGAATATAGGAATACTTGCTGGGATATTACAGGACGGAGTGAACAAACTTTTAAGGTGAGCTAATGGACATGGCTCTTCAGGGGAAAAGGAACAGAATCAATATGTCCGGCGGAATGACCTAAAAACAAATGGCAAGAAGTTGTAAATACAATGGTTGCACAGAATGCTTCAAAGGCTGAAGATTGTAGTAGAGATGCAGTAGGAAATTCTCAATTAGAAGTTGATGTCGCAAGTCATCAAGATACTCTTTTCGATGTTAATGAAGACATGAATGTCTCAGATTGGGAAGATGGTTCAATTCCCAAATAGGATCCTGTAGACCATTCACCAAATGAGCACATGAAGGAGTTAACTATTGAATTTGATGAACCATCAGGTTCAGCTGGATGGAAGCCTGTTCGTCGAGCTTCTGCTAAGGATAAGGTGAATTACATTTCTTGTAATGACGCTCGACTTAGCACTAGGGCTGTAATCGAGCCGAGCCGAGCTCGAATACTGAGAAGCTCGAGCTCGAGCTCGATTCGAAACTCGAGGCTCGAAGCTCGGTTCGAGCTCGATCGAGTATCATTTTTTAAGCTCGAGCTCGGCTCGAGATAAAATCGAACTATTCGAGCTCGACTCGATTAGGCTCGTTTATATATTCGAACTCGAGCTCGAATTAAGGGTTTTTAAGTATGTATATATAGGGTAAAATAGTAAATTAATAATAAAAATATTATAAATAAAAAAAGCTCGATTAGGCTCGCGAGCTGCTCGAACCGGGTATTAAGATACTCGAACTCGGCTCGCTCGATAGCTCGAGCTGCTCGAGCTCGAGCTCGGCTCGATAATGACCGAATCGAATTCGAGTTTTTTTCGAGTCGAACTCGAGTAGCTTGCGAGCACAGATGTCTCGTTTACACCCTTACTTAGCACTAATTTGATGACATATATTTGCAGTTTCGTCTTTTGAACTCAAAAGGTTTATGCTTTTCCAAACAGGAATTCGCTGAGCTTGTGCATAAGGCTCATTTGATTTGTTTACTGGCCAGGGGCAGATTATATGACAATTCTTGTGATGATCCTATTATTCAGGTTATTTTTCTATATCTTTTATTTATGCCCCAGGACAATGTTCAATACAGTTCCTATTTCTAAAAAAAAATTGATTGCCTTGACAGGCTTCTTTACTTTCTCTTCTACCTACACGCTCATCGAAGATATATGTTGCTCCGACTCTTCATTCTTCTTGAAGTATCCGTGTCCGACGCATATCTGGACATGGATATGAGAATATGATCCTCCAAAGACCCTCTAAATACATGGAAATCTTGAAAAAAAATTGAACATATCCGTGTCCGACACTCAGTCCGAGTAACATAATATCAGAGGTTTCAATTATCATTGCAAATGCTTATCTCCGCTTGTTACTTGGGTATGTATATTTTGAGCTATCTAGAATTACTTACATTATTTAATTAGCCATTTATCTTTTTGAGACTGACATAAAACTTGCAGTTCCCTAATAAGTTTCATGTAAGAAGCTTGGTTCGTGCAGAAAGATCATTTCGTACTGCTTTGGCCTTTGCTCTTGAAACTCATGAAGGGACTCCAGAAGAGGTAGTTTCATGATATCTGGGAGATGCCATGGTTGAATTTCTTATTTTATCATTTTTAATCGTAGGTAATGAAGTGTAGGATAAAAAAGTTACTTAAATGGGGATTTCATTTGTTCTGTTGAATGTGATATATATATTTTTGTCCTTTTCTGTTAGAAAGTTTTAAGTGTTGGATGCTTGCATGCTAACAAACCTGGTATGAACTTCAGCATGCATAGTTCACTTATGTATGATGGAACAAAATTGGCTGGTGTGATTAACTCTGTTTTTTGCAAATACTAAAATCCGGTTAATGTATGACAAAAATCTCTCTGCTACATGTCACATAAATAACAGCTAATTTATGAGTACTCACAGGTCATTTTCCTGCAGATGCAGCATTGTCTGTGGCGTTATTTAGAGCTTTGACCTTTACAGCAAGGTATGATGTCACTATAAAACCGAGAGTGTTGTTTTCTGGCTGCTGATAGTGCACCTTAGCAATTTATTTAGCTTTTTGTTATTTCTTTGAATTTTGTAGACCTCCAACTTGACTTCTTGATGATGATCTACGATAAGTAAAAAGTTCATCTTTCTTTGTTTCTAATGTTATCAAGGCATGCATAATGATTTCTTGTGGATGCGTAACTTGTTTAATGGGTTGGGAATGTATGGAATTTTATCCTCTAAATCGTATTGACCTTCACTTGATGGTGATCACTGATCAGCCTTTAAGTAAAAAGGTCTTCTTTCACTATCTAATATTCCAAATATTTTTGTTGGATATGAACTTTAATTTCTGTTTTATATAATGAAAATCAGAAGTTTTATTGTTTATGGACTTGTTTTCAATTACGCACATACAGGGAAACTTGTCTGGATGGATACTGCGCTTCAAATCTTTTATGTGAACTAAGAAGATCATGACTATGTATGAAACTTCTTATTTCTTAAAGCGTTTTATGTAATAAACATTGAGATTCAAGGAATCTCTATTGAGTTAAAGAGGATAGGAGTGAAAAATGAATGACTTGAGCAAGAGAAATCAGACTCCTTTTGACCATATCCAATGAAATATGTAATTAATTGATTTAGGGCTTGGGTGATCAGAATGTTGAAATGTATAATCAATTGATCTAGGGCTTGGGTGATCATGATGTTTTGTGGTTGAGATTTTTTTTCTTTCTCCTCTCTCTATTCCTTGTAGGGTTTAGGTTCATTCATCAGTGCTCTCTTATTATGCCATGACCTGGCAATTCGTATATTTGTATCGTGTTTGTGTCATAATCGTGTTTAAAGTATCTTATATTTATATAAATTTTGACGTGTTAATAATTTTTGTTAAATAGATTTTGACATGTTCGTATATTCGTGTCATGTCCGTATTTTTTTTTTCGTGTCGTGTCTAATATTTGCCGGGTGCCATTAGTTCTCTTTTATATCCATTTCTTACTTTTGAGTAGTAGAAGGAAATAGAAGAACTATGATGTTTCTTCATTATTATAAACAAGCTATTTTTACAAGCCCAAACCTGTGCTTAACCTGCTCAAGAGATGGATGTTTTGACAAGGGAACATTTTTACTTATATCTTTTATGAGTGTGAATACCACAACCTATGCATATTCTCATAAAAAGACTTGTTGTAACAGGGAAGAAGCAGGGCTTTAAGCTTCAGGAAGAACATTCTTTTGTATGAGATTTTCTGTGAAAGATTTATATGCTATGAAGATAAAGAACCTTTTAATTAGCTAACTTTCTAAAGCCCCAAAATGGGTCCCATACATAGGAACTTAGCTAAGCTTTTTAGGAGCTGCAAAGGAGAGGAAGAACAGGCAGCTGGTAGAGATACTTCCACTTTTAACATTGCTTGCTCAAATGAGTATCTCAGAAACAGAAGCATCATCAGCCAAACATACGGTAAACAGAGACTATATATAGAAAACACCTATATATTTTGGATGATATACATGCAAATGCAACTGTGATTGGAATACTCATTTGAGCAAGAAACATTACAAGGAGGAATAAGTGACTTCTCTGATCTCTGAATCATCCAAAACCGATGACCCCCAGAATCTAAAGTCCATTGTTATAAATAGAAGGTCCAGTATGAGGAGAAAAATAAAACTAGTAGAGATTGCTGAATTACCAAAATGCCTTTGCCCCAATGAAATCTGGTGTAGACATCAGATTTTATCCGGGTCAATTAGTTAACTAATTTTTAAATTTTGCAAATAATTATTTTTATTTATTTTCGTAATTAAATAAAAAAAAAAGAAAAAAAAAGAGAGAAATTCGAAATAATAAAAAATATAAAAATAAAATCAAGTTTGGATCGAATTAAGACTTTTCTTTGGATTAAACTTGAACTCTAAGAGATTTGATTGGAACAAAAATATTTTTTTGATCAGATTGAGAATTTCTAAGTAGATTGAAACCCTAATTCTTTTTCTATATAAACAACCCAAGCCTCAACCACAAAGAATATCAGAGAATCATAGAATTTTTGAAGAAAGACACAATTTCGGGATACAATTGGGGAACACAACAAGCAAGCATAAATTTGGAGGAGATCGAGGGAAGAAAAGCCGCGGCATTCATACCCAGATTTAGGCCTTTTAACTTTGATTTCGGGAAAACCAGTGTGATATTTGTGTTTTGGAGGTGGAAAGGAAGGTTCCAGTGGATTTTGGTGAAATTCTGAGTTTCGGCACCGACAGTGATCAGCTTGCACACGGTGGTGCACGGTGGCCAGGATCATGGTTATTTGAAACTGGGCGGTGGTGTTCTTGATTCTCTAAAGAGAGGCGGAAGCACGTTCTGGAAGAAAATTAAACCCGTGTGTCAACCCATATAAGGTTCGATTGGTTTGTAGTCAGCCGAATTCCTCTCCGTAATTGATCCACGTCGGACCCGTTGTTGACCCTAGCCTAGATGCCTTTGGTCTTTTACGCTCCCAGCCTATTCTGTCTTTGGTAGTTCTTATTGGTTCAAGGTTTAAGACCAATCTTTAATGACTTTTTTTTTTCTTATCTATCTAACCGTTCATTAATTGATTATTGTTTATTTCTTTTACTTATTCGTTTCATGTATATAATTGTTTATTTCTTTTACTTATTCGTTTCATGTATATTATATATTCTAAAGTGATTTGTTTGACCATTATCTTTTTGTTTTCTTTTCCTTATTATCTGTTTCGTTAATTACTTTTTTTTTTTTTTAAGTCTTTATCAGTCCACTTGTTTTGTTATTTAATTTATTATTATTCTTTTTACTTGTTAATATGTTTTACGATTGTTAATATTAGAAATAATCATTTTTTAAGGGTAATGATAATAATAGAGATTTTGGCAAAATTTAAAATTTAAACCAACTTGTTTTTCACATAATGAACATTAATTAAACAAATAAATTGATATCTTTTTCAATGATGAAATTCAAAGAGATCACGATTGGTTGATTTCTAAGAAATTTCTAGGTGAGAGAACTCTTTTTAAAATTCTTCAGATTGATGGAAAGGTTTTTAAGGGATGATTTTCGATACAAAAAAGATCAAAATTCATTTGTTTTTAAATAATTAATTTTCAATGATCTTTTAAAGTCATTATTTTCATAATGGATACTTAATTAAAAATCAAGACTAAATTAAGATTTCTTCCGATGATGAAATTCAAGGAAATCACGATTGGTTGATTTCTAAGAAATTTTTATGTGAGAAAAATCTCTTAAAAGTTTTCCAGATTGATGGAAAGGTTTTTAAGAGGTAATTTTCTATATTGAGATCAAGATTTATTTTTTAAACAAACATAAATAAAATACAAGTTTTTAATTATGAAAATTAGACTTAGGATTATATTTTAATTTTTTCGACGATGGAGCCTCTTCAATGGAAAGATCGATTTTTTTTAATACTCTCGAGGTGAGGAGACGTCTTTTTGCAATTCTCTCAGATTGATGGAAAGGGAGACCTAAAAGATGTTTTTCAATATTTTTAACTAAAAGAAGATAGGATAGGCAAGATCATTTAATTAAGACTTTTTTTTAAGTATCACAAGATTAATTAGGTATTATCTCTTAGATAGGCGTTGTGAGAGTGCTAATCCTTCATCACACATAACCGTACTCCCGAACTCAGTTCTGATAAGTAGACCAGAACCTATTCTTTTTAAAGTACCTTAGTCAAGCTTAGGATTACTTTAAATAGGATAGATTCATAAAGGTGACTAATCACACCTAGATTAGATTATTAGTGGCGACTCCATGTTTGTGTCTAGCATGCTGAATTCGCATTTGACACGCATTTGACACGTTATGATAGTTTGGCGATTCCACTGGGGACATTAGAGAGTCGAGCCATAGATTAGTCTTGTGACACCTTAGGTTTTAAATATTGGTCTTTAAAAGTGTTTAATTTTTTTTTATCTTTTTTTTATTATTTTATTTTATTATTTATGATAAATCTTGTTTCTTATACATTGGTGGGAAAATGAAGGTCTGAAAGTTCCTACACACACACACACTACATGTTGCATATCATAAAGCCCTATACTCGGGCTCGTCTTTTTTAAGAGAGGATAAAGTACCTACGACTTCGTGAGGTGATAACCTTCGAACGGCTAGCGAAACACCTTTAGAGTGTAAAGTACCAAAGCTTTCGTGAGGTGATAACCTCCGCAGTAACTTTGGAAAATACTCTCACCCGAATTGAACCCTTCCGGTTGGAGCCTATAATGGGTGAAGAATGGGGTGCCTTACTCATCCTACATGGATGATGTTAAGGAGCAATTTGGGGACCTTTTTAGCTTGGTCAAATATCCTAAACCCAGCATATAAATAACACTTAAGTGGTCAACTTAAGGATAGAGCCATGTCCACCCTAGTATAGAGGAGAACCCGAAATTAGGACACACGAAGGAACACTTCTTACCTTATGCCTTTACATGATGTTAAATGTTTGTTTATCTTACATATTTGTCTTGCTGATATGCTCACCATGATGATGTAGGGCTTACACATGTTGTTGTATTTTTATCCTTTCATAAGTTTGCTGATATAATATCTAATTTCTTGTTTTCTTTCTTTCCTTCTCTTTCTCTTTGCATTCGCATCATGCATCATACTAGATATCTTGCCGCATAACAATCTTTGATAAGAAGAATCTTTACTGTCATCCATGGAAATCTTAGTAAGATCCGAGTATGCAAAGTTTGAATCCCCGAGCTGTTTGAAGTTGAGGTCTGAAAAGGTTCAGCGAAATAAAGGAGACTGGCTACCAGCCGACTATGTGTCCATACTCCCCGAGGGGGTTCATCTAGACCTTACACAGAATGATCTTGTCAATTTAGTTGACATCTGGGGATATTGGAACAGGGTAAAACAAGAAATATTCCAGCAAAGGTATGGTGACCTCGCGTTACTCCTCCAAGTCACAGTAGACACTAACTTAATTCAGGCAATGGTACATTTCTGGGACCCTTCTAATAGATATTTAGTCTTCAATGAGGTAGACATGGTACCCACTACTG